>JACONP010000022.1:0-693013 GCA_016624345.1 Platycodon grandiflorus | reverse complement strand
TTCTCTATTTCTTCCTAACGTGGTTTTGCAGCTTAGCTCCTGTTCTACTTTCCTTGGTAAGGATTATTGCTCCTGTGACTCTACAGTGGTATCAAAGCCACGGTTGGATAAACCCAGGAAGTTTCTGCGAGCTACCTTCAATCCAAACTGCAGTTCTGGTTTGGTATTTTTCGTTAGAATATACCTGTCTGCCTGCTAGAAATTACTTGCTCATTTTGTGTTGTCTATGTGCTTAAATCTGTGATTTTCATAAACGTTAATTGTATTTTGATAATGTCTACCTCGAATTACAATTTGGAACCGTTTAACGGAAAATCTGATTTTTCTATATGGCAACAAAAAATGAAAGGAATTTTGGTTAAAGAAAAAACTTATAAAGCAATAACTTTAAAGTTTCCAAAAGATGCTTCTGAAGAAGAAATGCTTGAATGGGATGAATGTGCTTACTTGTCTATTATCTTGAACTTGTCCGAAGCTGTTATTCGGAAATGTGGTAAACAAGCGCATGCTAGAGATCTTTGGGCTAAATTGGAATCAATTTATTTTGATAAGAACTTGCCTAATAAAACCTATCTTTTAGAAAAGTTTTTTAGTTTCAAGTTAGATTTAAACAAAGATATTGAGGACAACATTGATGAGTTTACCAAATTAATTCAAGATATAAAACAAACGGACGATGAACACATTGATAACTACACTTCAATTGTCCTTTTAAATGCTATACCTGATTCATACTCTGATGTTAAATCTGCTATCAAATATGGTAGAGACCAAGTTAAGCTTGATACGGTGATTAACGGTTTAAAGACTAAATAGTTAGATTTAAGGGTCAATAAAGGGAAGTCTAGTAGTACAAGTGAAGTTAATATGGTTAGAGGTAGAACCAAACATAGGCAAAATGGAAAACCTCATCAAAATCAAGATCAAAATCAAAATTCGGACAAAAAGAATGGGAGAAGTCCAAGTAGGTCGAACTCCAAACAAAGGCATAGAACTTGTTACAATTGTGGGGAAGTAGGGCACTTTAGAAAAGATTGTCCTAATCCTAAGAAAAATCAAAAACACAAACAAATTGACTGCAACTTAGCTTCGAGTAGTGATGCTTCCGTTGATGTGTTTATGGTGATTGATTCATGTGATAATGTTGTGAATTCTGTGCATTCTGCATGTACTAGTGAATGTCTTATAGATTCTGGTTGCACATATCATATGACACCATTGAAAACTCTTTTCTCTGCTTACCAAGAAGTTAATGTTGGCTCCGTTTCCTTAGCAAATGAGAAAAAGTGTCAAATAATTGGTATTGGAAATATTGATTTGAAATGTAATTATGGTTATGTTTTAACTTTGAAAAATGTAAGACATGTGCCCGAATTGTGTAGTAACTTGATTTCCTGTGCTTCTTTGGAGGATGATGGTTTGGAAGGAAAATGGGGAAAGGGGTTATGAAAATACTAAAGGGATCTTTGGTGATTGCTAAATGTGAAAAACGTCAAAATTTGTATGTTTGCTCAGCTATGCCTATGTCTCATTCTGATATTTGTGCTAATATCGTTAAAGAGGATAAAACAAGTTTATGGCATAAGAGGCTAGGACACATAAGTAATAAAGGCTTAGAAATTTTGCATAAAACTGGAGTTTTAAAAGAAAAATTTTCTGATATACCTTTTTGTGATACTTGTGTGAAGAGCAAACATCATAAAGTGAGTTTTCCTCCCCCTTCCCTTGGTAAGCATTCAAGTAAAAAATTCCTTGACTACATACGTGCTGATGTATGGGGGCCCGCTAGTGTGCCCACTCAAGGTGGAAACCGGTATTTCTTATCTATTATCGATGACTTTTCACAAAAAGTCTGGATTTTCTTAATGAGACATAAATCTGATTTGTTTGAAAAGTTTAAAAATTGGAAAATTTTTATTGAAAATCAAACTGGTAAGAAAATCAAAATGCTCAGGACTGATAATGGATTAGAATTTTGTAATCATGAATTTGATGAATTTTGTGATTTGAATGGTATCGGTAGGCACAAAACTGTGCCTTATAACCCACAACAAAATGGCGTTGCCGAGCGTATGAATAGAACTTTTTTAGAAAGAGTTAGGGCTATGCTTGAGACCTCGGGTCTCTCCAAACGATTTTGGGGAGAGGCAGTGATAACTGCCGCTTATATCATCAATAGGTCCCCGTCTGTGCCATTGCATGGTAGATGCCCTGAAGCGGTATTTACGGAAAGAGATATTGATATCTCGCACATGAGAGTATTCGGTTGTGCTGCTTTTGCCCATCAAAAACATGACAAACTTGAACCTAGAGCTGCTAGGTGTGTTTTCTTAGGGTACCCGGAGGGTGTGAAAGGGTATAGACTTTGGTTAAAAGAGGAAAATGGTTTTAAAGTCATAATTAGTAGGGATGTTATTTTTAATGAAACTGAATTTCCATGCTTGATACCGCTCAACCTATACCGCTGAAAATGTTCCCCTGGCTCAATTATGGTGGAGCACCCTCATGTGATTGATACTAATGTGCCAACTGAAAATGTGCAAGTTGATCATGAAAATGAGCATGTTGAGATTGAACAAAATGAAGATGTTGGAAATGTTGAAAATGATCAAGAAAATTTTCAAGAGATAGAAAATTTAGATGATTACCAATTAGCTAGGGATCGCCCTAGACGGGAGGTAAGGAGACCATCGAGATTTGATGATTTTCACATGACATCTTTTGTGTTTAATATGTTTGATGCTCTTGATAACTGTGATGAACCTAAAACTTATAAAGATGCTTTAAATTCTGCTCATTCTGCTAAATGGTTAAATGCTATGAAAGATGAGATGAACTCTTTGCATGTTAACGAAACATGGACGTTGGTCCCTAAACCTAAAACATGTTCTCTTGTTGATTGCAAATGGTTGTTTAAGGTTAAGTCTGAGAATGAGACTGTCGCTTTAAAGCACGGTTAGTTGCTAAAGGGTTTACTCAAAAAGAAGGGGTAGATTACACAGAAATCTTTGCCCCAGTTGTTAAGTTTACTACGGTAAGGGTCATGCTTGCTTTAGTTGCTCAGTTTAATTGGGAATTAAAACAAATGGATGTGAAAACAGCGTTTTTACATGGTGATTTGGATGAAAAAATTTTCATGCGTCTGCCTGAAGGTTTTGTTGATAAGATTAATCCCGATTATGTGTGTTTATTGAAAAAATCTTTATATGGCTTGAAACAATCCCCTAGGATGTGGAACAAGAAGTTTGATATGTGCATGTTGTCTTTACAATTCACTCGTAATTCGTATGATCATTGTCTGTATTTTAAAGGCAACTCTTCTACTCCTGTGTTCCTATTGATTTACGTTGATGATATGCTTATAATCAGTCCATGCTGTAAATCAATTCAAGATGTGCAAAATTGTTTGTGTAAAACTTTTGACATGAAAGATTTGGGGATGCTAAAAGATTTTGGGAATGAACATTGTTAGGGATAGAAAGAACTCCACTATTTCTCTTAATCAGATTTCTTATGTGCAAAAGATTTTGAGTAAATTTAGAATGGAGAAAGCTAAATCTGCAAATGTGCCTTTAGCAGGTCATTTTATCCTTAGTAAGAATCAGTCTCCCCAAACTGATTTTGATAGAAAACAAATGGAGAATGTGCCTTATTCTAATGCAATTGGATCAATAATGTATCTTATGGTTAGCGCTAGACCTGATATAGCTTATGCGATAAGCTGCTTGAGTAGATACATGTCCAACCAAGGTAAGCCCCATTGGGAAGCTGTCAAATGGCTTCTTAGATATCTTGGTTATTCAGTGAATTATGGCTTGAAATTCTCTAAATGCAATGAAGGTGTTAAACTGAAAGGTTTCGTTGATTCTAACTATTCAAATGATAGAGATAGTAGGAAATCTACTACTTCATATGTATTCACTTTGTGTGGTTCATGTGTTAGTTGGAAATCTCAATTACAATCCATTGTTGCATTGTCTACTACCGATTCGGAATATGTTGCAATAACTGAAGCTTTTAAAGAAGCGACTTGGTTGAAAGGATTAATTACTGAAATTGGTTTTTTGAAAGATAAAGTTGTGGTTTATTCTGATAGTCAATCCGGAATTCAACTTTGCAAAAACCCTGTTTTTCATGATAGGACTAAGCATATTGATGTTCGTTTTCATTACTTACGAGACTTGATTGAAAAAGGTTTTATCTTACTTGAAAAAATTCCGACTCAGTATAATCCTGCTGATATGGGAACAAAATGCTTGCCTGTGTTAAAACTTCAAATGTGTTTAAAAACTTTGAATTTTGACACCAATGACTGATGGTGTGAGTATTTTGTTGGGTCCCTATTTCCTTTCTTTGTGATTGGAAAGTGAGTTTTTTCCCTTTTACTGTTATCTTTGTGATTTCAGCTTCCTGTTCTTGTTTCCTACTTAGTGTTGGAACAAGTTCGGGATAGGCTATGATGTACCCCCTCTCAGTCCGTGAGTTCCTCGTGATAAACCGATACTTGTTCCAAGGTGGAGATTGTAAAGTAGTGAAGGCCCAAAGTATTGGGGCAACCTACTAAGGCCTAAAGCAACCCAGCCCAAACCCACTCCCCTCTTCACAAGCGGCTGATCAATTTTGGGGGTTTTCCATTTGCGCCCTAATTTGGTCTCCCTGCTTCTTCGCTCAGCAGCTGACTTCGCCCTCCTTGCTGCGATTGCGGTGCTGCTGCTGCTGGTTTGGTTTGATAAGGATTCTTCAATCCTTATCTCTTCCTTTTGGGCCTATAAATACCGCCCCCCTTTCTCCCATTCAAGGTACGGTGCTGAAAGCAATCTCTCTATCTCTCTCTCTCTCAAACTCTCTCTTCTTCATCCTTGCTATGTGCGAAATCTGTGAGTGGGTTCCTGTGAAGAGATACACTGGTTCATAGTGTGTGTGTGTTTGAGCTGGTGTGAGGTTATTTTTTGTGGGAGGGTGTTTCGGGTTTGGGTTTGTTGGAAGGCTTGGCCATTTGACGAATATTGAAACCTTGGAACGAATAACACGGTTGGACTGAACAATTATACTCAGTGTATAATTGTTGTGTGTGGGATCTGAGCCGAATTAAAGCTAAGGCTAACGATCAGTTTGTTGTGGTACTGTCTTTTATATATGTTGTTGAATATATGCTATTTTCTCTATTTCTTCCTAACGTGGTTTTGCAACTTAGCTCCTGTTCTACTTTCCTTGGTAAGGATTATTGCTCCTGTGACTCTACACTAATTTTACACCTTCACAACATGGCTCTCACTCTCCAATCCCCCAAACATTCATTCCCATAATCAATCAAACCTCAGCACAACACTATCAAACCATAACAACGAAAATAATCACACCTTAACAACGAAAGGTATAGAGATATTGCAAATAAAAATATTAAATTGCTTACCCGAATTGCTCCTTCACGGAGATGAGGCTAGAGAGGAGAGAAGAGAAGTAGCGTCTTTAGCAGATGTAAAATTGATTAAAGGGTTGGAGTCAATTTAGGGTATATCTAGGATTCAAGTAGAGAGAAATTGAAAGGAGAGGGGTTTTGAGAGAGAGCTCGTGCGGCGATGGTGGTGAACAGTGGCAAGTGATATTTCGACTGGAACGGTTGGGTGGGAGCAATGAAAGAGTTAGAGCAAGAAGATAACCACATTCGCACATGTGCACTCTTGTATTAGATCTAAGCCGTAGATTTTTAGTAACTCAATAAATCTTGGCTTGTATTTAGTTTTTTTCAATTGCACACGTATGAAGTGATGTGTATTGTAATATAAATGTAATGTAATGTTTTCAGGGTATTGCTATTTTGCATTTTTAAATGTGATTCTTTATAATACAATGTGTAATGCATATGATACAAACAAATGAAAAAGTAATTAAGGTATCGCAGTTAAAAGTGAAAGTGATGATAATAACTACCATTTTTTTATTGTATTAATAATGAATAATTACTCAAGACTGGAAAATTCAAATTCTAGCTCGGAGCGGGTAGGTTTTCAGCTATATTATCTTCATTCATAATTAATGTTATTTTTAATGGAGTATATAATTATGATTTTTTTTTTTTGACATTTTCTCGAGGATAAAAAGGCAACATGGGAGCGAAAAAAGGGTAGAGAGCGGAGACTCGAGAGGGACCGGGTTTCTCCGGCTTTTGGCAACTACCACCTCGCTTTATTATTACTACTCCTCTTTTTTAGGCAAAAAGTTTATTATTAAATAAAAATTTATATATTTTTATTAATTAAAAATTACTTTAAAAATACTATGAATTATAATTTTATAAAAATAACTAAATTTATATAAATTATCGATTAAATTTTAATTGACAAAAAAAATCTTAAAAGTGACTTTTTCCCTAAAACAGAAAGATTACATTATAAACGGCGGAGTAGTTAATTTTTAAGAAAGACAGATAAGGTGATGGACTGGGACTTCACTTGATCCCGTTACGGCGTTACCACAGATCAGCAAGTCTTTCAACCATCTCTTCCATAATTTATTTAGAAAAAAAGTACTCCCTCTGTTCTTTAATTATTATCTTATTTGATTTGGTACATAAATAAAAAATAATAATTAATTTAATTATTAATATTAGTATAATATATAATTTTTTTTAATATCTATGTGTATGTGATCCATAATTAAAGTAAGGAAAAAAATAAGGGAAAAATAGTAAAATTGATGTTCTAAAAAAGAAAATTTTCAAACAAAATAATTATTTTGGGACGAACAAAAAAGGAAAGGAAGACAATCATTTAGGGACGGAGGGAGTAGTAAATTTTTGGAACAAACATGCTTCTCTGTCTACTACTCCCTCCGTCCTTTAATTATTGTCTTGTTTGATCCGATACACAGATTAAAAAAAATAATTGATTAGATTATTAATATTGGTATAATATTTAATTTTCTTTAATGCCCATGTATATGTGGTTCATAATTAAAGTAGGCGAAAAAGTAAGGATAAAATGGTAAAAGTGATGTCCTAAAAAGAAAAATTTTCAAACAAAATAATTATTCTGAAACAGACAAAAAATAAAAAATAAAAACAATAATTTAGGAATGGAGGGAGTATATGTTTTGCAGCTTTTTTGTAATCTCAATTACTCTATCCTAATCCGTTCTAGACAAATAGTAAGGGCTGGCCCTGCTACATGGAAAGTGAGGCCTAGGCCTTGGGCCCCAAAATTAGTGTAATTTTTTGGGCCCCAAAATTGTAGGATTTAACTATAAATTACCAAAAAATAAGGGGCCTAATTGAAATATTCTTATCCGCTTTAAGCTTTAGACTGCACGCATGCATCAGGAAAGAATTTTTTTTGAAAAAACCCTCCCAAGTCCCCCCCAACACCACACGCACAGTCACACACACACGCATACAAAATTTGTGATTTTGATGTGGATTTTGGCACAGTTTAAAAAAGCCGTTGATTGAAGCTAGTTTTTCAAATAATTTTTTGTAATAAACACACTCTTTCTTTCCTCTTTATTTTATCCAAAATTAAGACTTTTGATTTGGGGTTAAATAATTAATCTAAGTGATAAACTTGTATAGGAAAACAACATTTGGAGTTTTGGTTGAGCTTATCTTGGAACAATTTGAAGGTAATATCAAATTTGTTGAAATTATTTGTTGGCTTGTTCATGGTTGGGTTTCTTGAGATTTTTGAGCTTATATATGAAATTAGTGTTTTTTTATTTGAAATTTTTTTTCCTTATTATTACTCATTGTGATGTTTGGAGATTTTTTTGGTTTGAGTTATTGTTGTGTGTATATATATTTGTTTGGTAATAGAAGATTTGTTAGAATTATTAACGTAAGCTTTAAGTGGTTCTCTAAACAAGTATTTTACCTCTAGTAAGTTGGGTGAAAGTAAAACTATCTCTATTGAAAATTTGGTGTACTTCTTGTATATTGTTGACAAAGCTCTCACCTCACTTAATGAAAGATTCAAGCAATTTCGTGAGTACGAAAGAAATTTTGGCTTCTTGTTTGATTTGAAGAAGTGCACAGATGATACAAGTTTGAAAAGTTATTGCAAAAGTCTTTCAAATATTTTGACACATAACGGACAAGTTGATATGGACGAGGATGATTTATTTAAGGAGTTGTAGCTTGTTAAACATATTTTGCCATCAAAAATAGGAGGACCTATTCAACTATTGAATTATTTGAAATGGAATAATAGTTGTTTTCTAAACACGAAATTTGCTTATTGAATTCTGTTGACTATTTCGGTTACAGTTGCATATGGGGAAAGAAGTTTTTCGAAGTTGAAGTTGATAAAACATTATCTTCGGAGCACAATGTCTCAAGAACGCTTGAATGAGCTAGCTATGATATCTATTGAGAAGAACATGGTTGAAAAAGTTGATTATTCTACTTTGATTACTGATTTTGTTTCTAAATGCGCTAGAAAAGCGACGTTTAAGTAATATTTTGTAATTTGTAAATATGTCATGCGTTATGCCCATGATTTTGGAATGAAGTGTTTTGTTTATTATTTTTTATGTTTGTTTTTTTAAGTTTAAGAAAATACAAAAAAATTATGCTACAAACTGGAAAGACCCCGTCTGACATTACCGGCCTTGGGCCCCAAATTTCACAGGGCCAACCCTGCAAATAGTTCATTATTTTATTTAGAAATTTTCCATTTATTATCATAATTTTCATAAAATTTTCAATTTTACCCTCTATATATATGTTATAAGATCTTGACTATGCTTAAATATTTTTATAATTATAATAATTTTTAATATTATTTATATATTTATTAATTATTAAATTTTTTAAACGTAGACTCGGTTGGAATGAAGGGAGTATTTAGTTTTAGAAGATCATGTACTTTATTTCCAAGTATTTCTAGTATATAAAATAAATAGTCAAGAAGTTCTTATTGACGAAGGTTATGAGAAAGAAATTAAAGACATGTCATACCATAACTAGTTATTAACAATATAAAATTACTTCATCCACAATGGATTGGATATGCATGCATGCTGCCATGTTTATAATTTCCTGTACAGCTTTTAGCTTTATTTGTTAAAAGTGTAGAAGAAAACACAGAATCACGTAACACTTAGAGTCCGTTTGGTGCAGTGTTAATAAGAGTCCGTTTATTTGCATATTTTGGTCAAAACGAAGGGTTAAAACGCAGTTTATTCCTTAATTTAGCGTTTCAATGCTGCGGTAGAAAACGCTGCGTTTTCAAAACGCAGCTGCGTTTTAAAACGCTGGAATTCCTAACTTTTTCAAAATGCAGATTTTAAAACGCAGTAGGGAATAAAAAGCAGCATTTTGACATAATATCTCAAACGCTTTTATAAAGAAAAAAGCCGCGTTTTAAATAATCTGCGTTTTAGAAACGCTGTGTTTTTAAAACACTACGTTTTCAAAACGCTACACCAAACGGGCTCTAAAATATAGTGTTTTAAAAAATGCAGTGTTTTAAAAACGTAAGTTTTTTTTCTTATAAATGCGTTTGAGATATCACTTTAATACACAGCTTTTTTTTCCTAGCAGCGTTTTAAAACCTGCGTTTTGGAAAAAAGATAAAATTTCAGCGTTTTAAAACGCAGCTGCGTTTTGAAAACGCTGATTTTTCTGTCACAACATTGAAACACAAATTTTGCAAGTAAACTACGTTTTATCTCTGCATTTTAACTGAAACGCACGACCAAACAGGCTCTTAGTACCACGTGCAAGTAAAAATCACCCACCACAATGGATATGCTGCAGATTGTTTTTAGCAAACTATATATATATATATATATATATATATATATATATATATATATATATATATAGGGATACCAACCTTTCATTCTTTTTCTTGCAAGCCAAGCTGGGGCTTTTTTTTTTTTTAGCAAACTACACAAATGGTCCCTGTACTTTTTAATTTTTTTGGATTGGTCCCTAAACTAATTTTTGCAAAAATTTTATCCCTATACTAAGCAAGTAAAACACAATTGGTCCTTCCGTCCATTGTCATCAATTTTTTGCCGTTAAGTGTAGACACGTGCTATGCACGTGATTTTGACTAGGGGTAAAGTTGTCATTTCCTTATATAAAGTACATGGACCATTTGTGATGGCGCCAACATTTTAGCGCCATTTTCTCTTGCCTCCCTCTCCAGTATAATAAATGAGGGTTTTGTTCATTCGTTGAATTGAAGAGGAAAGAATAATGGAGGTGTATTGTCACTGTGGAAGGAAGGCTAAGTTGGTAACAGCTTGGACTGATTCTAATCCTGGGCGAAGGTTTTGAACTTGTAGCAATCGTTTGGTAAGTCTTCCATGTTATTTCCCTTTCTAATTGCTTAATTTCTTCATCTAGTGATTTTTCATTTTCCTTTGCTTTTCTTTGGGCAGCAATCATGTGGGTTCTTCCTTTGGTTCGATCCACTAATGTGCCATAGATCTGTCCAGATTATTCCTGGGTTACTTAAAAGGATAAGAGAATATGAAGATTAGAGAGTTAATGGAGGTGAACAGAGAAGGCATGGAACTTATTGGAAGGGTTTATGGGTTTTGTTTGTCGTTGCTTGGTTGATTCTTGCGTGGGTTGTTATTTTTGAGAAATTTGTTGAAAAAAGCAGTGGGCAAAATGGTTCAAAATACCTTGCAATTAGTGGTACATAGATTGACAAAATATAGAAAACAAACCTTAATTTTGTTGTTTGATGAGGTTGTATGTATCAATTGATATAAGGATTATGTGGAATAGTATGGCATATGTTATAAATGAAAAAACAAGTTTATCAATTTGATCAATAATTGTTATCCTCTGTTATTGTAATATTTTCCCTCATTGTTGTTGTCCTCTGTTATTGTATGGCATAATTGTAATGTTTTCCCTCATTGTTGTTGTCCTTTGTTATTGTAATATTTTTTCCTCACAACAAACAATTTCATCAACACACAATGTCATCAACAGATAATTTCTTGAACAAAAGTATAACTGTTTCCACCCAAAAGGAAATTTGTGATTACTGTTTCTTGAACAATGTCATCAGCACACAATGTTATCAACAGCTAATTGTGATTACTGTTTCCACCCAAAAGGAAATTGTTCATCCATGCACTACTTACATGTCAAACCAAAAGAAATTTTTCCAAACTATTTACATGTTAATAACTATTAGATGGTAAACCAAAAGGAAATTGTTCACTTTCTGCCCAAATATCCATAGCACTTCAGTTCTTGGTAAACTTCCTCTTCTTGGTAGCAACATGAGGAGGAAATTGACTAGACTGTGGTTGTGACACACTTGGAGTACCATTGCCTTGTTCATTCCCTTATGCTCTAACATTGCCTGAATCCTACAACCAAACCAACAACCAAATTTATTCAAGTCAATACAGAGTACCATAACTCCAAATCCAGTTTGGTGCTCAATCACTTGTTCTCTGTTTGGTTGAGAAGCACTTAATGGACTGTTTAAGTGTGACATGTTTGGTTGGGAATCATTTATGTTACTTGAATCCTACCACCAAACCAACAACATATCAAATTGAGTACCATAACAACTTACTTGTTGAGATGCCTGTCCAGCCACTGTTCCTCCACCACCATTACCTTCCACATTATTACTTGAACCCTGCAAAAGTCAAATATTAAAAAGAAATATTATAATCATCAAATTAATTTAACTAAAGAGATACTTACATTTTTTTGTTTCCTCTTCTTTTTGGGCTTTTGTTGAGCTCCTTGCTCCTTACAAGACCTTGAATTGTGTCCAACTATACCACATCTGCTGCATATCATCACTTTACCCTTTCTCCCTATCCTTGTGGGAATCACATCTTTAGCTGTCTTTTTGGCTTCATCTTCAGCCTTCTTTCTAGCCTTCTTTGGCCTCCCAGGTTGCTTATGACTTCTAGGAGCAACAATCTTAAATAGACCTTGAACATGGTTCCACATATTTGGTCCATTAATGGGGCTGATAGTATGCTCATAAATCCTTTTTTGGCAATCTAACTTATAACAATCATCCACCCACATTTCTGGTATTCCATTCCCTCCATTCTTACCATCATACCATATTACAGATATGGTATGTTTACATGGAACCCCACTTAGCTGCCACTTCCTACAACTACAAGTTTTCTCAGTCAAATTCACAATACATTGCTCACCCCAAGGACCTCTCACTTGGTACTTACTTCTTCCATTCCAAGTGCAAATATAATCAATTGCTTCTTGTTTGCTTTTGTTGATGTTCTTCTGAATCCTTTCCAACAGAAGATTTTGACACTTCTGCACCTCCTCCCTTTTCTTTCTGATTCTTGTCATTAGATATGTCCTAATCATCTTTAACACTGAAATGATAGGCTTGTCCTTGCTACTAACAATGTGTGAGTTGAAGCTTTCACATATGTTGTTCATCAAAACATCACTCTTTACAGCCTCTATAAAGTGTGATCTAGACCAGTGATTAGGAGTGTGGCGACTAACCCACTCAAATGCTTCTATAGAATATCCCTTTAACTCCTCCATTGCAGCATTAAACCCATGAATGTTGGTTGAAAAAGCAACCATCCTTTAACTCCTCCATTGCCCTGGGTGAGGTCCCTTTAAAAAACAACCATCTAAGCACAACACTTTCCTATATCCAGCTGCAAAGCCTGCCTTCAAAGGCCCCAAACAACAGTATATCCTTTTGAACTTCCTCTCATCTAGTGCATTCAAATCAACCCTCATCCCTAACTTCAATTTTCATGGTAGAGTTAGGATTTGTTCCCCTAATCTCTTCACAATAATCCCACAACAAAGCATATTGTTGTCTATCATTCCCATGGTTGAACAGATATGCAATCCTTTTGGCCCTGTAAGCCTGACTCCTACTGATATCTAAATGGAATTCTTCTCTCACTGTGACCATTATACCTTCCAAACTCCAATTAGGATTTGACCTAAATCTTTCAATGTACCTCCTAGCAATCTACTCAGATGTGAGCTGTCTATTTGTATAGCTGGGACTACATGTGTGCACATCTACATATGTTTTCACTTCCCAAGTACTTTCGCACTGCATAGGAGAAAAAAGTATTACCCAAGGATAGGTAGTGGTCCCTCTACACTTTGCTCTGACCCTAGTTTTGACATTTTTCACCACTTTAATATCCTTTCTATTTTTAATTGCATATTCTCTTAAAGCTTGTTTGACCTCCTCAGCATTTGCAAATCTCAAGTGTAGCTTATAATCTGGATTTCTCATTTTTGTCTCAGGATGGAAATCTAAACCTTTCTTCCTAGGCTTGGCATCATCATCATCATCACTAGGTATACTCCACAAATCATCTGAAGATGCATAATCTGACTCCACATCTATCTCTTCTTCAGTGAATATTTTTTTCTTACCCTTATTCTTACTCTGTTTATCTCTCATACCCATATCAATGTTGGCTTCAAATTCTGCATCATCCATATCATCACCTGACCAATCATATTGAGGGTCACCATACTGATCATAATCATCATCAAATGTATTCCCATTATCAGTGTCATTCCCAAATTCATTCTTAACATTCCCAGTTTCTTCTGCACCTCCATTCTCATTCCAAGTTTCTTCTACATTACCATTCTCATTCAAATTATCATTCCCAGACTTATCTACATTCTCATTGACATTCACAAAATTATCTACATTCTCTCCATTCTCATTGTCCTTGCCATTAAGAAAATTTGCTTCAAATTCAGCTGCAATGTTTGCAATTTCTTCAACATTGTATGTCAATAGCAACTCATTCCATATCTTCCTATTCTCTGATGACACTACCCATTTGCTAGAATCATTATCTAATTGAGCAGCCTCAGTTTCATTTAACTCCTCAATAACTACTGAGCTTTTCATTCTTGGTTCTATTTCAAAGTGGTGGTTACAGGAAGTATATTCATGCTCAACAAAAGCTTCAATTAGCTTATGTTTCTTTCCTAGGTTACAAACATCCACCATGTCCTCATCACTTCCTAATACTCTCAAACCAGAGTCAAGGTCCATTGTTGGCATCTTAAAATGATAAAACATGATTCCATCATAACCAAAACCTTTAATCATTTTGTTTATCTCTTGTATAGACATCTCATCACAATGACAGAAATCAAAATAATCAACTATGCCCTGATAAACCCTCTCTGGAATATAATCAAACTTTCCTCCATGGTAGAACTTAATGCTAAACCATTGAGAATCAGGGTCTGGGGGATTAAATACAAAAAACAAAAACAACAAAATTAGCAACAAAAATTAGACATAAATGAAAATATATGCGGCCATATGTCTGTGTTTTTCAAACACAATCGAAGTAAAAGTGAAACCAGAAACCACTATTTTAAATAAACCCACTCAAATGCTTCTACAAAACAGAGGAAAGAAATTTTTTTAAAAATACTTTCGTCAAAAAGTCACATTTCGTTCTGGAATCGAGTAATCCAAAACAATACTTACAAAACAAATCACACTTTAACTCTACTAACAAAACAAAAGCAAATAGGACATGAGCAAAAGGATTGGATGAAAAAACTTACTGTATATATCTTCCACATCCCATATCTCCCCTCGTTTTCTCTGCATCCATGACATTCTCTCGTTTAAGACTAAAACCCTAACTTTCGCTTGAACTTTTTGAAAAATCTGTGCGATGATCGTTTGAAGAATAAACTGACGTTTGGTGATGTTTGATCCCTTCGTACAGGTAGCAATTAATTCGTTGCACAAAAGGTCCCTGTAGTTATATAACTAAGATTGACTAATTTACCCTTGGGCTAAATCACGTGAAACGCACGTGATTCCATTTAACGGCAAAAAATAGACGGCAATGGACGGAAGGACCAATTGCGTCAAGAAATTGAGTTCAGGGACCTCTGGCGTGGATTTGGGACCAATCCTAAAAAAATTGAAAAGTACAAGAACCATTTGTGTAATTTGTTCTTTCTTTTCTTTCTTATTTTTCGCTTCACTCTCTCACGTATCGATCCCATGCACCTTCATTCTCTCCATTACACTCTTTCTTACCTTTCTATTTCAGTCGTTTCAAGTTAAAATAAAAAGATACCATGCACGATCCAGATCCAAATACCTTTTGGGCACATATATGACATATGTACCCAAAAATGAAAGAAAAAGCTAGGTTAGGTTAAAAGGAGAAGAAAAATAAGGGTGGGTCTTGAATGGATGACGATCCTTTAAATTTAGCTAAAGTTACTTTGCACTAACTAAAGCTTATTATAAATTAAGCTAATTAATGGAGTAATATATATATATATATATATATATAGACTAATTTAAGTTTATTTACTCCTATATTGTAGCTGGTGGAATATTAATTCTTTCAATGTCTTTTCAGTGAAAATAATAATATTAATCTTGTATATTTTTGGTTAACACAAAGAAAATCAATTTGAAATACCTCACACAAATCATAGTAAAACAAAAGTGAGAAAAATAACTTTCAAAAGACATAAATGTAAATAAAAAAGGGAACAATAATGAGAGCTTTCTATTCAAGAAAATGACTTTATAGAGCATGCTCGAGTGATTTTAAGTTGTCTTGTAGAATACATTGCAATTGAGTCATTTTTCTAATATCAAACGTCCAAAAAGAATTTCAAAACTAATTTTCATAAAACAAACGAATCTCAATTATTTCCATATGCAACTTTTAATGGTGACATTTATTTCACCAACTTTTTTGTTCAAAGTAACGAGATAAAAAGTATCACATAGTACATAAAATTAACCTCCCATGTATAGAAAAGAAAGGACAACCCAACAATTTCTCTGATGTCATTGTTTATTTAACTTTTTTATGTCTACACTTTACCCCCCCAACTAACTTCAAGGTAATTGGGCTGGTGGCTAGGAGTAGTAGAGCAGTGGCCAGAAACCAACCTCAATCAAGGGATTTTCCTCAATACATAGGCTATATTGATGCTTCCTTGTAGCTACATCATGGAAGAAGAAACTAGCTAGTATTTCGATCACCCAATTCTGTTTTGCTCGTTTCGCCTAAAATATTTCATGATTTTGCAGTAATCCATCCACAATCCCTTTATAATGCCTTCTCATGTAGGGGATTGTTCGAGATGCTTCCTTCTAGCCTTATAATGCTCGTTTGCGTAATTTGAGACATTGCATGTTTTTTAGCGCCTGAGCCAAAAACCTTCAAACCTCTTTCCTCATCGAGTACCTTTTTAAACAGATGACACAACAAGCAGAAGGGGCCTGTGATCAAAAGATAGGATTGATAGATAAGATTTCAAGAGTGGTCCGTCCTAGAATATAAAGCCAACCATTTCAAATTACACATAACTTTGTCAAGTTTCTCACAAGTCTCTCCTATTGTTACGTTAAGCCCATGTGAAGTAACAGCAATGCCCTTCATATCTACAATCCCCATTTCTCATCCGTCATTATCTTGCAGTTGCAGAAACTTCCAACCCCAAATACTATGAGCATTCGTGTGTATCTTATCCTCTCGATCTTCACAAAACTTGGTTGAAACTGCCAATGACTGGTGTTGTTCCATTGTGGCATTCCATGCAAAAAAAAAAAGAGGGAAAGAACACACGTCCATTCCCATCCTTTCTCGTTTACCACCTTTACTAACACAATCCTTACCGACTTTCCAATAACCTCCACTTTAACACTAGCTAGCATCCTACCCCAAACATAATCCTCCCCATTGTCCCACACAACATCGACACCATCCCATATACTATGCCCAACAGAAAATACTTTGTCAACCATCTTAGTCTCAATAATAAGAACATAGATTAGGCTTCGATCCGATGATCAATTTTGTACATGCATGGACTCCTGAGGATTGGACAAGAAAACCTCGACAATTCCGACTTAATTTTGCATATACAAGATGAAGGTTGTGGAGAGACGCCCTACATACACCCCATCCCTGCACCAACTATTTAGACAAAACCATATATCAATTACCTAGGGCTGAGCATCAACCACATCGAAAAAACTCCCAACACCTCCAATAGTGAAATTTGCATACAAACATCTTCTTTCGACCTCGAGCACCTTTTACCAATGACCAAATCTTCTACAGCATCTCATTTTCCTCTAATTTTGGTAATTGGTAATAGGTTGTAATCGGCTTCTCCCTTGAGAAAGTATTAAAGCTTCAGCATTAAACCTATTAATCTTCTTCCATTTTTGATTCTTCTTATTTATTAATGCCGCCCCTTCTTAAACACCAAGACTTGAACGCCCACAATTTTTATGCTAAGCTTCTAAGAAGCCCAATGTATATAGACATTGGCAATAATGAATTCAAAGTATTATGACCCACTCATAAGTGATTGTCCTTTTAATTATGGCAAAGTTCATATAAGAACTTTATCATTTTCCTCGTTATCACTATTTTTCTCTCCCAAATGAGTGCTAATACTTTAGTTTAAAGATGTAAGTGTCATCTAAAAGCCGAAAAATACTACCACTACATCATTGCAACTTAATTTTATTGCCAACCTCCTTTAGTTTGCTGTCATAATAAAGCCAAAACAACTAATATTGGTTAAAGTTTAACCCGCTGTTAAATTTGAAACTTGAACTGAAACCCGCGGTACAATATGTGGGAAAAGGTCAATTAGAAGGTGGACTTTAGCTACTCTGCAATATCGAAGGGGGTCCAAGTCCAACCCATTCATGATGTCTTGTTGTAAAAACACAGAGATTCCTCTCTGATTTCCTTGCAAGTTTAAATGAAGGATCACTTGATGTTTACTAAGGTTAAACAGAGTTTTGACAGAATGCAGTACAAAAGTAATTGTATAACCATGTCTCCTCTGAGTTTCCCAATGCTCACAAATTTTTTTCTTTTTACAAATTCTCACTGCTAGACCCCCATCAAGACATTCCCTTTTGGCTCTCTGCTCTACCTCTCTGCCCCTCTCCACCCTCCCATTCCCAACAACTTCTCTAAAACTCCTACCCTCTCTCTCTCCCCTTGTACCTCAACCTTTTAGTTCACCAAAACAACCATTGCTGTAGTTGTTTACCCTCTCTCTCTCTCACCCCTCTTGTTCTTCTTTATGAGCAAATGTGTGGTAGAGAGCCTAGTAAACAATCCAAAGAATGACAATGAGCTACAACATTAGTACTAACCTGCAGTTTGGGTTCATATTTACTCTGTTTCTTGTTCTGTTCATTCCTTCTTCTGCTTTAAACCCTGATGGTACTCTCTTGCTTTCTTTCAAATACGCTGTTGTTAGTGACCCAGTATCAGTTCTTGAAAATTGGAACTATGAAGATGACAACCCGTGTACATGGATTGGCATAACTTGCGCTTCCATTGGCGACCCCGGGAAGCCTCGTGTCGTCAGTTTAATCCTTCCAAACTCTCAACTTCTTGGTTCAGTTCCAGAAGACTTGGGTCTAATTGACCACCTTCGTTCTCTTAATCTCTCTAACAATTCCTTGAATGGGACTTTACCCGTCTCTCTCTTCAACTCTTCAGAGCTTCAAATCCTTTCCCTCTCCTCCAATACCATCTCAGGCGAGCTCCCGCAGCATATTACTGGCCCCAGTCTCAAGTTTCTCAATCTCTCCAACAATGACTTAGCCGGAAATATTCCTCAAAGTCTAACTTCTCTGAAAAGCCTAACCGTTGTTTCCTTGAAGAACAATCATTTATCCGGTACAATACCAAATGGGTTCGATTTTACTTTATACCTGGATCTTTCATCCAATGCGTTCAACAGTTCTTTACCTCCACAATTTGGTGGACGGAAAATAAACTACTTAAATCTTTCCAACAACAAGCTTTCCGGTGCAATACCTCCAGAATTCGTGAAAGACATTCCACCAAAGGCCATAATTGATCTCTCCTACAACAACCTAGCCGGCCCAATCCCACAGCATTCACCTCTATCAAACCAGAAAACAGACTCTTTCGCCGGAAATGCCGATCTCTGCGGCAGCCCACTTGAGAAAGTATGCACAGTCCCTTCAACACTGTCCACTCCTCCCAATGTAACCACCAACAGTACCCCCCCAGCAGCAATCGCAGCAATCCCCAGAAACATCAACTCCTCCCCATCAAACAACACGCCCGGAGACAGTCAGGCAACAGGTCGAACACAACACGGGCTCAACATAAAACCCACAAAACTAGTCGCTATTATCGTCGGCGACCTCGCCGGAATCGGGATTCTAGCAATCATAATTCTCTACGTCTACAAGTGGAAGAAACAGAAGAAACATAACGCGGAGATCGCCATATCCAAACCAGTTCCAACCCACAAAGACGAACTCACCATTTCGAAAGAATCCAAAAGCCAAACAACCTGGTCATGCTTAACAATACGTCACGGAGAAGAGACGTCGACAACCGGGTCGGAAAGTGAAGAAACGGGCACAACCCGTTATCACAACGGCAATCATCAACAGGGCACAACCGGTTATCAAAACGTTAATCTTCAACCGAATGAAAGGTCGCTTGTAATGGTGGATGGGGAGACTGAGCTTGAAATCGAGACGCTATTAAAGGCCTCAGCTTATATACTGGGTACGAGCGGGTCGTCGGGTATTGTGTATAAAGCTGTGCTTGAAGATATGTCGGCGTTTGCTGTTCGGAGGATCGGAGAGTGTGGTGTGGAGAGGATTAAGGAATTTGAGAACTATGTGAGGGCTATTGCTAAGTTGCGCCACCCGAATTTGGTTCGGGTTCGTGGGTTTTACTGGGGTGAGGATGAGAAACTTCTTATCTCTGACTACGTCGATAATGGAAGCTTGGCTACGGCTACTTACAGTAAGTGATCACCTCCCTCCTTATTGCATTTTAGCATTCTTGCTCTAAATTTACTACACCATTTCTGATTTTCAGATTTTAATTTGATTTGATTTTATTTTGAAAATTGATAAATACCACCAAAAGTTTTAGAGCTATGCTATTGTCGCTCTATGTTTTAACCAACAACACACTCTTATTGATAGAAAATATTGTGCATAAATGAATTAAATAATTTTAATATTAATATTTTGTTAGTGTTTAGCGACAGACATACGTTAAATTCAAGATACCTACTCAATTTTGAATTAAGATGAAAATAATTTTCATTTTTATTTTTTTGTCATAATGCATACCAACTAGACTTAACTCTAAATTATAAGCATTATTATCTTGATATTATATTTGGAAGCACTAGCTTAATTTCTTCGAACTAAACTTCAAGCAAATATTCTCTAATTTCATTTTCTGTCGGTGGCCCAGTAATAAAATTGTGACTATATAAATTGTGAGGTATTACCATCGATCTTTTTCACGCGTGCTTAAGACACAAAAGAAAAAATTCATTTTTCTAAGTAACTTTTTATTTTTTATTTTTGGCCCTAAGGGGGTTGTCTAACTAGTACTCCACATGAGTAATTAAACATTCTCTTTGGGAGACAAACCAAAAATGAAATGGCAATAACGCTTTTTGAATTTGAAATTTTATTGGGTATTTCAACATTTGAAGTCTCTTGTCTGGCCCATTTTGGCATTTTTTATCAAAAACAAATTCTATATTATGGGGTAATTAATAGGACCTTTATAATCTCCACCTTTGCATTGTATCTATCCTTTGTTTGTATTGTTTGTGTGTTTCCAATTGTCACTTGGCCTCCTAACAAAAACAAAAACACATAATATGTTAAAACATATGCATAAATTTATTTATTTTTACAAAATCTTAAAAGTTATAATTCATTGTATTTGAAATACAGTTTTTAGCGAATGAGATTTTATTTTTCAAAAATATAACTAAAATATATTAAATTTTGATGTGGTTTACTCACATATTGATTTTTAAAATAAAAAAATTGACTCTTTGATCGGAACGGACGAAATTTATGTGAATACTCGTTTGTTTAGTTTTATTAATTTGAAATATATTACTCCCTCCGTTCCAAGTAAACAGCCTACTTTTGACTTTTTTTCAGTCAACTTTGTTAAAATTTGACTGATAATTAATATAAACTTAGTGATTTTTATAAAGTTATGAAAGCAGGGCCGGCCTAAGGGGTGGGTAGGCAGGGCGCCCGCCCAGGGCCCAAATTAATAAGGAGCTCAAATTTTTTTTTTTTCTGCTGTAGTAATAGTATACATGTAAACTAAAAATAATATTCAAATTTCTTGATCTGAGACCCAAACTCAAAGCTTTTGTTATTATTTTGAATTAGTTTGTTCAATTGTTTGTTGAAACTTTATTTATTTGTTAAATTTTGTTACATTGTTAATTATTAATTTTCGTTTTACAATATTTTTGCGTGTTTAAAAATTGAAAGTGACATTGACTTTGTTTATTTGTTAAATTTTGAATTATGTTTGTCCAATTGTTTGTTGGGACTTTTGAGTTTGATAGTTTATTAACATCTTACATAGTTACATTGAATTTTTAATTAGGGTCATTCTTTTAACTTTGTCTCGTACCTATAAAATGCTAGGAACGGCCCTGTATGAAAGTTGTAATCTATAGTATTTTTAACATAGTTTTTAATTAATGAAATTTTATTCCTAATATATTAGTAAAGTATGTAAAATTTTGATTTAATTTAGTCACATGTTAATTTTTAAAAAAGAAAAGCGAACTCTTTGCCTGAAATGAAGGGAGTAATTAGTTTTATTGCAATGTCTTTTGTGAATTGTGATGCTTTCCAATTCAAATGTAAACAATAATATTTCTCTTTTTCTAAATTTCAGGAAGGGTTGGCTCGTCGCCGTATCATATACCTTTTGACATCCGGCTCAAGATAGCAAAAGGAGTAGCCCGTGGACTAACCTACATCCATGAAAAGAAACATGTTCATGGCAATATAAAGCCAAGCAACATCCTCTTGACACCCGATATGGATCCAGTTATCAGCGATTTCGGGCTCCATTGGCTTGTCTCGGGTAAAGACAGCTACAAAACGGAAGACTCAACCCGACATTTTGGTAGTAAGAGATCCATATCCCGCGACGAGATTCAAGATTTTCCGGTCAGTAGCAGCAGCTCTTACGCTGCTACTCCGGTTAATGGGTTCATGGGTTGCACATCTCCTTATCACGCACCCGAGTCACACAAGAACCTGAGACCGAACCCAAAATGGGATGTTTACTCGTTCGGCATTGTTTTGCTGGAGCTCATAACCGGGAAGGTGTTCTCGGATCGGGAGTTGGGTCAGTGGACGAGCGGGTCGGTTGTGGATCAAGACAAAACCCGATTATTACGGATGGCAGATGTGGCGATTAAGGCTGATGTGGCAAGGAAAGAGAAAGCCATCCTGGCATGCTTTAAGTTGGGCTTTAGTTGTGCTTCATTGGTCCCACAAAAAAGACCATCCATGAAAGATGCACTGCAAATCCTTGAGAAAATACCATGCTCTGCATACTAAATGATATTTAGTGGGCCAATTAAAAGCAAATATTTGGATTAAAAGATCCATCTTTTTAACTTTAATCTTTTTCTTTTTTTTTTTTTTGACTTGGAATCTTGCTGCATAAAGTAGAGGTTGAATTAATGAATGTTTATAATTAAGCTAGATGTTGCATGTTTGGTTAATTAATTAATTAAAATAAGTATAGTTTTACCCTTTTTCATTTTCTTTATTGGTAAGTATTCATGATTCAATTGTGAAAAGAAAGTATTAACGCTTGTTTTATGATCCCTTTGCATCTTAAAGTGGTTTTAATTGAATGATTAGTGGCTTTTATGTTGGGGTGTGATACTTTTTCCACCTTTCTTTCTTTCTATTATTATTATTATTATTATTCGGTTCGATCCAATCGAATCGATTGCCAATATCTAGGCAAAAAATGAAAAAAAAACTTTATTGTGTAGCTCGTGATGTTTAAAATATATATATATATTCATCTAAAATGTCATTTTTGTATAAGAAAGTAGTTCTTAAAATCACTTTTGTGTTAATGATTCACACTTTATTATGAGCTTTGAGCAATGAGTATTCATCAAGTGGGATGGATGGGTCTTAATGGATATGTTTTAGATGATTGATCATCGTATATCTATCTTATCGAGTAATTTGTAGCCTATTTGTATTATCATTGAGTGATGAATGTTGGGTATTTTACTTTATTAAGAAAAAATCAAATACTTTTGAACAAATATTTTTCAAAATACATATTTTTACCTTCAAACAACGTAAGACCTCGTACGTCTAAGCTTTTTTAGGCCATCTACAGCCATGCCTTTATCATGCTCTATTCCATTATGATAGAGTAAAATGGAGCTCCAATAAAGTTGCTCTATCTCGAAGCATGACCAACTTGTGCGCCATATACGACGGATCTCAAATCTTGCGCTATTTTTTTTTTTTCGTTTAAAATCTATATTTTGTTTATTTGTTTGTTTATCTATAAGGACTATTTTATTAATGTAAAATTTGGAGCAAAATGATTAGATACGGTGAATATATTTAGTACAAAAATTAATATTTTAATGAACGGTGTAATTACCTAAAAATGGAGCCGTTCAAGTCCAATGCACATTTCAGGTTCACATACAATGAAGCACAAGATAGGCTCAATTGGAGGCGAAACAAAGGGAGAGCCCATGGGGCCTTGGCCTACCAAAGTTTCCTAAAATTCTTCTCAAGTCATTCCTTTACTTAATGAATAAATTTTGATAAACTAACGGCGCAATATATATATATATATATATATATATTAATTTTTTTATTATTCAGGGATTTAAATTTTTTCATTTTTAGTCTTTTAGTTGACTGATAATTAATGTTGAATTAATAGACATTAATATACTTTTCTTTAGATTTTGAAAATCACATAAAACTTCAATTACCACAATGCTAAAAAAGACCAATTGAGTTTTTAAATTGTTTCATCAACATTGATTTTTTTTTTTAGTGTTATCATGGATTAAATAATCTCTCACTTGCTCTATTTTAATTTAATCTCAAATAAATAAAAATTAAGACTATTTTTTATTTCTAAATTGCAATTACATAAACTTGCAAAAAATGAAAATTTATATATATTCTCTCATTTTTTACTGAGCCAATACTTTTTTATTTCCTTCCCCCTCTCTCTCTCTCTCTCCTACCCGCTCCCCCGCGCCACCCCCCACCAACTAACCCACCCACGCACGCACCCAACCACCCATTTTTTTACCTTCCTCCCTCTCCCTCTCGGCTCTCACCCTCCTAGCCTCGCTCCTCACTCCTCAGTCCTCCCCCTCACCAACCTGGGCCACCCACCCATATTTTTTTTTACCTTCCCTCTCTCTCTATCTTTGTTTTTTTTTTTCTTTTGAATAATTATGATAAGGTCTGTACCTTTAAAAAAAATAGTATTTTGAAGTGCTATGTGACATGATATATATATATGAACATTGGTTTCAATAGGCGCACATTAAGGTTGGTGCTGCAGTTGATAAAAAATAAAAATAAATAAAAAAAAGGGAAGAGGGGCTGGGCTGGGTTTACACCATCACCCCTAAGAAAATTCTTAATGTTACTTAATTAGGTTAGGAATAAAAACTACCTACTCTTTTAATAAAATTAGATAACTTTTTTTAAAAGGAAGAGCAAGTTATCTAATTCCTTTTAAAAAATTCATCTTTGGGCCACCCAACTTGCTCCGAGCAAGTTATTTATATTTGGCAAAATCCATCTTTGGGCCACCCAACTTTTCACTAATTCGCAATGCGGCCACCACACATTTCAAAATGTTACTTTTGCCATTGAACATTAGTTAAGTTGCAAGCGTGTCCAATTTTTGAATGGACGTTAGTTCAACCATTAAATTTACATGAAATACTTATTTTAACCCTATTTCAGTCTTCATCTTCCCGGCAAAGAAAAAACAAACTCTAACCAAGGTCAACTGAAACACAATTTGGGTATCCCCAATTTCCTAATTTTTACTCAACCCAAAATTTGATTTACAATTAGGGTACACTGCTATATAATTTTTAATATAAATTAACATCGAGCAATTTTAGTTAATTAACGGATTCCTAGCTAGATCCAAGCCGCCATTGAAGGAAGCTCCAAGTGCTCTGTTGTTTTCAAGCTTATAGCAATTATGATGTCACGACTCAAAGCTGATTGCGAGTCAGTACACATGTGGAGTTCATTTATTAAGGAACTGCAACTTGGAAAATGGTCGGTGTTGTTATTTATCTCACAGCAGATTACTAGAGTCTTGCAAACAAAAGGTTTCTGCAGAGTAAACATTACTTACCACTAACATGAACCAATAAATATTTATAGAAGATACAAGCACACCGATCTGAACTTTTAGCTCAAGAATGATGAAGATAAAATGCAAGTGTGCCAGAAATCAGAGACAAACGTGGTGTGTAGAACCTACAACACCCCCTTGTTCAATCTCTCCGAGTAGAACAGAAGCCATACACTCACCAAAATCCTCCGGAGGCATGAGCTCTTTCTTTTCTTCATTAACCATTTCATCCTCGCCTCTTGCATAAAAAACCGATGTATCAGCATAAATGAAGCAACCAGATGTAGTCTCGCCAACCAATAACCGGGTGACTTGCATTACAATTAAAAAGAGACTCAACTTTCTAAATAAACCCATCAGCTACAAATAGTTATAACAGCTATTAACACCTCCCATTCCTATTAATACACCCCAAAAAATTTAATTACAAAAATGTCATTGTTTAAAAAGACATTAATACCATTTTCAGCCTTTCTTCTTCCCTAATTCCGGTGGCCTTCTTCCCCATCTCCAGCGAAGTCTGTTTTCCTTCTCTCTTTTTTTCCTTTATTTCCTTCATTACCTCCGCTCTCCCTTCTCTCCTTCTTCCCTTCCCCTCTCCCTTTCTTTTCTTCCCTCCGAGATCACGCCACTAAATCCAACACACCCTTGATAATAATCTGGCGATTGCCAAATTTTTTTCTAAGGGTTTTAAAGAGGAGGGATGAGAAGAAAAAAAAGGGAAGGAGGGAGAATGGGGAGGTTTACCTTGCCAGAGTTGAGGGAGGGAGGAAGGGAGCCTTCACAACAGAGAAGGAAAAGGAAAAAAAATGGTGGGGGGGGCTTTACAGCACGTTAGGGAGAGAGAGAGAGAAGAGGGATGGATTGCCGGAGTTGAGGGAGGGAGGGAGGAAGGGAGCCTTAGGAACTGGAAAAAAAATGGTGGTGGTATGGGGTTTCACAGAACGTTAAGGAGAGAAAGAAGGGGAAAGGGAAGAGTTGCCGTGAGTAAGGAAGGTCGTGAGGCGTGAGTGAGGGAGGGAGAGGGGGGAGGGGTGGGTGATTTGGGTTAGGTTTAGAGTGAAATTGGGAGGGGTAAAATAAGAAATGTGGGTTGGTGTATTTAGTGATTAGGTTGGTGTGTAATTATTGTGGGAGGTGTATTAGGAGAATCGGTGTATTCAGAGGAAAATGGGGTGTTAATAGCGCTCCTCAAACTAAAATTAAATCTTAAATCGAAATTCAAATAAAGCTTAAAAGTTTTCGCACTAGTATGTAGCAAGGGCAATTTGGGTATTTCAAAAAAAATTTAACATTTAAAGTGACGACCTTCACTTGAGGGACGAACCGTAAGGTTTAAATGGCAGTTCAGGGACAATAATAAGAGCAACCACGATAATAACTCTCTATATCACACTCTAAACACCTTCCAGTTTTACTTTTTCAACATTCTAAAAATAAATTCACTCCAACAAGCACTCTCTATATAACCCTCTAAAAATTAAAATATATATCATCTCAACTAACAAAATATTTTATTTTCTACCATTTTATTTTCCTCTATTTTATTTCTATTTTCTCCCCACAATCGAAATAAAATATTTTATATTTTAAATATATATTCTATAAAAAATACTACCTCTGTTCCAAAATTATTATCTTGTTTGATGCGGTATACGAATTAATAACAAAAAAAATTGACTTAATTATTAATATTGATATAGTGTGTAATTTTTTATTAATGTCTATGTGTATGCGATCGATAATTAAAGTATAAAAAAAAAGAAAGTAAAATGGTAAAAGAAGCCGCTAGAGGCGTGAGAAAGACAGAATAGAAGTTACTATTTCTTCTAAATTACTTTCTACCGATGGAGAGTAATTTAAAAGATTTTGGAAATAGAGAGTGATTTTGGGACACTGGCTTGAGAGTAGTTAAATATCTCTAAACTAAATTTTAGAGAGTAATTTTGGAATACCATAGTGGTCTCTCTTAGAGCTGGCTCCAATAAATTAGGTTTAGAGCTGTTTGTTCGTGCGTTTTGGCTAAAATGCAGGGTTAAAACGTCGCTTATTTCTTAACTTAGCGTTTCAATGCTGTGGTAGAAAAATCAGCGTTTTGAAAACACAACTGCGTTTTAAAAAGCTGAAATTCCTAGCTTTTTTCAAAACGCAGATTTTAAAACAAAGTAGAAAATAAAAAACTGCGTTTTAACATAATATCCCAAATGCATTTATAAAAAAAAGTCGTGTTTTAAATAATTTGCGTTTTAAAAATGTTACGTTTTAAAAATACTGCGTTTTGAAAATGCTACACCAAACACTCTTCGTTAAACAGTTTCCCCAGGCATTTAACAAAAAGTAAGTAGAATTGACAATCAAACAGATTATTGGGCTAAATCTCAGCCTAGCAGCGATCGCGGCCCAATATCTACGAGCAGGTGGTTATATGGACCCTTAATAATTAAGAACAAATTATAATCGGTTCCATCCCTTCTTTCCTTCCTGTTCGTACCATTTGAGGTGCTCTTCAAAATCACAAACACTTTTTTTGGAATCAAATTATGGAAATTTTCAATTCAACCCAGAAAGTAGCCCAACCACCCAAACAAATCTTCATATTATCCGGCCAAAGCAACATGGCCGGCCGCGGCGGCGTGGTTCGCGTCAATAAGCACAAGCACTGGGACCACGTCGTTCCACCCGAGTGCCACCCCGACCCTTCCATTCTCCGCCTCAACGCTCACCTCCACTGGGAAACGGCTCACGAGCCACTCCACGTCGACATCGACTCCAAGAAGACCTGCGGCGTGGGGCCAGGTATGTCGTTCGCTAATGCCGTCAAGGATCGGTTGGGTTCGGTGGAGAAATTAGTCCTTGTGCCGTGTGCGGTGGGTGGGACCGCAATAAAGGAGTGGGAGCGTGGACAGCAATTGTACGAAAACATGGTGAAGAGGGCTAAAGCGGCGGTGCAAAGTAGCGGCGGAGGGGAGATCAAGGCGGTGCTTTGGTACCAAGGAGAGAGCGACGCGTCCTCGAAATATGCTGAATCGTATAGAACTAATATGGAGACCCTCATTAACAATCTGCGTGAGGATCTCAGCAAACCTAACCTCCCAATTATTCAGGTAAGTTAAATCTTACTCCCCATCCCAAACTGAGTAGATCATTTTTATTTTATTTTTAATAATAATAAAAAAATATAGGTGCTAAATCACAACTCCTTTTATAATAAATCACACTCTTTTGGTAAAATTACTATTATACCCTTAATGATTAGAAAAGTTTATATTTATAGTTTTAACCTTTATGTTTCATTAATTATTATAAATCACCCCTTATGTATTTTATAAATAAAATTATAATTTATTACTATTAAATAAATAAATTAATTAAATTAAATAATATGAAATTATATATTAATAATTTATAAACTAAAATTAAATTATGTAAAATTATATATTAATTTGTGCAAATTTTAGTTTATAAATATATTACTAATTAAATCAACAATAATATTAATTTCAAAATTAAAATTATAAAATAAAATTACATCATTTGAAATTATATATTTATTAAAAGATTTTAAATTATGTAAAATTATATATTAAACTAAAATTATATATTAATTTGTGCAAATTTTAGTTTATAAATATATTACTAATTAAATCAACAATAATATTAATTTCAAAATTAAAATTAAAAAATAAAATTATATATTAATAATTATATAAAAATATATATTAATAATTCATAAACTTAAATTAAATTTTATAAAATTATTTATTAAATGAAATTTATAAACAAAAATTATATATTAATAATTATATAAAATTATATATATTAATAATTATAGAAAATTATATATATATATATATATAAACTAAAATTATATATTAATAATTATTTTTAATAATTATATAAAATTATGTATATATTAATAGTTATATAAACTGAAAAAATAAATTCAAACCCCCAAGGGTGGGTGGTTTAAACATTTTAAACGCCCAGGCGTGGGCGGTTTAAAATGTTTAAACCCTCAGGGGTGGGCGGTGTAATTGCATTAAACCCCTAGGGAGGGGCGGTCCTCCTATATGCCGTTAAAAATTTAACGATTCCGTTAATTTTTTAACAAAATTCTGAATTCAAGAGGTTAAATTGAAAAAAAAAAAAATATATTTAACGGATCCGTTAGTATAAGACCACCTAGTATGGGCGGTTCTTCAATTTTTCATATATTTTTTTAAAGTACAGGGGGCTTTTTGCGTTTTTTTAAGTTGAAAGTAAGGGGCAAAAGAGTCACTTTCCAGAGGAGAGTGTTATTTAGCATAAAGGGGGTGTCATTTAGCACCTCTCTAAAAAAAACTTTGTTTCAAAATGAATGTTTCTTTTGTACATGAAATTTTTTATATTTACCCTTAGCTATTACTCCTACATGCCAACCAAAAGTCTATTTTTTACATTGTTAATAACAAAGAGTTTACTTTTTATTATTTCTAACTACTCACTCCGTCCCGAATAAATGTTCCTAGTGGATAAAACACAGGAATTAAGAAACATAATTAATGATGTGCTGTAAAATGTGTTCTGACTATAATACCCATAAAGATTAATTGAGTTCAACTACTTTAAATAATTGAGTTTGTTTGAGATGTGTTATATTAAATGAAGTTGTAAGAGTATATTAGGAAGAATGGTAAAAAATATGTAGATGAAAAGTTTTTAGTACCATTAGTTGAGACATCCCAAAATGAAAACTAGAAATATTTATCCGGGACGGAAGGAGTGATACTCTAACTTTGACTCTCTTTCAACCAAAGAGCTTATTTTTAACTTTTTCAATCAACTTAGTTAAAATTTTAATTATTAATTACGTAAGTATCTTTGTTTTTTCAAAGTAATAAAAGTTACATAATATTTCGTAACGTAGTTTTGAGTGAATGAGATTTTATTTGGAAAACATAATTAAAATATTTTAATTTTAATGTTATTTTTAGTGAATAAAATTTTATTTTGAATGTATAAGTAAAATATGTTAATTTTTTATTTGATTTGATTTAGTCTTATTTAACTTTTAAAAGTGAAAAATAGACTCTTTGGTCCCAGAGTATATCATAATTTGCACTTGCAATAGTAAGAGTGGATACTACGAGTGGAAAAAATATTTTATATATATATAGGGGTGGATCCACTCTTTGAGGTGGGGGCAAGTGACCCCACTAAAAATTTTTTGGCTTATAAAATTATATTTTTTGGATAATGGCCCCACTTAAAATTTTATTTTCCTTTTTAAGTCACACACAGTAGCAACAATGAGGTAGATACTAATGGTGAATTGTGATTTTTAAATTTTTTATGTGATAGTTAAATTTTGTGATTCCACTAAAATATTTTTCTGGTTTCGCAACTATATATATGTATATATATGTTACTGAAATTACCAAAAAAGAACAGTAATTTCCTCAATTTTCAAAATAGAAAAAACAAAATCTAACCCCTAACTTGAAATGGAGGGAGGGAGTGTTTGTACCATTCTATTTGAGAAAATGCCTTGAGAGACGGAATGTTTTTTCCCCCTAAATCGAAGAGTAACGTAAGTCAGCTCGAGCTAAAAAAAATCAACTTTAAAACTTTTAATTTTTGAACCAATTAACTTTTACTTTTAAAAATATTGTGTAACGAAATTGTGAGCCTAAGTCAGACGTAGTTTTGAAAGTCTCCCTGCCCTTATAAGGAAAATATCAAACTTGAATCAACTTAGACTCTAACTAGTGTGTTAGTAGTTGTTAGCATATGAGTCTTACCAATCAGTAGTGTTGAGTTGAACATGTCGCGACCCTTTTAGAACATTCAAGTTGAATCCATTGATTAATTAATGATCAGGACAAACTATTTCACGTATGCTCATTATGTTTTGACTTTGACATGATAATTGTTAGTCAAAATTGAAAATAGAATGATTATTTTAGGCAAACTGGCTTAAATTGGATTAGATTTGGAATTCTATGGAATGGAACACAGGTTGCAATTGTATCGGGTGAGGATGAGAAGTATATAGAGATAGTAAGAGAAGCACAAAAGGGGATTGATCTACCAAATGTTGTATGCGTAGATGCAAAAGGATTGGAGCTGAAAGAAGATAACATGCATTTGACAACGGCGGCTCAGGTTAAACTTGGTCACATGTTGGCTGATGCATATCTCACTCATTTCGCAGCCCAGCCTCCTTCGGCTTCCTCCCCTGCTCCTCCTTAGCTCGTCCACTTGCAGTGAGTTTTTGTCCAGAGCGGGGCTTGTATTATATATATAGTACAATATTGAGTGGTCCTATATATAGTACTACTTGATTATGTTATGTTTGTAAATTGTAGTAACTGATGGGCTTTCTGTTGTTTTCGATCTTTTACAAGTTAGTTGTTGGCAGGCTTGCGGAACATGGATGGAGTATACATGCTCCCTCCCTCCCTCGCATCCCACGAATTTGAGACATTTATGTACCAAAAATCAAGTATTGCTTATGTTAATGTCTTTGAGTGTGTCAATACTATATTATCCCGCAGGTCTTTTCAAAGAGAGTGTATTTTTTTTTTTATTAAAAAAAAATTTAAAGTATATTTACGTACGATACGCATTTTGCCCTTAATTTTAAGAATGAAGTGATTGTCTTAAGTTTAAATGTAATGGTATTACGTATAAGATAAATTTGGGAACTCAAGAAATTTAGTACGGCCATTTAGTAAAACTTAGTTTTGAATTTTTGTTTGCAGTAATTGAAGTAAAAGTAGGAGAGGCTACTAGGGGAATCAAAGAGTAAAATTTTAAAATTACAAAACACACTAAATGCGATGGAAAACAGACCTTATAAACCTAGTTTTGAACTGACTTTTTAAAGTGAAATGTTCTAAATTAAAAGTGAGTTGAATGAATATAAGGAGTATTTAGAAATCTGTGATAATACTACTTATTGACTTGATATATGAGTAAGCTTTGAAAGTCTTAAATCCGATTTTAAGAGATGTGCACACCTGATGGAGTGTTTAAATCCCAAAAAAGGCTTCTCCACCCTACCAGGCTACCATGAAATGAATATAGAAATCACGGTAACAGAGAATTAATTGCCCACTTCATATTATCCCAAATCACGAAACTACTCCTCTTAAATAGAAAACCCTAAATACGTTGCCTCCTCCATAAATAAAATGGAGAATGAATTAAGGTAGTATTTTCAATTCGACTACTTATAGAACATTCATTAGCTAAAGTTGGAAATGGGGAAGGAGATCGATCATTTGAAGAAAGATGCTAAACACACATTCAAATGTGTGGCAACTTGAGAGTCCATCCATGGGTTGAGCTTGCGCTTGCGCTTGCATGGCAGTGTCACGTCGCCCTTCGCTTTAGTGTTGTCATTGCCGCCGCCTGGTGCAATTCTTTGTGTGAGCTGTGTGGGCCAACTGGACCGGCCGGCCTTGGCTTTTAATTTATTTTTCTTAAACTCACCCCAGCAAAAGAAATTTAAATAAAATAAATGAAACATCATAGTGAGTCGCCTGATCGAACTGGCTCATGGCAGGCTGGACCTTATGTTGAGGGGCACCCACGGTGGCCGGCCGGCCCTCCATGACTTTCTTTTCTTTTTTGTGTGAAAACAACGTATCTATCTATGTTTATTAGTAAAAAAAAAAAAAACAAGATTTACAAAGAAAGGAAGAGAGAATATACATTATTTTGGTTGAAAGAGAGAAAGATAAGAGAGTAAAGTGTTGGAACAAAACGATCCATTAAACCATGAACCGACTCACACCTAGATTAAGAATGTGAGGAAGATGAAGAAGACGGAAGCGTGTACCTTGTGATTCCATGATTGTTCTTAGTCTTGTTCTTGATGAAGTATGAAGATAGTCTTCAAAAGGGAAGGAGTAGATCTTCTAAATGATGAGTGCCCTTATTCTCTTTAGTCTTCAAGTACTTAGGAAGAGTTTGGATTGAATGAGAATGTAATCACTAGTCAATTCATAGGCTTGATAGATAGGCCTTTATATAGGAATCCAAGGGGCACTTCATTTAGGGACTACACCTATTGATATATAAGATATTACCATTATGCCCATCATTTAATGGTAGTCCTATATTATGGAATTCTACACATTATATTATATTCTATACTTTATAATAAACATTATAATATTGATCACTATTTTATCAAGTACTTTCACTAATAATATATGTTATACAATCCATGTTCTAACAATCTCCCACTTGGATTATAATAACATATATTTATACTTAATAAAATCCTTCAATCATATTTATAACATAAATGACAACCCTTATGTGCACTTTGTTGTCATTCGAAAACAATCCTGTCCATTAGTCATATAAGTATAAGGACTAAAGGGGCAGTCGTTGTAATTGATTCGCAACTAAACCCACATTAATCACATATATATCCAACTAAACGACATAGATTAAGTATAGATATGTAGCATGGAATATTAATGAATATATATGAAGAACTCATATATATATTCTCCAACTAGTCCTACTTAACCAAATGAGATCAATATAAATAAAAACAACACAAAGAAATAGAAAACAACACAAACTCCCACCGATTTAAGCATTATCAAAAGTCGTTTCACCCATATGAGCAAGTATGCTCGTGAAACATCAAAAGAGATTACGCTTTATAAAATGGATCCAATAACATGGAGTTTGATCCTATAAGTTGTATATCTATTTGTTTATTTTATACTTATTTCTCTTCAATAAGAGATATAACCTTATGATGTCTTTCGACATCTTTGCATCCACTAAAACATAATCGGAATACTTAATGATCTCAAAAATGATCCGATTTTATATACATAAGCATGTAGTTTAATGTTTTATAGGTACTTCATCATTCTTTTGGATGCGACTTAATGTTCTTCTTTTCCTAATTGCTTTGGTATTGACCAATCATCCCAATAATAAATGCAAGGTTTGTACGAGTACGACTTGCGCATACATTAAGCTTCCTATGGTGCATAAGGGATATTTTCCATATACTTGGATTTATAATTAATCTTTAGGACATTTACTTTAAACTGAATTTATCTCCCTTAGAGACAGGGGTGTCATGTGGTTTACAATTTTCCATGCTAAACCTTTGTAATACCTTCTCTATATAGCTCTTTTGTGATAATCCCAAAATACCTCGTGAATGATCACGATGAATTTGGATTCCCAATACAAAAGATGCCTTACCAAGATCTTTCATCTCAAATTTGTTTGAGAGAAATTTCTTGGTTTCCTTTAGAAGGTCCTTATCATTACTAGCAAGAAAAATATCATCCACATATAAGACCAAAATAATAAATCTACTCCCACTGAACTTATGGTACACACAATCTTTACCAAGATTCATTTCAAAGCCAAATGAAAGAATAACTTGGTTAAATTTTAAGTACCATTGACGAGATGCTTGCTTAAGCCCATAAATGGATTTCTTAAGTTTACAAACCAGTTGACTAGTTTGATCCGAATTAGTCACCATTTCTGGTTTCTTCATATAAATAGTTTCCTCAATGTCGCCATTGAGAAAAGTTGTCTTAACATCCATTTGATGAAGCTCAAGATCATAATGTGCCACAAATGCCATAATGATCATAAAAGAGGTTTTAGAAGATACCAAAAAAAATGTTTCTTTATAATCAATGTCTTCCTTTTGAGTAAATCCATTAGCAACAAGACGTGCCTTATATCTTTCCATATTACCTTGCTAATCCCTTTTGGTTTTAAATATCAATTTATAACCAATAGGTTTTACACCTTCAGGTAATGGGACAAGATCCCAAATGTCATTGTCTTTCATTGATTTTAACTCCTCATTAATGGCATTGATTCACTTATGAGAATTAGGACTATTAATGGCTTCATGGAAGGTGATTAGATCATCTCCCACTAAACCTAAGGTGTCCTCATTCTCCGCAAGATACATTTCATAAATATCCGGAATAACACTTCTTCTTTCTCTAGTAGATCTCCTTAAGGGCACCGGTTCATCCTCATTTTGAGGTTGTTGAATTTCATTATGTCCAACATTTTCATGTTGTCCGTTATTTACGGGAGTCTCTATATTATTTTGAATTGTATGTTCTTTGTTGAATTTCAGGTACAATTACTTGATTTCCAACAGGAACTAAAGTTTGAGGAATAAAGAGTGGTTCCTCTAACTCTTCAAATTCAAAATCATTACTATTTCTCCCACTAAATTCAACATCCTCAAGGAACCTAACATTGTCAGTCTCGAAAAATGTTCTAGTTTTCGGGTCATAAAATGTATATCCCCTAGATCTCTTAGCATACCCTACAAAGTAACTACCAACGATCTTAACGTCCATATGGAGTTTTGTCGGTAGCCTTTGAAGCAGCTCTATTGAGAATATAAGTAGCGGTTTTTAATGCTTCGCACATAATGAGTGAGGTAAAGAAGTACAAGAAAACATACTTCTTACCATATCCTTAAGGATTCTATTATGTCTCTCCAATATACTATGCTAGGTTTGCCCGGCATGGTGTAGTGAGGACAATCCTACACTCTTCAAAATAGCGAGTATAAAGGACCCGGACATTATTCACCCAATACATTATACCGTCCGTAGTTTTCACTACCATGATCGGATTTAACGTTCTTAATAGTCTTTCTTATGCCTTAAAAGACTTGAAAACGTCCAATGATTGAAACTTTACATGAAGAAAATAATGTATTTATAACGAGAGTAATCATCCATGAACGTAATGAAATATTGTTGACCATTCCATGAAGGATTAATGAATGGTCCACAAATGTCCATATGAATTAGTTCCAAGACGTTTGATACTCTCAAAATTCTATTTCCTTTAATGTTTGTAAATTTATTCTTTAAAACACTTAATGCAAAAGTTTTATCCGGAGTATCAAGTTGTTTTAGGATTCTCTCGACATAAGCTTTATCAATTCTCCCTTTGGAGATATGACCCAAACGCCTATGCCATAGAATACAAGAATTTTCACTTGATAACTTTTGCTTAGTGCCTTTAGTTTAGGTTTCATTGTTATGGGATTCATCCATTTTCTTGATGTGTCAAGAAAATAAAGATTATCGATATATGACAAAGTACTAGTACCGACAAGCTTGAAATTTAAAATAAAGATCACATTTATTATTACCAAAAGAACAAGAGTAACCTTCCTTGTCCAAAATTGTGATATATATTAAATTCCATCTAAAAGATGGTACAATGAATGTATTATTTAATAATAGCCGACTTAACATTAATCTAAAATCCCTATGCCTATAACTTCAACCGGATTTCCAGCTTCCATATAGATGTATTTCTCATCTTCACTGGGGATTCGGTAATTCAGGCAACCCTGCATACATGAACTAATGTGAGTTGTTGCACCAAAGACAACCACTATGTATATTAAGGAATTGAAACCAAATTTGCCTTAGTACAAACAAGACCAAATGACATACCATTCGAATTCGCCATTCGCGATACTTATGGTAGTCGTTCTTCATGCGAGTAAGGTCCTTGCGAAGAAGCATTTCTTGACTTTATGACCCTTAAATGATCCCTTATGCTTCTTACTTGCAACCGCAATTTCCTTCCCTCTTCTCTTAATCCCACGAGAAGAAGTAAATGCTGAGTGAGTGCTTTCTAATTTAAGATATTTCATCATATCTTCCTCTAATGTCATATGTGAAAGTAATCCATTAATATTCCACTTGTACTTTCGACATTTATAGGTCACCTCAAAAGGACCAAATTGAGGAGGAAGATAGATCAAAACTAAGTGCACGAGCAAATCTTCCGAAATCTCTAACTTAAGTGCCTTTAGTTTGATTGAAAGATGAAATAATTCAATAATGTTCTCCCGAAGATTTTCCTCACCCTTGTACCGAATGGAAACAAGTTTCCACAAGAATTCAAAGAAAAATTCAGCATTTTCGATCTCAGAGACATTGTCCAAAAATGTCTTTGAAACCGCATTTTCCATGATCATTAGACTCACGCGGTTGGACCGTTCCCATTGCTCAACATTTTTCCGTTCTATAACGGTATTTCCTTTAGTGAGAGCGGGACTTGATTCCCCTAATGCGTGATCGATGTCCATATTGCCTAAGATCATCGTTATATTATTTTTTCAAGTTTTAAGTTTAGTCTCAGTAAGCAAAGGTACATCATTTATAGCAGTAGTTACGGATGAAGCATTAATCAAATCTGAAGGAGAAGAACAAGAATGAAACAAAACATATATAAGAAACTACACAATGATTAATTATATCAAATGAATTCCATCAAAATAAAAGATAATCAATATGACATCAAGACTAATCTTTGGATTGCGAATTGACTCACAATTTTGATTTATCTTAGGGTAAACAAATAGCTTAAACAATACACTTTAAATACTTGCCTTCCTTTGGGCCGGTTCAAGTATAGAAAATGTCCTAAAGTTTAAGGTACTTGTTTCCGGTAATAAAGAATATAAACAATTCATTTTAAACACCCGCCTTCCTTTGGGATGGTTCACAAGCATTTAAAATGACCAAAAGTTTAGTTCAATTATTACCCCATGAATGTAAATACTTAGTCAATAACAAGGTCTCCTTTGGGAAACAAGCATGTTATCACATATCAATATTTACATTCATCACTTTAACAAATTTATATTTAAATAACGTAAATTGCTTTGGCAACAATATTATTTAAACAATGAATAAATTTGTTTAAGCATATAATTAATCATACTTTAGGGCACATAAGAATTTAAGGCAATTTCGGAAAATTTAAAGGTAAACAAACAAGTGAAATGTATTTAAAATATAGTATCCTTTTGTTCTACCCGTCCATTCTTAAAGTTTGATAACTCTAAGAACCACCGGCGCGATCGGTGTCCAGATACTATAATTTACTAACAAATTTTCACAAAATTTTGGGCAAAACTCAAAAATCTCTCTTCCCTAGCCGAGCACGACTCGTGCCCACGAGCACGAATGGGGCACGAGTGGAAATGAATTGCTTGGTTTTAATCGAACGATTTGGAAGTTTGGAAACGAGTCGTGGGCACGAATGACCAAAAGGGCACGAATGACCAATACCCGAATCATGAAAAGTCATCATTTAAACGAATAAAAGGGCACGACTCGTGCCCACCGCCCGATTGGTGAAAAGTCATCATTTTAACACCCTTTTAACAATGAACCATTGTGCCTCTTGGTTTTACCATTATTTTCAGAAATTGAATGAAGTTCTTAATTTAATGGTGACTCAATTTTCAACCAAAGTAAGTAGATCCGCATACTCACAACACATTTAAAAAAAATGCGTGGCTATGCATATGAACAAACTCACAACGCATCCAAGGATGGTGGCTATGTTCAAAAATGGGATAATCTTACATTAAGGGTTGAAAGCCTTTTGAGTAAAACCAAAATTTTATAATTAAGTTTTAACACCATACTCTAGAATCTGAATTAGAGTATAAAAAAAATAATTCAAGAACACATGATGAACATGAAATCTTTTCAAGAAATAAAAGCATAAGGCTTTACAAGAAACTCAAACTCAATCTAGTATATGAGTGGGCTCTGATACCAATTGTTGGAACAAAACGATCCATCAAACCATGAACCGACTCACAACTAGATTAAGAATGAGAGGAAGATGAAGAAGACGGAAGCGTGTACCTTGTGATTCCATGATTGTTCTTAGTCTTGTTCTTGATGAAGTATGAAGATAGTCTTCAAAAGGGAAGGAGTAGATCTTCTAAATGATGAGTGCCCTTATTCTCTTTAGTCTTCAAGTACTTAGGAAGAGTTTGGATTGAATGAGAATGTAATCACTAGTCAATTCATAGGCTTGATGGATAGGCCTTTATATAGGAATCCAAGGAGCACTTCATTTAGGGACTACACCTATTGATATATAAGATATTACCATTATGCCCATCATTTAATGGTAGTCCTATATTATGGAATTCTACACATTATATTATATCCTATACTTTATAATAAACATTATAATATTGATCACTATTTTATCAAGTACTTTCACTAATAATATATGTTATACAATCCATGTTCTAACATAAAGAGATAGAGATTTTGGGTTGGGGGTTTGTGTAAAAGAGAGAGGAGTGTTTTTTGTTTTTTTGTTTTTAAAATAGGGTGAAGAAAGGTAACATAACAATTTATTTTTTTAAAAAAGTACAGGATTTAGCAAAAATGTTGAGCGATATTTAGTGCATCTCCATTGATTGTTCCTCGGTATGTTGATAACACGGTGATGAGCTACAACCATCGGTGAGTGTTCCTCAAATGGTTGTTCCTATGAAATGTTGCAATTTGTAAAATTTAAGAACATGTTTTTTTTTTATTTGTTTTGTTTGCATTTTTTTTTTTTTACTTTCTTTGTTTGAAAAGTATAAAAATAAAGAATTGTAAAAGTATAGTGGGAGAATAGAAACTAGGTCAGGTGCAGTGTTATTTGCATGAGAATTTTGTGTTATTAAAATGAGCGATGTGACGATGAGACTCACAAATAACATCAGAGAAATGGCAAGGGCACTCAGGTTCTATTCCTCATACCATAGGGATCATATTTATCTGTTAAAAAATACCAAGGATAAGGAACAAAATTATCGGAGATGCTTTGCTTTTAGCATCCTTTCTCTCAAGCCACCGTGAAATTTGGACACTCAAGCTACTTCAATGCAATTATTTATCTAGTAAAAAATGTCAGAAAGGTAATAAAAATAGATTTTCTCAAATAAAAAAAAAAAAACTAAATAATATCATTCGTGATGTTCTCAATATCAATTGTTGAAGATCAGATCCATTAAAAAAGGGGGCAGGCAGGGGAGGGGGGCTGAATCACAAGCTTTTGGCTATGTTTAGATATAAAGTGCATGTTACACCTTTTAAAAAATGAGTATACTTGGACACGGAAATTTGAGTTAAACTTGGCCAAAAGTTCCTGATGCAACTGCATTTATGACAACGTTTTTATTTGCAGTGGATTATTGTATGAAGGAAGCTATACGCATGCATACGTTGATTCGTAATCTTAATGGGGTTAAGGTTTTCTTTGTTTATTTCGAACTCATTACATTACTTACATGTGAGTGGTGACACTGATTGTGAATGATATTTCTTTTAAGAATTCAAGAATATTCACACGAAATATACAAAAAGTTCAATTGACAAAATACATGTTGACCTATTAGAAAATATTTCGTTCGTTTCATTTAGAGTTTATGTTAAAAAGTTTAATAATTAATAAATATATAAATATTATTAGAATTTGTTATGATTACAAAAATGATTCAGCATGGTTAATACGTGTATACCAAATGTAGAGGGTGGAATTTTTGTTTGGAACGGAGTGAGTAGAAAATACTCTCTTCGTTTCTAAATAATCGTCTTATTTGATTGGACACACGGATTAAGAAAAATTATTTAATTTTTTTATAAATATTGGTATAATATGTAATTTTTATTAAAAAAACCCTTGTGCATATGGTTATAAATTAAAGTAGGAAGAAAAAGTAAGATTATGTTTAACTACTTAATGTCAAGTTTTAGAATTAAAACTTGATGAACAATTTGAGCTCCACAAAATTTAAATTGCTATTTTAATTCTAATTTCGAGCTATAAAATTAAACATCCAAACATATCTTAAAAGTAAAGTGGTAAAAATGTGTTTCTAGAAAAGCAAACTTTGGAAACAATATCATTTTTTTTAACGGACAAAAAAGAAATGTTGTACAATTATTTAAGAACGGAGGGAGGGAGTAATAAAAATACAAACTTGTTATAGTTTAATTTTTTTCTCAATTTAAATGTCAAATATACACTCCCTCCGTTCTGACGAAAGAGTTTATTTTTTTTTTAAAAGTCAATATATGTCTAAATTAAATTAAAATTTAATATACTTTAATTATGTTTTCAAAAATAAAATTTCATTCATTAAAAACTAAGAATATTATAGATTATAACTTTTGTGACTTTATAAAAATAAATAAATTTAAGTAAATTATTGATTAAATTTTAATTAATAATGATCCAAAAAATTCAAAAATAAGCTTTTTGATTGAACGGTGAGAAATATATTAAAAATAACATCACTTATTAAGTAGGCCACGTAGATCCTCTAGCATAATGACGCACATATTAGGAAAAATTTGTTTTATTAAGTCAAGTATCAGTTTGGTAGAGGACTCCCATAATTTCTTCCCACCGGGAGAATCTGAAAGCCCACATAACTCTTTAGAGCGTGAAGAGCACACCACCTACCGAGGGTAGGTAGCCGTCACGATTGCACTTTAACTATGCTGTGGGGCAACTCTAACAAGGGAGTCAAATGTAAATTTTAGGTAAAATTTATATTTAGATATTCAATTATTTATAAAGTTGTAATTTGGCCATCATAACTTTAAAAATATTATTTTGAGCACTGTACTATCGTTATCTTGCAAGTGAACTCATTTAAAATGAACGTTAGTTCAACCGTTAAATTTACATAAAATACCCTTTTTACCCCTGCCTTCTTCTTATCTTCTTTAATCCAGAAAAAACAAAATATAACCATAACACCTTTCTTTTTCATCTACAGATTCTAAATGCATTTTGTTTATAATTTTGTATCGATAACATTACTCTTTTGTCTATTCTTTCCTCTTTAATTGGCTTCACCGCATGTTGTTTTCATCTTTCATTATTTGCATAAACAATCGAGTAGGTAATTAGATGTTGTCTTCCTTATTAAGGACTCATTTGGTAATGCAATTAATAGCAAAATAAACTATGATAAGAAAAAATCGACCTTTAAGAAGTTTAGACTCTGATTTTTAGAACTTTTTTAAAAATTAGTTTTTGAGGGATATTAATTAGCACCACTCCAACTAAGTTGGCTTTAAATAGGGCCGGCCCTGCTACAAGGAAAGTGAGGCCTAGGCCTTGGGCCCCTAAAATTTGTATAATTATTTGGGCTCTAAAATTGTGAGATTTAACTGTAAATTATTCAAAAATGAGGGGCTTCATTGAAACATTCTTATGCCCTTTAAGCTTTAAACTGCACGCATGCACCAGGAAAGAAATTTTTTTTGAAAAAAAACATCCGAAGTCCCACCCAACACCACACGCACAATCACACACACATAATTTGTGATTTTGATGTAGATTTTGGCACAAAGTTTAAAAAGACCGTTGATTGAAACTAGCTTTTCAAATAATTTTAGGTAATAAACACACTCTCTCTTTCCTCTTTATTTTATCCGAAATTAGGGCTTTTGATTTGGGGTTAAATAATTAATCTAAGTGATAAATTTGCATAGGAAAACAACATTTGGAACTTTGGTTGAGCTTATTTTGGAACAATTTGAAAGTAATATCAGATTTGTTGAAATTATTTGTTGGCTTGTTCATAGTTGGGTTTCTTGAGATTCTTGAGCTTATATCTGAAATTAGTGTTTTTTTATTTGAATTTTTTTTCTTATTATTACTCATTTACTTGTGTGTGAATTGTAATATTTGGAGATTTTTTTGATTTGAGCTATTGTTGTGTGTATATATATTTGTTTGGTAATAGAAGATTTGTTGGAATTATTAACGCACGCTTTAAGTGGTTCTTTAAACAAGTATTTTACCTCTAGTTAGTTGGGTGAAAGTGAAACTATTTCTATTGAAAATTTGGTGTACTTCTTGTATATTATTGACAAAGCTCTCACCTCACTTAATGAAAGATTCAAACAATTTCGTGAGTATGAAAGAAATTTTGGCTTCTTATTTGATTTGAAGAAGTGGACAGATGATACAAGTTTGAAAAGTTCTTACAAAAATCTTTCAAATATTTTGACACATAACGGACAAATTGATGTGGACGAGGATGATTTGTTTAAGGATTTGTAGCTTGTTAAACATATTTTGTCATAAAAAATAGGATGACCTATCCAACTATTGAATTATTTGAAAAGGAATAATGGTTGTTTTCCAAACACGAAAATTACTTATCGAATCCTGTTGACTATTCCGGTTACAGTTGCATATGGGGAAAGAAGTTTTTTGAAGTTGATAAAAACACTATCTTCGGAGCACAATGTTTGAAGAACGCTATATGTATTGAGAAGAACATAGTTGAAAAAGCTGATTATTCTACTTTGGTTATCATAACTTTAAAAATATTATTTTGAGCATTGTACTATCGTTATCTTGCAAGCGAACTCATTTTTTAGATGGCCGTTAGTTCAGCCGTTAAATTTACATAAAATACCCTTTTTACCCCTGTCTTCTTCTCATCTTCTTTAATCCAGAAAAAACAAAATATAACCATAACACCTTTCTTTTTCATCTACAGATTCTAAATGCATTTTGTTTACAATTTTGTACCGATAGCATTACTCTTTTGTCTATTCTTTCCTCTTTAATTGGCTTCACCGCATGTTGTTTTCATCTTTCATTCTTTGCATAAACAATCGAGTACGTAATTAGATGTTGTCTTCCTTATTAAGGACTCATTTGGTAATGCAATTAATAGCAAAATAAACTATGATAAGAAAAAATCGACCTTTAAGAAGTTTAGACTTTGATTTTTAAAACTTTTTTAAAAATTAGTTTTTGAGGGATATTAATTAGCACCATTCCAACTAAGTTGGCTTTAAATAGGGCCAGCCCTGCTACAAGGAAAGTGAGGTCTAGGCCTTGGGTCCCCAAAATTTGTATAATTATTTGGGTCCCAAAATTGTGAGATATAACTGTAAATTATTCAAAAATGAGGGGCTTTACTGAAACATTCTTATGCCCTTTAAGCTTTAGACTGCACGCACGCACCAGGAAAACATTTTTTTTTAAAAACCCTCCGAAGTCCCACCCAACACCACACGCACAGTCACACACACACAATTTGTGATTTTGATGTGGATTTTGGCACAAAGTTTAAAAAGGCCGTTGATTGAAACTAGCTTTTCAAATAATTTTTGGTAATAAACACATTCTCTCTTTCCTCTTTATTTTATCCGAAATTAGGGCTTTTGATTTGGGGTTAAATAATTAATCTAAGTGATAAATTTGCATAGGAAAACAACATTTGAAACTTTGGTTGAGCTTATTTTGGAACAATTTGAAGGTAATATCAGATTTGTTGAAATTATTTGTTGGCTTGTTCATGGTTGGGTTTCTTGAGATTCTTGAGCTTATATCTGAAATTAGTGTTTTTTTATTTGAATTTTTTTTCTTATTATTACTCATTTACTTGTGTGTGAATTATAATATTTGGAGATTTTTTGATTTGAGCTATTGTTGTGTGTATATATTTGTTTGGTAATAGAAGATTTGTTGAAATTATTAACGCAAGCTTTAAGTGGTTCTCTAAACAAGTATTTTACCTCTAGTAACTTGTGTGAAAGTGAAACAATTTCTATTGAAAATTTGGTGTACTTCTTGTATATTGTTGACAAAGCTCTCACCTCATTTAATGAAAGATTCAAGCAATTTCGTGAGTATGAAAGAAATTTTGGCTTCTTATTTGATTTGAAGAAGTGGACAGATGATACAAGTTTGAAAAGTTCTTATAAAAATCTTTCAAATATTTTGACACATAACGGACAAGTTGATATGGATGAGGATGATTTGTTTAAGGAGTTGTAGCTTGTTAAACATATTTTGTCATAAAAAATAGGATGACCTATCCAACTATTGAATTATTTGAAAAGGAGTTTTCTAAACACGAAAATTGTTTATCGAATCCTGTTGACTATTCCGGTTACAGTTGCATATGGGGAAAGAAGTTTTTTTAAGTTGATAAAACACTATCTTCGGAGCACAATGTCTCAAGAACGCTTGAATGTGCTAGCTATGATATCTATTGGGAAGAACATAATTGAAAAAATTGATTATTCTACTTTGATTACTGATTTTGTTTCTAAATGCGCTAGAAGATCGACGTTTAAGTAATATTTTGTAATTTGTAAATATGTCGTGCGTTATACCCATGATTTTGGAATGAAGTGTTTTGTTTATTATTTTTTATGATTGTTTTTTTTAAATTTAAGGAAATACAAAAAAATTATGCTACAAATTGGAAGGGCCCGGTTCGACATTACCGGCCTTGGGCCCCGAATTTCACAGAGCTGGCCCTGGCTTTAAAAGATTGCATCAAACACTCAATTCGAAAAAAGTTGGAAAATAAATATTTATCTGTTTTATGTAAAGTTTACTTTTAATAATTATGCTTATAATTATATAATTTTTTAACTTTGAAAAATTATGGTCAAATTTGACACTAGCTACTTATATATTCCTCAAATATTAGATTTTTCAAATGCAAATTATTTGGGTGGAACGAAAGGGGTACAGTACAATTATGCATTGAGTATCAATTGATGATACTCATGAATACACCTTTTTTTTTTTTTTTGCAGCAATTAACAATTAAAAATAACAATTTTAACAATAAAAAATTAATATAAAATAGTCATCTCTTTGAACCCAAGTTTCGTTCAATTGGTAAATATCATCGGCAACCAAAATACAAAAAGAAAGAGTACACAGACAATAGAGAGATTAACATTAGAGGGAGAGTGTTTTTTTATTTCTAGTATAAAAATAGAAAAGAGAATGAGTATTTTACTTAAAATGGGGGGGAACAATATTAGAGCAACACCAACTAAATTTGATCTCATGTGGCCGTATGTAATTAGCACCCTAATTACATGTGATAATTTTTATCTTTTCATTCACATTCAATTAAATGAGACCTCTCCAATGCAAGAAAATAAAACGGAAGACTTATTTTTTAATAAGAAAAATATTACTCCCTCCGTTCTAGGCAAAGAGTCAATTTTTTACTTTTTTTTGTTAACTAAGTTAAAGTTTGACCAATAATTAATATAAATTTAGTAATTTTTATAAAGTTATGAAAGTTGTTATCCATAGTATTATTAAGATAGTTTTTAATTAATAAAATTTTATTTCTTAAAACATAAGTAAAATATGTAAAAAATTTATTTGATTTACTCACATGTTGACTTTTAAAAAATGAAAGTGGACTATTTACCTGAAACGGAGGGAGTAACTAAAATGTCAAAAAATTGAGAGTTTCATTGAGAATGTAAAAAAAAATTAGTTAACACGTCATATTCACAACTCTCCTCCATATTTTTTTTATTTTTTAAAGTGTAAATATTAGATGATACTTAATTTTTCTACATTCACATTTGCATTTACGATGCTCTTATAAAAAGAGACAATTGAAGGGGTCCTGTGATTGTAATAAGGGGAGCAATATTTTGCGCCTTTGTAAAAATAAAACTAAGTGTAAACTTCAAAAAACACCCTTGAACTATGTGCAGACAAAAAAAAACCCCCTTGAACTATGAACTCGAGTGAATTAGTCCATCTAACTCACTTTCCGTAAGGGAGCTAATGAAATTGTTAAAAAGACAAAGTTGCCCTTTAATTTTTGTGATTATTTTAGCACGAACTCTCTCTCTCTCCCCATTTTTCCCAACTTCATGAAACCCTAATTTGTTACCGACGCCCACATATCCGCTGGCTCTGTGTCTTCTGTACAAGCAAATTGCGATGGTGGTGGCTAATGGGTCACTTCGGCAGAGATGGATGTAGGATGAAGACGGCGAGGTGAAGGGAGAAAGAGCCATTGGAGTCAACCTTCGCACGCTTTCTCAAACCCACTTCCAAAAACCACCACAAGATTGCAATTAGCGTCGATCTAAGTGACAAAAGCATCCACGTTGTCATTGGAGCATCCAAAAACTACCCTGGTCCTCGTGATTCCATTAGCCTTCTCAATGTCTGTTCTATCTCTATCATCTGCGATGCAGATTGGGGCGCTGTCGAGGAAGAATCCTAGCAAAATCTCGAGAGAAACTTGGACAAGGACTAAGGCGCGGTCTTCAACTGGGTTTCTTACTTATTTTTATTTTTTGCTTTGGCAAATACTGGATTTGCTTTTTATTAGGCTTTGGTTTTAATCATTTAGGAGATCTGTTAATTGGTGTGGGTTAATGAATCCTGCAAGTATTTTTGTTGATTTAATTTTCTTAATTGACCAAAAGAAATACAGTATATCTCTTTTAGTTAAATAAATTCTTCATAAAATTTGTAAACTTTTACTGCATTGTTGCTATTTTTTTCCTTTTCACTTAATTTTATATTTTGAGGAAATGACAATTGATATGTTTGGATAGAATGAGTATACATAAATCATGTACGGTTTTGTCTTTGATAAATCATGTTCGGTGTGCTCTTTGAAAAACAGAGTAGTGTGTATTTTCTATATTCAGGATATATGTCTATGTTCAATTTGGGATGAATTTTGTTATATTGTTTTTGTAGCTAGTGAATATAAATTTGCAGTTGCTAGGATATAAATATTTAAATTTTATTTTTGGTTTTTGCAGTAGGTTTAAGTTTTTTAGTTGGTGCAATTAGTAGAGTTTGGGCTCTAGATCGCTTAGCCTTTGATTTTGGAGCATGTAATTGTAATCTTTAACATTTGAAGTTATTTAGAGCCCGTTTGGTCGAGCGTTTTGGCAAAACGCAGGGATAAAACGCAGCTTATTTGCAAAAAATGTGTTTCAATACTGCGGCAAAAAGCGCAGCGTTTTCAAAACGCAGGAATTCCCAGCTTTTTCCCAAAACGCAGGTTTTAAAACGCTCCTAGGAAAAAAAAGCTGCGTATTGAAGAGATATCCCAAACGTATTTATAAGGAAAGACCTCCGTTTTTAAAACACTGCGTTTTTAAAACACTGCGTTTTGTAAATGTTGTACCAAACGGGCTCTTAGTGTATTATCTTAATGATTATTAGCTGAATTTTGTTTTGTAATTTGAGGTGGTTGCCATGGATTTTCAGCTTGGGTTTGATGGAGGAATGATTAAGGTGAAGAACCCAGGAGACTAGAAGAGGAATGATTAAGGTGAAGAACCCAAGAGACTAGAGGAGGAAGAAGAAGTTGACATGTTCACTTAAACGACAAAATTGTCTTAAAGATGATTTTGTTGGCATGAGCAAGGCACAGTTTATATTCTGTTAATTAACTTGATAACATTCATATGGGTTAATATTTCCGGGTATGACCCGAGGAAGGGGTAGACCCGCCCAAGTTAGTAGTTTAAGGTACCGGATTAAATCTGAATCGTAGTTAGGGGGGGTGTTTTTGAAGTGTACCCTAAAACTAAAGTACAATTAAAACCACCAAACAATTGGTTCTTTCTCCATCTTCCTATTGACCCTTGGGTTTCCCCGGCAAGCAGCAACGTGTGTGTATATACATATATATATATATATACATATATATATATATACTATTATATTAACCATTTGATTGAAAATTAATGGCTAAAATATAATGGTTAGTTGAAAAATGTAATTAATGCAAGTAGGTGAGTCAATTAATGCAAGTAGGTGAGTCATTTAATGCAATTAATCTTAGCTATTGATTTTCAATCCAATGGTTGATATAATAGTAACCATTGATGGTTATATTTTTTAAGTAACCATTGAATACTCCCCCATATATATATAATTGAAAATTAATGGCTAAAATATAATGGTTAGTTGAAAAATGTAATTAATGCAAGTAGGTGAGTCAATTAATGCAAGTAGGTGAGTCATTTAATGCAATTAATCTTAGCTATTGATTTTCAATCCAATGGTTGATATAATAGTAACCATTGATGGTTATATTTTTTAAGTAACCATTGAATACTCCCATATATATATATATATATATATATATATATATATATATATATTGCTCTCTCAAAATCACCAAAATACGTGCTCTCCTCCACAACACCTACCACACCGCTAACACCTACCTAGAGCTGTCAAAGTGGGCCAGTCCGCGTGTTATATAAACCCGCTCTTTGGCGGTTCGGTGCGGGCTACCCCGTTAAGGAACGGGCCTAAAATTTGTCAACTCAACTCGGGTTGTGGGTTAAACGGGTCAGTCTACAAAAAAATAATACATTAATTAAAATTTTAATATAATTAATATTAAATAATTATTTGACCATTTTGATATAAACAAAATATATAAAACCCAAAAATTAATGAAAAACTCTCAAATTAAACTTTAAATTAATACAATTCATAAAGTAGAATCTTGAATCAACAAAAAATGTTGAGAGGTGGACGAGTGGAGTCTGACGGTGACGAGTGCTGGAGATGGTGATGAGAGTCGTACGGAGACATCACGGACATGGAGAGAGATGTGCCGTAATCATGGCTCGGTGGCTGCGGGCTACGGGACGGTGGTGATTGCCACTAGTGAGAGTTTGAGAAAGAATGAAAGATTGAGAGAGAATGAAAGATTGAGACTTTGAGAGAGAATGAGAGATTGAGACTTTGAGAGAGAGTGAGACGGTGAGAATGAGAGATTGAGAGTGTGACGGTGAAAATTGACAATTAAAATTTGAGATAATGCGCCGCTGTTGCTAATACCCTTAAGTTTTAACACCCTAGGGTTTTTTAAAAGTGTCAAATTCCAATTTTGGCTTCATATTGGCGGGTCAGCCCGCCCTAACCCGCACTGCACCGCCTCAGCTTGTAACCCGCGCGGGCTCAGCCCATTAGGCCGGCTTTTAAATGGTCTCGTGTTTTATCAACCCAACCCATCTATTTTGTGTGGCGGGACGGGCTAGCCCAACGGATTAAAATCATTTTGATAGCTTTACACTTACCACGCCGTCGCTAACAACAACTAAATAGTGTTGCCCTTAAAGCAAACCCGCCGCTATATCTAAGATTCAATCCATAGGTGAAGACCAAATCTGATTTCTAAATGTCGAAATCGACCAACTCCTCCCTCCATCAATGATAATCGATACATCAACTCCCGTTGAAGTTCATGTGGCGACGATGGACAAAATCTGTGTCGAGCACCAGGAATCCATCCTGGGAGATCTAGTTGCACCAATCAAATCTTTGGCAATGGGACATTTTAAAAAAATTGACTAAACGAATGAGGTATTCGATTTTTTTTAAGCGGTGTGATATTACGAGTTTGAGTTTGTGGTATTCTTACAAGTTTTAGTATTAGTGCCGTCAGATCAAATTTGCTTATATCTCTATACTATCGGATCAAATTTGTCTTTTTTTTAAGAAATACATTTCAAATCATCACCAATTTACTAACATTATATTATCCAACGATATTAACACTAAAACTTATAAGAATACCACAACTTCGAGCTTATAATATCATTTGTCTTTTCTTAATGGAGGTCACATTTGAAGTTAATAAAAAGTTAGGTGATCTTTTAATATTTTTGACTATTTTGATTATTAAAATTAAGATATATTAGGAATTGTTTTTAATGTGGTACAGGTATTTTTAGTTCACGTATTTCTACTAACAAGTGTTAAAGAACATTTATTAGCAAAATTTATACTCTTTTCGTTTCGGCAAAGAATTTATTTTTGATTTTTTTTGTCAATTTAATTAAAGTTTGACCAAAAAATTACATAGATTTATTTATTTTTACAAAATTATAAAAGTTGTAATCCATCATAGTATTTTTAATGTAATTTTTAACTTTTTAAAAATATATATAAAATATGTAAAATTTTAATTTAATTTAATCACATGTTGAGAAAGTGGATTTTTTTGTTTTATCTAAAACGAGTAATAATTTAACATTAGTAAGTAAAGCAAAATCGCTAGGGATATGACCTTAAGATATCCAGATTTAAATACTTCATATAATGTGTAAAGATAGAAACTACTCCATTATTAAGTGTACTATAGTTATTCTTATCCACAAACCTCTCAAAATTATTCAAATATATGTGTTATTGCGAAAATTGAGCAGTATTTTAAACAATTGTTTTGCTATAGATAGTAACACCCATTTATCAATGTTAATACTACGTCCCTTCCTAAATTATCATCGTATTTGATTATTTATTTATTTTTTATCAAAGATAATTTTTTTAAAGATAAATTTGATGTATATTATTTTTAATATTATAAATTACGTAATTCAAATTTAGAAACAAAAAAAGAGTATTACTTGTACCGCAAAGCAAATTGATTGATTGAAGTTATTATTAAAAGGAGTTTGATGGGTAAGGTAAAAAGCAAGTTTTATGAATGACGCACGGATCTCTAATACCCCTGCCCTGACCGAGTTTACCGAACAAATTCATCGGCGCGTGCAATAATCGGGGCCTTTGTTTCTCTCTCTCACAAATTAATAAATCGGCCACTATAAAATCTAAACTTTCTAACCCTTCAGAACGGCGTACTTCACCAAACATTTCTCAAAAGGAGAGTGCAGAAAAGAGATTCAAACAAGAGCATAACCATGGCAGCTTCGGCTTCAGCTTCGGGCCTCCTCCCCACCCCGCTCAAAAACACCACTCTCTCATGGAAACTCCCTCAAGTCTCCACCTTCGCCGTCTCCCTCCCCCGCCGCAGCCGCTCATCTCGCGTCCTTGTTGTTTTTGCCATGGACGCCAAACCTACCGTCCTTGTCGCCGAAAAGCTTGGCGAAGCCGGACTTGACCTGTTGAAAGACTTCGCCAACGTTGATTGCTCGTATAACCTGAGTCCTGAGGAGCTCTGCACTAAGATCTCTCTTTGTGACGCTTTGATCGTGCGGAGTGGGACGAAAGTGAGCCGCGAGGTGTTTGAGTCGTCCGGTGGACGGCTTAAGGTTGTTGGACGCGCTGGTGTGGGTATTGATAACGTGGATCTGGCGGCGGCGACCGAGCATGGATGTCTAGTGGTTAACGCGCCTACGGCTAATACCGTTGCGGCGGCTGAGCACGGGATTGCGCTTCTTACGGCCATGGCTAGAAATGTTGCCCAGGCTGATGCCTCGCTCAAAGCTGGTTAGTGATCTTTGACATTTATGGTTGTATGATTTATAACTATATCAATGTGTGTGTATCAATTTATTATTACATTTGTTTGAAATTCCAATGTTATTGTCTGAGGTGATAAAGTTTTTTGCTTAGCATTTCTCGTAGAACAGCTTTGTTGCAATTTTATCTCCTTGATAATAGATCTAGTTATACAATTCTAACTTTGAGTCTCAGATTGAGAAAGATGGTTGATTTTAGTAAATAAGGTAATTGAGAAAGATTGTACATTTTAGTAGCTTAAGGTGCTGATTATATTTATAAATTGTGGCGTCTAGCCAGATCTGATTGGTTTCTGGTCAAGTTTGCATTGTCCTTGAAACTACGAGCAAAAAATTGCCTACTTGCATAACCTTATGGACAAGGTTGTCTTCGTATTTTGGACATTTACTGACTCGCAAAGTATTTTCCTAATACGTATGTAGGAGTAATAATTTTGACATGTGTTACCTTATTCTTTTAATACCTTTTGTTAGTTGTTTATGATATTGTTATGTCCAGCACCAATTTTACTATCTGTGCGCTCAGGCTAAAGAAATTTTAATTCATTTTCTAGAAATGGAAAGGCGACAGAAAAGAGATTTATAAAAGGCAAAAAAGGGTCTTGTGTGTGTCTGTGTTGGTTGGGTGTGTGTTGTAAGGGGGGACTTGGGTTTTGTAACTTTGCAAAGACAGCAGGATATGGAGCTAATGTCATGCAACAAGTGTCTCCATTTTGTGGGTTGCTTCTCCTTTCACCACCCATATGTTTGTCATTATGTATCTTTGGCATGCAGATCTTCTTTGCCTTGGCCTTTAGAGCACTGTGTGATATGTTTCAGTTAGCACAATTAGCAACTTTGTTTGCACTTGCTGTTTGCCATTGAACATATTGTATATTTTACTGTTGTAACCTGTCATTTTGTGAGACAAGAATCAGAGTATGAAGGCGCATTTTAAAATTTTCAGTCGAGGAAAGAAGAAATGCCATCTTACCGGGCTTTTTCCTTCTTTCCTTTGAATCAAACACTGATACAAGAAATTGAGTCCAAGTTGTAGTATATAATATACACTAGGGGGCTTTCCTGGAACTCCTAAGTTTAGAAAATGTACTCATATCTTCTAACATGAGTTCATAACAATTTGATAAATGCAGGAAAGTGGCTACGGAACAAATATGTGGGTGTTTCCCTTGTTGGCAAAACACTTGCTGTCATGGGTTTTGGAAAGGTTGGAACAGAAGTTGCCAGGCGTGCAAAGGGGCTTGGTATGCATGTAATTGCACATGATCCTTATGCCCCTGCAGACCGTGCCCGTGCTATAGGTGTGGAGCTGGTGAGCTTTGATGAAGCCATTGCAACAGCTGATTTCATCTCACTTCATATGCCTCTTACCCCTACAACGTCAAAAATTTTGAATGACGAAAATTTTGCAAAGATGAAGAAAGGAGTTCGAATTGTCAATGTTGCGCGTGGTGGAGTGATTGATGAAGATGCATTGGTTAGGGCACTGGATGCTGGCATTGTTGCACAGGTTCTTATTTCCCCATTTATATATAACAAATTTTCTAACAGTATTGGAGAGAACTGGAGGACATAAGTCTTTTCTTGCAGGCTGCACTTGATGTTTTCACAGTAGAGCCACCCTCGAAGGACAGCAAGTTGGTACAGCATGAGAATGTTACGGTTACTCCTCATCTTGGTGCCAGTACTATGGAAGCTCAGGTTTGTGAATGATTGGTACAGATGTCACACTTGTTTGCATATGATCATGTTATTTAATCTACCCCTAATGTGCAGGAAGGAGTGGCCATTGAAATAGCTGAAGCTGTCGTTGGAGCCCTAAGGGGGGAGCTTGCTGCTACTGCTGTCAATGCGCCCATGGTTCCTGCTGAGGTAATATTAGAAACTTTTACTTTGCTTCCTCTAGAATATGGAAAAACAATTTTTTTAACTATCGGTACTTTTAGATTTGCAATTTTGACCATTGTACTTATAATCGCGATTAAAATTCTACCTAACTCGTTAACTTTCATAAAAAAAATTACGTTGGCTCTTAAATTTCTCCTTGGCTCTTAAGAAATAATTTTGAGACTGGTGATTAATTTGCTACATCCAAGCGCTGGTATTGAATTGAAAAAGAAAGATGATATTAGTTAGCCAACTCTTAACTACAAGTTTTTGGAGAAATTTTCTGAAACTGTTGATAATGACAGAAGAAGCCTTTTTTACCTTAATTTTTTTTTTTTTTTTTTCGGTTTGGTGTGGTGTGGGGGTGCTGGTGGTTTTAAAGCTTTGTACATTCAACCATTTATTTGTATTGGGTTCATCTTCGCCAATCAATTTAAAAACCTCTTCCAGTGGAAAAGATGAGTTTGCGTCACTTTTGTTAAAAGCAGGTTCATCTTTGTCAATCCAGTTAAAAACTCTTCCAGTTGAAATGACTAGTTTGCGTCCTTTTTGTTTTAAGCGCGGCTTGAATTTGTTGTCCTAGTATAAATTGTGTTCTTACATATCCCAATTTCAAGAATTATTTAGCAATACTATCCTCTTACATTTCATTCTTTAGCTGAAGTTGAGATTCTACTGTTTCATTGTATTGTTCGTATTATTTGCAAATTGCAATTAGGAACCTCACACATATAGAGGCTGGAATTAGGGAAAAGAAGAAAGAATAGATAGACATTGTTTTAAGCAGTTCAATATTATTGTTATCCATCTGTCTAGATCTATCCCATATCGCCTCTTTTCCAGTTAAGTAACTTCCCAATGGCCTTGTTTAGGAGTTTGCTTGATTCAGTTAACCCTAATGGGAAAGATATTTTCAAAAAATAAAACTAAATGAGATTCTGATACATATTACCATCCTGCAGGTTCTAACAGAATTGAAGCCCTATGTTGTACTTGCTGAAAAACTGGGTAGACTGGCTGTTCAACTTGTAGCAGGTGGAAGTGGTGTAAAATCCGTAAAAGTGACATATGCTTCTGCTAGAGCCCCTGATGATCTGGACACAAGATTACTCCGTGCTATGATCACCAAAGGTTTAATTGAACCCATTTCCAGTGTATTCGTAAACTTGGTCAATGCAGATTTCACAGCCAAACAAAGGGGAGTTAGAATAAGCGAAGAACGAACCATCCTAGATGGTTCACCAGAAAGTCCACTTGAATTCATCCAGGTTCAGATCGCCAATGTGGAATCAAAATTCGCCAGTGCTATTTCCGAGTCTGGAGAAATTAAAGTGGAAGGCCGGGTGAAGGATGGAATCCCACATCTGACAAAGGTTGGGTCTTTTGAAGTGGATGTCAGCTTGGAAGGCAATATCATCCTCTGCAGGCAGGTTGATCAGCCTGGAATGATTGGAAAGGTAGGAAGCATTTTGGGACAGGAGAATGTGAATGTGAGCTTTATGAGTGTGGGAAGGATTGCTCCGAGAAAGCAAGCTATAATGGCTATTGGAGTTGATGAGCAACCGAGCAAGGAGTCTTTGAAGAGGATTGGGGAGATCTCTGCTGTTGAGGAGTTTGTTTTCCTCAAGTTGTAGAGTGGGGGATCACTAGGAGCTGTGGCCTTCGATTGGTTGCCCAATTTTGATCAATTTGTGTTGGAGGGAGAAGGAATAATTTTGAGGCAAGTTATAGTTTGTACTTTAAGTAGTGTTTGTGTCAACTTCATTATTTGGGATAGTTAAGTTTTGCCCTAGAATGGGGAATGGAACCGGCTATTTGAGGAGAATCTGCTCCTTAAGAGTACCCTACCGTTTCTCTTTGTTCTTGTGGTTGTTTAAGCCAAGTTTTGTAGTTGAGTGTTTACTTTATTGAATTACTATAAATTTTATAAATATGAAATCTTTTTTCAATTTTGATTTGGTCATTAATGATAGATGGAAGGCAGCTTGTGAATGACTTGGTTGTAACTGGGAAATAGACTTGCTGGGGAAACTACTCCCCTTATTGGCATTATTGTTTGACTTCTTGATCCTAGTTCCAGAATACATCCTCTAGTCATGAACCAGTAAAAGGAAACATTTCAAGCTGGGGAAAAGGACCCTATTGAATTATTGAGCGAAATTATACTCCAAAATAAAATGTCAAAAGTGCACTATTAACCCTGAATTATTACACTGTAATATGACTTGCAATCTCTTGGAGCTCAACTTTTATTTGTGAATTGTGTTTTGTAAACCGATAATCTGTATGCAGAAGCTTTCCCAGGTAGTCTCACATTCTTCACTGGGTGTGTTCCAAGCTGACTGACCTTTTTATGCGAGATAAAGTATCATTCCCCACATAGAATATATGTTTCACGAACCAGAAAGGAAAGGAATCTGAGCTACAGTAGTGGGGAGAGAGAGATGGAGGTTATGAACTGCTATATAAGCAGCAATACCAGCAGCATAACCCGCAAAAGCAAAACCACTCGCCTGCACAAAAAACATAGCCTCTTACTAAAACCGAGAAAAATTGGTATTATTTGACAGGTGATGCTATCAGAAAATGCGACACACCTTTTTCAAATACCAAAAGAAATCGACTTTTTCCATTCCCATAAAGGCAACTCCAGCTGCTGAGCCAATTACCAGCATGGACCCGCCAGTACCAGCACAATATGCAACCAATTGCCAAAACTCTGAATCTTGGGGGAAGGAGGAAAGATCATACATTCCCATTGTTGCCGCAACTAGTGGGACATTGTCTATGATTGCTGATACTACCCCTATTGCGCTTGCAATCAGTTCAACATTAGGAATATTGGCGTCTAGATAGTTTGCGATTTCTCGAAGCAGCCCTGCTGCCTCCAAGCTACCAAAAGAAGAACAGGATTTGAAATTTCTGGAAAGATACAAGTAAGATTCAAAACAAGCGTGATTTTGTACTTACCTGCTGACAGACAGAAGGATTCCAAGGAAGAAAAGAGCTCCTTGAGTGTCAATGCGTGACAATGCCTGTGGTACTTTCAACTGTTGTCTTTCGGATTCACCATAATGAATGGCATCGGTTAGAATCCAAAGGACTCCAAGGCCAAACAGCATGCCCAAGTAAGGAGGCAAACCAGTTAAAGCTTTGAACACAGGAACAAACACTAAAGCCCCGATGCCCACAGCAAATACAAGCTGTCCTCGAGGAGCCATCTGTTCAGATGCCATAACATCTCGTGTATCCTGCCCTTTCCCATCAACTTCACTGAAAGAGAGAGATTTACCTATAATATTTGAAGTCAAGTATACCCCTTGCGAACACATAGTTCAAATTTGTGTTCTGTGCAAGAATAGTACCTAGAGAGGGACATAAGAGCCAATGGTACAGCCAGAGAAACCACAGCAGGTATAAATAAATCCTGTCAGCAGAGAGAATGGATATATACTTTTAATGAGGTTGAAACCAAATGAATAGGAAAAAACAATAATCTTTTATCCATTTGTACGTGTCCTCAATAACTCCATGTGATACCAGCAAGATAAAATTTTAGGAACCAGTTGTTAGGGAGAAAACCTTCATTGTCTGCAATGTGGATATTTGGCCGTGTATCCAAAGCATGGTAGTTGTTACATCACCTATGGGAGTCCATGCTCCACCAGCATTTGCTGCTATCACAACAACAGCACCTAGCAACCTGTTGAATCAAACTCTTAGTGCTTCAAAGAAGAATTGCTGAAAATGAATTCCAGTAAGTCGCAAGACTTAGCAATAAATTGATTGTCAGTGTTCTCATATATATATATATATATATATATATATATATATATATATATATATATATTGTTCTTCATGATTTTTCTTCTATGAGTTAGGTGAATGGACAAATGACGTGAAGAGCACTAGAAGAACAAATAAAGTTGAAATTTTTCATCCCTTCAACTATGGTTCTCATAACATCTCTCCATTTTTTTCTTCAATTTTCAATCATAAAGAAGGAAAGCTAACAAATGATGACCACCATTGGACATGGCAACTTCAAGCATTTAATCCACTTTACTAGGGTTACATCAACCCAGTTAATGTTTGGATATGTTTCTTATAACTTCTCCAACTGATCAATTAATTCTTTGAATTCTTTATAATGTACTTTAGTTTTTTGTTTCTCGAAATGGTCGATTAATTCTTGCTTCTAGAATAAAATCCTAATTTGTTACAATACCTAAAACCCCTAATTTCTTAAAGTTGGCAGATAAACAAAGGGTGCTCCACCATATGAACATGGAAAGTTAAATCATATACTTCCTCCATTTCACTCAAAGAGTCCACATATGAAAAGTCGAATAATTAAAGGATATATTTGTAGCATTGGAGTTGGTCATATTTACAAAAATGCTTCAACATGGCTAAGATGCTTATAACATATGTAAAGGGTAAACTTAAGAGGTTTTGGAGATTCTAGGCATAATTTTTAAAAGTGGAGTCTTTAAGTGAACATCCCAAAATAGAATAGTAGACTTTTTGCATGGAACAGAGGGAGTAAGCAATTTTCATACTCCCTCTGTCCCGGATAAATGTTCCTAATTGATAAAGGACAGGAATTAAGAAACATAATTAATGATGTGCTGTAAAATGTGTTCTGACGATAATACCTATCAACATTAATTGAGTTCAACTATTTTAAATAATTGGGTTTCTTTGGACCATAAGTTGGGACATCATAAAAATAGAAAGTAGGAACATTTATCCGGGACGGAGAGAGTAATACTCTTAATTTATATCAAGTAACAATAACAATGCGTTGGCTACATACTTTCGGTATTCTGATGGAGGCACCAGTTTTCTCAACAAGGAAACCATGACTATTGTAGAAGTCAGGTTGTCGAGGACTGAACTAAGGAAAAAAGTTACAAAACCAACCTGCAATTATCATCAACAGTCAGTCAACCACCAAAATTTCAGATTTGTGGTGCTACTATCATTATCAACAAAAAAGAAATGATCATAAGATGTCAAGATTCACAAGCTCTCCACAGGAAAACTTTGTTAATCAAGTATGATCGCAAGTATCAATACCATCATTCACTCAATAGAAGAGTCTACAACTAACCAACATTTAGCCAGCATTAAACAATTCTGTGTTTATGACAAAACAGAGCACTGACCACCCAAAGGAGAGTCCGAGGCTTGCGAGTAGTAATATTGTCAGTAACCAGCTTAAAACCTTGATGAGCATCAACAATTTCGACAATGGTCATTGCACCAAGCAAGAAAAATACTATTTCGCTGACTTCTGCAGATGCGTGTGTTAACTCTGAAACAGCTATGTCAGTTGAAGGGGCCTACATGAGAACAGTGGATACCCTAAACATTAATATGGAAAATGTTAATTGAGTTGGAATAGAAGTGCATGAAATGAAGATACAAGCAAAGTTTCAGGTCTTACTCCAATGCTCCGAATAACCCACAAACTCACTGCCATCAGTAATCCTACACCACTTTTATTGAAGGCAAGAGATTCTTCAAAAATTATGCCTGCGTATCCTATTCCAAAAAGCAATGCCATGGCAACATCCTGTACCATGAGATCTATCACGTTAATTTGGTCATTCTACAAATCGGAATACGCAATATGTGCAATCCACATGGGAACCCCATTACCAAGCATAGAATGAAGTTATGAGGGAAAATACCTGGTTTGCAGCTACCCAGGAATGATTAATTGCCACTGTTCCTGTTAAAGCTGCTGCAAGAATTGCAAGAGCTTTTACCAAATCAGTCTTTGGCTGGTAGGTGTCTTCAAAATCTTGAGAGCTAGTTTCATCCACTGAACACAAAGGGTCACATGCTCCAGATGATGGTGTGAGATCCTGATATATGCTAAATATCAATATGAAGCATAGATTGAAGGAAAATGGATCAAGATAGTGTAGTAATATGGATGATAATGTTGTAAGTTGGTAGCATAGTTAATTAAGTCACTAAGACCTCCGAGGAGCTTGGAAAGGACATTATAGGCTTTCAAGAACTATTGGTTGTAAAAAGTGACAAGTCAATGAAGATCATTTGAGTCATGGGTGGTTGGGCCCCTAAGGAGGCGTCAAGGGACCGAACATGAGAAATCACGCTTTATGAAGCCACGAGCCACCCCTTAGGGTTTATGTTATTAATAAAAGAACAAGTTGATATTCCCCTTTTCAGTCCTTGTAACCTGGATTTTCAACTTCTATCTCCTCAGTGGATGAAAGAAATTATCTCCACGAGCGAGATGTCTGATTGGATAACTCAAGGTTATCTATATTGAAGAATTTCATTCTTGCAAGACAAATAAGTTTTCAAACTCAACTTTTAACTATTCCATGGACATGATATTTCCCAAGGTAGCAATAAGATCAAACTTAGCAGGAGGAGAGTAACAGGAAGGACATCAAAAAGGAGTTATCAAGACTGTTGATTAGTGAAGAGATCAGTTGGAAGCAAAAATCTCGTATTCAATGGCTTAAGAAGGGAGACAGGAACACTAAATTTTTTCATAAGATGGCGAACGCTCACAACTTAGCAAATCAGATTAAAAAGATTACAGTGGACGGTGTCCTGCTTGAAGACAAGGAAGATATTAAAGAAGGTATTGTGGGTTTCTATCAGCGGCTTTACACTGTAAATAGGGCTTGGAGTCCTAATCTTGATGGGGTTTCTTTCGAGTCCCTTAGCCAGGAGGACGCGACAGATTTGGAGAAGCCTTTTACGGAGGAGGAGGTTAAGGTGGTTTTGCATAGTATGAGTGGTGATAAAGCCCCGGGTCCCGATGGCTTTTCTATGGCCTTTTTTCAGCATTTTTGGGAGCTGATTAAGACTGACATTATGGAGGTTTTCCACTTTTTTCACACCAACTTATATTTCAAAAAAGTTTTGACACCACTTTTATTTCTTTAATCCCTAAGAAGAAAGGTGTGTGTGATTTGAAGGAATTTAGGCCGATTAGTGTGATCGGTGGAGTGTATAAGCTCATAGCTAAAGTGTTATCGCAAAGATCGAGGAAAGTAATCAGTGAGATCGTCTCGGAGTCCAAGCATGCCTTTGTTCGGGAGCGCCAAATTCTTGATGCATCCAATGAGATCGTGGATGCTAAATTGAAAAGGGGGGATCCAGGCTTACTTTGTAAGCTTGATATCGAGAAGGCGTACGATCACGTGGATTGGGAATTTTTGTTGTACATGCTTCAGAGATTGGGATTTGGGCACAAATGGATGAAGTGGATTTATTTTTGTATCTCTTGAGTGTGATTTTCTGTTATGGTTAATGGTGAACCATCTGGATTTTTTGCTAGCTCGAGGGGTTTGCGTCAAGGGAATCCTCTTTCCCCTTTCCTGTTCATTTTGGTAATGGAGGCCTTGAGCTGATTGTTGGACAAAGCTGTGATGGGAGGTTACATTAAGGGCTTCAAGGTGGGCAGATCTAGTGAGTCGGAGACCTCGATTTCGCATCTTCTTTTCGCTGATGATACTGTGGTCTTCTGCGGGCCTGAAACTTCTCAACTGGGTTATTTAAGGTTAGTGCTTCTGTTTTTTCAGGCGGTTTCGGGCCTCAGAATTAATATAACCAAGAGTGAAATTATTCCGATAGGGAACGTTGACAATGTGGGGGAATTGGCTTGCTTTTTTGGGTGTAGGGTCGCCAGTCTTCCATCTTCTTATCTTGGTTTGCCTATCGGTGCCCCTTTTAAAAAAAAAGCTTTGTGGAATCTGGTAATCGAAAGATTTGAGCATCGTTTCGAGGGTTGGAAGAAACAACTCCTTTCTAAAGCGGGGAGACTTGTCTTGGTAAAAAACACATTATCCTACATGCCCACCTATTTTCTATCATTGTTTGTGCTCCCTGCCTCTATACGCAATAGGTTGGAGAAGTTGGAGAGAGATTTCTTATGGGAAGGACAGTTGGTAACTCGGAAGTATCACCTTGTTAAATGGGACAAGGTCTACTCTAGTGTCAAGAATGGCGGTCTTGGTATTAGAATTCTGAAGAGTTTTAATTACGCGCTGCTCGGTTAATGGTTGTGGCGTTTTCTCTCCAATAGGAATGATCTTTGGAGAAAAGTAGTGGTGAGTAAGTACGGTGCAGGGAATCATTTGTGGCGGCCAAATTTTATCTCTACTCTCGCTTGTGTAGGAGTTTGGAAAGGTATCATGCAGGGTTGGATTTCTTTCGAGAAGCACATTTCGTTCAAAATCGGGACGGGGGCTGCAGTTTATTTTTGGAAAGATAAGTGGTGCGGTGAAGAGGATCTGCGTAGGACCTTCCCTGATTTGTTCGATTTAGCTACCAATAAGAATTGTTCAATCAGTTCAGTCCAAAAGATGGAAGAGGGCAAAGCTATTTGGAGCCCAACGTTTCGCAAAAATTTTCAAGACTGGGAGTTGGATTCGTTAATGCGTTTCTTTGAGCTGCTCTACTCCCAGAATGTTCGCCATCAGTGTGACAGAGTGGTTTGGAAGGGCCCTAAGGTTATGCGATTTTCTGTTAAATCGTACTACGACAAGCTATCAAATAGGGATAGAATCTTGTTCCCTTGGAAGTCGGTGTGGAAATCTCCTACTTCGAATAGAGTGGCCTTCTTTGTGTGGGAAGCTACTAATGAAGCCATCCTTACTGGAGACAATTTGAGGAGTCGTCACATTATTTATGTCGAAAGGTGTTTCATGTGCAAGGGGAACGAAGAGAGCGTTAACCATCTGTTGATTCATTGTCCAGTGGTCCGGGATTTGTGGAATTTGCTGTTTTGCCTCTTTAACATATCATGGGTGATGCCGAGATCAGTTATAGATCTCTGTAGAAACTGGCGCTATTTTGGGTGTCGCAAAAGGAGAAATCCCTGTTGGGCCCCCTTGGCTGTTTGGTGGGCAGTTTGGAGGGAAAGAAATCGAAGGGCCTTCGACAATATGGAAGGCTCTATTGCTTGCTTGAAGGACACCATGTTACGCAATCTCTTTGACTGGTGCACAGGGTCGTTGAACCCTTTTCATTCCTCTATTAATTTTGTAGATTTTGTGCATAATCTTTCCATGGTGTAGCTTTTCTTTTGGTCAAGTATACTCCTAGTGTACAAAGACTCGCCATCTGTTTTGGCTTCAGTAGCAATATACTCTATTACTTATCAAAAAAAAAAAAAAGATCAAACTTTAAAATAAAAAAAATAAAAAAGAATTGGTTGACCTCTCCGAAGTCCGAACCCTGAAGAGATATGATCCAAGTCAGGTATATATTGGTCATTTACACAATGTCGAACATGAAAATGTTTAGCAAGAAATCTTCATTTCACTCCTCAAACCGTAACCGACATGACCTACGTGGACATGGGTGTGGGATCTGTGTCAAACTCTTCAAGGTGTTTCTGGACACTCCAGCTCATGATTTTCAGTCAAGTCATTGTAATTTTTAGATATGCAGCTATTAAACTAGCAACTATTCTTAAATAGACACCCTAAGTTTCAATATATTCCACTAATTCCATATCATGTCCATCATATAATTAAAATATTATACATGGAGTCCAAAATATATTGCACCCTGTCCAAGTACTTGCCCCCAGTTTTCAGATCCTTTTGAGCCAAGTCCTCCTAAAATTCCTGGTTTTCACAGATCCAACTTCTGGAAAAGTACCTGCACCCGAGTCCTTGTAACATAGTTGCAATTAGTGGCTGTAGTTCAGCAGAAGGCGAGCATCCTTCAGCACACGCATCTCTCTCTTTTAAAAAGAAAATGCATTGCCCTGAGCATCAGTGCTGAAATATTGCAATCATTTAGGCCACAATAGTATATACTCCTTGCAGATATTTAGTAGTACCGACTGTGACAAACCAAGAACGAAGTATGTTGCTAAAGAAATTAAAGTCTCAAACTTTCAGAATCCAACTTTATTATACAAACCCTGCAAGCATCCATTGTGGAATCAATAGGCAATGCATGAGACACCACAATATTCAAATATTTTCTTTGTGATGTCCTTTTTCTTGGGGTGGGATATGGGTTCATTAGTTGCTTCACTCTTTTCAAGAAGTCTCAGGTACCCAATATCTCACAGGTAGCCATTTCCCTTTAGGCAGATGATTAAAGACAGTTCCTTGATTTACGCACGCAAGATGGTTGAAGCGACACTTGCCCATTTTCTTAAAGAAGCTAGTAGCATTCAATCAATATCCAAGTGGAGAGGTCAACTAGGATCATGACATCATGTACACAAACCAGTTTATTGTTTTCTTTCATTTCCCAAGTGACTTTTTGGTTCATAATGATACTTGGTATCTGCTAGATTTGAGGATTTAGTGGAGGAAAGGAACATATAAGTAAACCCAAGTTTCCTTGCTTGATTTATAAGGAAGATCCAATAAAGAAAGAAGAGAGGAAGAGAGCATGAGGAAATAGTTTAGCTTTCAGGTGTCAGTTCCCCTTCTCATTCTGATACCAAATATTATTTCAAGCATTCTCATTTCTCAGTTACAAATTCAACTCAATGGGGAAAGCAAAGATGACCTAAAACACATTTTCCTTTGATCATATCTTCCATTTATTTTTCCTTTGTGAACTTCTACGTGAACCAAATATAGCACACATTGTCCCACCTGATAGATTAAAACCAATTCAACTGATTGTATGTGAGCTTGTTGCGAAAAAGATCACCAAGGTATGAGCCGAGTTGTTTAAAAGAATAAGCCTACTTAAAATTTTCTTTCATGATTGGGTTCCAAAGCCAACTTAATTTGACATATTCATAACAGAGTAGCTGGGTCCAAAATGCACAAATGAATCAAGTCGAATTCAAATTGCCGAAAATGAACGAATTTATTCATTTGATTACTCCAAGGTGGAACTGGATAGGGGTCTTTAACCGCCGAGTACTTGTAAACTAATGAAGATCAACAATATAGTGTAGTATTTCACTAAACGCCAATTAATCAGTAACATTTATGCAGATAAAAACCAAATTGCAATATCGAATTCAAAGAGTTTTAAATAATCAAGAGAGAAAAAGAAAACTTCGAGTGAACCTGAAACTGCTGTTGATTTTGGGAATTGGGTTGTGGTGGAGGAGTAGAAAAAGATGAGTCCCGGGCCTTGTCTTCGGCTCGAGCCAGACCCCCATTTCGGTGCAGTAATTTTTGGCCGTCGACTTGTTTAAACAGAGATGGGCGGCAGCAAGGCTGAGAAAGGAGACGGGTGAGGGTGAGGGTGACGGTGGGCTTCTTGATTTGGTGATAAGGGAACAGGTGGGTGGTTCTGATTGGATGCAGAGAAGACATTGAGGGTATAAGCTAGCTCTGGCCGCTTTGGGGTCTGTCGTCACTGGAGTAGGCCGCCGCCGGTGGTGGTGGTGGTGTTGGAGGAGGGGGAGATTGGCTTTGGATATTCAAGTCAGATAGTGAAGTGTCTCACTCTCTCTCTCTCAGTCCCATTTGTATTGTTGTCCCAAGTTGCTTGCTAATTGCTGCATACAGCATATCCTCGTCTTACATTCGGATTTCGGACTCTTGGGTTAAATGCACCATTAGTCCCTGTAATATGCGAAAACCAACGAGCCATCCCTTTACAAAGTAAATGCATGCCACAGATTAAAAAATGTCTTATTCGAACATTAGTAGTCCCTCGATTAAATAAAGTTACTTGGTTTGCCATTAAGTGGGCATGTGCGCACTCACATAAATTTTGCAAAGGCAAATACAACGTTTCTATAGGAAAGAATTTTTTTGGGTTCTTTCTTCTTCTTCTTCAGTTTCCTCCCAAAGGGACTACAGTCGTCCACTTTCACTGTATAGTAGCGCCAGCCACCGTTGTCTCTATGGATCTCAGTCTCAATTTCTCTCTTTTTCTTCCCAGCTGTTACTTTCTCTCTTTACTTATATCAATCTCAAGAACACCAACTCAAATCGGGTATTGTTTGATAGTAAAATTTTCATATAGCCCCATTTTTTTTTATGATGTTACCCAAATCTCCTCATTTGAAAATTATTTAACAGATCAATACCCTTTTTCCCATTTTACCCTTAAAAACGATCATGAGCACATGTCCATTTAACGGTGATTGGGCTAACGGTGTTCGAAAAAGACATTCGTTGGTTGTGGCGTGCATTTGCTTAGTATAGAAACTACTTGTAGACTTTCGTATAGTACAAGAACTAATGGTACAATTAATCCAGGATTCTTTGATGGAAAAAGTATTTTTCGATTATGACAGAGTAAAAGTACTTTCTACCCTCTCAACTAGGCATATATACACATATAATATATATATATATATATATAATTAATAGTTAAAATTAAGATTAATTTGTAGTAAAAGTTGAAAAAAAAAGTGACGTGATTTTATTTTTTTATTTTTTTGTTTATAATAATGTAAATATTACTTATTTCTTTTCATTCAAAAAATTTATTTTTCAAAAAAAATATTAATGTAATTATGATCAAGATAGTTACCTTGATATGATTTTTGAAAGTATCATGAACAATGCAGTTATTCACACCCTTAATTCCTCTAATTACACCTATTTTTTAAGTACACCACTCCCTAAATTTTGAACCTCCGTAAATACTAAATACACCCCCTCATTTCCATATTTTACCCCTCATAGAATTTTTAGAAAAACTACCTCTTTTCTAAACACACACCGAAACCCAAATTAACTTGTCTGAAGAAAAGAAGGAGGAAAGGAAGAGAACAAATTACATTTTAGGTTAGCACTTGTTTTGCAATTTGTATGTTAAATAATTTTTAGGGATGAATTACATAGAAATTCCTTTGCAATTTGAATATGAATTTGGTGAGTGATTTTAAGCTGAAATTGAAAAAAATTATGGGCGTGTACGGTTCGGCCCTGGTCAGTTGAACACCCCTAGTGTTGTTTGGTTGGTGCAAGCCGAACACCGTGGTACCCAACACTCATTTTTACTTCAAAAAGACCGGAAAATATAATTTTTAAGCTTAAAAATAGAAGAGATACATTATTTGTTCTCTTCACTTGTTTGTGCTCCATGTTTATTTTTTGCAACAATGTGGATAGTTGGAGGTATAAGATTTAGAGAATGTTGTAAGAGATAAAATAAAAATGAAAGCATAAGAGGTGTATTGTGGAAAGAAGGTTTGGGGAGTATCAAAAATATAGGAGGGTGTTGGGTTGAAATAAAACAAATAGGGGTTATTTAGTAACACTAAGGCCAATAAGATTAATTTAATTGATGACATTTTTTGTTATAAATAAAGGGGTTATTCAGAAACATCACCATAAACATAAAATTGAAAGACATTTTTTTGTCAAGGCATAGAGTATGGTTATTACACTTCCTCTAAGTACACACCTATTTATTTACTACAAAAATGCCATCGAACAAATTGACTTAGTGTTATTATATAACGGAAAAATTGTGGGCCGGTCCCTTTTCTGAGATTGTCAATATCTTAGGTCCACTATATTTGTTTTCAACAGCTTAAGTCATTTTTTAGTGATAAATTGACTATTTGTTCCAAAACTACTCCCGTAACCTAAACAGTGATGGGTGAGGAGTAGAAAATCGGAATAACGTGCAATTGGGTACTGAAAGCATGACTGATATAAAAAGGATTTCATTTGAACAATTGAATTCAGGGCTAACTACAAACATGTCCCCCATCTGTGGATCTAGCGAAAATTCACTCATAATCTTACCCAGCTTTGTCAAGTTTCCATCATCTTTATCTAGAGCTTGACTTCTTTGTTGGTAGGTTGTTGCAACTCTCCTTTTTCAAAGGAAGAGCAAGAATGGAAAGAGCAAAAAGAGGAAGCACAGAAAGCGAAAGAAGGGAAGAAGAGCGAGAACTGGGCATTTATGCAGTCTATTCCAATCGCCCATAGCCTAGAAAAAAGAAAAGACTCTCGCGGGAAGCCTAGGACCCCATCTCACCCTGTCATGGAAATTCAAGATATTCATCAAGGCAAAGACGAAGACAAAATAGTTCGGTCAGTGGAAGTTAGTAAGTCATTCTCAGTGGAAGAGGTAGAAATTTGTGCATCACGGTATAACGTGTTGTTCCGTGTTTTTTAAGTGCATGGATGACATTTCGCAACAAAATTGTCATTTTTTGGTTTGAAACAATTATAGTGAACTTTAGCAGTTGAAAATTGTCTAAAAGGTACCGACCTGAATTTTGCCCTTAAATAACACCCCTTTGTTTTATTTCAGCCCAACACCCCCCCCCCATATTTTTTATGCACCCCAACTTTGTTTTCACAATACACCTCTTATGTTTATGTTTTCATTACTGAACACCCCTAAGCCAAACAAATATTTAATGTACAAATTACAAAATAAGTGTTATTTAAATATAAAATATAATTTGTTCTCTTCCTTTTACACCTCATTTTCTTCCGACAATTTGATTTGAGTTTGGGTATAAGTGTTAAAAATAAAAGGGGATGCGTGTTTAGAAAAGAGGAATTTTTCTAAGAGGATTGCTATTTACACCCCCAAAATTACTTAGTACACCCCATTACTAAGTACACCCCACCCCAATATTTTCAACCCCTCAAAATACTAGGTACACCCCAACTAATTTTCTATTCTTACCTTACCAATATTTTCCACCAAAATACCAAGTACACCCCACCCCAAACACACCTCACCCCATCCTCCTCCTTCCTGGTACACCCCACCCCCTTCCTCCTTCCTTCCCACCGGCCCCCTCCCCAACACAACACCTCCTTCCTTCCCCCAACATAGTCGCCTCCTTCCTTCTCCCTTCCCCTACCTCCTCCTCCATTTTTTTTAAACAGTTTGTTTGGCACTGGGTTACCGAACACCCACAGTGGTGTTCGGCACCCCTACCGAACATCACTATGGCTGTTCGGCACCCCTACCGAACACTCATAACAATGTTCGGTAAGGGTGCCGAACAGCCTAAAAAAATGAAAAAAAAAAAAGGTTATTTAGGTCTAAATTTATTAATGAAATTTTTGTTGGGGGGTGTACTCAGCAATTCTATGGGTATAAATAACAATTCTCTTTTTCTAAATATTCTATGAGGGGTAAATGAAGAAGTATTTAGAGGAAGTGGGGGAGGGGGGAATGAGATGTTTGAATAGGCCATAGAGTAAGAGTGGGGGCGTGAATACTCGTTAGGGCATAAAACATTCAACAACTTGGCAGTTAAGCGGATATAATCTGGAGAAGAAGCCCAAGAATTCTCACAACTTCGTTCCCTGATTGGAATCAGAGGAAGCCCTTCATCATATGACAATTATAGGTGAATGATCACGCCAAAATGTGTTCTGGTGATCTGTCGAAGTCCACGTATGTAGCTAGATTGTTAGTAGGATGCCCCGGCTTTCAATAGGAACAAGTGTTGGTGGGACTTGTCCTCCGGTAGATACCTGTGACGAAAGGAAGCACCGTTAGGGAGCTGGATGTTGGTCTAACTAAAGCCCTTCGGTGAGAGAATCAGTATATGATAGGATTTATGGCCTCTGGTGAGGATTCAGGCTGTTCTTAGAGAGTGAATGCGCTGAATGCTTTGGAGACTTAGTAGTTGTGTGTGTTTAATTTAAACTTAGGCCATAAATGAAGGCAATCACCTTGTATTTATAATGGAAGAATGCTGGTTTGGGACAGGTGGGCCTGCCAGGTGTCAACCTAGGACAGGTGATCACATGCCCATTTATGGCAGCCATAATCTGCAGTGACGAGCTTTAAAGGAGAAGTGACCTGCATTGATGTAGAAGATAGAACTTCGCTGGAAGATACGCAGATCTTTTAGAAGCAGCTTTACTTAGAGAGCAAGTCATTCTTTCAACCAATGAGAAGCTGGTTTGTGGCCCCGGGATGACGTAATAGCAGGTAGGCCTTAAATACGACAGCTTTCGTTGACTATCTTCAATTCGAGGGATGGAGACCTCGGGGGTCTTAGTGTTGTAGCCCCGGTCTAGGATTTCATGGGCTCTCAGGTTCGACTGGAAAACATCTTCCAGCCACCTCGGGATCCTCGGGAGGTCGAGACAAGATGGCGGGTATACGTACCCGGGATCCGAGCTGTAATCAAAGCTCGGGATCGAGATGAGCTGTCTTTCGAGCTCCAGCTAAGCACGGCCATGTGTCCCGCTTGTGCCACATGAATAACTTCACTTCTTATGTAGACAACACTGTCTCCCTACTATCGGCATACTAGTATCCATCTTCTATTTGTATTATTTAATCTTTATGGTTTCTATTACTAGGATTTTCTGTATATGGGTTCGGTAGTTTGGCCCGGTGTCTTACTCACCAACTGTTGACATGTTGCCCATCTGAAGAAAACCATTCTACTTGCTTGCTCTTTTTATTGCTTGTGTGTTGTCTTACATATTCATCTTGATGTTATACTATAAAAATTTAAAGATGTTTTCTGTGTGTTTTATTCCTCAACACCATTGTGTTTATATACAAGAGGACACACCTACAATGTCTCCCTATACATTTTCTCCTATATCAAAGGCTATATTAAAGACTATCAAAATAACAACTATCAAGGGATTAACAGCTATCTAGGGATTTGTATGAGTGATTGATTGTTATTGCTTATTATAATGGTTGACCGAATATGTTTCCTAATACCCCTCCTCAAGTTGGTGCATGAAAGTTTCTAATGCCCAGCTTGCTAAGGAATAACTCAAATTGCGATTTGCCCAATACCTTTGTGATATATCCGCAAGCTGAGTGGTAGTATGAACATAGGTTGGTCGAACATTGCCTTTGAGAACCTCATCCCGAACAAAGTGACAGTCGACTTCAATATGTTTGGTGCGTTCATGGAACACAAGGTTTTTGGCGATGTGTAAGGTTGACTGACTATCACAATGAAGATGCATGGGTTTGGTATGAGCAACACCCAGGTTGGAGAGAATCCCCTTTAACCATTTTAACTCACATGTAGTGGATGTCATGGACCTATACTCGGCCTCAGCTGAAGAGCGGGAGACAATATGTTATTTCTTTGTTTTCCAGGATATTAGAGATGCACCAAGGAATACGAGCCAACCAGTGATGGAGCGTCTGGTCAGAGGGCAACTAGCCCAGTCTAAGTCGCACTAGCCATGGAGTTGTAAGTTACATGTACTACTCAGAAGTATCCCTTGTCTAGGATTGTCTTTCAAAAATCGAACTACATGAAGTGCAGCTTCCCAATGTTCTGCTTTGGGTTGTTGTATGAATTGTGACAGAATGTGGACGCTGTATGATAACTCAAGCCGAGTGAAACATAGGTAAATTAGACGCCCAACCAAGCGCCTATAGGGCTCAGGATTGGGAAGTAGCTGACCCTGAGCAAGTGGCAAGCGATGGTTTTGTTCCAATGGAGTGGCTACTGGTTTAGCACCGAGAAGTCCAGCTTTAGAAATAATATCAAGGGCATATTTACGTTGACACAGAAAAATCCCGGAAGGGCTTCTAGCAACTTCAATACCTAGAAAATATTTTAATATGCCGAGGTCTTTCATATGGAAACAAGTGCTCATGTAGAGCTTAAATTTCTTGATAGCCGACGGAGTGTTACCAGCCATGATCAAGTCATCAACATAAACCAAGACCACGAGCTGGATTCCTTGTTGGTGTAAAGTGAACAAGGAATAGACAAGGTATGATTGATGGAAGCCATAAGCTTTGAGCGCAGCAGAGATGTGACGCCCCGAGTTCGGGATTCGGTATTAAACCCCAACTCGGTGCGCCAAACTAGAAGAAACAACTAAAGTCCACAGAAGTGCACGAGCTACACAAGCTCAAAACCAAAAACTATGCAGCGGAAAACCACAACTAAATAAAACCTGAGTTTCAAAAACTCAAATAACAAAATAATAACTATAAAATCTCCACGGCCAAAAATAAGCCGAAGAACAATATTAAGAGAAATCCCAATAATAGACCTCGACGGCTAACTATTGAGCCGGAGAAACAACGACACCAAATACTCGCGAGCTAACATGCTCGAGAAAACTACAATAATAAATGGCTCGACATCGAGTGTCGTCTCCAAAAGAATACAACATTAAAGGAGTTACAGAACAATGCTACCCATAAGTAAAGTTTACATAACTTTACATCAACCATCGTTCTCACCGAACTAAGAAATTAAGAAGCATAATTATACACAAGCTCCGGAGAGCAACGCCCAAAGATCATTCGCAAAGACTCGCAAGTCTCACCGATCGCACTATGTCGTCCTTCGATTGCAATCTAAAAGAGTTAACACAACAAGAGTGAGTCTAAAAGACCCCGTAAGCCACTACAATGTGTTGTATGCTATGAGAATGAATGCAACAAGAAACCAAACTCTACATGTAGCTAGTCTAAGTAGCACTTCCGCTTACCTAACATTTCAACCACAACCGGTAAGTCAAGGGACTATTCTAACTTGACCAACCATCGGCAACTATCACATGCAACTAGATGACATGGCATGATGCTCAACACTAAGAATAACATGGTAATAACATTTATATACCATAATGATCATGTATCATATTAAAAGTATACACGTCACATAATTCACTTAGCACTTTGGTGTTCACATAAGTGCAACTTAATTAAACCACATCATGAAGGATATTATTTCTCTTTCTTCCAACTTCGCGTTGCTCCCGCAATACACGAGAAAACATACGTGCCTCGATACCCGTGTACGTAGTATCGACGTCCCCGACACAATCCCGTCGGGTTCTAACTAGCAAACCAAAGTCGCGCGTATTGCTACAACAATGGGGCTACATCCCACTGCGGCCAAGGTGAGGTGTGTGCAACCGTACGGCGACTTATAGCGATTACAAAACAAATTCGTAAAGACTATAGGTCGTCCCACCTTGTTTAGTCAAACAATGCCACTGGACTTAATGCAACGCACAAGTAGATATTCACTTGTCATTCTCAACAACTCATCATGTATTCTTTTGAATCACATATCAAATCCACTTAATGTGCTTGTAAATACTAAACACACAATCAATCATCAAAGTAGGATGATTGTCCTACGATCAATCATCAAAGTAGGATGATTGTCCTATCTCATACTAGAACAATCACAACATGTCCGTAATCATCGAATGTATAGACACAACAAGACAATCGGCGGGGTAGGCCAATCGTACAATTCAACCACCAAATAGTGTCGTGATAGCTAGACACATACATGAATCCCAATGTAAGGTATTTATACCTTACAATCAACTCAAACGATGTCCATAATGTGGGACCTATATAACACAAGGATAGGCTATTCATCCTAATCCCAAAATAAGGTAACATGCTTCTCACATGTACGCAAACTCATAACCCCACAAGATAAGTCTACTCGTACTTACAACCATTAATTAAGGCGCCACGGCTACGTTAAGCTAAGGATCTCTAAGTATCCTATCGTCACACAATATCTTTCATCTCATGCGCGTCATAATATATTACATACTCTTATCGTCGTATACTTCAACTTATTTCGATTTAACTCGTAGTCGCCTAATGTTTGACTAAGTCAACCAAGGTCAACGTTCACTAAGTCATGAACCCGTCAATTCGTCATCCCACATGGTAGGGAATTGGTATATGTCATGTAGGAGTTACTACTATCCGTTTCTCAACTCCGTAGAGTCAACTATACACATTAATGACATTACCACATTAATCGGCGTTTATATATTACGTCCTATTCGACTCCGCGAGTCGGCCACGACTAGTATATAGTTCGTACAGTATTTACGTACAATCATACTATCTCATATTGACTCCGCTAGAGTTGTTTCCAATATCTAAAATATCGGGACAAACCGTAGTATCGTCCCTACAAACTCATATCAATTGCAATGCCCAACGCACGAAGAGTCTACTACTCATACCAATTTCGTAATGTTACCGCTAATGCGTAAACGACCAAACTTCAATGATTCGATATACTCGAACTTAAGATTAGCGTAATGAAGTACAATTAATTTAAACAAGTCTTCGGCGATATTACAGCCGGAACCCAACTAATAATTCACAAGTGTACTACAACCTCAATGAGTTTCTATTACTCGGCATAACGATTATCAGGACAACCGAAACAACACAACAACAACAACCATACTAGCAACAACATCAAGCTCTACGAGTCTTTATTATTCGAAGTCTACTAACTCAACGGTAATTCACCAATTCTTTCTTTATTCCGTAATCCTTAATCAAGCAAGTAATGAAGTATAACCTAACATCATTCGTAGGGACAATTATGTACATATATATTTCCCAATAAAAGTCACAATATCATCGCTAACACCCCTACATGCTTTACTCTTCCAATTCAACTCGTAAAACACACAAAGCATTGTAGTTACTTACCTTCACCGCAAATCCTCCACGAAATCAAGGGCTTATGGTGAAAACGTACTCCTCCACAACCTCTATGCCGCCACGGAGTCAAATCAACGATCCCAAACTCGAACCAAGCTCGAATCAAACTTCCTCTCTCTAACACCACTTTCTCTCTAAGATGTGGGAGAAGAGATGGGTTTATGATATACTAACAGATCGGACGATCCCTTTGGGTAGAAATGTTCTCCTCGTCGTCCTCTACGCTACGGCGAAGACGGCTCGTCGATCCGACAAGCGGAGCTCAAGATATCGCGAAATCTTTCTCTTCTCTCTCTCCTCTCTCTCTTCTTGCTCTCTCTCTAAAATCTGAGTTGGGAGGAAGAAATGAGGGAGGAAAATAGAGTGTGATCTTTTATTAATACCATGGGTAAGTGTTTGGTCCAATCCCGGGCTTGTTTGAGCATTTTAAACCACTTAAAAATGTTAAAAACCGAGAAAGACGAAAACCGGACGAGCAGAGACGGGCCAGGGCGATCGCCCTGCCCTAATCAAGGCGATCGCTTTGTACTCTGGTCACAGGGCGATCGCTTTGTCTTCCCAGGCGATCGCTTTGTGTCCGATTCTTCAAACTCTCCGAAAATGCTCCGAAACACCCCGAAATGGTCCTAAATGATCCCGAAGTGATTCTAAGTCTTTGGGAAGGTCGAAATACTTGAGAAAGGTTCCCGAAAGGTCCGAAACAACGCTAGAAGTTCAACGTAACATTCACGCAATCAATCATATAAAGATTTGAGCACGAATCGGGGCACACGAAACACTCGAAATGACTCTGTGCGAGTTAACGACAAGATCAACGTGATCATCCATCGTGAAGGAGTCTAAACCAAGATTAGGTCAATGGGACGGGAAAATGAACATCGTACACGGATGTTAATCAAGGCCGAGAATAGTCTCAAATGGAGAAAGGAACAAAGCGCAACTCACCACGAGTTAAACGCGAGTCAAATACGGTCCTCGACTCAACACGTCACGCTTAACAAGCATGACACCTCACTCTCCGAGGGTTTTAAGGTTGATAAGAAATGATCATGAGTTAACCAGGAAGGAAGTAGGGTCGGGGTGTTACAAGAGAGCTTGGCAAACCAGTAACGTGGAGCTTGCTTTAACCCGTAAAGCGATTTGCGAAGCTTGCACACCATGTTTGGATGCGGTGCCGTAAACCCAGGAGGCATTTTCATAAACACTTCTTCTTGAAGGTCGCCATGCAAAAATGCGTTGTGGACGTCCATTTGATGAAGTTCCCAAGCTTTTGCTGCTGCAACCGCTAAGACAGTGCGTACCGTGACCATCTTGGCGACCGGTGCAAATGTTTCGGTGTAATTGATGCCTTCCACTTGATGATTGCCAAGGACAAATAATCTGGCTTTAAAACATTCAATTGTCCCATCAGAGTGATACTTGATGCGGTACACCCATTTGCATCCGAGAGCTTTCTTTTCGGGTGGTAGGCGCTGCATGGTCCAGGTATAATTCCGTTCGAGAGCTTGAATCTCAGCTTGTATGGCTTCTCTCCAACGAACATTTTTTACTGCTTCATGGAAATAAACTGGTTCTTTTTCTGTAGTAATGGCTGCAAGAAATTGTCTATGTGGCATGGAAAATTTATCACAGTTTACATAGTGTGTTATAAGATAGGGCTTACCTGAAGAACGTGATGGAGCTGGTGAACGAATGGAAGGACTCAACTTCTGAATTGTGTTCGTGACATAGTTGTGCAACCGGGTAGACGGATGTTTGACTCGACAGCCTCGCCCCAATTGTTCATTGTCATCATGGGTATTTAGGGACTCCAAAACTGGAACTGATACTTGTGGGTCTGGTGTTACAGTAGTGTCTTCGACATTGATATCTGGAGTAAGAACACTTCCCCTATCATCAACATTCTCCACTGTTACTGGTTTGAACGTGTCTGAAGAATGCTCGTCCATGTTCCCTGAAGGCCCATTATGATTCTCCACTTCAGTGTCTTCACTAATGGAGGCTGAGATGACATTGGGTCTAGGTACAGGTTCATTGTGTTCAAAGGAAAATTGGGTTTCAAAGAAAACGACATCCCGTGATACAAAAAATTCATGGGTCTCAAGGTCATAAACTCGCCATCCCTTTTTCCCATAAGGATACCCCACAAAGACACATCGATGGTTGCGACTTACAAATTTGTCTCCTTTCGTACCTTGGTTGCGTGCATAGCATAGAGACCTAAATATGCGTAATTGAGCATAAGAAGGCAGCTGACCATGCAGCACTTCATATGGAGTTTTGCCATTTAAAACAGGACTTGGAGTGCGATTAATCAAGTAGCTTGCTGTCAAGACACATACACCCCAGAATTTAATAGGGAGACTTCCTTGGAAACGTAAGGCATGTGTGACATTGAGAATGTGGCGATGTTTTCTTTCGACCCTCCCATTTTGCTGTGGTGTCCCTATACAAGAAGTTTGAAACAGAATTCCATGTTCAAGAAAATATTTTTCCATGCCAATGAGTTCTGTTCCATTATCACTTCTAACAGTTTTGATCTTTTTATTATATTGCCTTTCCACCATAGCAAAGAAATTTATTAGTATCTGTGATACTTGTTTCTTATCAATTAGCAAGGACACCCATACTGCACGTGATCAATCATCCACAATAGTAAAGAAATATGCAGCACCACAAGAAGAACGAGTTCTATATGCTTCCCATAAATCACAGTGTATTAATTCAAATATATCAGAAGCTTGATGATTACTCAATGGAAATGTTTCTCTAGTTTGCTTAGCTCTTTGACATGTATCGCAAGCTTTATTCGATAACTTACTAGTTTTCCCACTATTGACACTAAAAATTAACTGACTAGTTTTCCAAGATGGATGTCCCAAGCGCTTGTGCACAGTTCCAGTTGGTTCATTCCATCAGTTCTGTAGGCCTTTACTCTCGGAACTTCCGGGAAGAAGTAGAGTCCATTCCTTCGTTCACCCGCACCAATCACCGTCTTCAAAGTTCGGTCCTGTATAACACACAATTTATTAGTAAATTGGACAGTACAATGGGATTCATCTATCAATTGGGATATAGAGATTAAGTTGCAATTCAAACTGGGAACATAAAGCACATTTTCAAGTTTTAAACACCCAGCAAGCTTTATTGTTCTTTCCTTAGTTGCTGTGACAAATTGTACGTCAGGAAGTCCAACAGGACATGCAAGTACTTCCCGTACATCACATAAGTGTTGTAAGCTTCCTGTCATATGATTGGATGCCCCAGAATCAAGGATCCATGAATTGAGTTTAGTCTTACCAGTCATGGTTTCATTTGGATTGACCTTCGAAGTATTAAGCATTTCCAACAAAGTTTGCCATTGCTCATTGCTTAATCCTGTCATGCTAGTATTTTTTTACATTGCCACCAACACTTGGTCCCAAGTTCTGGATAGCATGAGCACGTACAGGGCCATTTTGTGCATGTCCAATATTCGTTCCACCACGGTCCTGACCTCGTCCTCGTCCTCCTGCCTTTCCAAATCTTCTAGGACGTTCACCCCACCATTCTGGATATCCAATCAGCAAAAAACATCCTGCTGCATCATGACCTATTTTGTTGCAATTTGTACAAAGCAAAGATTTGTTCTTGATCTCATGCCTTTTCAACCTTGCACCTGTTTGAACAGCTAAGCCCATAACCTCTGTTCTTTCTTCTTTAGCCCGTGCAATATTCCGCATCCTTTCTTCTTGTACTAGGATATAGTACATCTTATTCAGCGATGGCAGAGGATCTGTAGCTAGCAAGTTGGAACGAACTGTTCCATAGAGCACACCATCTAGTCCCATCAAAAATTGATGAGCTCGTTCTTCTTCTTTGCGTTTTTCAAACTTCACTGCAATATCACATTTGCAGCCATTACAAGTACAAATTGGTACCTGTTCATAGTTGGCCAAGTCATCCCACAAAGCCTTCATTTTTCCGTAATAAGCCACCATAGTCATTCCTCCTTGTTTGCACTCCACCAAGTCTGATTTCAACTGCTGAATGCGTGGCCCATTCACAACCGAAAACCTCTCTTTGATGTCTTCCCAAAGTTCCTTGGCAGTGTCCAAATAGGACATGGTTGATCGTAAGCTTAGTTCCACTGTGTTCAAGATCCATGATACCAGTATGGATTGAACAGTCCACCAATCCTCCATCTTAGAGGACTCTTCTTTGGGTTGCTCTATGGTTCCATCAATGAACCCCCATTTCCTCCTTGCTCTTAAAGATGTCCGCATAGCTCTAGCCGATTCATCATAGTTTTCACCCCGCAGCTGTACTTGTGTGATCACATTCCCAGGGTTGTCGTTGGAGTTCAAGTCATATATATGGCGATGAGTGCTTCTTCCCAGCATCAAGATTGGATTGCTCTGTGTTTCCTGCCATTGTATCTATCGTGTATGGAAGTTTATTGGTTGGTGGTTGGCTTTGATACCATATAAAAATTTAAAGATAATTTCTGTGTGTTTTATTCCTCAACACCATTGTGTTTATATACAAGAGGACGCACCTACAATTTCTCCCTATACATTTTCTCCTATATATATCAAAGGCTATATTAAAGACTATCAAAATAACAACTATCAAGGGATTAACAGCTATCAAGGGATTTGTATGAGTAATTGATTGTTATTGCCTATTATAATGGTTGACCGAATATGTTTCCTAATATATACTTTTGGTTTGTGTGAGAATGTCCAAGTGTTGTTGCAAAAGTATGAAGCTTGAGAGCACAAGTAAAAAGTGTACTACCTCTGTCCAGAATTTTGCGCTCTTTTTTGTTCTTTTCCGAAATGAGTGTCCATTATGTTCTCGGATGAACAAAATGGGTGTTTATTTTGGGACAGAGGTTGTCTATAGCATGGCTAGAGTCAAAGATTTGTTCTGAAGAATCTCACGTACATTCCAAATTCATTGGATTCCGATTTCCTAATTATCTGTTTTCCCTTTACACATACAGTTTAGCACATACTGCAGACTTAAAAAATTGGAGGTCTTTTGTGGTGTCATTGGAGTCACGGACCATGGAACCAAATGTAACTAAGGCAAATACTCCTTCCGTCCCAAAATGACTGTCCATTTTTAAAAAATTTTGTCCCAAAATGAGTGTCCATTTTTATATTATTTTACTAAATTCACCTTTTATTAACTATTATGTCCTAGTTTTCACTTGCACCGCCGCACTAGTATAGCATGGACACTAAGAGCATCACCAATGCAAATGTGAATGTGGAAAAATTTGGTGCCACCTAAGATTTACACATTTTTCAAAGAAAAAAAAATCTTCAATGCAATTGTGAAGAAGGAATGCAAATATGATGTGTCAACTAATTTGTTTCCTATTGGTTATTAAATAATTAATTTTTAATTTCCAATGCATATTGTGAAGTAGGATGTGAAATAATTCACATCCTCCTTCACAATGTGCATTGAAAGTCAAAAAATCAATTATCTAATAACCAATAGGAAATAATTTAGTTGACACATCATATTCTACAATTGTATTGGAGATTGTTTTTTTCTTTAAAAAATCTGTAAATCTTATAGGTGGTACCCAATTTTTTCACATTTACATTTACATCGATGATGCTCTAAGGGTATTCATATACATGTGCTTTAGTGCTACTAGACTGGTCCAAAAGTCAACTTCCTTCATTTTCGTAAAAGCTCAGAGACTTATTTTGGTGACAGTAATAGATAGCTATAGTAATTATAAAGGTAGAGTGAATTTGAAGAACAAGAGACTGCAGGAAACAGCTCTAAATGAATAGCTGCAGCAGCTCACATGCTCTTAAATAGTAAAGTGGCACCAATTCTATTGATGTGTTATCACTTGTGGTAATGATATTGGAACTGATCCCTTCATGTAGCTCTCTTTAGGGCTAGCTGTAAGAATCTTTAGTTGTGTTATTTGGCTTTGCTTTTGTTTATGGGGGTTTCTTGGTGGAACTTCAGCAACCCCAGCAACAATATTTCAGTAAAATTTAACCTGGGTTGCTTGCTCAGCACGTAGGAAACATTGGGATTTTTTTAGAAGAAATAGGCAGGTGCCTGCATCTCATGGCTACCAATTAAGTTGAACATTAGTTTTATTGCTTGCGCTTTCAACACTGATAAATGATGATCTACCAATTGTCTACCTAATTACTTGTGTATGGTTCACTAGATTTAAATTTTACTACTGACAAGTGTTTATTTTTCTTTGTTTGAGGAAGATCAACAGTTTAAAAATGGGATTTGAATTCAATGGTCAATACTCAATAGCACTAACAGAAGTTCAGTATGAGAATTAAAATTAATTAACTGTATGCTCCTTGGATTTGAAGTAAACATATGCATTGAACAATCTTATAATCCATTTATTTATCTTCAATTTCTTACATGGTTTTATGGGAAGGGGAGAGAGGGAGTGAGGAATTCTTGAAAATCCTGCTTAGATATCTAGTTCTTAACTACAATATGGAGATTAATTATTGGAAATAAAAGAGATCTATTTTTTCAATTGAGAATATTCAAGATGTGAGTACTTCAACACCAAACTCGATTTTATAAGAGATGCACGGGAGCAACCAAGCGAGAGCTTGTTAATTCATGATAGTGATAAGGTTAATTGTGTTCATTGTTCTCTACTGTGTCAGACATGAATATGAAGTTCTTGTATGTGGGTTTGATATTTTGATGAATCACCTATTTAGCTTGGTCTTCATGAATGATATGACAGGATGAATAAAAGTCGGAATCTAGCTTTGGATCAAATCGCTGATCTTCCTGTTAATGTAATCGAAACTATTCCTAGTTTTTTGCCTGTACGAGATGCGGTGAGGACAACTATATTGTCAAAGAAATGGAGGTATGCCTGGGTCGGTATTCCAAAACTTGTATTCGATGATACACTTTTCCAAAAATCTGCTGTCAACCAACGACCCAATATAAATAAGCTTATCTTTACGATCTATCAAGTTCTGTTACTCCACCATGGACCAATACACAAGTTCACTCTCTCTATATCTGAACTGGAATGCTGTTCTGAGATTGACCAATTAATACTTCACCTATCAAGGAACAGTGTGGAGAAATTTACTCTCTACATATGGAAGGGCGAGCTATATAAAGTTCCTTCATCACTCTTTTCATGTATGAAGCTGATGCATTTGAATCTTCGTTCTTGTGTGTTCAAACCTCCAATGACATTTCAAGGGTTTCGTAAGCTGACATGCCTGGAGTTTGATGAAGTCATTGTTGCTCCAGAGGTATTTGGAAATTTCATGTCCAGTTGCCCGCTACTCTAGAGATTGAGTCTGATAAGCTCAGCTGAATTTGACTACTTAGAAATCGATGCTCCTAAACTTAGATATTTGTTCTTTCGAGTCAAATTGAAGTCTCTTCGTTTGAAGAATGTCTTGCCTCTTGTAGATGTTTCTATTGCTCTGAAACAGCTTGCAGGGGAGGAACTTGTTGAGGAAAGGGAAACATCAGACTTGATTCCGTATTTTGACTGCCTACCTCTTATTGAGAATCTGTATATGCCTATATGGGATATCATTTCCTTAAGGTAAGAGGGTTGGTGGCTGTTATCCCATACATTTCTCGACGTAAATAATATTTTGTCAATCTTGATTTTTGCATTTGCTTCAAGTTTTTGGCTGCAGGTGCTGTACCACAAAAGCTTCCTGCTAGTTTAGTCCACCTCAAGTTTCTAGAACTATGGGAAATAGTTTTAGGGGAACTGGATGAAATTTCATTTACTCTTTGCTTGATCAGAAGCTCCCCCAATTTGGAAAAAATAACAGTTAAGGTGAGTGATTACATATATGAGTTTCTAACATTCTTTGTATTTATTTGATTTTGTGAAAATATATAACAGGACAGTTGCACTATCTTTTATCTACTAGATATTTGGTGGTGGCACAGCTGAAGCTATAGATACTGTTCTAGAATTTCTTCTAGAGCAAGACTACTCTGATGTTAACTTGAAATCAACTTATTGAAGGTTTGTCTGGCATACATCCCGAATTGGAGTTTGTCAAGCTTCTGCTGGCCAAATCACCAAAACTAGAGAAATTAAAATGCTAATCAATCCCAACTTGGGAATATTGTTGCTGACAAAGGACTACAGATGTTGAAAGATTTGATACAATTTGAACGTGCATCTCCCAAAGCAAAAATCATCTTTGGTAGATCATTTTCCTCCAAGGATTGATGTGCTGTTAATATTATGATTTAAAACAGTGTATGGCTACATGTCTAGATGTGTATTATTATAGAGCAAACTACACAAATAGTCCCTGTGCTCTATCCTTTTTTTGGGATTGGTCCTTACTCAACATCAGTGATCCTTGTAGTGGGGTGACTTACACGATTGGTCCTTCCGTTAATTTTTATCCGTTATCTTGAACACGTGCAATCACGTGACTTTTTTTCGAAGGGCATTTTTGTCAGATTACATTTTATTTCATCTTCACAACTTCTTCCCCAATCCATTTCACGCCATGGCCAGAACAACTACCCCACCCCACCCCTTCATCTCCTTTCTCTAACCCTTTCAAGCTTCGCTCTCTCTCTCTCTCTCTCTCTCTCTCTCTCTCTCTCTCTCTCTCTCTTCTACAAACCCACTCCACCCACACACACAAACAGCACACAGATGAAGAATTTAGCGTTGGTTTTGATCTACTCCATCAGATCCTCTCCGAGATCGACTCCACCCAAGTTGTTCAAAGCAGCATAATCTCCCATAGATGGAGAAATCTATGGAAATCAGCCCCCCATCTCAATTTCGATCGCGGTCAGTTCTCTAAATTGACCCATTTTACCAAATTCGTTAACAAATCTCTCTCTCGCCACAATCGTCGTTCTGGCATCTCCGTAATCGACCGAAATGTCGCACGGATCGATCGCTCTATCCCTTGTCAAGAAAATCGCCGCCTACGCCGTATCTCATAATGCCCGGCTCATCATTTCATCGGCGTGTCTCGTAGAGTTGGCGAATTTTCTCTCTCTACCTTCATTTCTCCATCCTTACAAAGATCTCCATCTCCATCTCGCTCCGAACATCTCGAATCATCAATTCGCCAGCTTGGAATTTACCCAATTTGACTACTCTGGTTCTTCAAGACATCTCCTTTGAGTTTTACTGCAACCATGATGGTAGTACTGAGTCACTCGATCTCTTTTCTAACCTTCCCCATTTGAAGAATCTCACTTTGGAGAAGTGCCTTACTACTGGTTGGAAGGTTTTCAAGATCATTTCTCCGTCTCTCGAACATCTCACCGTCCTTGGTCTTTATTGGGGACCAAAAGTACGATGTCAAAATGTTTGAGGCTCAGGGGGAGTATTAGATAGTGATTGAATTTTGGGATGTGATTTTGGGCAGTAACGATGAGATGAATAGAAACTTTTTTCAGTTGAAAAATGTTGGTGCATTTTGTGGGTTGTACAAAATTTGGTGTTTTTATGTCAATTTGGATTGTGGGTTTGTGTATGTTGTGTTTTAGGTTGCTGTGGCGAATAAGATTATAGTTCCTGCGATGGCCGGAAATGGTGGTTGTCCGGCGGTGGTGATGGGGAGAAAATTGGGTATGAAGAAGAAATGGATGTAAAAATTACATTAATACCCCCATATCAAGTTTAAACAAATAAAGAAATTATGGGTATTTTTGTCCATTCAAAACAAAAAATACATGGACAATTTTACCCCTGAGCAAGGTCATGTGAGAGGCACGTGAGCGAAAAAAAACTAACGGAGTTAGACGGAAGGACCAATTGCGTAAAAAGTTTCAATACAGGGACTTAATTTTTTCAAATTTTAGTTCAAGGACCAAACCCGAAAAAGGGGTAGAGCACAGGGACTATTTGTGTAATTTGCTCATTATTATATACAGCAGCACTCGGAGATGAGATGTATTGTCACTGATCAGCAACCAGCTTCTGAAAAACCGTCTATTTTCCTTGTTTCGTGCAAGATGATCACATTTTGTTTTGTTGAGGATCGTAACAATCTCAGTACATTTGCATCCTTTTCCTCATATGAGCATTATAGAGCACATCTCTTGGAATCAGAGTTTTAACATGATGGGCAATTGGCTTGTTTGGTGAATCCAGCCAAAGAAGTAAGGTAGGTATTGCATTTCTCTGCGTAATGCATGGACTAGGCAAGGCAGCATGTCCCAGTTCTCTTATAGACTCAAAAGTTTAGACAGGTCACTTGCTCTGAACGATTCTCTCGCATCAGCTATGGATTAATAGTACCTTTAAATCTATATTACTCCCTCCATTCCTAAATTATTGTGTTCCTTTCTTTTTTTGTCCGTTCATAAATAATTATCTTGTTTAAAACTTTCTTTTTAAAATATCACTTTTACTATTTTATCCTTACTTTTTCGTCCTACTTTAATTATGAGCCACGTGCACCTGGGTATTAAAGAAAACAACACACTATATTAATATTAGGGAAAATTACACAAATGGTCCCTGTACTTCTCAACTTTTTTAGGATTGGTCCTAACCCCACGCTAGCGGTACCTGAACTCAATTTCTTGACGCAATTGGCCCTTCCGTCCATTGCTGTCTATTTTTTGCCGTTAAGTGGAATCACGTGCGATGCACATAATTTTATCCAAGGGTAAATTAGTCATTCTTAGTTAAAAAGTACAGGGACCTTTTGTGTAATTTGCCCTAAACTAAACCACCCACCGATTTATGATTTCAAATTGACCGGCGTCTTCTCCATCAAATTAGCCGGCGTCTTCAACTCAAATTGATTTGAAATTTCGGTTCACCTCAGGGTTAACTGAGGCCTAATAGAGTTATTCTGGATACATATATACATTATTTACATCAATTTTGTTCTTCCCTTTCTGAATCCTACCCAAGTGAGGCGGGATCACGAGGCTTCCCTTTTCGGTACCCTGTACTAAGCAACTTATCAAGGCAACCCTTTTCGGTAAGGCTTCTAAGGGCCGACTTAGAAGTCTGTACGAAAAATGAGATTCCAACAATACATAAGCTACATCTCATTTTAGGTAGAATTTGGAGAGAGATGCGGAAATGAATGACGGATCTGATGGGAATGTCGAAGGGTTTAGAGACGACGACTCGAATTCTTTAGTTTCTGGAGATTACAGCGATTGAAGATGCTAAGGATACTATCAATAGAAACAATTTTGAAGGGGATGCATCCATGAATTAGGTGTATACATTCTTTGGTAGAATTTTGAGTTTTGGTTTCTCATTCTTTTGAATTGCAGCCTTGGAAGTGGCTGATCTTATATATATTAGTGTCGAACAACTTTCCATTTTTTGACTTAGACTGTAGTTTTAGAAATGCATAGGTAGCTGATCCTTGTAATGTAATTGTTTAATGTAAACATTGCCGAGGTCTTGGGTTTTGATGTGGCGGGGGTGGTGGATTAGGTGGAGGGGCTGGTTTTGGTGGGGGTGTTGGACTTGGAGGCGGTAGCGGAGGAGGGTTTGGCGGAGGTGGTGATGGGGGATTGGGTGTCAGGGCTAGCTTTGGAGGGGGAGTTGGTGGTGGGTTTGGAGGTGGTTCTAGAAATTGGTGGTGTGCAGGTGGAGGAGGTGGTGACAGTAGACTTGTGTTTGCCGGCAACGGTAGTGGTGGTGGCTATGGTGGAAATGGGTGGGAAGGAAGAAGAAAGGGGTGTAAAATATATAATTTATCTAATTACATCAATGTCCTCGTATCAAGTTTTAGCAACTAAAGATACTATGTGTATTTTTGTCTATTCAAAAGAAAAAAAGGCATGGACAATTATACCCTTGATCAAAAGCACGTTCAAGGCACATGAACTGACTTAACGGAAAAAAATTAACGGATTTGGACGGAAGGACCAATTGTGTTTTACAAGTTTAGTACAGGGACATAATTTTTACAAAAAATAGTTTAGGAACGAATCTCAAAAAAATTAAAAAGTACAAGGACCATTTGTGTAGTTTGCCCTTAATATTAATAATCAAGTCAATCGTTTTTTCCTAATCCGTGTGTCGAGTCAAACAAAACAATAATTTAAAGAAGGAGTGAGTATTATAGTTCTAAATTGGTGAGTATCATCCGAGCTATGGATTAATTGGACAACAACAGCGGCAGCAAGCCAGCAACTTCAACATTGAGGAATTTCATATCATGATGGATAGCCAAGCCATTCAGAAGGCCCAAAGCTCAGCAGCCAAGCTGGAGGTGTGGCCCAGATAATGGGGGGTTTCTTCACAAATGGTCTAGTCAAACTCTTCAATATCTTATTTGGCCTAACTTATTCCAAAACAATTTATATGGCCTCTTTTTATTTGAAAATCCCAAAATACCCTCTTTTTTTGAATGATTCAAACATAGTTTAAACGATTGACGGAGTCGTTTAACCGAATCGTTTAAACAATTCACGGAGTCGTTTAAACGATTAACGGATTCGTTTAAACGATTCACGGATTCGTTTAAACGATTAACGGATTCGTTTAAACGATTCACGGGATCGTTTAACCGATTCAAAGGGAGACGATGAGAAGAAGACGGAGGAAGACAAAGATAGGGCTTCATGGTAGTAGATGGGAGGAAGACAGAGGAAAACTTACAAGATCCATGGCAGTAGAGGGAGACGATATGGTCGGAGACGGAGGAAGACGGCGACGATGTGGTTGGAGATGGGAGGGGGAGACGACGACGAGAGGAGGAAGACGGCTATGGTTTGAGAGAGGAAGCCGAGATTTGAGAGAGAGTGAGACTAAGTTAGGTTTTAAGGGCTTTGGGGTATTATAGGAAGTTTGTGTTAATTTTTAGTCAAATGCCATATAAGTTGTTTTATCGGGTCAAAAGGCTGTACTTGATATATACCACCAGATAACGAGAAAAACCCGCAACCCAACAGGGCCAGGGTTGCCCAAGGAAGCACGGCTTATATTTAGCTTAAACCAATTAATTTCGGGAAAACCAAATTAATAAAAAGGGCAAACTTCAGAATTGGTGGATTTGTCCATGTTCAAAAATTTGAAAAAAATTATTTCCTTGTACTGCTCAATTTGAATTCAATTGGTCCTTCCATATTCATTTGTTAAGTTCCCACATGCACCACATGATTTGGTTAGGGGTAAAATTATCATTTCACTTTAATAAGTACATGGACCAATTGTGTACAATACGTTAACTCCTGCTTGAATCATTATAATCTCTCACTGCGAACTGGGTCTTTGGATATTATACCGCGGCGAATTCACCGGCGATGGCGGTTTTGATGGTGTGTTCCATTGGGGAGTTTTGAAACTCTACATCTTCTCCGAAGATGAATAAAATTGCAAGAACTAGAATTGAGTTGGTTGTCCTACAATAACAAAACTCTCAGTATGAAAAGATTGTTGAACGCATTATTCTGGGCTAGACTTGTGTGAACAAGGTTGATGAATACGAAGAGAGTTGCCGGGATTTTGTTGATTGATTCTTGTAAAAACAAGAAACAGAGTTCGGTGCAAGAGCCCTAGTCAGAAAGGATTGGTTTGAAGAGAGCGTTATGACGAAGGCTAAGGGTACGGAGTTGGGTGTGGTTTCTGATGGAGTTTACTAGGATTTGGACTGAGAGACCATAGTCAGGGAGGCGAAGATTGAAAGATAGTGATATGAAATGGGCAATTAGCTTCTGTCGTTCGGTTTTGTAATCTGATAACTGAATGAGAAATGAGCAAAGGAGAACGAACACAACCGCTCTTCTTTAGTACTAGACAAAATAGAACCAACTAACCATATCAAGATATCAAATTAAAAATTTTATGGGGAAATTAATAGATATAGTACACAAAATAGTTCATGTACTTATTAAAGTGAAATGACAATTTCACGCTCGACCAAAATCATGTGAGAGCACGTGTGAGGACTTAACTGTAAATGAACGGAATTAGACGTGACGATTAATTGCATTTAATTTGATAAATAGAAAGACATAATTTTTTCGAATATTTATATTGGGATCGCTGCCAAAAGAGGTGGTTTACATTCAAGAGCGTAATATATTATTGTATGGTATAACTACTCATACATTAACAAGTTGTAATATAAAACACCTTGCTGAAAGCCTTATCTCAAAAAAAAAAAAAAAAAAGGGTGAATTACATGCCGGTTCCTTTTTAAATATTTGTAATCGCTTCAGTCCACTCATCTTTTTTAAAAATCGGAAAAAAGTATTTTTGGGGCGAAAAGACGATTATGCCATTAATGAAAGAAAAACACGCGCGCTTCAGTAACATAATGCATCGTGATGCACTACTTTTGCATCGCGATGCACCACTTTGAAATCGCGATGCACCACTTCTGCATCGCGATGCACCAAATTGGGGCATCGCGATGCAACAATGGTGCATCGCGATCATCGCAGAGCGCTTTAGGGAACCAAAATCGCGATGCACTATTTTTGGCATCGCGATGCACCACTTTTGCATCGCGATGCACCACTTTTACAAATTGGGGAATCGCGATGCAACAATTGGTGCATCGCGATGCAAAAGTGGTGCATCGCGATGCAACAATTGGTGCATCGCGATCATCGCAGTACGATTTAGGAAACCAAAATCGCGATGCACCACCTTTGCATCGCGATGCACTATTTTTGGCATCGCGATACACCACTTTTGCATCGCGATGCATCATTTTTACATTCGTATTAATAAGTCTGATAAAGAACTCTTGCATCGCGATGAGCTATATATGCATCGCGATAAGCCATATCTGCATCGCGATGAGCCATATCTGCATCGCGATGAGCCATATATGGATCATTCGTATTAATAAGTCTAATAAAGAACTCCTGCATCGCGATGAGCCATATATGCATCGCGATGAGCCATATCTGCATCGCGATGCATCATCGCAGCGCACTCTTGATTTTCGTTTACCTTTCGGGGGCGTTGCCCCCGAACCCTCACGAGGGACGCTGTCCCCTCGACCCTTGCGACCGACCGGAGTCGAACCCCGTGCGTTGTCCAAAGCATACTGCGATTGGCGAATTAAATCAGTCCAAGAACATCTTCCTCTGTTTTCGGACAGCACACTGTCAAGCTTGATTTGAAGCTCAAAAATAGTGTTTTTTGGTAGAAAAATTGTGCACAAATATAGTACTAAGTTAGAATAATAATATGATATTGATTTTAAACAAATTCGAAGCTTAAAACAGAGATTTAAGTGGCCAAAACATCGCAAGAACAAAGAAAAACGGGATGAACTCAAAAAATTTAAATTTGATCAAATTCGTGTTTTATGCATGAAAATTGATACCCAAACATGAGGAAAGATTATATTAACAACATGAAATCATTTATACATTAATTTGAATCTCAAATCTGAAGCAACGATGTTGTTGAGGGTATTTTAGGAAGAAAATTTTCAAAATGCCTTTTAGCGGTTTAAAAAAAAAAGGTGTCAAGAAAAAAAGTTTGAAAAAAAGAAAAAAAAAAAAAAAAAAAAAAAAAAAACTCGTTACCGGGTGTTTTCAGTAGGCAGGCAGTTTGTTAATTTGTGTGTCCAGCAAAGCAAAACATGAAGACCAAGTTGAAGAAGTTGTAGATAGAGAGGGCATCCAGAGGAAAGGAGTGGAGAGCAGAAAACACACACACACACACAGCCAAAGCAAAAAAGAGAAGAAGAAAAAGAAATGGCGGTAGCAGCTCAAGTTTCCTCATCTCTATGCCTCTGCGCTTCCCTTCCAGCCATTGCACGACTTTCTCCTTTTTCTAATCCTCCTAATTCCCTCCGACTGGCCTCCTCCTTTCTCACCGCCTCTCCTCTCCGTCTGCTTTCCAACTCCGGTAACTTCCCCCTTCTCCCCCACTCTATCTCTATTCTCTAATTGTACTTCTCTACTGTATGTTTCTATTCCCTCAATGTTCTGTTTTAACCTAAATCAAGTACTTTTAATTTGCTAAATTCGAGAGTTTCTAATTTCTGTTGCTGATTCAATTTCTTATTGCAATTCGACCTGCTGTGACTATCCGAGGGGGTGCCTTTTCTTGTGATAAAACTGTATATAAATCTGTTAGTCTTTGTCATTATGGCCCCCTCGTGGGAAATTATTCAGTGAGCTTGCTGATGTATGTAGCACGAAGCTCCAATGTGGAAGTCTAATCCAATCAAAACAAAACTTCCCTAGATTTAGGGCAGTTCTAGGAACATCATACCCATCACCCAAGTGTTGATATAGATTAGTATGACCGTCCCACTGAATCTATTAGTCTTTTGCCTTCTTATGGCTCCCTTATGGGAAAATTATTTAGTGGGATGGTCACATTGCTGATGCGGAGTTACATTCCACTTACCTTACAGCACGTGGAAATATCATCCAATCACACTAAACAGCCCCCTTAAATATGGGGCAGTTATGGGACGCCTCACATCCACCATCTCAATACGATGGTATACGATTGGTGTGTAACACCATGTTACCCTAGTAACATGCGACCGTCCTATTGAATAACTTCTCCTCCCTATGAGCTATTTGGTTGAACATATGAATGAAAAAGTCCGGAGTAATTTTCAGTATGCAAAGTATAATTTATAATGATAGCTATATAATGTCAAATGTCCTACTCGGCATTCGCTTCTTTGATGCTTCACACAACTAGCTAAGACGAATAAAGTTTCAGTTTTTGAGTTATCTGCATGCGTCGTGATACTTCTCTTGATCTCCAGTGATACATGGAACTTCGTGTCAAAAGAAATCTAGCAAAGCACTTTCCATAAGATCTGAGCAGAGTAGAAAGGGGGGAAGTAGTTTGGATGTATGGCTAGGCCGTATAGCAATGGTTGGCTTTGCGGTGGCTATCACCATTGAAGTATCAACAGGCAAAGGACTTCTTGAGGTATGACATTTATTCTCACGATCCTGTTGATATATTTCAACTGTTGCCATCTGAGCTCGTACCCAATATTCGACTTATTGCATTATTAAACATTGCTTTTGATTAGAAAGTTTTAAAGTATCTATGATATCTGCGTGTCCATATCTACTACTATTGTACATTTTCTTATGTCAATTATTTGTCCTCTTCTGATTGTGTCTCTTGAGGGTTCAACATCAACCATCCATCTTGCTTTAGTTTTTTCCATTCTGCCCATCAAACATTTGTAGAGTTCCTGAATATAATATAGGTATTGTGAACAGATTTGGTACTCTCTTCATGTTTTGTTTGAAGCGTTATCTATAAAAATCCTAACCCAAAAAAGTGGAGGGAATTTAACCATAATAATGTTCATACACAGTGGTGCCCGAAGAGAAATGACGACAAAAAGGTTTTTCCGAGACAATTCGGTCATCTTATATGCTCATGGTGTCCACTAATTGCCTCGGAGAATTTTTCAGTACTTTTAACTGAGATCTGGGATTTCTTCCCATTGGTGCCCTAGTCCTGGAGTCTATATGCCAAAGCCCAGAAAAACTGGTTTCTGGTCTATTCACTCGCCTGAAAAGCCCTTTGATGAATAAAAGATACACAGCTTTGTAGTAAATTATTTGAGTCTCCTCTCTGTAGGTTTAGGTTGATGTAAATGGTTCACCTTTTCCAGGTTATAAGATTTCCTTGACCGCGGAGTGTCCTAAATTCCACATTAGGGTCTTTGCACATATTAAATAGAAACTACTGGTGAAGACTTAATAGTCTTGTTATTGTTTGGCATTGCAGAATTTTGGGCTCACGTCCCCCTTGCCAACAGTGGCCTTGGCAGTAACAGCACTCGTGGGGGTTTTGACAGCTATCTTCATCTTCCAGTCTGCCTCTGATTGATTATCCGGAATTCTACTTGGTCTTTGTAAAGCTTATGATTTTCGCACTATGTTTTTTCTTGTGCTTTGTCTTTTTTTGTAATTTTGTCCTGGTGGTAACAATAATGTCACGAAGGTTTTATTTTTGTGAAAATTTTGGCCTTTTGGCTATCTCATGATTCTCATCATTTAGCATTCTACTTAACAATCATTTGCTCTGGGAAAATTCAGAAACTTGAAAAATTTAATGTCCGGGCTTGAATATTAGCTTATGGTCTTATCACTTTACATAGATCCATCCTTTATGCTCATCTTTGCAGTGGACAGAGGAAGAATTTTTTCAGCCAAAAATGAGTTGCATCATATTTTGAGCAAGGTTTGATAAGATCAAACAAATGAGGCATCATTGGCTTCCAAATTTATGGAGAAACTGTTTTACAAGTTTACCCTCGTTGCAGCAAGAACAAAGTGATGCATTACTTTTCATTTTTGCTAATTATGAAAGACCTTCAACACGTGTTTCCGAGGTTGCCTACGTATCATTTACATGTGTCGAGGGTAAGTACCATCTACATGCAGTGAGGGTAAGTACCAAAACTCGTTGGAAAGTTAGCTTGCTTATGTGGCCACAATGCAACTTATGTGGCCACAATGCAACAAGTCTATGAAGCTCTTGCTTTGGTATTCAGCAGTAGGCCTGTCAATCTCAACTAATTATCCAACCCAACCCAACCCATTAACAAAACAAGTTAAAACGGGTTACCCATCTTAACCTAAAAAATTTCGCGGGTTAAGACGGGTTAAACCCGTAAACCCGATTGAACCCTCGCGTATCACACACACAGACACACTCTTCGCTCGTATTCTCTCTCAACGGCCCCTCCAAGCGATGCCCTTCCCCACTCCGGCCTCCTCCGACAACTCTAGTAAACTTCTCGCTCCGTTCGCGATCCCTCCTGATCCAGCGCCTACTGTCGATCTCTCTCTCCTCCACTGCAACAACGCCAAGCTTACGGTACACCAAACCCTAATTTTTATATATTCATACCAATCGATTTGAAATCTGAATTTGGGGTTTGATTTGAATGTTTTTTGATTGTAATTTGAGGGTTTTTGATTGTTGTCGGGGTTTGTAAAATGTTTTGGTTTCTTTTTGGTAGTGTCTTCTCAAGCTGGTTGTTAAGGTGGATTTCTTGTCCACCTCTGTTTCATTCTTCTTATCTATGAACTCTAAAAAAAAGTGGAGCTAGTCAATGATGAATTCCCTACTAAACCATTAGATGACCAGGGTTTTTTATTTCAAAGTCACCAGAAACATGGAAAGTATTCTATTTTATATCTATTTCAAGCTCTTTTTGTTGCTATTCTTGGTAGTTGCAGTTTGCATTATGGCGTGATGAAAATAATGAAATTAAGTAAATTGTAACCCCTTCAATGGTTTCTGGCTTTCAGTTTCCACTAGAAATCCGAAGTCTTATTTTTGCCATGTCTTCATCAAGAATTTTTTACTGTTGAGTTGAGGTGTATTACTTTCTACAATATATTTTTTTTTTATCACCCTTTGGTCAGGATGCACTGTGCAAAGAGTGGAAACTGTCCATATTTGACAGTTTGATTTGGATTGTAATTTGATTTGGATTGTAATTTGACAAACTGCCTGGAAATTTTTATCCCAACTAGTCCCATCACTTTCTCCAACTTAACCATTTAAGGGCTTTCCGTTGATTTGCAATGGCAAGTAGTCTGCTGGAAATTTTCAACCATCTTGAATAAGTCCACTGTTAGAAGTAGGGTCTTCTTACCATTTTGCCTTTCAATGAGGACAATCAAAAGTTCAAGACATCATTCATCTATGATTATCAGGCCAACAAATGGACCCATTCTGTTATGAATCATGACATACTAGACCAAACTAATGGTTGACGATAATAATTAAGAAGGATATTAGCGAGTATGGTTTGTTGGATGATCTTGCTCTTGCGCTGGACCGAAAGTATTTTGGCATAGGATGAGTTGTGTTAGGGCACATTGATTCAGCTTATGAAGAGAACTTGCTCTTAGCAAGGAGCATGAGTTCTTGCACCATGCTCGAGTTGTTTCAAAAGAGGAGGACAATCTGAAATTCTTGAAGACTGGCAAAAGAATAACTTGTGGTCGTTTCTTTGAAGTGATTGTTGGGGCTAGGTATGTAGTGTAAATTGTTTTGTGAGAGAGTCAGTTCCAAGCACAGTTATTCACTTCTCTTTTTGGGCCACAAAAGGCAAAGTGGCTGTAAAGGATTATGTGAAATAGATATCCCAATTGATCTGTCTTTTTTTAGTGTAAATTGTCTTTTTTTAATTTTTATTTTATCAGCTGATATTTTTATATTTGGCTGGATGAGATGTTGTATTTGGAATGTGAGATTTTGTTTTTCTAATTGTAAGTTTGTAACAATAGCAATAGTTTACATGTTTATGTTTGTGTTTGTAACACTCAATGAGTATTTTGATATTGAAGTAAAAATAAGTCTTTTATTGATAAAGTGCAAGATTGAACTGAAGGGGGAAAAAACCGGCCAACCCGACCCAATAGTGACCCAACCCATTTAGCCCGAATTTATTTTGGGTTGTAATGGGTTCTGACCCAAACCAACCCGTTACCCAGATTAACCCGACCCAATTGCCAGGAATAAGCAGTATCCTTAAGTAGCACATTCTTATCTCTTCCAAAGGTAAAGACTAGAGACTGAAGGATAAATTTCCGATGACCTTCATTTTTATCACTCGTCAGGATGAACAATGAGAACAGGAAACACCTAACTTGCCATTGGGGTTATGAAGGAGAGAACATGAACAAGAAATCTCAGACATGCCATAACATCAAACTTGGTGGATATCCAGGCAGAAGACACAGAATGTAGAGTAATGGTTACCATAACTAGGTGGGAAAGATGGTAAAACAAGTTATTATTGTAATTCCAGTGCTGGGTATGATCTTGTGTAGCACTCATCATGATGAACTCGTATATAGAAAGAAATTTGAGCACAATAAAGAAGAACAAAATTAATTTCCTCCAAGATTTGTTACGGGCGATTACAGCAACATTTGCATCAAATTAGTATATTACCAAAACAATAAGTAGATGATCCAAATGTGAAATTAAGATAGCTATTCAACATGCCTGCCACACTGGCAAACAACTATAACCCTAATTAATCACCGAGAGCCAGCTTGCCACTGGGAGGAAAGCCACTTTTTTGTGGACGAAACCTTCTCCAGCAACATTTAATCATCCGGAGGGGGTGAGTACATAAACATCCCCCCACAAATATACAGGAAAAAGCTTTGCTTCTCCAAACAAAGCTAAATAAACATGTTAAGAAGTCTCTGAAGAAGTACAAGGTCAAACTCTCAGAAACAGTACCATTTTTCTTAACCTTTTGCCTTATTTCCTTTTCTGTTGTCACGTAGCACTTCCTCCTTATCTCCAACAAAATATAAAGAGTCATATGTCAAACTGAGATCTCCATGGATTGAGCTCGACTTGAAGCTTTAGACTTTTTCCCCATTGCCGCCTTCTTTCCACCTTTGCTCTTTTTTGCTGGTTTCTCGTCAACAGGCTGTGTGCTCTGCAAGTGCTGATGTAAGGCAGCCCATGGATCCGCTTGGAAAACAGGATGGTCAAGAACTGTTCTCAACTGATTTGTCTCCTTCATTCTAATGAAAAGATAAATATTTATTTCGTTGCCGTTAATGTACACGTGCCCAGATCATGGAAATAAGACGAAGTTCTGAGAAAATGTGAAAAAAATATGAAGCAACTCACAGAAGTTTTTGCCTGGATTTACTATTTAGCTTAAACTCAGCAGCAGCAGTTGGTTGTTGTTTAGATTTTAACTCAGGGAGGAACTCTGAGAGGGCAGAGAGGTCATATGCTTTCAATTTCTTTTGCCGGCTTTGAACTCTTTTTTTCTGGTAAAAAAAAGGATTACTTCAGCACACTATCATCTATTAAGTAAGCATATATATAAGTGACTACAGCATTTCAAGTACTACCAAACATCCATAAAATGTATCAAAAAATCACTTGATGCATCATTTCAATCACAAAATGATGAGCTAAAAGAAGGTTCTAAATATAATAATGGCTCATATAAATGAAAAAGGCAATTTCCGATAACAGATTTCAGATAATAAATCTATAGACACACTTGATTCAACTAGAAGCTAGTAAGCAACCAATCCTCAACCAATAACAATAACAATAAAAGGAAATAGCAAACAAACTCACCAAATGCATCCATGCATGGTTTGATTCTAAAAGTTAAAAAGTACCATATAAATCTACATTAATAGCACATTGCCAGAAGTTTTCCACTTGATTAATTCAGTACGTAAAGACTTTTCATCATCACCGAGACACTGACAATTATATATTCCTCTGCATTCTCAAGTCTTTTCAAAACGCAGATAAGAAACAAAGACTCAAATGATGGAATAACTCAGCTGGATTTACCATCATCAGCTGTTTTAGTATTTTAACTACATATACAATGGCATGGAGTATGGACATAATACCCATACAATATTCTTCTATGATGAAATTCTTCTAGCCTACAGAAGTAACGGACATCCTTGTCTTGCTCATCTGACCACTAATATCACAAAGGAACTTCAAATTCAAGATTCTTTATATTACCTTTGTGTTTGTTACATGGAAAAGTCAAGATCGTGGAAAAGGAAAGAAATCCACAACATCCTTAAACTAGTTTCTTGAAAGTATTTTCAAAAATCATTTCCAGTGAACATTTCTCATCTTCCAGAATTGATTTGACAAATTGAATATGTGCCTGAAATTATAATAGGGTGCCATCTCTGGCACATGGAAAATGCTAGGAAGCAAACAAATCTCTTATTGCACCCGAAGCCATGAAATACATATTGCAAAATCTGTCCAACCTCGTAATGCTCATAGATCAAATTTCAGGCAAAATTGCACCTAATCTAAGGAAAGATTTACTTGTTAGCGAAAGAAATCATGGCACAAGAGCTTGGCTATGATTTCTTTCAATTTAAATTTTGAAACTCAGAGAAGCTTGATTCAACTTAATACCCTCCCCCACCAACCAATCCGTGAGCCACCCCAAAAAGAACCCCTTCTATGGGAGGGATACCTGAAAATGATCTCTGGGATCATATTGCTATTGAGAACGCTCTCAGTGCATATTACGAATCTTTGATATATCATATATAGATGAAAACATGATCATTCTTCGTATATCTTAATAGCACTCAAAAAAGTTGAAGAATAATGCTAGGGGTACAAATGGGCACAAAATTTGGCTACAACATGATGTGGCATCAGAGTTGGCATTGTATAGGATTCTTTTTACCTTACTTCCTAACTGATCCATTAAACTATATAGTTGTTTGGTTATAATCCTCAACTCAGGTAACCTTAAATGAAAACACTTTCTCCTCTGTTCCCAAATTCTTAAAAGCTTTATGTCAAACCCTCCCAACAAGAGACCTGTGCCCCCTCCCCGGCCTGCCTCTCCATCTGTAAACCTATCACTACCACCATCATTACTGACACATTTAGATACTCCTTGTTAACCTAATTAAAAAGATCCTTATGAAGACTTCCAGCAGTTCATGTAATATAGAGATTCATATCAATCTCCTGATTAGCCCAATGACGCAAAGATTATGAATAACATATTTATAAATCATGGGCAGACCACCAGAATTTCTTGTGATTCGATAAGATTCAAACCCATCTAATTACTGTTGCTTCATAAGATCAAGATTCAATTTCCATGCTCCCAAGAAACCGCTATTGGAAGTGTAGACGAGAATTCCTATTAATAAGAAAGAAAACAAATAATAAAAGCCACATTACATAAAAAAAAAATAGGGGAGAGAGGGCATTTCGGCAAATCGGTTTGATTCCATATCTGCTCCTTCCGTTTGCAGAAAGGAAGGAACGAAAAATATGGATTAGGTAGAATGGTAAAGTTTCTCTTTGTCAAGGAGAAAACGCGGGTTCTTGGAATCTTTTTATCCCGCACATATCTGTTTCCGGGCTTTTTGAAATAAAAAAAGCGGGCAGTGTCTTTGTAAAACTAGCTGGTATATCCTATTGATATAAAATTTACTATTTAAAAACCCCAAAATAAAATTAAAAAACCAGTCACCAGCATCTAACCCACATTTTCACTCTGATGTTTCTTCGTAACTGATGTCACGCCGGTAACAATAAGGTCAATGGGTTTATTGATTTTCGGAGGGTATGAAACACTTTTGGGAATAAATGAAAAGTTTTTCAACCTAATAGGTTTATAGATTTAATTTACAATTTCTTTTAAGTGGGTTGCATCGATTCAACTAAACCAGCGTTCAGGTTACCCTAGTTGAGTTTTCTAGCCAAAATTTTGTGCCCCTAGTATAACTCAACATTAAATTTGAACATATCATCGCATTCAGTTAATTTATCTCATTTTCTTTTTCTTTTTTTTTATTTTTCTGTTTTGATGAATATCCAAATGATCTATCTTACAGTTGACAGATATTTAGCCGCATTCAACTTCACATTAGATAAACCTCTCTTTTCCCTTTCCTTCAACTTTAATTTCCATTTAGCCATTAATGAAGTACTTTACTGGTGGGCTCAAGTTCCACCTAAATCATATTTCAAGAGTTATTCCACTTCCATGAGGAATACCCAAGTATCCTAGGCAACAAAGTCCCACACTGCATTATCAACAGGCAAATATTAAAATCTGCGGCAGTACTAGCAAGCAAACACTGTAGAGAAGCAAGGACATGATTTAAAAAATGGCAATGCAACACCACATAGTGAAATTTATGCCAATTCGAAGAATTTAATCCAAAATTTACCGATGAAAATCCCGGATAATGTTATTATTTAAACATGGTAGAATTCCTAAATTTGGAAGGCTTTATACAACACCAGCAACCTAGAATCAGTTAAGTTCTTATACGATCATCACAAACAAATTAAAAGCCGTCAAGTTCTATGGATACTAATTTATTTTACTTATGAGATTAACAGATTAAAAAGAGGTTTTCAAAAAAACTCACCTTGCCAATAGCCTTTTGGGCACCTAATGAAGCAACTGTATCTCTAACCTCTGCAAAATCATAAATAAATAAATTTAAAAAACATAAACACTGTAGCAATCATTGACAATTTCATTCATAAAAGGAACGCAGGCAGATCAACATGACATTAGACAACCAACCCAACCCCAATCCCCCACCCCAAAATAAATAAATAAATAAATAAATATATCGGAAGCATAACATATTGAAGACCACCTAAATTACGAAAAAAGTGAAGGGCGTGATTACAGATTGAAAGTAGCACTATACGCATAAACGAAATTCGTAGATCCGGCAATGTAGGTAGACTTTAGCAAACACAATCCAAGTAACTCAAGTTTAACACATCCGGGTACAAGCGGTAACAAAATATGATAGTTAAAAAGGATATGAGCAAGTGTGATTTGAGCCGACCATCAACAGAGCAGCTCAGAAATATACAAAACAATGGAGAGATGAAAATTAACTTACTGGCATAAAACTCTAGTTTCTTCTCAAATTTTCGATCAGCTTTAGATGATTCTGATCTGTAACGCAGAATTTTCGATAAATATTGAATCAATTAACAGTAACACGATTGTTAAAATTAATATGAAAAGGAAATCAAATAAAGAATTTTTACCGTGAGCTCGTCTTTCCCATGCCGTAGGATTAGCCTTCCGTTTTGCTATTGAACGCACGTCACAAATACTTGTGTACGAACTCACAAAAATGGCGCAAAGATGGTTTCTAGGGTTTTGAGAAGGGAGGGAGGGTTAGGGATTTTAGATAACTGAATCGGGTTATCTTAATTCTTCACCGGGTTGTAAAAAATAGGCTGAATTACGTTTACCTCTCCCTACATTGGAGGAACTGCATGTGACACCCTTCAACTCAACTAGTTCAACACAACTTTAATCGCAATTTTTTTTTTTGGAGCTGATGATTAATATCTTTTAGTTGATTACTTATGGCAAATATTTGATAGGCTGATGGCTGTAAGAATTAACCTGTTTATTTCAACTATTTAAAAATAATTTATGACTTAATTGTATTTGTTTGAAGTTATTGACATAGATTAAAATACTCTTTAATATGTCACTTGTTTTCAATGTATGTTAAGATAACTTGTACTTATACAAAAAAAAAAAAATTATTTCCCAAAGGTATTCTCAGGTGAAAAGGTCCAAGACTAATTTCTGAGTCGAGTAGGACCCTAATTTATTTAACAATATTCTATTTTGAACAGTAATAAGGAAAAATATAATTGTCTATTTATTTTCAAACACCATAAAATATGCATAGCAATGTCTTTATGTTAAAAAAAAGGGCAAATTTCACAATTCGTCCCTGTACTTTTTACATTTTTTTGTATTAGTCCTTGTACCAACAATTTTTTTGAGACCATCCTTTTTTTTTTTTTTTTTGAGATCATCCTTGTACCACGGACATTGAGCATAATTGGTTATTCCGTCAAATCTCGTTAACTTTTTTCCATTAAGTCATCCCACGTGCCTTACATATGCTTTTTCACAAAGGGTAAAACTGTCATTTCAATAAAAAAAATACAGGGACCAAAAGTACAGGGGGTGAAGCTGAAAAATTAGTTCATCTTCTTCATAAAATTTGTGAACACCTATTCCCTTCCTGGGTAATTGAGCACCACAAATCCGAAAGAAAGACAATCAACAATAAATTGTTCAAATTATGACAAAGGAGAAAGATATTGAATCTTTGACTATCGTTTCTCTCTTCCTTCACTGCCAGTGACTCATTTCTTCCATCTAAGCACTAGATCTGTCAACAATGTCGATGGCAAAACTAGCAGGCTGTGAAGAAGATATAAAATGGGTTTGCCCAATTTTGTTCCATAGAAATCTTTCCCGCTCCGTGACGCCGGCGTCGATGGCTACCACAAGCTGGGCAGTAGACGAAGAATGGGAGCTTGTCAACGACCATGGCTTCGACTCATCTCCAATCCCATGGAGAACTTGATTCCTCCCTCTCCATAATCCCTCTGGAACCAAGGATTTGAAAAGCAAACAAACCTTTTTCTTTCTTTCTTTTTTTAATTCATATCCCCCAATCAACTCCACCTTCGTCCCCTAGTTAGTCGCTATATTCGCCGATCATCCCAAGGAGGAAGCTTGATAATTTCTCTCTTTCCCTATCTTCATTAGATCCCCCGTTTGGTTGCCACAAGGAAAATTGGAGGAGGAAATGCAATATTTGTTTACTTTTTGGGTTGTTGGGGTTGAAAAATTAGAGAAATGAGTGTGTCATGTGTGTGAAGATGAAAATGAGTAGAGAGAAAGAGAAACTGTATAAAAAAATAGAGGTATCGATTTCCTTTTATAGTAAGTATAGTGGCAAAGAGATGGGAATATAGCTAACAATTGGTCTTTCTACTATTTTCAAGAAAATAACTACTTTAACCCTGGCTAAATCACGTGACATGCATATGATTCCACTTAACGAAAAAAAAAATAAACGAAAATGGACGGAAGGACTAAATGCGTAAAAAAAATTGAGATCAGGGACCAGATGCGTTCATGAGGGACTAATACAAAAAAATGCAAAAAAGTATCGGGACGAATTGTGGAGTTTGCCCTAAAAAAAATGGAGTATATAATAGATAAAAGTTTGTAAATTACAAATAAACTCCCTCAACTATAGGTGAGGTTCAAATTGCCACCTCAACTACCAGTTGAAGCAATGTGCCCCCTCAATTAGAACATTTTCTTAAATCCCCCCTCTATATAGGCACTACCATTTGAATTGACAAAATTTGCCCCCTAAGATTCACGTGACTATCTTTACATTTTTTTTTTACCATAATATTCGAAATAAAGATGAATACTTATTATTTTTGACCATCTTTAGGTACAAAAATGGTCTTAGAGTAATAAAGACAAAATAGTCAACTGAAACACCAAAAGAATTTCATGGTAAAATCTTTTCCCTATGATTAATTGAGATCCCACACCTTGCCAACACATCTTCGGTCATTGTTATCCCACTAGTTTATGTTGCCACTGCTCCGAATTGCTTTCAAGGTGTTGCCGCCCTTTTTGGTCTCAAAATTGTTGCATTTGTCAACGAATCTCCTTCAAATTTTGGTGGTTCCGTTGCTCCCTCTAGGAATCCAATTTTCGACGTACAATGTTGCTATCTTGTGTTCGCTGCTGCTCTCTTTATCTCTAATGGTTGTTGTTGCTTCTTCTGCCGCCCATTGTCTCCCGCAATAGCTGTTGAGCTCTAACCCTGCATCTCTTCTTTCTTTGATGAAACCCTCTATAGGGAGCGAAATTAAGACACTGGATTATTAGAGGGCAGTTTGGGAGCTGAAAAAAAATTCATTAATATACAGTGTTTAGGGTGTTTTAAAGAAGCCAAAAAAGTGAAGAATTTTTTTTTGTAAGGCTTTAGGCTTTGTCTTTAATTTTTTGATGCATAAAGGGTATTGTTCCTTACTTATTGACTATTTTCTAGTAAGTTGAAACAAACACTATTAAATGAAACAGGTCAAGTTGTTTTACCTTATGAAATGATGATTATTGAGCTAGTATTAATTAAGGAGCTCTTTGGCCTTGCCTATCTTAAGGGTCTAAGGACTTGTTTGGTAGTTGGACATGGATAAGGAGTATTATTAATCTCGGTGCTATTAGCGTCCTCGCTATTAATCCTCACTTATAAATCGAGGGTAATTTTGGATTTAAAAATGTTAGTCACATGTTTTTTTTTTTTTTGAGTAAGGGCACTAATAATACCATCCTCAACCTTGGTATTATTAGCGAGGGGATAAGGACTTTATCCGGATAGCTCGTGCTATTAGTCCCAACCGCCTATTGCGTACCAAACATCCGACTATTCGGCTTATGCATGCCTTAAAAGTATTTATTTTTTGTTTGTTTTTTCCTTAGCTTGTCACTTGGATTAGGTTGTGGTGTAGGAAAGTTGTTTTTATTTATTTATGGCTTAATTCTCAATTTCATCATTCTACTATCGCAAAAGGTCCGTTAAGTTCACTCTAAATTTTTTTTTTCACAGATTAATAACTGTACTTTATAAAAAGTGTCACGTTAATCACTTCGTCTGATTTGCTGGATGGAAGGCTTAAATTTTCTTCAAAAACCCAAAACTACCCTTGCTATTACCATGTGCTAGTCACGTGTTCTCCAATATTTTGAGTTTTCAAAATCAAAATATTAATTTGACGAAAAATCTTTCACCCGAAAATCTCCAATATTAATCTAAAAACTCTTAAAATCATGAACATGAGACCATAAATTTATGTTAAAATCAAGGTGAGGGCAAAAATTATTTTGAGATCAACAATACCACCACCAAGACCTTAATTTACACAGTAAAATATTGGCAAAAAAATGACAAAATCAGTAATGGCCGCACAACACCACCACCACCAAGAGCCCACTACCATTGAAAGCGATGGTGGTGCACTAAGGGATAGGATTAGGGGACATTTGAGGAATCGGTCCTGTAAACCGCCTGTGTACGGAAAGTAACTAATTTGGGGATATCCTGGAGGGAATTTTGAGACCCTAGAGCGGTTGTGTTGCTGCGGTTGTAAGAGGTGTGCTTCAAACGGAGGAAATTGTTGTCGGCACTGAGGCAGGAGCCAGAAATTAGGAGATCGTGAACCACGTCGTTGCAATACAGGCCTTACGGGATTTTGGAGAAATCGGTCGGGATGGAGGTTGTTGGGGAGATGGTGAGGGTGAGAAGTAGGGAGATTAGGATAGGGATGAAGGTGAATTTGGAGGATTGAGGAGAAAGAAAAACCCTAACCCTATCCCTTAGATCAGGAAAATGGCGAATAGTTGAATGAGAGTGAATCACCATGTTGGCGGACGGTGGCGGTGTCGGGATCGAGATTTGTCAGTTCCCGACGTAAGTAGCTGATTTTGAAGTGTTGGATTTGATGAAAACCAGAGTGAGAAGAAGAAAGGTGGAGAATGGCTCTTTGAAGTGTTGGATTTGATGAAAACGAGAGAGAGAGAGGTTTAAATGTCCAAAGATTAATGAAAAAAAATGGAGGAAGGGAGCTTATGGGGTATAATTGGGTTTTTGATATTATCAGGGTATTTACGAGTTTTTAATTATTTTCAAGGAGACCTGAGTACACGTGCAAGACATGTGACAAAGCTATAGGGCATTTTAGTCTTTTCCACGACTTCCGTCCAACAAAACTAACGAAATGTTAGTCGGGTGACCAACTTGACACTTTTTGTAAAGTGGAGTTATTAAACAGTGAAAAAAAATTATAAAGTAAATTTAATGGACCTTTTACAATAATAAGGTGATAAAATAACAAATTAAGTCTTTATTTATGTATTGGTGTCATTGACATGTATGGGCTGCATGACCCCATTTTGGTCCTCTCCGCTCAATTTTATTTAAGTCATGCTGTTTGTACGAAACCTTAATAATTATGCAAACTTTATATTTTATCCCAAGAAAACAATTTTTGAGAAAACGAAGCAGCAAAATCACCAACCAAAACGGCTAAGAGGACATATCCATGTGCCAAGCAATCTTACAAGATACTATCTCTGTTTCACACCCTTACCAAAACCCAATTAATAAAATCTTTGTATTCTCTCTACCGACTATTATTTATTTATCTATTTATTTATTTTTTTAGTAATTATAAATCTGACACTAGCTAGTACTTCCTTAAATTAATATAATCTGTATTACAGCTTATTAATTTTTTCCTAAACCAAGAGTGTGAACTCAGATTCTTGATTATACTCCCTACATTTTATATATGTAATGAATTATTTTTTTGTCAACTTAAGTAAGCTTTAACCAAATACATACATAATGTTACTTGCTCTTATAAAAGTTGCAATTCATAATATTTTAAACATAATAATATTAAATAATGAAATTTTGGTATACCTTAAAAGAAACAAACATATGATAATTTTTAAAATAAAAAGTAGGCTATTAGAGCGAAGTGGAATTAAGGAATAATTGGTATCCAGTTGGTTTTATTTTATTTATTTATTTTGGTCTATTGCCTCTTCAATTTAATGGACAACCTCACTAGTGTACAAGGAAATAGAAAGAAGACTGTTTTTGAGAAAATTAAAGAGTGTTAATTAATGTTGAGAATATAAGATGTAATCTAAAGGATTGATTCAGTGGCTTGACCGCCCGCCGCTAAGTTTCTATATATAAAGTGATCCATATTACAGCTTACTAGAAGAGATGGAAAATTTTAGGTGTATAATTGGCAATGTAATGAACCAAAAAGTTCCTACTGGGGAATGTTTGGTTAAGGCATCTTTGCCAACTTTGTTTGTTTTTTTGTCTCTTATCAAAACATTGGCTGAAAGTCTTTGTTCTTATATAGTAAGTATACTCTTGAAGTTAGAAAAGCTATTTAATTTTGTTCATGTATCCTAACAACGTCGACAACAAGTTGATGAGTGAATAATATATTTTTTGAAAAATTAAATGCACTGGATTATGAAAATTTAAAATTTACTTGATCAGTATGTGGATGATCATTGGATGTAGGATAAATATTTCAACAATATTTGTTTATTTTGATTTTGATAGGGTTGGTGTTCATGTAAATATGAGTGCCTTCCTTGTTAAATTAGGTGTTTTTTTTTTTTGGAAGGTAGTTCTGGTTCACCTGCCATCAACCAATATCTTTCTTGCCCTACTGTCCTGCTGTTGGTTCCACTTCCACTAAAACTTATAAAATCCTAAAATACCCCTCTAGTATTTTACAGTGAAACACATCTAGAGTAGAGGATGACATGACAATGACATTTCCCAACTTTTCTTACACACTGGTTCAGTCTCATTTGTCATCCCTTTGTTACTCTCGAGATCATTAGATTTTGAAAAAAATTCGTAGGTCAATCTTGTCTTACCGTACCAAAAAAGGAATCCAGATTTATAATCTTTGAGAACTCGATGAAGCTCAATTACAACCTGGCACGGAATGATTCCTACAAATTTTATTACTGCCAAACATTAATTAAGAGTCAGTTTAGTGTAGTATTTTTAAAACTTAAATTATTTAAAATGCAACTTTTTTTTTAAATAAGTTTAAAATATTATGTTAAAACACAACTTTTTATTTCCTACTGCATTTTAAAAAAAAGTTAAAAATTACAGCCTTTTAAAACACAACTGCATTTTCAAAACGCTGTCTTTTCTACCGCAGCATTAAAACGCTAAGTTAAGAAATAAACTGCGTTTTAACTCAGTGTTTTGACCAAAACACACGAACAAACGAGCTCTAAAATGTAAACAAAACGCAATCATATTTCTGTATTAATTGAAGTTGTTGTCGACAACTCCGACCATTGGGTTGGGCCTTTAGTAGAGAAAAATGCTTAATTTGGAATTTTTACGGTGCATAATAAAACGAATTTAATATGCTACAACTACTCTCTCTTTGATACAATTCATTCATAAATTTATATTATCTTCTACCACCAAAAGCTTATATAGGAACGCCTTAATGGTCTTGTTGGTTAGAAAAGCTTTACCGCCTCTTGATACGCCCGACTCAAGAAATTAAGCTTCTCCACCTTAGCTTTGTTTATAAAGAAAAAAAAAAAATACACATTGTCTCATCACAAACGAGCAGACAAAATTTAAAATAAATATTAATTTTAGAGGCGGACATTTCTTTTTATTGACTAAAATCAAAATAATAGTAGTACTGTATTAATTTTAAGACGGAGGTAAGTCTTAAATAATTAAAAAAAATAATAAGTAGAAGTTAAACTTTATATATAGTGAAATTAGAGACATTTGACTGACACTACGACTTTTGTTTCCCACGATATGCCTGCTGGCAAATTGACGTCGGCTTCTGCGACTTTACGCAAAGTTGCGAAGAAACCGGACAACTCTGCAAACAGTTATCCCCTAAACTCCCGGAAACTGTCGACCCAACGGAGAAAAACCCCTTCGGCGGCGACCCGTTCAGGAAATTCCCGTCAAGAAACAGCCTCCGTAGTGTTGGCTTCTTGCTGAACTCCCACGGGACTGGTCCACGTAGCCTGTTGTAACTTAATGTTAGTGCCGACAACAGGGGATATGCAGAGAAGTTAATTGGTACGAATCCTTCAATTTTGTTAAACCCGAGATCAACGGCCACCAGGTTGCTGTTGGGATCTGCCGGCTTCAAGATCTCGACACGTGTAAGGCCGTTCTTGGCCAGGTCAACTTGTTGGAGGGACGGTAAGAGGAAGAACCAGCCTTGAAGGGTGCCGGTGAGCGAGTTTTCACTGAGTTCGACCACTTCCAACTGATTCAGCCCAGTGAAGGACAGCTTTAGAAGAGGCCCGGATAGTAAATTGGCTTTTATTGCTAGTTCGATTAGGTTTGGCGGTAGTTTGGGGAGTGACCCGGCGAGTTTGTTGAAACTCAGGTCGAGCCGTCTCAAGCTAGTGAGTGAACTCAACGTGTTTGGGAGTGACCCGGAGAGAGAATTATGAGACAGGTCAATGGATTGCAGCGATTTGAGATTGGAAATGGAGGGAGGGATGGAGCCGGAGAATAAGTTGGATCGGAGGATTAAGGTTTGGAGATTTGGGAGGGAGGAGAGAGAAACTGGAATTGGGCCGTAAAGTTTGTTGTCGGAGAGGTCAAGGGTAGTGAGTTGGGTGAGTTTGGAGATGAGCGGGGAGAGAGTGCCGGTGTAACCAGCCGGGTCAAGGGTGAGTTGGGTGACTCGGTTTGAGTAACAGAAAAGGCCACAAACGAAGTGGGTTAAGTGAGGAACAGAGCAAGGGTCGGAGGTGAAATTCCAGGAGCCAAGGCATGAGTAGGAAGGGATGGTGGAAGGTTTGATTGAGGCCTTGAAGGCTTGGAGGGCTGCAATGTCGGATGAAAGAGTGAGGGATTGGGCTGAGATGGTGATGAAAATGATGAGGAGGAGGAGGGAGGAGAGAGAGAAATGGATGGAGGTAGACATGGAGGGAATTTGCATTTACTATAGTAATTTGAGGAAAAGGGAGAGATTGAAACTTGAACGAGAGAGGAGAGAGGAGGGGAGGGGATTGGAGATTGTCAAGGGTTTTTCTTCTTCTGCTGGTGTGAATTGGTGAAAGGAATGTGGGCGTTGGGGTTTGTATTTGTGGGTATTCAATTTTGGTTAGTCCCTCTCTAGTTGGAGTTGGACAGCAGTACAGCACTAAAACTTTGGTGGAACGTGACTGGTGCTACTGTGCTAGTACACCAATACCATCATATATAGGGCCATTTGTTAATAAAATCAACCAAACACAATGAACAGTCTGTCAGCCAGGTTTGTCTCCTAAGTTATTAAATGGGCAAACTACGCAAAGGACTCATGTAGTTTTAGTGATTTTTGTAATTGGTTCCTGTACCATACGTTCTTATACCAACTAATTAAATGCAATTGGTCCTTTCATCTAGTTCTGTTAGATTTTTTTTGTTAAGCCAATTTACGTGCATTGCACGTATATTTTGGAAGGGGTAAAATAATTATTTTGTTTTTAAAAGTACAGGGACGAATTGTGTAGGCGGAAATAATTGGCGCCATATCTCTCTCAATAAAGGACGAAGCTCTCCAGTAAGACGCAATTGAGCTCCGACCTGAAATTGAAGAAATTAATGGAGGTTTATTGTCACTGTGGAGTTAAAGCCGTGATGTTAACTTCATGGACTGACTTTAACCCAGACAGAAAGTTTTGGACTTGTGGTAATCGTTTAGTAAGTATCCATCATTTCTTCAATTGATTTAAAAATCTCAATCCCCATTAAAGCATTCTTTTTCATCTTCGATTTCGACTTGTAGCATCCATGTGAATTTTTCCTTTGGTTCGATCCACCAATGTGCCATAGGGCTGTGGAGATTATACCAGGGTTGATTCGTAGGATTATTGAGTATGAAGCTGTAAAAATCGATGGAGGCAACCAAAGAAGACAGGGGAGTACTTGGAAGTTTTTGTGGGTATGCATTCTCGTAGCTTGGGTGATTCTTGCTTGGATAATTTTTGGAGATGAAGGAAGCAGTGATGACTCAAGAAAATTTTCACCATTAGTGGTCGAGAGGTTATCTAGTTATGATACGTTCGTTATGAAAAAAAAAAATTACATAAAAGTGTTGGTATTTGGTTCCTGAAGCTTAATCCTAGTTTGTAATAGTTTGAAACCTCAATTTTGATTTTGAATGAGGTTGTCATAGTTGATGTTATTATCTATGCAGAATCTGTTCTGCTATGAACTTCAATAGAGAAGTGGTTGGTTTGCCTTTGTTTGAAACCTCAATTGTTTGATATTTGATTTTGATGACAATGTTGCTCAATTTTGTTCCTTCTATTATTCATAAATGCAATGAAAACTGAAGCAATTTTTGTTTGCTAAGATTAATTGAAAACAAATGCAATGGAAACAGAGATTGAAACCAAATGCTATGTAAACAGAGATTGAAACCAAATGATATGTAAACAGAGATTGAAACCAAATGGAAACAGAGATTCAAACAAACAGAGTAGTCATCACATCCAATTACATTCACATAAATATGACTTCATTTACATCCTCTTGACATTCACCAATGTTCCCAAAAGTAACACACGAATATTACATTCACCAAAAGAAATCGTTTTCAAGGCTATTACATTCACCAAAAGAAGTAATTTTCAAACCTATAACATTTACCAAAAGAAGTAGTTTTCAAGGTACATTCACCAAAAGAAAAAGTTTGCTAACATTAAAAGTCATCCATCAACAAAAGAAATAGTTTTCATCCTCATCCCTTTTCTTTCACTTCCTAGCCAGCTTCCTCTTCTTTGCACCAACATGGGATTCCAAATCCTCACTGGTTATACAATTCTTACCCTTGAAAGTAAATCTTGGAGGTGGGAGGCTTGAATTAGGTTGTGACTGTGGTTGTGACTGTGGTTGGGATGAAATTGATGGATTCCCTTGAATTATGTTTGGAGTTGGTTGGGAAGCACATAATGGATTCCCTTTGCCTCTACCCCTACCTTGCAGATTGTTACTTGCCTTACTTGTGCTTGGACTCTATCCTCTGCCTTGCACACTTGTACTTGGACCCTGCAATAAGAATTTTGACATGTTAAAAAGAAATAATCAAATGCAGAATAAAATAAGAATTATTAAGATGAACAAGAATTGCTTACATCTTGGTCTTTCTTTCTCTTCTTTCTCTTCATTGCTTCACAACCTTGGCCTTTACAAACCCTTGAATTATGTCCAATTCCACCACATCTACTACAAGTCATCACTTTTCCATGTCTCCCTACCTTTGTGGCAGTTTGATTTGTTTGTTCATCTACATCCTTCTTTCTTGCCTTTTTGGGCATCCCAGGTTGAGTCTGACATAAAGGAGCAACAATCTTGAAAAGATTTCCTATATGAGGCCACATTTCTTGTCCATTTATTGGATTGATTGTGTGCTCATTTATCCTTCCCTGGCATTCTACCTTATAAAAATCATCAACCCACAACTCAGGTACCCCATTGCCTTCATTCTTACCATCATACCACATGGCAGAAACACCATGTTTACATGGAACCCCACTCAACTGCCATTTCCTACAGCTACAAGTTTTCTGAGACAAATCAACTACACATTGTTCACCCCATGGCCCTCTAACTTGGTACTGACTCTGTCCATTCCAAACACAGATAAAATCCAATGCTTCCTGTTTTGTCTTGTTCATGTTCTTTTGTATCCTTGGCAAAAGAATATTATCACACTTCTTCAAATTATCCCTTTTCTTTCTAATTCTAGTCATCAAATAAGTTCTTATCATCTCTAACAATGTGATAATAGGTTTGTCTTTAGTGGAGACAATATGTCTATTGAAACTCTCAGAAATATTGTTCATCAGGACATCACATTTGACTGACTCTGTGAAATATGATCTAGACCAGTGCTTGGGACTTGTACAACAAACCCACTCAAATGCTTGTGGAGAAAAAGACTTAAAATCCTCCATTGCAGCCTCAAATGTAGAAATAGTTGTTGAAAATGCAGCTCTGTAAAGTCTATCCCTCATCTCCTTACCCTTGAATAATTTTTTGAAATTGTTGTACATATGTAGTAAGCAGAACCTATGCTCCACATCAGGCAATAAGTCTCTCATTGCCAAGTCCGATCCCTGTTAAATAGCATATGCCCTAAATTATTATAAAAGTAGAAAAGAATAATCAAATGCAAAAAGTTAAAAAACTAAAACAAAAAATTAAAAAACACTGCATACCTTTTGTTGGTCAGATATGAACACCCACTCCTCATTACTTTGAATCCCCAGGTCAACTATGAAGAGTTCAAGAAACCACTGCCAAGTTTCTCTGTTCTCACTCTCAACCCAAGCATATGCAATGGGATACATGCCATTGTTAGCATCTATACCAATTCCAGTAAGTATCTGCCCTGAATGAGGTCCCTTTAGAAAACACCCATCTAGACCTATAACCTTCCTGCATCCAATGCAAATCCCGCTTTCAATGGCCCCAAACAAAGTAGATCCTCCCGAATTTTCTTTGATCCGGTGCATTCACATCTTCCTCGCTCTAAGCTCAATTTTCATGGTTGAGTTGGGATTTGTCCTCCTAATTTCGCACGTAATCCCATAGTAACCCAAACTGTTCTTCATGATTTCCATGGTTTAACTCATCTGCAATCCTCTTTGCTCTGTATGCTTGACTCTTAGAAATATCCAGATGTTGTTCTTCCCTAACTGTTACCATTATACCCTTCATCGTCCAGTTAGGGTTAGACCTAAACCTCTCAATATATCTCTTTGCAATCCACTCAGATGTCAGATATTTATTTGAGTAGGTGGGGCTACATGTATGGACATTTACAAAAGTTTTCACTTCCCAAGTACTCTCAAACTGCCTAGGGGAAATATGTATAACCCAAGGACATGACTTGGTACCCCTACACTTGGCCCTAACCCTAGTTTTGTCATTTTTCACTAAATGAATATCTCTCCTATTCTTTATTGAGTATTCTTTTAATGCCATTTTCACCTCTTCTGTATTTGAAAACCTCAAAGACAACTTGTACTGTGGATTTCTCATGTCTTTTTCAGGCTGAAAGTCTAATCCTCTGTGACTGACTCTGTGCCCATCACCATCATCATCAGAGCTTCCCATGCTCCATAAGTCATGCATAGTCAGACTCCACATCTAGTTTTTCACCATCAAATATTTTTGACTTCCCCTTCTTATGTTTTACACCAGCCCATTCAACTGCCCTGTCAATGTTATTTTCAAACTTAGCATCATCTTTATCATCACCAGACCAATCAAATTCAGGGTCCATATATTGATTATAATCATCATCAGACTCAGATTATTCATGTTCTAGCTCTGCATCATTAGCTTCAAACTCTGCATTATCACCACCATGTTGCTGTTCAACCCCAACCTCAGCTTCAAACTCTGCATTATCACTACCATGTTGCTGTTCAACCCCAACCTCAGCTTCAAACTCTCCATTATCACCACCATGTTGTTGCTCAACCTCAACCTCATGCAAATCTGATGTACCACAAATATTGTTGTGTTCTTTTTCCCTCAATTCAGCTTGGTATTCAGTTTCTAAATGAGCTACAACTTCATCAAGTTCATCCAAATTATAAGTTAGTAACAACTGATTCAGTGTTTTTCTATGATCTTCTGACACATTCCATTTTTTACTCTATTCACCCACTCCTTCACCCTCATCGCCAGTCAACTCCTCAATAACTACAGAGCTTCTCAGTGTTGGTTCCATAAAAAAATCATCACAAGAAGTGGCACCATGTTCTAAGTACACCTCAATTCATTTATGTTTCTTTCCTATCTGGGCAATAGTCATCATGTCCTCATCAGTCCCTAAAGCTCTCAACCCAAATTCAAGGTCCAATGTTGGAACCTTATAATGATAAAACATAATCCCATCATAACCAAGCCATGTAATCATTTTGTTTATCTCTTGAATGGACAATAAATCAGAATGACAAAAGTCAAAATAATCGATTAATCCCCCATTATAAACCCTATGTGGAATGTAATCAAACTCTCCACCATGGTGTAGCTCAATGCTGAACCAATCGGAATTAGGATCTGTAGTAAATGCAACAACACAACACAGATAAGATATAAATCCAAACACATGGGACCCACATGTCCTATCTTTGTTTCAACTACTACGCTACAAAGGGTCTGGAATTGACTATTACAGTACAAAAAAAAATCAACTAAATCGAGCAATGTGATACAGGGACCAAAAGCAACAGACAAAGGAATTTATTTGAGTTAAAAGAAACAAGATATAAAACCACATTTTACAAAAAAGTGATGTTTTCGAAGCAAAATAACACTTTATAGACAGAGAGACAAACAAACAACACTTTGTGTACAGGTCTGCATTTTTCACCAAAAAATTAAAAAAAAAAACCCTTTTTCAGTCAATCATCCACGCCATTGCGAATAAAAGGAACTATACTTACAGTGCATATCTTCAACATCCCAAACTACTCCTCTTTTCCTCTGCATCCACGCCATTGCTGGAATCGAAATCAACCCTAACCAAATTTTGCTTCAATCGCTTCCTAAAACCCTCAAAACCCTCAAACGACTTTTGAGTTTCATCAACGTAGTGACAGTTGGAAGGAAGCGTATTTACTCATTGTATTTATACTTCAGAATTGGTCCCTGTACTTTATAAGATGAAATGACTATTTTACCCATCCACATATGCATGTGTGTGGCACGTGTGTGGCACGTGTGTGCACTTAACGGCAGAAAATTAATAGAGTTTGACAGAAGGACCATTTGGGTAAAATGTCTTGGTACAGGGACCATTTGCGAGGTGTAAGGACTAATTGTAAAAATCACTGAAACTACAGGGACCATTTGTGTAGTTTGCCCTTATTAAATATACTGACCAAGTGGAGATGCGCGGTATAATTTGATTTGAATGAATCACCTTATCAATTAAAAAAAAAAAAAAACTCTTAACTCTGAATCAATATGCGTAGGTGATACGTACTCACTCAAATGAATAACTAAGCGTGCAGATGAGAGAGTCTAGGAACGTAAGTGGTTTGGTTCGGTTGAGTTTAGGTTAAAATTATAAATTAAATTATCTTCTATTGATTTTATTTTTTTTATATTGAATTGAACTGACATAGATTTTAAAACTAAACCAAACTGATCAATTTGGTTCGGTTCTATAATTTAATTATTTAAATATTTTAAAAAAATATTCTTATATAAAAGAAATGCTTTTAACACAAAATAAAATAACTAAAAATTAATTTTAAAATAAAATAACTTTAAGGGTCTAAATTTGACTTATTATTTCAATGGCTCACAATGGTTAAAATAATTTATAAAATATATAATATATTCATGATTTGGTTCAGTTTGGTTCGGTTCAATCTCAAAAACATAAATCGAACCGAATCGATCGATTTTTGAATTTTTCGAACTGAATCAAACCACCTTGGAATAAAATCAAACCATGTACAATTCGGTCTAGTTCGATTAGGTTTGAAGGTTTGACCTTACACCCCTAAATGAGACCTTGGACTTGGCTAGAGGTGGGTTGAATTGAAATACATGTGAGTTGACCTGACCAAACTAAGAAAAAAAATACTATTTTCTTCATTTCTAAATTATTGTCTTGTTTTTTTTTGTCCGTTCCAAAATAATTATCTTGTTTGAAATTTTATTTTTTTAAGACATTAATTTTACCATTTTACTCATTTTTTCTCCCTACTTTAATTGTGGGTCACATGGGACATTAAAGGAAACTACACACTATACCAATATTAATAAGTCAATTATTTTTTTTAATCCGTGTGTTGGGTCAAACAAAACAATAATTTAGAAACGGAGGAGTATAATAAAAGAAAATAAATCAGCGAGTTGCATTTTAAGGTCCATAATTTTGTCCCTTTATGTATTTTAAAATTGGAAAAATGAGATTTATACTTCCATATTTTCTATCAAAGAGTGCACTATCTATAGTTAATTTTTTTAATGTTAGGTCCTCATGTATTAGTCATAAGCAATTTTGTCGTCTTTTTTATGAAGAGCATGTGGTTCACAAGTTTTTAGCCAACCCAAATATAAATCAAGCAAAAACGAATGAAAAGTCTAAAATAAGTGGGATGTAAGGATGCAAAATGTCATTTCAATAACAAAGACTAGTGTAAAATCAAAGTTTTAGGAATTATGTGAGACGTGCAAGTGTCTTTTTAGAGTAATGAAAACTTTATCGAATTTTCAGCAAAATGTGCATTGTTGATTCATGTCTGAACCCGTTAACGTAAGGCCCCATTCTACAGGTTCTATCGCTTATAACATGGTCATCACCTTATTTTGGTTATCTGAACCCGTTAACGTTAAGGCCTGCCTTTCACATTTTATTTCTTATTGTTAACTTGAGTTATTTTTAGTCTTTATTATTTATCATTTTCTTTTTCTTCTAGGGTTTGGATTGTAATATGGACCTATAAATACCATCGTTAAGTATTTTTAAATGAGTTATCAATAATATTACTTCTCTTTTCTTTTAGCTCGTGAAAAACCCTAGTTATTAGATTATTATTTTTGTGTCAGTCTCTCTCTCTAATTTTCAGATTGGGGAATGTATTATGGGGGAGAGAAGGGTTAAGTTCTCTCATTTAATCTATGGGTAGGTGTTTGGTACAATTTCGGGCTTGTTTGGGCATTTAAAACCACTTAAAACATGAAAACCCGAGAAATAACGAAACCGGTCGAAACAAAGCACGGGGCTGGGCGGCCGCCCTCCCTCCAGAACCAACTTTCTGCCACTTGAGCGGCCGCCCAGGCAGCCGCCCTCCTCCCAGATTTCCCGATTTTTCCTATTTTGCTCCCGTTTGATCCCGAAGTGTCCCGGAATGATCCTAGGTTGATCCTAACATCAAATCAAGGTCAAAATACATCCAACACACACTCGAATCATCCCATGACGAGGCACGAATGATAACGAACACAAGTCTTAATTGCACATCGAGACACACACACCAAACCATATTCAACCAACTCAACTTACGGATTGGCGACAAGACGAACGTGCTCGTCGCTCGCGAATGAATTTAAACCAAGGCTAGGTCAACCAACCAAAGGGGGAAATGTAATGCATACAAACCCTAAACGATGTCGGGAATAATCTCAAATAAATATAGAACTATTGCACAGTTCTTCAAGTACAAACACGAGTCAAACACGAAGTAACTACGAGCAAAATGGGGAGGGGATAGAGACCGAGTCTCACAACTACGATACGACCCAACTTTGTTACACTCACGACTAGGATTAAGGACAGATTAGAGGTACGTTAATGGTTCTCAACCCTAAGATAATCACACGAGGACTAATATGATGATACTAAGCATGTTGGATTTGTCGGGGTCTTACACTAAGTCCTTCATGTCAAAGAAATTGCTCAATTACTTCTTCAAATTAGCAATCCTTGAAGCATTCCTACCAAAAATTAAGATATCATCTACATATAGCGACAATATAATAAAGTCATCATCAGAAAATTTCTGCACATAAACACAATGATCTGATGTGGTTTTCGTGTAGCCTTGCTCCCCCATAACTGTGTCAAACTTCTTGTACCATTGCCTTGGAGCTTGCTTCAAACCATAAGACTTTTTTTCAATTTACAAACTAGGTTTTCTTTGCCTTTAACCTGAAACCCCTCAGGTTGCTCCATGTAGATTTCCTCCTTTAAGTCACCGTACAAGAAAGCTGTCTTGACATCCATCTGTTCAACTTCTAAGTCAAGACTTGCAGCTAGGCCGAGAACAACCCGAATGGATGACATTTTTACTACTGGAGAAAATATCTCTTCAAAATCAACACCCTTTTTCTGACTGAAACCTTTCACCACTAATCTAGCTTTGAATCGAGGATGTGCGGCGTGTTCTTCATGCTTGATTCTAAACACCCACTTATTTTTCAAAGCTCTTTTACCCTTGGGTAGCCTTACCAGTTTAAAGGTATTATTCTCATGTAAAGACTTCATTTCATCTTTCATGGCTTCAATCCACTTTTCTTTGTTCTCATCTGCTATTGCTTCCTTGTAGCATTCTGGTTCCCCACTATCAGTCAACAGTACATACTCATCAGTTGAGTATCTTGTGGAAGGTGATCGATCCCTGCTAGATCGCCTAAGTGGAATTTTAGGTGGAATATTTTCATCACCCTGCTCATCACCGGATGCATCATCATAAATTTGACTATTGCCATTCTGGGATCCCTGTTCAATTTGTGCATCATGCATATTGTCATCAATTGGCTCAGCTACTGGTGCAGAATGAACTGGCTCAACTGACTCTAAATCTACCAGATCATCATAAGATTCGGTCACTGTCTGTTCTACCTTCTCAATATCATGTATGGTCTGATCTTCCATTAATACGACATCACGACTTCTGATAATCTTATTCTCAACTGGATCATATAGCTTGTAGGCAAACTCATCTTGACCATACCCCAAGAAGATACACTGCCTTGTCTTCATATCAAGCTTAGATCGCTCGTCCTTCGGAACATGCACAAATGCCTTACACCTAAAGACTTTCAAGTGATCATAGGAAACATCTTTGCCACTCCAAACCCTGTCTGGAACATCAAATGACAAAGGCACACAAGGTGAGAGATTTAATAAATAAACAATAGTATTTAAAGCCTCACCCCAAAATGACTTAGGCAGTCGTGCATGAGAAAGCAAGCATCTGACTCTTTCGACTAGAGTCCTATTCATTCTTTCAGCCAACCCATTCAACTGAGGAGTCTTTGGTGGAGTCTTTTTATGTTTGATGCCTTGAATCCTGCAGTACTCATCAAAAGGGCCTAAATATTCACCACCATTATCTGTGCGGATACACTTGAGCTTCCTTCCTGTTTGTCTTTCTATTAGTGCTTGAAACTGCTTGAAAATACCCAGAACTTGATCTTTTGATCTCAATGTAAAAACCCATACCTTTCTTGAGTAATCATCTATGAAAGTTACAAAGTAGTAGGAACCACCTTTTGACCTTGTCTTCATAGGACCACACACATCTGAATGTACCATCTCAAGGAGATTCTGCTTCCTTGTAGGTGGACGGCTTCCAAAGGAAACTCTGTTCTGTTTTCCAGCCAAGTAATGTAGACACTTCTTCAAGTGATTATCCTGCAAACCAGGCAACTTGTTCTTCTTTTTCAACACTGTTATGCCCTTTTCAGTCATATGAGCTAATCTCTTGTGCCATAACTCGATAGCTTCTTCACCTTTCACAACATTTGCCTCGCCACTCAACAGTTTTGCATGCATGACATATAAAGAGAAACACTTCTCTCCTTTTGCCACTACCAAGGAACCCTTGGACAACTTCCAAGTATCATTTTTGAAGGTACTGCAAAACCCTTCATCATCAAGTCTCCCAACTAAGATCAAATTCAAGCGAAAGTCAGGAACATGCTTCACATTCTTCAGAATCAGTTTCGCTCTAGTATGAGTCTCTAAGCATACATCTCCAATACCAGCAACTTTGGACAAACCATTGTTACCGACCCTCACTGCCCCAAAATCACCAGGTGTATATGAGCAGAAAAAATCGCTATGAGATGTAGCATGTACTAAAGCTCCACTGTCAACTACCCAACTATGCTCATCTGATGCTATGTTAACTTCATCAGTATCATACATAATCAGGAAATCTTCAGTTGCATTAACTCGGTCTTCTTCAGATTCACTATCATTTTGCTTGGGTTTATTTTGCTTCCTCTCTCTCTTTAACTTCCGGCAATATTTCTTGATATGACCCGTTTCACCGCAGTGATAGCACTCCGCATCTGTAAACATGCCCTTGCCCAGAGACTTGCTTCTACTCTTGCCTTTGCCTTTTGGATCTCTACTTTTGCCTCTCCCCCTTTTAACTGGATCTCTATTTTTGCCTCTCCCCCTTTCAACTGTAACTAGTACATCAGATTGGGAAGAACTTTGGGAAGAAGAACTTTGAGTCTTCCTTCTAACCTCTTCATTAAGAACTCCATTCTTGGCATAAGTCAAGGTCATCTTTCCATCTGGGGCAGAATTGCAATGTGACGTACGGAATGTCTCCCAAGAATCCGGTAATGATCCAAGCAAATATAACCCAAGGACCTCATCATTAATTTCAATGTTCATGGATTTCATCTGTTGAACAATTCCAACATACTCATTGATGTGATCCGCTACAGAAGTTTTTTCTTTCTACCTGCAATTCATCCACTGCTTAATCAAGTACATTTTATTATTTCTAGTTTCCTTGGCAAAAAGATCTTCTAAACTTTTCCATAGAGCCTTAGCATTCACTTCTTCGGCAACATGATTAGAAACATTATCATCAATGAACTGACGAATAAAGGCACAAACTTGTTCATTCTCAAATTTCCAATCCTCATCTGTTTTCGACGCAGGTTTATTCGCAGCAAAAACAGGTAGATGCCAACTCTTCACATAAAGCAGATCTTTCATTTTTCTCCTCCACATGTGATAATTAGTTCCATTCAGATTTATCATTTTAATGTTACTCTCCATAATGTTCAAGCTAAACACAAACAACCTTGCTCTGATACCACTTTGTTGGGTAAAGGAACACAAACAATGCAACGGAACTTCTTTACTCTTTACTTGAACAAACTAATGGAGTAACTAAATGATATCCAATGCAAATAAGCAACCAAATAATTTGAAAAAATAAGAACTCAATCACACACAATGCACGAACAAATTTTTACGTGGAAAACCTCCTCAAGGCGAGAAAGAAAAAACCACGGGACTGAGTCCAGAAAATTCTTCCACTATCAACGATAATAGGCAATACAGAGAGTCCTCTCTAGATTGAACTAAAGGAATACATCAACCACAATCATCAAGAGTTACAAACTCTTGGCAAACCTCATCAACAGATGATACAAAGAAAAAGAAGAATTCAAGTTCAGGATATCACCAGAAAAACAGCCTTGTTCCAGAAGCAATATCTCCTTTTCCAGACCTCAGAACCCGATCTTCACCGTTCAGAAGTTGCGTCTACCTGTCCTGAGCGTGTCCCTAAATTTTGAGCTCGATCCAACAGTTAACGAATTCGAAAACGCAATTTTTCTGGGACTGCGCTGTACTATGACAGAAATCTCTTTTTCTCTTCTCTTAATTGCAGCTCTCTCTCTATATTCTCTTATTTTCTTCCACTCTTAAACCCTAATCTGATCTCTAGGTTTAAGAGAAGTGAGGGTATGGAAAATACCCAATTTACCCCTTTTAAATTGCTTAAAATTACTTCTCCATATGGGCTTTAAGCACAAACACATATGGGCAACCTTTGGGCCATCCTCCAACTAGGAGGGAAAAACGCAATACCTCCATCCTTTGACTTTGTTGAACAGCCATTCTCCAGTATGATGGTCCCCATATTGAGCAACTGGGAACAGTTTTACATTGCATTCTTAAAGCAAATTTAGCAGGAATGGACCCCTGATTGTCAACGGTGAGAAATTGCCTTAGATTTGAAGTGCTTGATGATGGTATCTTTCTTGACAATCTAAAAGGCGGGACTTGCTGGAAGGTCATCTTTAATTCATTGAAAAGAGGCCAGCTGATCAGTCTTGTCAAGTCATTCAACAATGACTGCACGAAAAATTTCAATTGCTTATAACATATTGGTGCACCTTCAATTAATGGGGTCCAGTTCATGCGGTCTTTCACTGTTGCACTGGTCTCCATGGTCTCAATCTTTAGTGAATGGATAGGAAAAGCTTTGACTGCATCGCTATAGGAAAGACTTAAGGATGGTGTATGTTCGGGTTCATCGGTAGAAGATCGCGAGTTCATCGCTAGAAGTACCATTTTATAGAGTAAGAACAGTAGTGCGCAATACATGATGAAAACAGCAATGTGTTACATTGATTAGTTTTTCTGCTCTTCAAGTTGAGCATACTATCATATGTTTGATGATTCATTGATAAGTTTGCTTGGATCTTTTTTACCAAGATGCAGAAAGTTTACTGTATTCGACAATCATGGTCATTATATATTGTGCAAGAACTGAACTTATTTTATTTTCCTTCAGGTGTCTCATGTGGAGACCCTTTGAGTCGAACTGTATAGGATTAACGTTGGATGGGGCAGAGTGTCTGGTGAAGAACACTCAAACTTGTTGGTAAGATGGAGTATAATCTTAAGTTCTTTCTCTTGTTATGGAAGTACATAACGATAAGGATGCTCAAATGCTTGTTTATCTACTGCATTAGGCATTTACTGTTGTTTGGACAGACTGCCTCATTTCTGTCAATAAGCAAATGATTTTGAGTTTGCGTAAGAATGAGTTTCCAGCATGAATATCTTGTAGCCTGACTCCCCATGTTTTAATTATATTGGTTATCTGGTGGGTTAGTTCCATTTATTCAAAGCACCCCCACAAAAAAAAAAAAAAAGCAAGCGAATTCCTGTCTATAGATATGGACATCAAACATGCCTTTTTTAAGCATTGCTCTCTTTACATGCTACTTTCAACCTGTTCTCATTGGTTACAACTTAATCATATTAAATCAAATTTATGTGTAATGAGAAACTGCAACAAAATTTCTTTTGTTGGTACCATCTATCTTTCTGCATCCTTCTGTTGCAGACTACTCGACGTACTGACACTCTTGTTTTTCCTTGATTGTAGGAATTTACTACTTATCCATATCTATAGGCTCAAAAGCAGAAGTGTATGTTCCTGTTCATGAAGTTCTCCTTGAAAACCTGGTAACAATTGTTTTTTCAACCGAAGCATATACATAGGGAAGCTGCAGACGTTTTTAAAAGTTGACAGAAACTTATATAGCAGACCATCATTTCTTCTGACTAGATGCTCAACTTTGTTAAAAATTGAATGTAGTATAATCGTTTAGAAAGTAGAACCTAAGAATTATGAGATTATGTTCAGTAGTTTACTAAAAGTCAATGTCCGAAAAGAGCTGATGCCTACCTTGGGAAATGTTTACCATTATGAAACTTATTGCTGTCAATTTGAAACTTTATTGACTTTTATGAAATGTTTATAAACATTAAAAAGGATTATTTCAAAAGATTAACGTGTTCAAAATTACTCTCCGTTAGAGAACTCTGATTCTAGACATGGAGAAACCAAGCCCGGCTCTAAGCATCAGATCGGATCCTCTATTTCAAAATGATGTTTCATCTCCTATTCCAACCGTTGGATGTGCGCCACATATGCATGTGAATAAACAACATTATGATGTTTCATCTCCTATTCCAACCGTTGGATGTGCGCCACATATGCATGTGAATAAACAACATTAATTACCCCGTAATTTTTTATGCACATGTGGCGCACATCCAACGATTGGAATAGGAGATGAAATACCATTTTGAAATAGAGGATCCGATTTGCTGAAGCATGTCTGGAGGTTATATATATAATAAGAGAATAATATCCCTTCCATATATTTGTATTTAAGTGTGATTATATTTGTTATATTTTCTCTATTAGTTAGGTCTCCTAATTACTATTGTATTGTAACTCTTCTCTTAGTTCTTATTATATGAAGTTAACTTGTAACCCTAGTATTGTAATCCTATAAATATGTTCTCCAATCAATGGAAAGGCTATGCAATTATTCACAAGAATTATTATTATTCTCTTATAATATAAAGTCATTTTGGATTTGCTGAATTTACTTATCAAAGAATAAAATGTTAGTTCACCATTAATTTTTCTTTAACTGGGTCATTAAAAAAAAAGTACTTAGATTAAAATAAAAGTCTAATAATAATAATCATTGGGTAGATTATATCGACATTATAAGTAAAAATCAGGTTTTATTGTTATTTGACTATCATTTTTATTGCTTATGTTTCTTTGATTCTTAGCTTCATTAGTTGATTGTGTGCGAGTATTTTTTAGACTTGAATTTGTAGTGCAAACATACTACCTAGAAAATATACATCTGGAAGTCAAAAAGAAATAAAAATAAAAAGAACTAATGAGTAATTGAAAATTAAAAGAGGGGCTCTTGATTACTTTTTAAAACTAGTTTTTCGGTCAAAATGCAAAATAGTAGTTTTCAATATTTGATAATTGACGGGATCCTCCCAAACATTCATAATACGTGTCCTCCACGTCAACCTCAGGTGGGTACTAAGACTCCCGTTGGCAGTAGAGGTTTGGGTCCCAAGGCCGAGGTCGTCGGCTTAGCTAGATCTCGGCATGATCCAACAATAACTACATGAATTGAGTGAGAATCTCTCATTGTAGAGGCTTGGGTCCCAAGGCCAAGGTCGTCGGCTTAGCCAGACTTCGGCATGATCCAACAATAACCACATGAATTGAGTGAGAATCTTTCATTCATTACGAGATAGGAAGGATTAACTGAGTAGTGTAAACGGCTAAGCTCATGCATAGCTCATGCATGCCAGCCATCTTTAATGATCACAGAATACTAACCAAAGATCATCCTCGGCACTGACCATTACCGACCTCGCCACTGACGAGGTCGACCCTGGGGCGAGCAACGCGCGACCTCGCCACTGGTTGGCTTCAGAACATTAAATGCTTAAATATCTGTCAGTACCTAACCTGGCAGAATCCAGACATTCTCATTGGAAGAAGATATTCCTTTAGCGTACGTGAAGCTTTGTCGGTATTTATTAGCTTCCCACTTCCCCAGGAAGGAAGTCTCTATTTGTCAACTTAATCCTGACAACAGCATGGCCCCCCTTAATGTGCATTCATCCCTGAGCAAACAGGTGGCTCAACTTGTATCACTACGCACGCCACCTCTGGCTATAAATACCAGGAGCCACTTCCATTTAGGAAGGAAAGTTACTTTTACTCTAAAGAAGACAAGTTCATTAAAGTTTACATTTTGCTCACTAGCTTACAACCTACATTCATTGCTCTTAGTGAGAGTTAAAAACGGCAGCTTGCCACCCACATTCCATTCATTCAATACACTAGAACTGACTCTCAAGAGGGTAATAGTCAGGTAAAACCCCCTACACCCCTAACAGCTATTTTTTTTGTCAAACTGTTGTAAGCCCCATCGTCTTGTGACAACATAGTCCCAATAAGAAGAGCCTTTAGAGAGCCGAGGCATCCTGATCGTGAGCTAGCTGCATACGTGGATCCGACGTGGTCACCATATTTATTTCTGCGTGATCAGTTTGGTTCCGTTGCCGGGACCTTCTTCTTAAGAACATCGACAAATAGTAAATGGCTACTTCCAAACAAACTCCCACTAAACAGCCACCTCCTACAATATCTTCGGTGGCTCCTCAGGCAGAGGTTCAGCCTCCGCGAGCTGCTGAACATATGGTAGAAAAACCATCTAATCCCATTTTGGAGACACCGGCCAAGGCCGCTGAAACAGCAAGGACCCTGAAAGTAACTCAGGGAATAGCCAAAAGGAAAGCTCAAACGGGGAAGGGAAAGAAGACCAACAGCGGTCAGCCAAGGGGGAGCCTATCAGCGAGCAACGTCGCCGTAAGGGCAGTTTCTCGCACAGCAGGAACACCTCCAGCCCGGGAGGAGCCAAGGCCACTGACTCAAAAAGAGTGGGATCTTGCTGAGCTGAAGCACATACGAAAGGAAAAGGCTTACCTCAAGAAACAAAGGGAACTGAAGAGATGTGAACACGAGTTAGTTCGCAGAATAATCGCACCACGAATGGATGCTGCCCAAGGTGAAGGTCGCCGAGAGGGCACTCACCTCGGAGGACAAACGCGAGGATCGCAGGGGCGATCTCACTTGCGGACTTCTGGCTCCAGTGCAACCAGAATTAGCGTTTATGAGAGGATGAGCAGGCTGACTAACGAACCCCTCAGGGTTAGCGTGCATGACAGGCTAACCAGGGCTAATGAATAAGCTCGACTAAGAAGCAGCGTGCACTCAAGGATCTCCTATTCCTTGGGATCGCATAGGGAGTTAGAACAAACCCGAGGAAGACCTCGGTCCAAGGCAAGGTCGAGCCGCCACCCACGATCTCCCACCCCAGAGAGAAGTGATGCTTGATCAAACGCTACCTCCCAGAAGCGACGAAGAGGCGAAGAGAAGCCTCCTCGACCGGATCGCGAGAATAGGGTCACTTTCGGAGGGAACGCGCTTAACCAACTCCGGGAAAGATTGGATGCCCTAGAGACAGGCAACCTGACAAACAAACCCAGAGATCAATTTGCCCCGTTTTGTAGAAGGATTAGAGACACATCGCCAGATTCCCACCTTAAACTCTCAGCACTCAAATCATATGAGGGAAAGACGAATGCCAAGGAGCACGTCTCTAGTTTCGAGGCCAAGATGGGTATCTGTTCGAACAAACTGGAATTGTGGTGCAAGGCGTTCCTGAGCACCTTTGAAGGAGCAGTCTTGAAATGGTTTGAAGAATTGGAGAAAGGCTCAGTCGCCGATTGGCATGAGTTTAAGAAGAAATTTTTGAATAAATTCTCGGCAGCGGGCGAGCTCCCGAAAAGCCAGTCCGACCTCGCCAAAATAAAGCAGTGCGAGGATGAACCCCTCGAGGACTATCTGAAAAGATTCAAAGACGTTGCTGAAGAGCTTCAGAACGTACCCAACCAGATGATCATACTTTGCTTTGAAGCTGGGATTCAGCCCGGAATGATGACGCACGAATTCAATCTCTGACGACCAGCTACCAGTGCAGCCATGTACCTGGCCGCACAGAAGATTGGAGAGATGGAGACTATAATAGAGGCAAAGAAAAAGAACAAGGGGATAGCTCTAAAAGCTAGCAACTCTAAGGAGGTCGGGAACAAAGAGTCAAAACAAGATCAATCAGGATCTAAGGGGAAAAGTGGCAAGTTCCAGAGGAAGGACGAGCATTTCACCCCGCTCAATGTGACTAGAGAACACATTATGAATGTGTTGTTTCGGGAGAACAAGATACAAAGACCCTTTTCGATGAAGGAGCCAGCGCGCCCTCGAAACCCAAACAAGCGATGTGCTTTTCACAACGAAAACTGGCACAATATAGAGGAATGCAAGCAGTTGAAAAGAGAAATCCAAAGATTGATTGACCAAGGAACACTGAGGAGATTCGAGAGAAGAAATGGTGACCAGGAAGCCCGGCCGAGGGATCCCCTAAGACAAAACGACCCTGCCGAGGAAGAGGTAGATGTTCACACAATCCTTGAGGACACAAGAAGCATTACACAGCTCAAAAATACCATCCACAATCTCGATAAAACATTTAGCCCGCTCCCCCAAAAAGGCGAAGAAGGAATCATATTCTACCCCAGCGAGCTGACAAACAATCCAACCGCCAAAGAACAACCTTTGACCCTCCGAGCTCAGAGAGGACATCGGTTTGTGAGAAGGGTACTAATTGACACCGGAGCAGGGAAAAATGTCATGTTCGACTTCTACTTCAGGGCGTTAGGATTTCAGGAAGCCCATCTCACCCCTAGTGAGGTACAACTCAAAGGATTCACTGGTCACAAGGTCAAAGCTAAGGGTATGATAACCCTCCAGGTCATCCTTGGTGAACAGGAGCGGACAAGAACTGAAGACGTTACTTTCCTCATCCTCGATTTGGCATCACCATACAATGCCATCCTCGGATTGCCAGCCCAGATAAAATTTGACATGATATCCTCACCAGCTCACCAGAGGATCAAATTTCCAACAAAACAAGGGATCAGAATGATGAAAAACGACCCCAAAAGTACCCTCAATTACCTGAAGCTGGTAAGACAAAATGAGGAGAAGAGAAAGGGAAAAATGATGGCATCAACCTCGGAGAATCTTCCTGAGGAGGTGGTTCCAAAGAAGGGAAGAGTTGCGGAGAGCGTGAAAGCCGAAAAGTCGGCTAAAAAATTTGTGAAACCAGAGATCAAGCCAAGGTGCCCAGCCCGACTCCCACTGAAGCATAACAATCAAAATGGGCTAGGAGAAGTAGCCCGTGACAAGGTGATGGCACAGACTCCGAAACACCCGACATAGTCAAGCTCGGACCGGTCGCCCGAAATAAAAACGTAGCTTGCCATGAAGTGGTGGTCGTCAAAAGCCTGGATAACCGAAATGAGCCCAACATACTACCTCACGAAGACATAGATGAGGTAGTTATAAATTTCGATTATCCAGAGCAGAAAATCAAAGTAGGAATGGAGATTCCCCAGGCGGAGAGGGAGGAAATCATTGAGTTCCTATGAGCCAACAAAGATGTCTTTGCGTGGAGAGTCGAAGACATGCAGGGCATTGACGAACACTACTAGAAACACGCTAATTACTGTCGGAGGAATTTCTGTCGGAATAGTCCGACAGTAATTACTGTCGGATTTTTAAATATTACTGTCGGATTTACCGACAGTAATTTGAATTACTGTCGGACAATGTCCGACAGTATTTTTCCAACAGTAATTGAGGTATATTCTACGAATATGCCTTTTATCCGACAGTAATTATTGTCGGAATCATCCGACAGTAATTTTCGACAGTATTTCAGGGAATATTCTTGGAATATTCCATTTTTTGAGCGCCAGAAAATGTTTGTCAAAATTACTGTCGGAAATTTCGTCAGTAAATACTCCGACAGTAAATTACTGTCGGAGCTCCGACAGAAAGTCCGACAGTAATGTAAATTAAAAGCCCTAAATTGAAGTCGCCCCCTCCTTTCTCAGATCTATCTCTCCACTCTCTCTCTCTCTATCTATCTCTCTCTGTCTCTCCCCGCAAACCTCCGCCGCGCCACCTCCGCCGCTTCACCACCGCCAACCCACCGTCCCTTCCGTTCGGTCTCCCCGCGCCACCGCCACCCTCTCGCTCTCCTTGCGCCACCGCCACCGCCACCCTCTCTCTCTCTCTCTCTCCCTAGGTAATTTCTAATTTGTTGTATTTAATTTTTAAATTTTGTATAAAAATTGTATATATGTTTCTTATTTGTTGTTTCTATTGGTTGTTTTTGTTTTTGTTTTTTTTTTGAGTCCGCCGCGCCACCACCGCCGCCGCGCCACCGTCCCTTCCTTTCGGTCTCTCTCTCCCTGCGCCACCGCCACCCTCTCTCTCTCTCCCTAGGTATATACTTTTGAATTTGCATATTTAATTTAGGTGAGATTTGTTCACTTTAAATGGTTGCATCTTCATGTTCACTTTCTCCCCCTGAATTGGCCTTTTACTTCACTACCTAGTTCTATCCACAAAATAAATACTCATTGCTGCATTGGTAGTCTAATATCAAGGACTAAACAGCTGAAGTTGGTAGCACTTGAATTGTCAAATGACATGGTAATCTCAAATGAACAAATCTAATCTGTACAAGGAAGTTAGTTGGTTTATTATCAGATTTGTCATATTTGGTTCAAAAATATTTTAATTCTTCCACTGCAGCTTTTGCCTTCTCATTGTAATATATCCGCCAATTTGGCTATGCCATTCAATAGGTCTCTTCCTTTTCGCTTTTTGAGTATGTCTCTATTGTATGTAATATGTAATATGTTGATATCAAGTAATATGTCTCTATTGTATGAATATGTAATATGTAATATGTTGATATTACTTGAGTATGAATATGTCTCTATTGTATGAATATGTAATATGTTGATATTACTTGAGTATGAATATGTCTCTATTGTATGTAATATGTCTCTATTGTATGCAACATATTACTTGCTAGGTGAGACACCCCGAGTACAAGGCATGAATATCAAGTAATATGTAATATCAACATATTACAAGTAATATGTTGATATTACATATTCTCCATTGAGAGTATTATGTTGATATTCATGCCTTAGTTGAACCACTTAATGTGTTTCACTTCCCTTTAGAGATTTAATGTCTCTATTGTATGCCTGTAGCAGGATGGCACGAACTAGGAAGACTGCCAGGATGTTAGTTATGCATCCGACCGTATTTCAACTCAGACACACATTACGAGAACTGAGAGAACTTGAGGATCAACTGAATGTGGCCCTAGGTGAGACACCCCGAGTGGAGCAAGTGACCCCACCGAACCCTCCTGCACCGACCCAAGACTCCAATAGGGAATGTAATCATTGAGAGTGTGTTACACTCTATGTTTCGACTAGCATGTGCAGTATGTGGTATTGGTGTCCAATGATACCGATCCGTTCCGTTGAATGTATTTAGAGTTCGAAACTCTTATTATTATTTATGTTGACCTTGTGACTTATTGACGTGAATAGTGTATCACGAGCATGTTAACTTGCGATTCCGTTAGCCTTTTATATTGTCGGCTTGTGATAAAGCTGGTAGTGCAATTATTCATAACAGAGTCCTATGACTCGCGTGACTTCGAGGTGTTGCATTTATTGCACCCTTTGACTCAAGTCTATTCCTTTGATGATGGGATGTAAGCTAAGAAATCAACTTTGACTTAAATCAATTAAACATATATTTTGTGATAATTCATTAATAAATTATAATATCTGGACACCAGTCGCGCTTCGGTGGTTCTTAGAGTTATCAAACTTTAAGAATGGACGGGTAGAACAAAAGGATATTATTTTTCAATAATGAATTTCGCTTGTTTCTTTACCCTATAAAGTTTCAGAAATTACCCTTCATCACAACCTTAAATTCTAAACCCCAACCTAAACCCTAAATTGACCCTTAAACAACCCTAAACCATATCTAAACCGTATCCAGTTAAAATTAATCAACTATATTTATCTTTTAAAAAAAAATCAAGTTTTTTGAAAATTAGGATGTATAAGAAATCAACTTTGACTTAAATCAATTAAACATATATTTTGTGATCATTCATTAATAAATTATAATATCTGGACACCCGCACGGTGGTTCTTAGAGTTATCAAACTTTAAGAATGGACGGGTAGAACAAAAGGATATTATTTTTCAATAATGAATTTCGCTTGTTTCTTTACCCTATAAAGTTTCAGAAATTACCCTTAATCACAACCTTAAATTTTAAACCCCAACCTAAACCCTAAATTGGACCCTTAAACAACCCTAAACCATATCTAAACCGTATCCAGTTAAAATTAATCAAATATATTTATCTTTTAAAAAAAAAATCAAGTTTTTAGAAAATTAGGATATAAGCTAAGAAATCAACTTTGACTTAAATCAATTAAACATATATTTTGTGATCATTCATTAATAAATTATAATATCTGGACACCAGTCGCACTTCGGTGGTTCTTAGAGTTATCAAACTTTAAGAATGGACGGGTAGAACAAAAGGATATTATTTTTCAATAATGAATTTCGCTTGTTTCTTTACCCTATAAAGTTTCAGAAATTACCCTTAATCACAACCTTAAATTCTAAACCCTAAACCATATCTAAATCCTATCTAAACCCTAAACCATATACGATAAACACTAAACCTTATCTAAACCCCCTAAACCCGATCTAAACCCTAAATTCTAAATCATAGCTAAACCCTAAACACTCAACCCTATCTAAACCCCCGAAACTCTATCTAAACCCTAAACCATGTCTAAACCCTAAATATTATCTAAATCAGTATCTATCATTATATTCTCGTCAACCCAGATCTAAAGCTGATCGTCCCAAATTTCCCACATCAATGTAGGTTTATTGGATTCAAGATGGGAGATCCTTCAATTGAAGTACCTCTTTCATTCGCCGTCGAGCAATTGCTTGATAAAATTTGTGTGTGGCGTCATTTATCTCTGCCGCCGAATTAAGCTTATTTAAGAAGAGGAATTCTTGAAAGCATCCAAGGACAGCGTAGTTTTGTAATTCTTTATGTCGTTGATAGCTGTCCGTCCTTTCATAGATCCCTACAAATATTGCTCGTGAAGAAGAGTTCTCGGCACTTGGGACTGACCTCAAAAGGGTTGAAAACTATTCTTATGCTGGAGATGCTACTAAGTTTTGTTAAAGCTTAGTCTTAACTCCAGTGTAAGGATACTTTGCAATCCTTGTGAGTTCACTCCCAAAGTGCTGAGAACTCTTCTTCACGAGCAATATTTTTAGGCTTCAATGAACGATGGAGAGCTGTCAACGACATAGGGAATTACAAAACTACGCTGTCCTTGGATGCTTTCAAGAATTCCTCTTCTTAAATAATCTTAATTCGGCGGCAGAGATAAATGACGACGTACACAAATTTTATCAAGTAATTGCTCCACGGCGAATGAAAGAGGTATTTCAATTGAAGGATATATCTCCCATCTTGAATCCAATAAACCTACATTGATGTGGGAAATTTGGGACGATCAGCTTTAGAGAGGGGTTTGATGAGAATATGATGATAGATACCGATTTAGATAATATTTAGGGATTATCGTAATAGTGTATTTTTCTCATACTAATCATTTGTTGCTTAATAGGAGTTATGTCGACTGACGATCGCAGTTGGATGTATAATTGGAGGTTGCCGAATCGTAGTGGTATTACAGATGAGTTCATTAGAGGTTTGAAGAGTTTTATCGAATTTGCTCTAGCGAACCCCAAATACATGAGTGACAACAACATAAGGTGTCCATGTGATGGCTGCAAAAATCGAAAATACTTCCCTTCGATGATTGTTGAGAAGCACCTTCTCCAGCACGGGTTTCAAGTTTGGTACAAGCGGTGGGTAGCTCACGGTGAGCAAATCAGAGTAGTGCCTAGGCCGGAAAGTAACCAGCAGAGGATTCCTGTACGTGAACCTGAACATCAAGTCAGAAGAATGAAAGCACTGAAAAAAGCTTTGCCAAAAGGGAATAAGATGCCAGAGAACTTCTATCAGACAAAGAAGATGGTTGGGCATATTGGGTTGAAATATGAGAAGATTGATGCGTGCAAGAATGATTGCATGCTTTTCTACAAGGAAGATTCAAACTTGAAAGAATGTTCCGTGTGTGGCCATGATCGATATAAGCCGAAACGGAGGGGCAGTTCGAAACGCAAGAAGAATGAACCTTATAAGCAGTTGCGTTACTTGCCGTTGACTCCGAGATTGCAACGCCTCTACGCGTCTAAAGCTAATTCAGAAGCTATGCGTTGGCACAAAGAAAGCCCGCGCGAGGATGGCGTGTTGACTCATCCGTTAGACGGCTTGGCTTGGAAACAATTTGATGCAACCTATCCTGACTTTGCTGCCGAAGCTAGAAATATCAGGTTGTGCATATGCGCGGATGGTTTTACTCCTTTCGGGCCTGGGGCAAAGTCCTACTCTTGTTGGCCGGTTATAGCTACCGTCTACAATCTTCCACCGTGGTTGTGTATGAGTGATCCTTATATGTTCTTGTCACTGTTCATACCTGGACCGACTAGCCCTGGCAAGAATATTGATGTTTATCTCCGCCCTTTGATTGACGAGTTGAAAATGCTCTGGGAAGACGGAGTGGAAACATGGGATGCATTCAAAAAAGAAAATTTTAAAATGAAAGCCACGTTGATGTGGACGGTGAATGACTTCCCTGCCTATGGGATGTTATCGGGTTGGAGTACACATGGGAAGCTTGCATGTCCTATTTTTATGGATGACACTAAGTTGTTCACACTCGAGCACTCTCGTAAACCTTGTTGGTTTGATTGTCATCGTCAATTTCTACCGGATGACCACTCATTTAGATCACAGAAGCAGCAATTCACCAAGAATAGGGTTGAGCGTGATGAGGCGCCTAGACGTTTGAGCGGTGAAGCTGTTTATGAAAAGGTGTCTAAACTACAGAAGACCAGGTGGGGGAAGATGTATGCAAAGGATAGACTGCGAGATTTTGGTGTAAAGCATAATTGGACCAAAAAGAGTATATTCTGGGAGTTGCCTTATTGGAAAGATAATTTGATACGCCATAATCTTGACGTCATGCACATTGAGAAGAATGTGTTTGACAATATTTTTAACACCATTATGGATTGGAGGGCAACTACCAAGGACACACCCAAAGCCCGAATGGACATGAAAGACATATGTAAGCGGCCTGCCTTGGAGCTAAAAGAGGTCAATGGTAAAACAGTGAAACCTGTCGCTCCATACGTGCTAACCTAGGATCAAAGACTTCTAGTGTTGAAGTGGTTGAAGGGATTGAGGCTTCCAGACGGTTACGCTTCTAACATCAGAAATTGTGTAAATGTAGATGAAGGAAAGGTTCATGGTTTGAAGAGTCATGATTGTCACGTGTTACTGAACAGGTTACTTCCTATTGCGCTTAGAGACTTGTTGCCCGATAATATATGGATTGCGTTAACCGAGCTGAGTGAGTCATTCAGAGCGTTATCATCCAGCACTCTGCGGGTTGATGACATGAGAAGACTCGAAGCGAGCATTGTCGTGATGATTTGCAAACTTGAGAAGATCTTTCCACCATCTTTTTTTTATTCTATGGAGCATTTACCGGTCCACTTGGCATATGAAGCTAGGGTTGGGGGTCCAGTTCAATACAGATGGATATATCCATTTGAGAGGTAATAACTCGTCTCATAATAATCGTTTTTCATGATCTATAACATACTTAAAAGTCGGTTATAGCTTGAGTAACATTTTTTTATCATGTCATGCATCTGCAATTAGGTATCTCGGTCATTTGAAAAGGAAGATGAGAAACAGGGCAAAGGTGGAGGCCTCAATATGCGAGGCTATTATTATAGAGGAAATTGTTGCCTTTGCCGCGCAATATTTTTATCCCGATATTAAAATGAGATTGACTAGGGTTGGGCGCAATTATGATGGTGGAGAGCCCGATGTCAATGGAGACATCTCATTAGGTTGATGTGCGGTAAGAAGTACCGCGACTGGATTTACTCTATTAAGAGGGCGTGGACTGAGAAGAGGGCGAGGGCTCCAAATTTCATCGATGATGTCTGGCGCCAGTAAGTACATTATAATAATATACTTGATTTAATTTCATTCCTTAAATAGATGAGAGATTTTGTATATATTATATCTCTATAACAATTTTAACATTTTTACAGGTATACCGAGGGTTGGGATTCCGAGGACGCTAGGGCTGTCACCGATCGTCACAGGCAGAATAGGCTGAGCGGCACGGGGAGGGGGGTGAAGCACACCTCGGGGTCGATCAACACCTCCGAGCACCACTTGCGCATGGTAAGGACTTTAATGTGTTGTATTGTAATTAATTAATACATGCTTTAATTGTTTTACTTATGCTTTAAATTGTTTTGTTGGGTAGCCATGTGGATGCTATGAAATCCATGGCTGAAAGCAGGGTACTGATCAGTGCAAATATGTTGTTTTAGAAGGGGTTTGAGTGTAAATGTACTATTTTAGAAGGGTTTGAGTGTAAATAGGCTATTTTAGAAGGGTTTGAGTGTAAATAGGCCTTATATGAATTCATCAAAACATACATATTATATGTTATTGTTTTACTTATGCTTTAAATTGATTTGTTGGGTAGCCATGTGGATGCTATGAAATCCATGGCTGAAAGCAGGGCACTGATCAGTGCAAATATGTTATTTTAGAAGGGGTTTGAGTGTAAATGTACTGTTTTAGAAGGGTTTGAGTGTAAATAGGCTATTTTAGAAGGGTTTGAGTGTAAATAGGCCTTTATGAATTCATCAAAACATACATATTATATGTTATTGTTTTACTAATGCTTTAAATTGATTTGTTGGGTAGCCATGTGGATGCTATGAAATCCATGGCTGAAAGCAGGGCACTACAATGCAAATATGTTGTTTTAGAAGGAGTTTGAGTGTAAATGTACTGTTTTAGAAGGGTTTGAGTGTAAATAGGCTATTTTAGAAGGGTTTGAGTGTAAATAGGCTATTTTAGAAGGGTTTGAGTGTAAATAGGCATTTATAATTCCTCAAACCCTTCATATCATGCTTTATTGTTTTACTTATGCTTTAAATTGATTTGTTGGGTAGCCATGTGGATGCTATGAAATCCATGGCTGAAAGCAGGGCACTGAGTGCAAATATGTTGTTTTAGAAGGAGTTTGAGTGTAAATAGGTTATTTTAGAAGGGTTTGAGTGTAAAAAAGCCTTTATGAAAGGGTTTTTCAGTTTAAATAGGTTGCTTTAGAAGGGTTTGAGTGCAAATAGATTGTTTTCGAAGGTTCTGAGTGTAAATAAGTTGTTTTAGCAGGTCTCTGAGTATAAATAAGTTGTTTTAGCAGGTCTCTGAGTATAAATAAGTTGTTTTAGAAGGGGTTTGAGTGTAAATAGACTATTTTATAACGATTTGAGTCTTAATAGGTTGTTATGAGAATGAATTGAGTTCAAATAGGCTGTCTTAGTAGGGTTTGAGTGTATATATAGGCTGTTTTTAGTATTTTCTTATAAGTTGATCGTGTTATAGCTTAATATGTGTTCTTCGCTAATTTTAATTCATTATATTTGTAGAATCGATACTACGGTACCGAGGTACCGATGACTGATTTATTTGCTGGGACCCACACCACTCCTGCTCCTCCTGGTGCTGATTCGCCATTTGTCTTTGTCGATGAGACGGCAGAGAGAGCATTTGTAAGTATTACTTAAAATATTTTAATTCTATTTTGTTTATTAGTTTGATGGTAAATGTTAATATTAATGTTTTTATGTTTTTTGTGACACAGAATGCCTATAAGGCGAATATGGACACGCAGGTCGCCGAGGGGCTTGTCCAGACGACCCCTGAGGTGCAGACGCCATTTGTCGGCAACATTTGACATTCGATCACTGCGGAGTCAAGGAAGAAGAGGGCAGATCGCCTCTACGGCTTTGGTGACCACGGCGCCGCTGCGTTGAGACCAGGCGGATCGACTTCTTCCTCGGCGACCACGTCCTCTGGTCCTCGGAACCAGTCAGCTACCAAGCGTGCCCTGCTCGAGAAGACGCAGACTCTCGAGCAGCTGTTGCAGCAGCAGGCCGAGCAGATGCAGCAGCAGGCCGAGGAGGCGCAGCAGACGCGACAGCGGATGCAGCAGCAGGCCGAGGAGGCGCAGCAGATGCAAAGCATGATGCAGACCGACGAGGTGCAGGAGACCCGACAGCTGATGCGGCAGCAGGCCGAGCAGCTAGAGCAGCTGCGACGACTGGTTATGGGGCAGCAGCAGCCTACTAGGCGTAATTTATTTGACCCCCCTCCACAGTAGACACATTTATTTTAGTACTGTAATATATTTTAATTTGTATATATATTAATTTTAATTTAGTTTATGTTTTAGTTGTTAATTAGTTTATTGTTGCAGTGTTGTGTGTGTGATTTGTGTATATATAATTGTTATATCAGGTGCAAAAAAAACAAATTTTAAAATTTTAAAATTTTTTATTTTTATTTTTATTAGAAATTACTGTCGGAGCTCCGACAGTAATTAAAAAACTATTTTACTATTAAATTACTGTTAATTACTGTCGGAATACCCAACAGTAATAACCGACAGTAATTACTGTCGGACGTTCCGACAGTAATTAAAATACTATTTTATTAGTAAATTACTGTCGGAATATCCAACAGTAATAACCGACAGTAATTACTGTCGGATATGTGTCCGACAGTAATTACTGTCGGATTACTGTCGGATAGAAATTACCGTCGAAGGTTTACTGTCGGAAACTGTCGGAGCGCTTCCGACAGTAAATTCATCATTACTGTCGGAATTTCTTAATTACTGTCGGATTGCTCCGACAGTAAAGACGTGTTTTTTAGTAGTGGAAGAGGTCGCAATACATAAGCTAAGCGTGGACAAAACTGTTACACCAATACAACAACGACCTCGAGTCTTTTCGCCAGAAAAATAGGTCGCAATCAAGGAAGAGGTAAAAAAACTGCTGCGAGCTGGGATCATTGAAGAAATTCTATACCCTACCTGGATTGCAAACGTTGTCATGGTGAAGAAAACAAGTGGAAAATGGCGCATGTGTGTAGACTTCACCGACCTAAACAAGGCCTGTCCAAAAGACTGGTACCCTCTCCCTATATACCAGCTCGTCGATGCAATCACAGGGCATAGGATTCTGAGCTTCATAGATGCCTATTCGGGATACCATCAAATCAGGATGTGGCTTACCGACAAAAAGCTGACTGCCTTCCGAGCTGCAGGGGCCTTCCACTGCTATAAAATGATGCCCTTTGGCCTAAAAAACGCAGGAGCGACATACCAGAGAATGGTCAACAGGGTATTCAGGGATCAGCTCGGCCGCAATGTGGAAGCGTACATCGACGACATGGTCATCAAGACCAAAAATGCCAACTGCATCACTGATTTGCAAGAGACGTTCACCAACCTTAGAAAGAACGTAATGAAATTGAACCCCGCCAAATGCACCTTTGGGGTAACAGCGGGAAAATTTCTAGGATACATGGTGAACGCAAGGGGTATTGAGGCCAACCCAAAAAAAATCAAAGCTTTGGTAGATATGCGTTCGCCGAATTCAATACGAGGAATCCAGCAGTTGAATGGGCGCATAATAGCTTTAAGTCGGTTTATCGCCAAAGCAGCAGACAGGAGCCTGCCATTCTTTAGGGTATTGCGAGGAAGTAAAAGCTTTTCCTGGAATGAAGAATGCGACAAGGCATTTGCCGAGTTAAAAGAGTATCTCGGTAGCCCGCCGTAACTCTCTAGCCCGGCACTTGCCGAGGTCCTTTCCATATACCTCTCGCAGCAGATCTTGCGGTAGCCGCGGTCCTACTAAGGCAAGACAATGATGCACAAAGGCCAGTGTACTATGTCTCGCGCGCCCTAACCGACGTAGAGACAAGGTACTTGAACGTCGAAAAAGTAGTCTTAGGACTGGTCGTAGCTACCAGAAGACTGAAATATTACTTCGAGGCCCACGCTATGATCGTCTACATCGACCTGCCCCTGAGAAAGATACTTCATAAGCCTGACGTCGCAGGAAGAATGATGAAATGGGCAGTCGAACTGTCGGGTTATGACATCACTTACAAACGGCGAAAGACGATCAAAGCACAGTTTTTGGCCGACTTCATCGCCGAAACATCGTTTGTAAGGGATGATACAATCACAAGCAAGCACAAGGGGACGAGCACATCAAAGAAATTATCAATCTCGCCGAAATGGGGAACAAAGTCCAAATCTTTGGTGAGACCAGAAATTCATTGGACAATACACATCGACGGCTCGGGAGCAAAAATGGCAGTGGTGTGGGGTTATCCTTGTTGTCCTCAGAAGGCGAAGAGATTAGCAAAGCAATCCACTTCAAATTTACCCCGTCGAACAATCAGTCTAAATACGAAGCCCTTATTGCCGGAATTGAATTAGCCAAAGAGGTTGGAGTGGAGAACCTCATTATATTCAGCGACTCACAGCTTGTCGTAAAGCAAATTTCGGGGGAGTATGGTGCTATTCACCCCACACTATTAAAATATTGCGAGCTGGCGAGGAAGTTACTGTGTGGACTCAAATACTGGGAGCTGGAATAGACCGACTGTGAAAATAATACTCGGGCAGACTATTTATCAAAGATAGCTTCTGGCGAGCTTGAAGACTTGCCTGGAGGAATGGTGGTAGAATTCCTAGAAAGCCCCTCCATCAATAGAGAAGCCGTCCTACCTGTCATCCGCGTTGACAAATGCTGGATTGATGAAATCCAGGAGTGCATCGAGCTAGGCACACAGCCCGCCGACGTTAACATGGCCCAGGCCTTGAGAAAGCGGGTAGCCCGATACATGGTGATCGGAGACACCCTCTACAGGAAATCCTTCACCAAGCCACTACTTTGGTGCGTGCGACCAGAGATTGTAGAAGAACTCCTTGTCGAGGTACATGAAGGCGTATGCAGAGGCCACCCTGGAGCGAGGACACTAGCAAATCGGATCATTTTTCATGGTTATTACTGGCCGAGCTTACGAAAAGACGCAGAGGCGTACGTAAGAAAATGTGATAAATGTCAAAGATTTGCTGACATTCCTCGCCTACCAGCGGTTCCCCAGACTACAGTCGTAGCGGCTTGGCCATTCGACATGTGGGGAATAGACCTTATCGGTCCTTTCCCTAAAGCTAAAGGAAATTGCGAGTTTGTGATCGTCACAGTCGATTACTTCACTAAATGGGTGGAGGCAAAACCATTAGCAAGCATTACCGAGGACAAGGCTATCAGTTTCGTTCATGATCACATATGGTGCCAGTTTGGATTACCTCGGATGATCATCTCGGACCATGGAACTCAATTCTCAAGCAAATTCACTGCGAGCTGCGAGCGTATAAATGTCAAACACTGGATGTCCTCGATGGCCCACCCTTAAGGAAATGGTCAGGCAGAAGTAGGAAACAAGTAAATCCTACATGCCTTGAAAAGAAGCCTAGACGAGAAGAAAGGGAGATGGTACGATGAGCTCCCCGCAGTGTTGTGGAGTGTTCGCACCTCGGTCCGAGGACCAACGGAAGAGACCCCATTTGCCTTGGCTTACGGCTCGAAAGCTATGGCACCCGTGGAGATGGCCCTTCCGACCTTCCGAGTTACTTACTTCAACGAAGAAACAAACTGAGAAGCTCTGGGGCTTGACCTAGACCAACTCGAAGAAAGGAGGCTTGAAGCAAGGATGAGGATGGTAAATTACAAACAGCTCACCAAAAGCCATCATGACAAAAAAGTAAAGCCGAGATCCTTTTCAATAGGGGACTAGGTATTAAGAAAGATCGAGGTCACAGGAAGGAATGTGAACAGAAACAAACTCTCCCCAAATTGGGAAGGACCTTTCAGAGTCACGGGCATGATCCGAGAAGGCACTTATGGGTTGGCCGATCAAGATGGGAAAGAACTGAAGAATCCAAGACATGCCGACCATCTCCGAAGATACTACCAATAGAGGGAATTTTCTGTTTGTACTTTCATCAAAAATAGTGTTTATATGTTCTGAATTATGGAATTGGGTTTATTAGAAATCATTGATTGCTTCTTATTCCCCATTGCTTCAAGAAAAATTATGGCTTATTCTTTGCCAAAGAATCTACTTAAAAGTGTTCCTCGCCTAAACAAGGTGGAACCTTAAAGTTATTTACGAGCTAAATTCCTCACCAAAGAAAAGGTGGAATTCTAAGGCTCCATTCAAAGCTCCTCGCCAAAAATCAAAGGCGGAACTTTACCCTAGACCTCGACTAAAAATGAGGTAATCACCTCGCAAAAACTGAGCATACTCATTCAAAACGATTCGGCCTAGTGGCCACGTTTAAAGATTTACTTTGCAAATCTAACCCAATAAATGAACAATATAAAAGAAAAATAAAAAATAGATTGCATTATGTTACATCGGCACAAAGGCCAGTAGTATCAAAAGTACAAAATAAAAATTACAAGGCAAGGACCAAGATAAATCTCGACACAGCAAGGATAAAAGATACAAAGCTCGGTTAGAATCCTTAACTGCTTCGCTATGTTGATCTTGATTGGTCTTCTCGCCTTCAAAATCCTTGAGCATGGTATCACCGTCAAAAGTGGCAGCCGGGTTTTCTTGAAGGATCTTCACCACACTCCTAAAGTTATAACTAAGGGGAGTAAGTGGAGTCCAAGACTCTTTGCCCTTTTCAGCATCATTGGCATGTAAGGTGACCAGCTCGTCTTCTTCATAAGGCACCAGCTCGTGCCCACTCCTTGCCAAGTCACCAAAAAACTCAGTCTGGCCCCACTCCAGCAAACGGCTCAGACAGATCCCGGATCCAGCGGCCACCTTCAAGATATGTTCCCTACCTCGGATATAATATGGTATGATGGCTTCACCGAAGGCAAGGGATTCCTGAAACTCTTTTAAGACCTGGTCACGAGGAGGATTGCCTTTAGCCACAGCGAGCTCCCGTTCTAGGCGAGTAACCTTGTCCTCGGCCGCAAAAGCCCGTTGCTTAAGCTGTTGCTTGTCTGCGGACAAGATATCCCGCTCCTCGGCCAATTTCTTCGCTGATCCCTCGACCTTCTCAAGATTTACTTCTAGTTTCTTCTTAAGGTCTTCGAAAACGGCGAGCTGGGATTGGGCTCGCTTGACCTCCTCCTTGGAAACTCGGAGGTCACTGATTACCCGGTCGTGCTCGTTATTCTGATGGATCTTCTTAGCCGTAAGCTTTTTAACCTCGGACCGGGACTCATTGAGCTCGGTGCCAAGTGTGTGTAGAGCTGTAGCCAATTGCATAAACAAAGCAACTTCGTCAGCAAAAAAAAAAAAAAAAAAAAAAGAGAGATCAAGATTCTTTAAGACGAGGGAAAATAATAAAAGAATACCTCGCCGATAGCAATGCCCGATGTTCCGAGGAGCTGCATCCGACCCATATCCTTCATCTTCTCCACGAGTTGATCGTCTAATCACCGGAGGATGAGGCCCTGGTCAGCTACAACCCCGTCCGAGGAGCGATCAAGGGTAGTCAGCACATTGGAAAGCACGGGAACGTCTCTAATGGCCTTCGCCAATTCAACCCCAGCGACTCGACTGGTGGGGACCTCGTAGTCTGGCCTAAGCCATAGAGGCGTGTCATCCGAACTGGAAGCAGCTGCCAGTTCAGAGGTCGGGGGCACAGGGGAGATGTGCTCGGTCCCCCCTTTCTCAGTGACAGGACGGTCGAGCCCAGCCACCTCCTCGGTTTTATCCTCGTCAACAAGGCCGACCTCAACAGATATTTTCTTTTTCTTACGGAGAGGCCCTGAAGCTGACGAAAGTTTAGTTTTCACGGCCTTGACCTTGGGAGGCCTCTCAGCGGACCGGACTTTGTCGGGAGCAGGTCCCACAGCCATAGTGGGAATCGGTATAGCCTTCCCGGCATCTCGGGTGGCACCCAGATTTACGGGGAGCACCTCGACACGAACTCTCGCAGCTTCGGCCAGACCACCCTTCGAGACTAGAAATTTATCCAGATTAAACATTGTTGCAAGAAAAAATAAGAAGTCAGACAATTGAGCCAGAGAACAGGCGATTTGAAAAGAATCACGAAGAGGCTAAAGTTTTTACTAGGGTCGCATCCCTTCTCTAATTCTCCCCGGCAAGTCGGACACTGCTCGCAGAAATATAGGTTTTAGTGCAGGCACCATCCAGGAAAGCTCTTTATCACGGGCATAGTGCACAATGGGGACACGTCCCCCAAATTCTTCCCCGAAATACCGGCAGCCCGCAGCAGCTTCTCGTCATCAATAATTCCCCTCCAGTTGTACAGACGGGCCGATACTTTCCCCTCGAACCCGAGCACACCCTCAATAGCAGCCTTGGCTCGCTGCTCATAGGCTGTAAGCTCGTCTTTCTTGCGAACAGAGATTTCATATTGTTTTGTCGGGAGGTGAAAATTCTAACTCCTCTGACTCTCTACCCCGATAACTTTATCCGCCCAACCACCCACCTTGTTCGGCATTTCAGTGAACAACTTTACCCCAAAATTCTGGGATTTGCAGTTGATCCAAGTACGGTCGAGGGTTTGGCAGACATGGAAGTAGTGACGGAAGAGGTTGACACTGGGCTCGAAGCCAAGCAAGTGAGTTACTGCCGCAAAGCTAGTCAGTATCCTCACTGTGTTAAGGGAGAGATCTAATGGATGAGCCGACATCTCGCCTAGAAACGAGTAAAAAAATGGGTCTAGTGACAGACATTGGCCCACCTCAAAGAAACTAAGGTAGAAGCCAACCCGGCCTTTTAAACCCCTCAGCTTGGCCAGGTCGCCCCTAGTCATAAAGGATCCCCGAAAATCGTCGAAAAGATGGTTGTAGTTGTTGTTCCAGAGGGTCAAATCTCGGGCACTAATCTAGTTGACCCAAGTTTTGGGGGCTCTGCTCGCTTTAGCCTCGGTTTTCTCAGGATCAGCTCGTCCTGAGGTGGAAGCTCTGCCCCTTGTCCTTGCCATTTACACAGAAGCAGACCTATTAAACGACCTGAAATTGCGAGCTAATAAGGGGCTGCGAGCTAGCATCTTATACCTCTTTTGGCCAGAACGGGACCTCTCAGTCTTAAAGACCCCACGAGTTTTCGTCCGGCCAGAGCGAGCTCTCTCTGCCTTAATGGCCTCCTGAGTCTTTTTCTCTCTGTTTGCCTTGATACAAGCTATTATCTTATCAATGGTGAAATAATGATCCCAAAGCTCGTCAACAACCTCAATGGGTCGGAGTAATTGCATTGGGGTCGATGATGGAATGTCGGAGACAGTATAGAGGTCATCAGTGACTACGAAGAAACTCTCTACCCCAACACCCTAACTTATTAAATATGTTCTCGCCACGTTAGGGTGCACGAAGACCCAGCGACCTTGGCCCTGCCTATATATGTTACTCCCCGAAGGAGAGCGAGCAAAGACTTTGGGGGTGGAAGGGTCAGATGTCGAGCTCGAAGAAAATGCCGAACTCGACGAACCTGAGCTCGACGGGGATGTCGAACTCAGAGACTCGACGGGGGGAAACACGAACTCGACTCCCTCCAAAAATGACATTAAAAGGGAATTTGAAAGCTTCTAAATCAAAAAGGCAAGGGGATTACCTGTGTCAAGAAGTTGAAGAGACGAAAGAAAAGGATTAACAGTTCACCTGAAATCAAACAGGCACCGGAATCAATGTCACCGGCGTAACACAAACAAAATTAACAGGGTTTTGCAGGCACGAGACGGGCCAAAATGGCCCCAAAGGAAGTTAAAAATGAGAAGGAAACTACCTACGGAGTGAAATCGTGTTAATAGCAGCTGGAATGAACAGAAACAAAGATTGTTCGAGACGACTGGACTTTGCCGAAAATCGCTTGAGCCCGCCGGAGTGAGAATTCTCTAGGGTTTTAGGTAAAAAGTGAAACGCAACAGAGATTTTCTCTATTTATAACCCAGGTCATCGGGTTAACCCGGGTAAAAAATGCGCGGATCCTAGTTTGGCGTATCCTGTAAGCTTCGTATCGTGAGATGGACGCGCGGCTAAGAGCGCGTTCAGCTGCATTTTGGAAATTTGAAGGGGCACGAATTAAATGCAAAGCAAACGTCGTGTATCCCGCTCATAATTACTTGATGTGACCCTAAGTAAATGCATCTTCCCAACACTTTACCAGGAAGCGGTTAAAAACCAGCTCGCTCACAGTCACGACCTTAACATAATTATCTTTAACATAGTCGCGCCGAGCTCTAAAGACAAATTCCTCGTCTTCAGGATGAATCCATTCAGCCAAGGACTCGGGGGCTACTGACGGGATCCTCCCAAACATTCATAATACATGTCCTCCACGTCAACCTCAGGTGGGTCCTAAGATTCCCGTCGGCAGTAGAGGTTTGGGTCCCAAGGCCGAGGTCGTCGGCTTAGCCAGACCTCGGCATGATCCAACAATAACCACATGAATTGAGTGAGAATCTCTCATTGTGGAGGCCTGGGTCCCATGGCCAAGGTCGTCGACTTAGCCAGACCTCGGCATGATCCAACAATAACCACATGAATTGAGTGAGAATCTCTCATTCATTACGAGATAGGAAGGATTAACTGAATAGTGTAAACGGCTAAGCTCATGCATAGCTCATGCATGTCAGCCATCTTTAATGATCACAGAATACTAACCAAAGATCATCCTCGGCATTGACCATTATCGACCTCGCCACCGACGAGGTCGACCCTGGGGCGAGCAACGCGCGACCTCGGCACTGGTCGGCTTCAGAACATTAAATGCTTAAATATCTGTCAGTACCTAACCTGGCAGAATCCAGACATTCTCATTGAAAGAAGATATTCCTTTAGCGTGAAGCTTTGTCGGTATTTATTAGCTTCCCACTTCCCCAGGAAAGAAGTCTCTATTTGTCAACTTAATCCTGACAACAGCATGGTCCCCCTTAATGTGCATTCATCCCTCAGCAAGCAGGTGGCTCAACTTGTATCACTACGCACGCCACCTCTGGCTATAAATACCAGGAGTCACTTCCATTTAGGAAGGAGGGTAACATTTACTCTAAAGAAGACAAGTTCAGTGAAATATACATTTACTCACTAGCATATAACCTACATTCATTGCTCTTAGTGAGTTAAAAACGGCAGCTTTCCACCCACATTCCACTCATTCAATACATTAGAATTGACTCTCACACCGGAGGATAATAGTCGGGTAAAACCCCCGACACCCCTAACGGCTATTTTCTTTGTCAAACTGTTGTAGGCCCCATCGTCTTGTGACAACATAGTCCCAACAAGAAGAGCCTTTAGAGAGCCGAGACATCCTGATCGTGAGCTAGCTGCATACGTGGATCCGACGTGATCACTATATTTATTTCTGCGTGATCAATAATATATAATTTTTTTTTTGTATGATTGTAGGTGTTGCACTTTTTCAATAATTTAAATAGTGAAAAGTGAAAAATTATTTCTGTAAAATTTTTATTTTTATATTTCTATAAGGGCCCTTTTTTTTTCTTTTTGTCATGGGCCCTCAAAAGTTCTGGGCCGGCCCTAGGAGAAACAAGAGAGGACAATCAGTGTTTTTATGATTCATGATGTGCTATATAATAGATGTACACTATAGCAAGCAGTAGAATGTCCACGGGTGTTAGCCAGGAATTATCTTACCTGATGTGTTTGAACCACCTTCTTGTGCTGCTTTCCAAAATGTGAATATTTTTTCTTTAAAATTGAAGGGGTAAATGTTTATTTAGAATTTTATGCACTTCTTACCATATTTTTGAAAAAGGTCACCTCTGGATCTAGTATTGTGAAGTGGAATTTTCTCTCTCGAAGTCCCTAAGCAAGCTGCTTTCTTACTTCACCCTAAGGTGCCCGTAAAGAACTCATATTGTTACTGCACATTTGGTATTTTAGTGGTCATTTCATTCCGGGCCAAAAGTTTGTTTTCTGTTCCATTCAAATAAAAATGCCCTTCCTTTCTATCCTGTTTGTGAGTCCCAAACTATCCGTTAATTGATATCAGTTGCTTCATAGTGATTTATATCTGTTGTCTGATCCAACAATAAACATGATCACTAATATGCAAGTGCGTCACGTGTTTACATCTTGACTGTCACTGAGCTTGGTTTCCCCTAGATTTTTTGGTAGAAGAATTTTCGTTCATCATTGTCTTGTGTTTGGTTCTAATATAACTGAAATTGATATAGGACATAATTCCTGTGGAAGGCTTGAACCTGGAGAACGTCCCGGCTGGAGCATATGACATTCACTACTTACCTATAAGATTGCTTGGCTCAGATGGAGCACCAGCAAGATGCATTCTTATCAAGTGATACGTTCCTTGTACTCTCTCTCTCTGTCTCTCTTTCTCTCTCTCTCTCTACACTTATGTCATACTTTCACTTATATGTTATCATTATTAAGTTGCAAGGTGGAATATGCTCATTATGCCATGTTCCTGATGCATACCATAAACTTCGATGCAGGAGAAAATGACGTCGCCTTGAATACTTGACTAATAACTAGCTGGAATGGCTTGCTATGGAATGTATTAATTTTCACCCTTTGAAGCAGTGGCTGAGTTGATAAGGTTTACTCATAGCGCTTGTACAGTCTTCTTAAGTTTGCCCAGGTGTATTATGTGAAACATCAATATTAAAACACTTACATTGGCTTTTGTTTAAATAGATTTATGAGTTAATATATTTGCACCAATGCTGGGAGAACTCATATTCTTGGGGTGGGGGGAGTGTTGTAATTATGCTGGAAAATTTTTATAATGGTGCTTAATCCTCCGTAGAAGAGGAAAAAGGGACTAACTCGGTAACAAACTCTTGGAATACTGGTTTGCATTAGATTCCATAACTTACCAAAATTAAGCAGGAGAGTGTCAGGCTGAGATGAAGTTTGAGCTGCTGAGTATGCAAGACCTTGAAAAAAAGATAGAAATGGGATATTAATTCCAGTTAAAAGGTTAGAATTCTAAGTGTGTGGGGAGGGAGGGGGGGAGTAGGCATTAATTCTCAGACGTGTATTGCTTATGGCTTTTCGTGTTGTTAATTGATCGGTGAAATTAAGTAGGCTATTATTCTGTATGAAGATGTATAGCTGTAAAGGCCTGATGTGCTGCTTAAGTAATAAAAACTGACAAATGTGAAAATGAACCTCCCACCCCCCGCGCAAATCTTCTTAGCTAGCTACATGTACTCAGACTAAATTTTCTATTAGGGTTTTTGTTTTGTTTGCCCGAATAACGTGTCATTTTGTCAAATAAAAGTTTACACTTTCCAGCATGAAGTACAATACTATAATTTGGTGCTTGTTCCAACTAAATAAAATCTTGCTCCAGAAAAATTCATGCCTTGTATGTTTAGTAGTTCTTATGCTAGTTTTTCTATTAGAGTTCATACGGGAAGGCCTCACTCTCAAAGGTGGCAATTCTTGCAAGCCAGCTCCAGAAAGTTAGGAGCTAACCATCTTGTGAAGAGATAACCCAAAAGTGGAGGTATTTGCAGAAAACTTTTGACTAACAATAATTTGAGGTTACATTTTGACTTTATGTTGAAGTGATGCCATGTTTATAAAAGAATATAATCAAAAGTAAGACTTAGAAGAGAATAGAAGGGACTTAAACTGACTTTGACTTTTTTATACTAAACAATCATGTGAAAAGATTACTTAATCAGGATAATAACTCTAATAATAAGTATGATAAAAGTAATAGGCTTTAGGTGATCATACATGCACTTATCAGTCCTATAAAATGGGGTGCTGCTAATGGCTATTCACTCAAACCGAGTTTGAAATTCATTAGCCATTAGCAATTAAAAGCTTGGCATCAATGGCTCAGGCTGTTACTACAAACCATGTCGTGTGGATTGTTGTGTTCATGCTAGCTGCTGCAATTGCAGGTGTGCAACTCCACCAGGAATTGCCAAGGGCCCTACCAGCGCAAAGTGTATGAATGAGAAATTCAAAACTTGTTACAATCTGGAACATGTCTGCCCTAAGTTTTGTCCCGACGGGTGCACTGTTGATTATAGATCTTGCAAACCTATTTGCATTGACTCGACAACTCCACCATCTGACTCTGAATCTCCACCGGAGTCTGAGTCTCCACTGATAGCACGCATGACTCTTTGTGTGCATGACTTTTTATATATCCCACATGTCAAATGGTTTGTGTATAGATGCTAGCTAAATTCTTTGTATCTTGGAGTTTACTCTTGTGACTATTGTATATATATAGCTGTTAAAATGCTATAATACAGAACGTGGAAATACAAACAGATTGGGGCCTTCAAACTCAAAGCAGTCTTCTATCTCTTCCTTTCTTTCTATACTCAGCACTACCTTCTCTTTGTTCTGCAAATTCTTAAAAATCGTACATCCACCAAAGCCCAAATCTCCACCAGAAGTCTGAATCTCCACAATTTGAAACTTCTACAGAATCCAGATGTCCACCTCCGACCAGGGCCGTTCCTGACAATTTATAGGCCTGGGGCGAAGGAGCAAATAAGGGCCCTAATAAACTAATAAGACGCAAATGTGAATGCCTATAATACGAACTTTATACTTCAAAACATACTTCTTATTTCATTTAACGAAAAATATTATGTTTTTTTTTTTACAAATATCGATAAATAGATCAAATTCAGCTAAAAAATTTCGTCCACTTGAAAATATTAGTATGTTTTTTTTGAGATGTCTGCAATAGAATTTTTAAATATATATGTTGATGAGGAAGCGAAGAATGTTGGATCAAAGTTTCTGTCCTATTTATTGTTGAACAACTATTGTCTGTGAGAATGGATATGCTTGCTCCCTCGTTCATAATGGTGCTTAACAAACATATTGTTGGTTAGTGTGACAACAAAATCATCAGCTTCATTATTGAAACTCAGTGAAAACAAACTTAATAAACATTAGACATAAGAATATCTCATTTTTATCAATCTAAAAATCTTAATGAGGAAGAAGAAAAACATAGCAAATAAAAAAATAAAAATTGCTCGGGCGGTTGGTTTTAAGCTGGGTTACATAAACACAAACTCTAATCCAATTTTGAGAAACACAAACTCTAATCTAATTTTGATCGAAAAGCAAATAAATTGAAGGAAGACTTCACCGTAATCGAATCAATAACTATAGGCCGATCTTGATTCTTGAATCTTGATAGTTGACAAGCAAATTCAAACCAAAAAATCCCCCAACTCCCAAAATTAAAATTACAACAAAAAATCCAATCAAATAATATTCATCAAAGATTCAAAATTCCTGAAATTGAATGGTCAAAGAAATTAAAACTAGAGATTGGGACTGTAAATTAGAAATTAAGGAGTAAAGATATATGTATTACCTTAATCAAACAAAGGAATCGAAGAAAGAGAGAGTGAGCCCGGCTCTTCCGTTGAGAGAGAGTTTGTGTGTTTGCGAGTTGCGACGGAGAAAGACAGAGAAAGAGAGTGTTCGAATTCGCCCAAAATCAAAGTCATTAAACCAATCAAAATCTTCAAAGAATTTAAAGAGACGAAGTTGGTGTGAATGTCGGCGTGAATCTGAAGAGACAAAATCTTCAAAGAACCAATCACGTAATATTTTTTTTATAAAAATTACTACTATATACTCACTCCATCCCTAATTTATTGTCTTGTTTGACCCGGTACACGGATTAAGAAAAAATAATTGAATTAATTAATAATATTTATATAGTGTGTAGTTTCTTTGAATGTCCATGTGTATGTGACTCATAATTAAAGTATGGAAAAAAAGTAAATTTAAAATAGTAAAAGTGATGTTTTAAAAAAAAGTTTCAAACAAAACAATTATTTAGGGACAGATAAAAAAAAACAAAATAATAATTTAGGGACGGATAGAGTATATAATTTGTATGTATATATATATATATATATATATATATATATGTATATATGTATATATATGTATATATGTATAATTAAATTTGGGCCCCCCAAAATTTTGGGCCTTAGGCCATCGCCCTCCAAGACAACCCTCAAGGCCGGCCCTGCCTCCGACTACCACTCCACCATCACCGCCATCAAACTCAACAACACCAGACTTGCCTACTCCCTCTTCACCTTCACCTCCATCAACAACACCATCATCACCCACTCCCCCACAAATCCCTACACCATCATCTGTTCCTCCAACTTGGTCTTCTCCTCCATCGTCAACTCTTTCCACTTTGCCAAAGAAAGTCAAGTGCAGGAACCAGCATTACCCACTTTGTTAAGCACGGGAGCCTGCCTGCCCTAACTCTTGCCCTGGTGGATGTCAGGTTGATTGTGTCTCATGCAAGCCAGTTTGCAGTAAGTTCTTTACACTTTCTCTCTTTCGCACTTTGCACTTGTTTCTTTCTTCTTATACACACACATATTTATTATTTATTTATTTTTGGGGGATCGGGGGACTGTTACGAAACTTTTTCCAAACTCTAATGTGTTAATTTACATGTGGCAAAATGCAGAGTGTGATATGCCCGGAGCAGTGTGCCAAGATCCTCGTTTCATAGGTGGTGAGGGCATCACCTTCTACTTCCATGCAAGAAGGATCAAGACTTCTGCCTAATCTCAGACACCAACATCCACATCAATGGTCACTTCCTCAGAAGGCGAAACCACTACATGAAAAGAGACTTCACTTGGTCCAATCTATTACCATTCTCTTTGGCAACCACAAACTAGTAGTCAGTGCTCAAAAAACTTCATCTTGGGATGACACCATTGATCATCTCGCCATTACCTTTGACCAAATGCCCATTCTCCTCCCTGAAAATGAAGGCGCAAATTGGCAATCACAAACTATTCCAAGGGCAACCATTTTTAGGACCAGTGACGCTAACGATGTCCTTGTTGAAGTTGAAGGCCTTTTTAACATCACAGCAAAGGTGGTGCCTATTACTGAAGAAGAATCAAGAGTTCATAACTATGGTATAACTGCAGATGATTGCTTTGCTCATCTTGACTTGGGTGGGTTTCAAGTTCTTCTCCTTGAGTGATGAAGTCAACGGTGTTTTAGGGCAGACATATAGAAGTGACTATGTGAGCCAAGTACAGATTCGTGTGACAATGCCTGTGATGGGAGGAGAGAGAAAATTCTCAAGTTCGAGTCTCTTTGCCACCGACTGCTCTGTTGCAAGGTTTAAAGGCGGCATTGAGTATAGTGATACTGAAGCTTCTTTGTTGAGCTTGGAGTTACCAAGTTTAAGTTGCGAAAGTGGTTTGGGTGGGCAAGCTGGAGTTGTCTGAAAGAAATAGATTCTCAATATATCATCACACGTCCCTTTTTTTTTTCTTCCTATGAATTGATATGCAACCTTGGAACCCCCCATCGAAAGAGATGGAAGTCTGGTTGAATAAGGGCAGCAAAAACCATTCTCTAATTACTTGGGCTATAGCTAGAGATTGAGAATTTGTCATGTAATGTCCTCAGTACTAATGCTTCAGTTACTACACTAATTAATACCATATGTTATTTGTTGTCATATAACTCAACTGTGCAGAAGAAGATGAATTGATTATGTCTTGAACATGAATCGATACTGAATAGTTAATTCTTGTATATAAGGCAATTGTTCATCAGTTTTCTCATATCAGTGGTAGTCATTCCCTTCCACTATATAATGTGAGAAATGGATAAGAACTCTTGCGTAACAAAAGAGCACTTCTCACTTTGCAAACACATGGTGAAACCTTAATAGGTAGTACTTCATTTGTTTTAGGATTGTACTACCTAGAGACTACAGTGATGAATTTGAGGTCTTGGCTAGAAATATACTCCCTCCGTCCCTAAATTATTTTCTTGTTTGAGTCGGTACACAGATTAGGAAAAAAACAATTACTTGATTATTAATATTGGTAGTGTGTAGTTTTTTTTAATGTCCATGTGTATTTGGCCCATAATTAAAATAGAAAGAAAAGTAAGGGTAAAATGATAAAAATGTTATAAAAAAAAAAAAAACTTTCAAATAAGACAATTATTTTGGAACGGACAAAAAAAGAAAGCAATACAATAATTTAGGTACAAAACAAACAAAATGACTATATATTGTTTGAAACTTATAATTTGAAGCCATGTTTGCTGTCCACGTATGGCATCTCATCTCAACACCAGGATCAACGCGTTAATTTCTTCTTCTTCTTGGATTTTTTTGACAACAATCAATTTTTTATTTATGTAATTTATTTATGATAAATGGCTTCTAAAAAAACAATTTTCAATAAATTCTTCAGGTTTTGGTTTACATCTGAAACTTGGGCTTCTTGAAACAAGTTGGGGAAGGTGAGTTTGTAAAAGAAGATAGAGACATTGAGGAAAACAGACAACGCGATTCTGCCTTTTTCAGACATCAAATCCAGGCAGCCAAAGCAATAGAATGAATCTTTCAACTTGACTTGTAGAATATATATATTAAGAGTAATGCTATGTGCACCAAAAGTCTTTGTTGGCATCATTTGGTTGGTTAGAAATTTTATAAGTGGTAGAACCCACAAATCATTTAAGCAATCAAAAGATAACAACTGAAATTTTGGTGTATACTTTAGGTGCACATAAAATTAATATATTAATTGACATCTCTTTTCAGAAACCATACACTACACACTGAAAATTGGCAAAAAAAAAAAAAGAGAGTAGGGTCAACATATAAATGTAGAATTCTGTGAATTCTTGAATAATCAGCTTGTTTTACATATGTTGCTTACACATATATATATATACAAGATACATCAAGAATTAGTTTAATGTATACAAGAATGCACAAAGTCAGGTTTTGACCAGAGAGGGGCTGTTTGAGAAACCAATGACCTGCTGTGATGCTTGGTCTCTCATGGTACGTCTGTCACCCTCCCGCAAGCTAGGCGGAGGTGGCCGAAGGAGTAGCTTGGAGCAGAGAAGGTTAAAATGCACTTGACTAAGGCCTTTAGTAAACAAGTCAGCAAGTTGATCATTTGTGGAGACATATGACAGCTTAAGAGACTTTCGTTGAACGAGTTCCCGGACAAAGTGATAGTCTATTTCGATGTGGCGGGTTCGAGCATGGAAGACTGGGTTTCGAGCCATTTGGAGAGCAGAGAGATTGTCACAAAATAGTGTGGGAGGTTGATGAAGTGGAATATTTAGTTCGCGAAACAGGTAAGTAAACCAACGAACCTCAGCTGCTGTGATAGCAAGGGCTCGGTATTCTACTTCGCTGCTGGAGCAAGAAACTATTGTTTGTTTCTTAGCTGACCACGAAACTAAATTGGAACCAACGAAGACACATGAGCCCGTAGTCGATCGTCGATCATTCAGGTCCCCGGCCCAATCTGCATCGGAATATGCCCAAATAGATAGGTCGGATGACTTGTAAAACATCAAACCTTTTGTAAGGGAACCTTTGACATAGCGGAGAATTCGTTTTGCTGCTTGAAGGTGGGTGGACCGAGGTTGTTGCATAAATTGGCAGATTTGATTGACGGCAAGGAAATATCGGGACGAGTTAACGTGAGATATTAGAGGCCATCAACCATGCTTCGGTATAGAGTGGGATCTGGAAGTGGGTCACCTTCATCTAGAGAAAGGCGAGTGTGTGAAGCAATAGGGGTGGCACACGGTTTACAATCTTTCATATTGAAACGAGTCAGAAGATCAGCAGCATAGCGAGACTGTTGGAGATGAAGGTGAGTGGTGGTTCTAGTTGTTTCAACACTAAGAAAATAACCCAGGTTGCCGAGCTGACGACTATCAAAGGTAGCACATAATTGATCAATGAATGCCGAGACTGAAGATGGACATGAGCCAGTGACGATTAAATCGTCTACATATACCAGAATGACCGAGGTAGAAGAGTTATCGTGGCGGATGAATAAGGAGCTATCCGTCTGACTGTTAAAAAATCCAAGACGAGTTAGGAACTCGGAGAGGCGATGGAACCAGGCTCTAGGTGACTGCTTCAAGCCGTATAAAGCCCGATGTAACTTGCACACATGTGTGGGTTTAGTTTGATCTACGAAACCAGGAGGTTGAGCCATGTATACTTCTTCGGACAAAAAGCCATTTAGGAAGGCATTCCTAACATCCAATTGTTTAATTGGCCAGTCCCGGGAGTGAGCGATGGAGAGAACAGTGCGAATAGTTGCGGATTTGACCACTGGACTGAACGTTTCGTCATAATCAAGACCCTCTTGTTGATTAAAGCCCTTGGCGACAAGACGGGCTTTGTATCGATCGATTGAACCATCCGCTTTTCGTTTGATACGGTAGACCCAACGGCATCCAACAATATTCATGGAATGAGATGAAGGCACAAGTGTCCATGTGTTGTTTCTTTGTAAAGCAGAGTACTCTTCCCACATAGCAGATTGTCATTGATCAAGGTTTGAAGCCTGTTTATAATTGGTGGGTTTAAAATCTGGTGAATCTGTAAGTGTCGCAGAGTAAGCACTGGGTAGTGGATGGCGAGGAGAGCCATACATCAGTTTGTTTATGCTTTTGAATTTTCTGGGCGGTGTGGACTCAGGTGACGAGGATTCGGGGCTGTTTTCTAAGGATTTTTCAGGCTGTTTACTGGGGAGTTTTCGGGGCTGTTTACTGGGGAGTTTTCGGGGCTGTTTTCTGGGGAGGTTTCGGGACTTATCACTGCTGGAGTATAAGTGTTCTGATCAGGTTGGGCAGCACGATGAACTGCTGTGATTGATGTTGTTGTTGCCAAGCCGCATGGAGGGGATGTGACTAGAAGTTCTGGAGAGTGTGCAGGAGCTGTAGGAGGAGCACAAGCTGGGTGTCCTTGTTATGCGAACTAGCAGCTCTGTCATTTGCAAAAGGGAAAGAAAACTCATTAAAAAGAACATGGCGTGAAATGTAGACTTTTTCCGTAGTTTTATCGTAGCAACAATACCCTTTTCGTTGAGAATCATATCCAAGGAACACACAATGTATGGATTTGGGTTGTAGTTTATGTTTATTGTAGGGTACAATGTAGGGAAAGCAAGAGCAACCAAAGATTTTGAGAAATTTATAGTCTGGAGTTCGTTGGTAGAGTTTTTCGAAGGGAGAAATATAATTTAACTGTTTCATTGGAAGTCGATTGATTAGGTAGACTGCGGTTGAAAATGCTTCCAACTAGAAACTCATAGGAACATTAGCTTGAGCAAGGAGACACAAACCCATTTCTTCGATATGTCGGTGTTTTCGTTCCACGACACCGTTTTGTTGTGGTGTGTGAGGACACGTGAGCTGGTGTTTAATGTCGTGATGTGAGAGAAATTTTCGAAAAGCATGGCTAGTGAATTCGCCACCACCATCAGTTTGCACAATTTTAATTGTGTGAATTGCCTCAATACGTCGAGACAGTTGGTTTTCAATTTGGAGTTTGAAGGTGGCAAATACGGCAAGGACATCAGACTTGTGAGTGATAGGAAATAACTAGGTGTATCAAGAAAAATCGTCAACAATAGAAAGATAGTAACGATATTTATTCAAAGATGCAACTGGGGAAGGTCCCCAAATATCTAAATGTAACATCGTTAGGGGTTCTTTCGAACTAAATGAGCAAGTAACAAAAGGCAATTTGCATGCTTTGCCTAACGGACAAGTTTAACAAAATTTATTTGGGCTGAGCCGACCTTGAATGGGGAGATTAAACTTTTTGTGGAGGACTTGAAGAATCTGTGATGAAGGGTGCCCTAGTCGAGAGTGTCAAACGTCTTGGTTCGTTCGTAATCCAACAAGAGCAAGAGGGCTATGATGAGTAGAGGAGTCGAAAGCGAGATGGTACAGACCGCCGGAGCTATGCCCAGAAAGAAATATCTTCTTGGTGTGGAGGTTCTTAACACGAAAACCAAACGCATCAATTTCAAAGAAACAATTGTCATCATAAGAAAAGCGGCGAATGGAAAGTAGAGATTTGTGGGCGTTAGGGACACATAAAACATTGTTGAATTTGAAAATTTTGTTACCGGAGAAGAAATTGGAGGACCCAACATGAGAAATTGGTGTTTGTGTGCCATCACCAAAAGTTACAGAATCTGTGCCATGGTAAGGGTGTGCTTGTTGAAGTGTTATGGGTTAAGAAGTAATATGACGTGTTGCGCCAGAATCGAGACACCAACTGAGGTTTTGTTTGGGGGAATAAGTGGCGGTGTAGGCTGCGTTATTGCGATTGTAGCAGACATCAGCAGTGTGGCCAAAACGGTGGCAAATTTGACATGTTTGATTTTGGTCTATATGTGAGGGATAGACTGGTGGCTAGTATGGTGGATATTGGTGAATATCTCGACCTCCATTTGAGCGTCCACGACCTCTATCTCTACCACGGCCACAGAAATTTCCTCTACCTTTGCCGCGATAGTTGTTCGAACCATGATTTCGTTGTGGATACTGATTTGGGTTGGACTGATTTCAGTGTGGGTACTGACTGCTGTTGTTGTTTGGTCCTGTTGCGGTCTCGTTTCTGTGGTCAAGGAGGGCAGTGCTTGAGTTGAGGTTTAGAGAAGAGAAACGGGTTTGGAGAGTTTCCTCGTATAATAGACGGTCGGAGAAATCATCAAAGGTGGAGGCTGGATTTTGATTGTACGAGGTGAGAAATTCCATGGATGTGATGGCATACTGGAAACCATGCGGCCGCATAGGGCGTCTGCATGGAATCTTTGCAAGTCGTATGCGGCCGTATAGTGCGACCGCATAGCGACGGGTTTTTTAACCTTTTAAGGGTTTTAGGGTTTCTATTGTATCCATATAAATAGTTGTATACCCAGAACGTTTGAAGGTAGTAAGCCTCTAATAAAATTTCGACAGTTGACTCCAATCTCTCTCTCTTTCGATTTCCAACTGCTTTTGTGTTGTTTTTCGTCAATTGCTTCCGCTGCGTTGCACAACACTTGTTCAATGAGATCTTCATCGGAGATGATGACTCCAGCAGTAGCTAAAGAATTGGACAGTGTAGAAGCACGGAGGAGATAGTCTGTAATTGAGGTGTTTGGTTCAAGTTTAAGGTCGTGAAGCTTTTGGCGTAGAGTGCGAACATGGGCTGCGGAAGTTGCTCCAAATTTCTTGGAGAAAAGTTCCCAGGCAACTGGCGCTATTTTTACGTTGGCAAGATAGGGTTGTATTGTAGCTGTGACAGAGGATCGTATCCAAGCTACAACGAGGCTAGTTGCTTCTAACCATTTTAGATAAGCTGGGTTGGCAGTGACTCTATCTTCGAGTTTTTCATCAGGTGGGTTGTTATCGAAGAGTACATGTTCTAACGAAAATGTACGAAGAACGGCAAGAAATTGAGCGGACCAATTAAGATAGTTTTCTGAGGTTAGCAAGCAATTAGCCATGAGGGATTGAGGGTTGAAGAAAACTGGCAGGGTGTAGCCATTGCTGTTTGGGGCAGATTGGAATTGGCGAGACATTTCAGAGGCAGTGGGGGTGGAAGGATCACTCATGGCGTGAGCCTTATTTCGCTCTGATACCATGTAGAATTCTGTGAATTCTTGAATAATCAGCTTGTTTTACATATGTTGCTTACACAGATATATATACAAGATACATCAAGAATTAGTTTAATGTATACAAGAATGCACAAAGTCAGGTTTTGACCAGAGAGGGGCTGTTTGAGAAACCAATGACCTGCTGTGATGCTTGGTCTCTCATGGTACGTCTGTCAATAAATTCCTCCCTGTATTATCACATTTTATTTATGCAAAGTTGGTTTCTATCGTTTTGATCTTTCCTGATAAAGTCTCCATCTTACATTTCTTGATATTCATTGTTGAGCCCCTATGTAATAACTTAAGATTTTAGAATAGTTGATTACTACTCGCCGGTTTTCGTTCATGAATGATGCGCTGCACTAGTTGATTAAAAGGAAATGCTAAACTTAACATCGTATGTGAAGCTGTCGAGGGTGCATAACCAACAGTAGAGAAAACACCAAACATCAGCTTCTAGCTGATTCTCGATATATAAACCGAATGAGATAAGACCACTTAGTTTAACTGCTAGAATGATGACCTAATTCATTGTCAAGTTGCTATTTGTTTCTGTTACTGCATGCCTATTCAAACTTCAGCTGATCAGAATATAACACCTTAAAAAGATTTAAACGGAACTTAAGGAATTCCGGACATTTGGTTAAAAATCTGAATGGGCCGGGGGTACTGATGAAGCCAGGCTTTCATGCTTTCCTGCCTTGAAATTAATTAAGATTTATGCCAATATTTGTAATGAAGCTGTATAAGGCATAGCTTAATGAAATCATGTTTCTTCATGCCGATCAAAAACTAAAATGATTAAAAAAAAGCTGTATAGCTGTAAGGGCCTGATGTGCTGCTTAAGGAATTATGACCCTGCAGGAATAATAATTAATGTTAATAGAAACAGTTCCTTTACTAATATTTGTAGCAAGCTGTATATAATTCTATCACTAATTTAATTTTGCCAGAGTAAAGATTCATTTGTGAAGGAAGAGTACATGGGTTTCAACATTAATTAGGTACAATATTAATTAGGATTCAATATATGTTTTGACAAAATATATAAAATATTGCTCTAGCTAGCAAAATGGTTGCCTCTCGGTATTTCAGATTGTTGTACTTCTCTAAGGTTCATAAGACAACTGCGGATGGAAGGTCTCACTCCTAAATTTCTTTGGCAATTCTTGTAAGCCTTAATTACTCCGATCCTAGCTAGAAGTTAGGAACTACTAACAAAATTATGAAGATCGAGGAAATCCAATAGTTAAGTATTTGCTGCAGGAAGTGTTAATATTTTGACTTTATATATGTTGAAGTGATGCCATGTTCATGTTCATGTACAGTCTTCCTAATTTTGGCTAGGTGTATGATGAGAAACATCAATAAGCACTCACTTTGATTTGGCTCTAGCTTGTCACAAACTTGCAATAAATTTATAAGTTAATATATTTACACCAATATTGCTGGGAGAAGTCAGTTTAATTTCCTGCCGGGGAGGGCGCTGGGTGGGGTGGTGGTGGTAGTTATAGTGCTGGCCTGACTGAATAAATAAAATCTTGCTTCAGGAAAATGGATGCCTTGTATGTTTAGTAGTTCTTAAGCTATTTTTTCTGTAAGAGTTCATATGTATCGGAACCAGGAAGGCCTCGTTCTCAAAGGTGGCAATTCTTGCAAGCCTGCTCCTGAAAGTTAGGAACTAACAACTTTGTGAAGAGATAACTCAAAAGTAGAGGTATTGCAGTAAACTTTTGGCCAACAATAATTTGAGGTTAAAGTTTGACTATACGTTGAAGTTATGCCATGTTCATGTTTATAAAAGAATGTAATCAAAAGAAAGACTTAAAAGAGAATAGAAGGGACTTAAACTGACTTTGACTTTGATTATACTAAAGAATCATGTGAAAGGATAACTTAATAAGGATAATAACTCTAAAAACAAGTATGATAAAAATAATAGGCTTCAGGTGATCATACATGCACTTATCAGTCCTATAAAACGGGGTGCTGCTGATGGCTATCCACTCAAACCAAGTTCGAAACTCATTTGTCATAAGCAATTTATAAGATTTCCCTCCCATTTCGAAGATCTGTTGAAGCTTGGCATCAATGGCCGAGTCTGTTACTACTCACCATGTTGTGTGGATTGTTGTGTTCATGCTAGCTGCTGCCATTGCAGGGGCAACTCCACCTGGAATTGCCAAGGGTCCTACCACTGCAAAGTGTATGAACGAGAAATACAAGACTTGCTACAATCTAGAACATGTCTGCCCCAAGTTTTGTCCTGACGGATGCACTGTTGATTGCCGCTCTTGCAAACCTATTTGTATTGGCTCAACAGCGCCACCTAGTGAGTCTGATTCTCCACCACAGTCTGGATCACCGCCAGAGTCTGAACCTCCAAAGCCTGAATCTCCGCCAGAGTCAGAACCTCCAAAGCCTAAATCTCCCCCGGACTCTGAACCTCCAAAGACCAAATCTCCCCCAGACACTGAATCTCCAAAGCCCAAATCTCCCCCAGACACTGAATCTCCAAAGCCTAAATCTCCTCCAGAGTCTGAATCTCCGCCAAAGTCTGAACCCCCAAACCCAAAATCTCCACCTGAGCGTGAATCTCCACCAGAATTTGAAACTTCTCCAGAATCCAGACTTCCACCACCATCATTACCTTATCCACCTCCCACTACCACCCCATCACCGTCACCGCCATCAAACACTCCATCTAATCCTACTGGCCCTTCAGATTCAAACATTCCTCCAAGTTCTCCAACACCCTCACCGCCTTCACCTCCACCCACAACGCCATCTTCACCAAGTCCAGCAACTCCTACTCCCACTCCCTCTTTTCCTTCACCTCCATCAACAACGCCATCTATACCGAGTACATCACCTCCAACTTCTACTCCCTCTTCACCTTCACCTCCTCAAACACCTACACCATCATCCAATCCTCCCACTTGGTCTTCTCCTCCCTCATCAACTCCTTCGACCTCACCAAAGAAAGCCAAGTGCAAGAACAAGAATTACCCACTTTGCTATTCAAGGGAGCATGTCTGCCCTAACTCTTGTCCTGGTGGATGTGAGGTTGATTGTGTCTCATGCAAGCCAGTTTGCAGTAAGTTCTTAATTGCACTTCTTCTCTTTCTATCTAATTTACTATACCTTTTTTGACAGGTCAAATGAAAACATTTATCAAACTCTAGCAGCTAATATAGATGTGTGTCGAAATGCAGAATGTGATATGCCAGGAGCAGTGTGCCAAGACCCTCGTTTCATAGGTGGCGATGGCATCACCTTCTACTTCCACGGCAAGAAGGATCAAGACTTTTGCCTAGTCTCAGATACTAACCTTCACATCAATGGTCACTTCATTGGAAGGCGAAACCTAAACATGCAAAGAGACTTCACTTGGGTCCAATCGATTGCCATTTTCTTTGGCAACCACAAACTAGTCATCGGTGCTCAAAAAACTTCATCTTGGGACGATTCCGTAGATCGGCTAACCATTACCTTAAACCAAAAGCCCATTGTCCTCCAAGAAATCGAAGGTGCAAAATGGCAATCTCAAACTATTCCAAGGGCAACCATTTCTAGGACCAGTGATACTAACGATGTCCTTGTTGAAGTCGAAGGCCTTTTTAAGATCACAGCAAAGGTGGTGCCTATTACCGGAGAAGAATCAAGAGTTCATAACTATGGTATAACTGAAGATGATTGCTTTGCTCATCTTGACTTAGGATTCAAATTCTTTTCTTTGAGTGATGAAGTGAATGGTGTGTTAGGCCAGACGTACAGAAGTGACTATGTGAGTCGAGTAAAGATGGGTGTGTTAATGCCTGTGATGGGAGGAGACAGAAAGTTCTCAAGTTCCAGCCTCTTTGCCACTGACTGCTCTGTTGCACGGTTTAAAGGCAGCAGCCATGGGTATGGTGGTGAAGCCTCTTTGATGAGCTTGGAGCTACCAAGTTTAAGTTGCGCAAGTGGTTTTGGTGGGCAAGCTGGAGTTGTCTGCAAGAGATAGATAAATTCATGCATAACTCTACACACACGCGCGCACACACACATATTTATATCATGTGTTTACTGTTGTTTTCTTTTCAATTGATTTACTATGTATTATTGCCTGGAAAACAGGGAGTAAAAAGATTGGAACCCACCATCTGATGGAAGAGATGGAATTCTGGCTGAATAAGTGTTCCAAAAGACTTTCTCTGACTTTGTTTATTGAGAAAGTGTCGTGTAATATCATCAATATTCATGTTTCATTATTAATACGAATACCATTATCTGTGTCTTTTAGTTTTAACTCGACTGTGTGAAACTATGATAAATTATTTTTCGAACATGAACAGATACTTTATTTCTTTTTTTGTCAAGACATGAATAGAAACTGTGAACTGTTTATTCTTGTAAACATGATGAGGACAGTAACCACATATAAAACGTACATAATTCATTCCTATTCTTTAATCCTAAGGATATCATGCTTGCTAGATCTCATTTTTGCAAATACATGGTTGAAAACCTACGTCCCTAAAATATTGTCTTGTTTGACCCGGTACACGGATTAAGAAAAAACAATTGACTTGATTATTAATATTGATAAAGTGTGTAGTTTCCTTCAATGTTTATTAATATTGGTAAAGTGTGTAGTTTTCTTCAATGTTCATATGTATGTGGCCCATAATTAAAGTAGGCAGAAAAAGTATGGGTAAAATGGTAAAAGTGATGTCGAAAGTTTCAAACAAGACAATTATTTAGGGACGGATAAAAAATAAAACAAGACAATAATTTAGGGACTCGAACGAAAGAGCTATGGTTAAATTAGAATAACCTCTTACCAGTTTACCTACACACTTAGTGGTATTGAGTTGCTAAATATAGCTAGAATACAATATATACATTTTAAAAAATTATCTTTTGTTTTTGTTAACAAGAAGGATTAAAATTATAAAACAAAATTTTGGACCGGTCCACTTTGGTGAATTTTTAACCGTTTTACTATAATAATATCAAATCGCTTAAGTAAACTTTTCAGGAATATGATGCATCGCGGTTCCAAATGCATCGCAATGACAAATGTGTACATAGTCTGATATCAAACGATGTATCTCTTTATCAATGCATCAAAAGTGGACTTTACCAGCTTGATAATATTATCGTAAACTAGAACGGTTGAAAATTCACTAAAGTGTACCGGTTCACAATTTTTCCAATTATAAAAGCAACTTGGCCCATGGGCCTTTAATAGGCTTGAAAGCTCAAAAATTGAATCAGTAGTCCGTGGCCCATGATCTTATTCCTAAATCCTAACATTCAAAAGTAGTAGAAAGAGACGACCTTCCGGACCAGAGCTCACACAGAAAGGTTTAGACTTCTCAATTGCAGAAGCAGCAGGGTTTAAATTCCCAGTTATAGAAGAGAGAGAGAGAGAGAGAGAGAGAGAGAGAGAGAGATGGAAGGAGCATCCTACCAGAGATTCCCGAGGGTGAAAATCCGTGAGCTCAAGGATGATTACGCCAAATTCGAGCTCCGAGACACCGACGCAAGCATCGCCAACGCCCTCCGGCGCGTTATGATAGCCGAGGTCCCTACCATCGCCATTGACCTCGTCGAAATTGAAGTCAACTCGTCGGTCCTCAACGACGAGTTCATTGCCCACCGCCTCGGTCTCATTCCTCTTACCAGTGAGCGGGCAATGAGCATGCGGTTCTCACGTGACTGCGACGCCTGCGACGGAGACGGCCAGTGCGAGTTTTGTTCGGTGGAGTTCCATTTGAGAGCCAAGTGTATCAACGATCAGACTCTGGATGTTACCAGCAAGGACCTCTACAGCTCCGACCACACTGTTGTCCCCGTCGATTTCTCCGATTCTGGCTCCGGCTTTGATAATCCCGAAGAACAGAGGTTTCTCTCTTCTCCACTTTTGTATTCATATGTGTGTGTGTGTGTAAGTGGACATAGAAATTGTGCAATTGCTATTTCATTTGGTTATTTTTGCTAGCAATGTCCCATTTCTGAGTATTTATAGATTACTAGTCTCTTAACTGGTGTTGTGAAGCTGTGTCGTTTAAGTTTTAATGCAAGTTTTATGGGAGTAATTAGGGTTTCTGTACTGTTGATTTTTTGCTATTATTTGTATTTCGTATGTGATGAAACTAATTTATGATTTGTTTATGTGATTGCGCTGTTCGATTTTAGTTGGTATTGTAAGCTGTAGTGCAACAATTGTTGGGCTTTGGTTTTTGGATCTCATGGGATTTTGGGGCAATGTAGTTCAGTCTTGCTCTAGATTTATTGCTATTCTGAGGTCTTGAGATGACCAAGGGAGTGTGCTTCTTTTTTGCCAAAAACTTAGAGACCATCTTTTTATGTAATGAATTTTGAGTTGCAGTGAGAAGTTAAAGTGTCGTTGTATGATCAGCAAAGGATGTCGGGGAATGGAGGAAATGTTTCTTAAGATAAAGTGGACTAGTTCTGTCCCCTCACGTTTTTGAAGCTTTCTAAATGTTTAACCACACAAGCGGTAGTGATACAGAGAACACATTTTTCATGTGAATGGAATTTTGTGCAATTGATTATCATCTTCCGCTTGTGATGGTGTTCCTGCAGGAAAGCTAGGATGTCTACGTATAGGTGTTTCACTAGTCTGTGATGGACTGCTCAAGCAAAGCTCAAAAGATTTTAACAATGTCATTCATCCCTTGAGGAATGCTTTTGTAATTCAAGTTTTGTGGCTCATGTGTGTCCCATGGCATCTGAGGCAAAACATAGTGAGTAGACTATTTTGCATGTGGTCCTATATGAGGTGGCCTGTCCTTGCTTTGTCTGCAATCTTTTTGAACATCCTTTCCTCCAAGAATTGTAAGGAAAAAGGGAGAGCTTATCAGATTGCTCTTTGTTTTCATGATCAGTTAAGGCTGCTGAGCAAGAGAAGCCATAGATAAACACGGAAGGAAATATAGTGCTTTATGTATATAGCAGTGTTCTCAAAACTAGAATAAATGTACGGATCTTTTTTCATATTTGGATTGTTCTTAACCATATAGTCTCCTTGGACGCTTCCCAGCATGGGATAATAGAGGAATTTGATCAGCAACCAAATCCTGACTAACCATTCTCTTGTCCCTGAAAAATATGGGGGTGGGATACAGAAGAATATCTCTGCAGCGGTTAGAGTGCTAAACTGAATCAAGTCCAATTTACGTACTTGTTCTGGGTGGCATTTTCTTATTTTGCTTCACTTAGTATACTTAGCATGTAGAACTTGATGAGCATGGTTGTTGACCTTCTATAAGGATGTGACACAATTTTTTTTGTCAGCATGGTGTGGGATTTAAATTGAAGAAAAAGACGATGTCATATGCTTTCATCGTCCCAAAAACTAGATCAAAAAGAAATTGATTTGTTTGCTAAAGTTTATGGGCTACCAATGGAGAGTAGCCATTCTTTTGTTGTTTGGAAGGTTCTGAGACTAAGAAAAAGACTCTCAAGTGAGGACTTTGCTAAGGTTGACCTTGTTGCTGCACTTGTTTTCATTTGACAGGCAATTCTTTGCCGCTTCTGAACATTGGAATGGCTCAATTTGTTTCTGTTCCCCTCATTTTATTGGCTATTTTATGTTATTTGGGCAACTTCTTTGCATGTTCAATTGTTCATGGCTTAAAATCTACCTTGAGGTACTTGACTAGGATAATGATGTGCTAATTGAGATTATATGATGTTTGTTTGTCTTAGGGGCATTACAATTGTGAAGCTACGCAAAGGGCAAGAACTAAGGCTAAGAGCAATAGCTAGAAAAGGGATTGGGAAAGATCATGCTAAATGGTCACCTGCTGCAACTGTCACTTTCATGTATGAGCCTGAGATTCACATCAATGAAGAAATGATGGAGATGTTAACACTTGAGGAGAAAACAAGTTTCGTGGAAAGCAGTCCAACCAAAGTGTTTAACTTAAACCCTAACACCCAACAGGTTGGTGAAATCAAGCTTATTAATTTCTTCTATCTTGTCCTTATACTTCTGTGTATTACATGTTAGAGTTTTAAATTTGTAAAGATCTTCAAATATGAATCACATATTGTGTACTGTGAATATAATTATGTGTGACCGCGCACTTGTATATACAATATAATACTATGTCTTATCTTATGTTACAACATACAGACTACATATGTGCTTGTAGGTTTTAACTTACCCTTCTGAAATTTACATGGTTTACATCTAATATGTGTGTCCCACTGTCCCTATTGGCAATGATGTTTGCTTCACTATAGTTCTCTAACATTGCATGTCCTAGTTTGCTCTTCTCAAGCTGATTCATCAGCCACCTGCATGATTGCACTGCATTATAGTTGATCAAAAGGGAAAGTAGTGAGTACTATTGGTGTGGATTTATGGTTTGATGTTAGAAACTGAAAATAGTATGGAGCATGTTGGGTACACAATTCTCATAATATTATTTTTTTTCGTTGAATTTGTATATTGCCAATACAAGGTTCAGTAATAGTCATGAACGACTAGAATTTTGGCTGTAATTGATGAGGATGTCTGCCTTGCTATTGGCATTTATCACCGTGATGCAGGACAACCACAAACATCTACACTCAATGTCGTCGGCACTCGGCAGGGTTTGTTGAGATCCAGACTTAATAAAAATGCATCCACCCACAATTATAGGATTTCACCATAGGAAAACCACAGATCTTCGTTAACCAAGACCGAATTATAATGATATGAGTACAACAATTTGTAACTCTAAGATGCTAACCCTAATTGCATGAGTTTACTAAAATACCCCTAAACACTTGTAATGTTAAATAACCCAGAATACGTAAAATGCATTACTACAAATAAATTAACCCTCATTGCTCCCGCATCATTCTCCCGGTGTTGGAGAAAATTAAAATGGATAGAATGGAATAAAGCTTTTGCTCTGATGTGGAGGACGACCTCTGAGACCACACTCAATAAAAGATGCGATCCACATGCAATCAAAGGATTCCCCTCTTATAAAAAATCACAAGTTTTTGTTAACCACAACATATTAACAATGATATCAATATGTAAATTTAGAACCCTAAGATGCTAACCCTTATTGTACGAGTTTACTTGAATACCCCTAAACAGTTAAACTACAAAATAACCCACAATACATAAAATACAGTAATTCAAATAAATTGACCCTTATTGCTCCGCATCACACTGCCTGCCTGATTCATCAAACTATTGCACAATCCCACCTATTTATATGGGTTTTGCTGGTTGTATTTCTTGAGGGAGTTTACAGGCTCTATGGGTAGTGGGCTGTATGATGCATATTAGGCTTGCTATTTGCATTTGCTTGACTCTTTTATTGCTTCAGCTCGTAATTTTACCAAGTTAATATTTCATTCTGTTTTTCTTCAAGGGTCTCTCGGAACAGTGGAAACTTAGGTGCTTTCTGCTATAGTATTCAACATAGTAAATTGATTGCATAGAAAACAGTGATGTTTTTAGGTAGCCTCTCTTCTTGGGGTTCTTCTATAGTTCCATATGTTAAGGTTTTGAACTTCTTTCGCCATGATTGTCGGAAAGAATACAAGAATGTGTATGATGCTTAAGATTTATTTGGCCACCACTTATTTGATTATTAAATTATTCGTCCAATGATTATGTCATTAACACCAGGGTACGTATGCAAGTTCGATTTTGTTCTACAATTCGATTTAAGAAGAATTGCACATTTTTCATCCTTGCAGTATCTGCAGGCTAGTTTCAGTTTATGCATAGTCCATACCTTCAAGGAAAAAAAAAGTAAGAGGCTTATACCTTCAGCCCTGTGCCCTCGCATGGATTCATATCATTTAGTGCAAGGACCAGTTTCTTATTTCCTTAACACTTTGTGGTTGAGACTAAAAGAAATTATAAGACATGGATTGCAAGGTTATTTTGAAGTTGTGCTTGTATCCATTGTTAGATGATCATATGTTGTTGCTGCAGACAATCTCATCTTGGCTGGCATTTGAAATTTAGAAGGTTCTGATCTTTGAGTAGATTTCCTGTTTATGCCGTTCGTGGTAAGCACATGTAGTGCATAACTGCATATGGAAGCCTCGTTCTATTATTTGATTTTAGAGGAATTTCACATTTCAGTGCTGTAGTATCTGTGGGCTAGGTTTAGCTTATGAATTTCTTTACCTACACTCTTGCATGGAACCATGTTACAAGTGCCAGTTTCTTAACGATGAGCAAATATAAGACATAGATGGCAAAAGTATTTATATTTGTGCTTGTATCTAGTGTGTACATCTGATAGTGCTGCAGAGAATCTTATCTTGGTTGGCAATTTATCTTAGAAAGGTTTCTGATAGTTATATGTAATGTATATTTATGGTGAGGAAAGGACCTGATATTCGAGATTGGGATTTTTTGGGAACCACAAGTTATTAGAATAATTATGTTGAAAACAAGGTTTATTTTGCTCTACTGAAATGTTGCAGTTGTGAGATCTGCAAAATCGCATGCCAAACCTCAATGCAGCTTCCAGCGTGTATCGAAGGGGTGACAGTAACTCACTATTCATAAACTTGGCTAATGGCACCAATTGTCTGCTTTGGTTCCAATCTAAATTTTTTGAATGGTTCGCCCAGTAGTATTATTATTACTCCCTCCATTCCACTCAAAGAGTCCATACTTGATAAGTCACATGTTTAAGAGTTAAATATTTTGTTTGTAAATATTGTATACATGAGGGAGGGGTAAAGTTAGAACTTAATATGTTAATTGGAATCATGATTCAGAGGAGACTCTTTTTGTGGCTCAAAGAGTTCTAGTTTCTATCTTGCCACGATCGGTTAAAAGAGTCTTGTTTCAAAAACTAAGCTCATAAACATGTTGAGTTTCCAAATTTATCCTTAATACCTTATTACATTAAACTTAAAATTAGAAAAACTGTTTAATCTTCACAAGGGAAAATATGGAAATGTTTATTGTATCCTTAATATGTTTTGATGTTCAAACGTGGACTCTCTTAGCAGAGGGAGTAATTGAGAACCAGAATGTTTGTCAAAGGTAAGCTGTAATATATTTGGATGTTACACTTGGTATAGTTTCTTTTGTTAAGTGTGTTCATCATCTCAAGTTTCTTCTGATTAATGCTTTATTGCATCTACTGAATTTAGTGCTTTAGATCCATTTAAGTTAGCTAATTTAGCATGCTGATTTTTCTGAGGTGGTTTTGTTATGTTCTGTTCTCTCGTTATCCCTCAGGTCGAGGTGGTTGATCCTGAGGCATATACTTATGATGACGAAGTGCTCAAGAAAGCTGAAGCCATGGGGAAGCCAGGACTCGTTGAAATCTATGCCAAAGAAGATAGTTTCATCTTCACCGTTGAATCCACAGGTGCCATTAAAGCTTCTCAGTTGGTGCTTAATGCAATTGAGGTCCTAAAACAGAAGCTTGATGCAGTTCGGCTGTCTGAGGATACTGTTGAAGCTGATGAGCAGTTTGGGGAGTTAGGTGCTCATATGCGGGGAGGATGATTTTTCGTATCTGGGAAGATCTCCTAAGATTTTCTAAGAAAGCAATTGGATTTTGTTCTCTCAGCACCTCTGTGCTACGCTAAACAATCTTCTGTAATTACGCTAACCTATTAGGTAAGCTTGTTTACTCGTTGATAATCTCTCTCTCTCTCTCTCTCTCTCTCTCTCTCTCTCTCTCTCTCTCTCTCTCTCTCTCTCTCTCTCTATTTATTTTTGTGTGTGTGTGTGGGGGGTGGGGAGAGGGAGGGAGGGAGAACACAACTTGCTAATCTTTAGCGTACTTGAGGATATTCTATGTCTTTGAGGATTGTTGGAATGTCTGAGTGTTTGTTGACCCATCATCTCATTCCCCATTGAAGTGTTTGTATGAGTTCAATCTGTTGTGTTGATTATAGACTCCTGATATGACCTCGTAACAAAGGATGTATTTTTTATGATGTTCAAGGAATTGTAACCGATGTTATTATGGCTGTTTTTTAGGATTGACTTAAAGTGAGACTAGGTATGGTATTTGAGGTTTAGTGGATGAATGAGGTCGTCGTCTTCCATATATTTAGGGCAAAAGCTCATTCAGATGTGGCATATGTGGTATGTTGTTGTGTGACTTGTGTCTATTGGTGTCCAACTATTGATTCCTTTGGACACACACCATTAGCATCTGGATTGCTTTTGATTGTTGAGAAACCGAGGATGTTGAATCTGTTGTTGGCGGTAGAATGGAAGTACAAAATCACAAACCGACCAGTGTCATGCTGGAAAAGAACCAAATGGTGTGGCTATTGGATGTTTGAGGTAAAAGATTTGTGTAAAGTATGGTTGTAAATAAAAAACCAACCTCAAGACCCGTGCTTGAAAAGAGCCAAACTATTGATGTTTACCTTTAATTAGGATCTGGCTATTGAGTTGGTGAAAGTTGTGCTGTGGCTGTTTGGATAAAAGTTGTGCTTCATGGGACATGTCGCTATTGACGTTTTGGGCTTACTACTCCAACTCCACCTCAGATTTTATTTTTGCTTCTCTATATTTCTTCTAGATTGTACCTAAGTTAAATATTTTTATATATGATGCGTTAGTAAATTATCATATCTCGATAAGACAAAATAAAAATATATATATATATATATATATATATATGGAGATTTGTAGTTTGAGTTTTAGAAATGCAAATTTTTTTTAGAACAAACAAAAATAAGAGGTGCTCTGAATCTGATAGTGTAAACTCTCTTCTACTTTGGGATGGAGAGAGTATTATAAAGGTGATCATAACTCAAAGTCTAATTCATCATCATGTAGTGTATTTCTGTTCTAATGATGTGCCCCAAACCAAGTAATGTTATGGCACTCATCTATCTACTAATAAAATCCTGTGAAATAAGAGAACTAAAAGAATAATAATAATAAATAATAATAATAATGAGGTATATATAAAGAGCAAGCTTCACTGGTTACCAAACAGCATGTGATTAATAAATGACTTAGGTTTGAGCTAGGTTTCTTAGACATGAATGAAAGTGGTCTCAAAATGGGAAGTTGGGGGGCGGCATAACAAGGCTGTCAAAAGATTTCCAAAATCAATCTTTCATCTGGGGAGAAGGAGACATGCTTCCAGGATGACAGGCCAAAACCTTTATTCAGACATGGGAGCTGACCCCTCTTGAAAGCCCTCTCCCAACTCCATTTGTCCTTTTCTTTCTTTCTTACTATCCCCACCTCATCCAAAAAAAGTGACTCTTCATGCCTAAAGACAACACTATTACTGTCATTCTACCTATCCATATTTATTTTACCCTTGAGATTGTAATCAATAAATATATATATATATATATATATATATATATATTATTGAGAGAACCAAAACCAAAACCAAAATCCAAGACCAAGTAAGCTCACTTATTTTATCAACCAATTTCAGGACCAGTGGCAGTGGACCACATTCTGTTCTGTGTATGACACTGGCTAACCCATTATTTCTGTAGCTGTATTCAATATTTGTCATCACCTTCTCCCCTAGTTTTGTCTTTCTTCCAATTCCGAATTTATGTTCTGCTCACAACATTCCAATGTGGGTATTTTTTTTTATTTTTTGGGTCCCACAAGGTCACTTTGTGGTTCTTCCCCTTCTTAGGTAGGGGATGTGAGGTTTACATGTATTCATGGTCATGGCTATCCTAACTTGTCAATCAAACTCACCAGCCTTGGTGCCCATTATGTGTTTTCGACACTCTAATTTTATACCAAGGTGTTTTAGAGTACAGTACAAGTAAAATAAAATAGTATTTAGAAAGTTTAAGTGCCAATTATTAGCCTAACCATTGTGTTTGATTGTTGATACATCTCACACATAAAAGAAAGAAAGGGAACCACTACAATTCGGATTCAACTTTTGTCCGCGCATGCAGTGTTACCTAATAGAGTAATAATAATACAGGACATTGATTATAATTTTCTACATCGCAATGATAAATAAGTCGTAAGTACCAGTAAATAGGTTGGACAAATTCGTGGGTGGTGCATGGTGCCGTAGAAAATTACATTAGACCTTAATATTTTAACCATTGAGTCGTATATGTCCACACTGTAGTCGGTTTCTAAAAGAAAAAGATAACTAAAAAATGGCGGTAATTCGATGTACACAATAGTATGTATACGATGACGCATAGATCATCCATTTTTCGGGTAAATCGTATGGTCATAGGGGTCTACCCACTCCATGATAGTAGCTCAATTGGTACTCATGTCCCATGCCTTGCGACCCTAACTTGGAGGTTAGGGGTTCAAAACCAGGCCAGAGCGCACAGCGTCCGTGCCAGTTTTAGAATGTGAGGAAGAGTACAAACTCATTACCATAGAGTGGGTAGACCCCTGTGGCCATATGATCTACTTGAAAAAAGGGATCATCAGTATACAAAATCTTATTCTTGTAAGTAATTAAGTAACTGTTTTCTCGTAGTTTGAATGTGTGAATTTTAAGATGAAAGTATATTAAAGAAAGTGATTAATAGTGAATCCAAGAAAACTCTAAAAAAAGAAAGAAAAAAAAGATTTGTGCAGTTTCCAAAAATATGAAGTCTTACAACATATTCCAAACATCCCCCTTAACCATTATGAAACAGGATTATAACTAGACTCTTTAAGTATCAATGATGATAAGAGTTTAAATGGTGTTTTGATTGCAGTGTTTGGACCACATAATTATACCTAGAAATTATGTTTGGGATTCATGACTTTTACTTAAAAGACCATAGTAATTAATTAATTCCTTTGGGTATATACTAACTAGTGGAGGGTCAGGGTCGTATTCGTATAATGTTTTTTTTCACATGGGGGATTGGGAGTGGAGTAAAATTAAACATACTAGTGTACAACTCCACAACTTTGTTGAGATTATTTAAAGTTGTTGGATTAAGGGAACAATTAGTAGTAACTACGTACGTACATTAAATGGAATATATATATATATATATATATATATATATATATATATGGACCACCTTGAAATGGAAAGACAACATATATATATATATATATATATATATATATCTCTACGTACCATATTATATACTCCTACGAGGCTACGACTATACTTGGAGAGAGAGAGAGAGAGAGAGAGTAATGGTGGTACGTACGTTGCAGAAGGGAAGGGGATGAAGTTGGTGAGTAGGAGGGCAGCAAATAATTTGATTCATGTGCAATATTTGCATATATAGGAAAGCAATTTAACAGTAAGTATTAGGGGCATTTGGGGGCCTCCAATCCATTCTGTTTTCTAACCAATTACTAACTCAGGCTGGCTAGCTGGCTACACATATTACAGAGGTATATATCTAACCAATTACTAACTCATTAACTTGTGTTTTTTAAAAGTTATACTGATGCCAACCCTAAACCTTAAAAGTAACAGACCGTAGTCATTCATTCAATTCATTATAAGAATTACTACAAGTCTATTTAACTTGTACACTAATTCATCTTTAATTGGCTAGGTTCACCGCTTGCTTGCGGTAGTACGGTTTGAGATTGGGATTGGGGTCAAAATGGGCATAAAAAACCCCAGATATTACAAGTCTAGAAATGAGTAAGAGTCCGTTTGGATACATCATTTTTGAATTTAAATAGTGTGGAATTTGTTTTCAAAATCATCGTAATTTCATGGTTCGGATAATGTGTGAAATTTAATTGTAATTTTAGATTATAGTTAAAATAAGATTTCAATAAAATGTCAAATATCTAGTCTAGCCTAGTGGTATTGGTGGTTTAGTGATTTTGAATGGCAAATGTACAAATCTTGCTGACAATCAAATTATAAAAATTTTATATTTTAAAAAATAAATAAATAGCATATAGTGGTGGTGGTTAACGGTGGCGGTGGATGCCTGAGTTGGCGGCGGAGGGGTAGCGGCCGGAATTTGTGGCATTCGACATGGGTGGTCGGAGTTGGCAGTCGGATGCGGTGGTCAGCAGCAGTGGTTAGTGGCAGTGGTAGGGGTGGCGGCCGGAATTGGTGGCTGTCGGAGGTGGCGATGGTGGTGGCAGCCAGTGGCTGTGGTCAGAGGTTGCGGTCCGTGGTGGCGGTCGGCGGTTATGGTGGTGGTGGTGAAAGAAGGGTGAGTTGTTATTGTGTTAAGTCATAAAGAAAAAAAAAAGTAACAAAATTTTGAATTTAAATTATTAGGTTTTAGTATAGAATTAGTTTTATGGAATTGAGGCATTTGTAATTGCAATTCAATTCCAATTCAAAATTTTAATTGTGTTCCCAAACGACGAAATTGATTTTGGAGGCTCTAATTTCAATTCCAAGCATTGAAATTTGGGTATTCAAACAGACCCTAAGAAAAATCCAACTCCTATCATAAGTTTTAGAGGCCTACTATTAATGGATACTTCGTACATTTGGAAATTAAAACCGCACCTGTTTATTCCAATATAAACTAGGTACCCAAAAAAATAATAATAAACTAGGATATCAAATACTCTATTCGTTCCACCCAAAAAATATTTAAGCACAATCATGATGGTTACAACACAAGTGAATGATAAAGATGAAAAATTATGAAAATTATAAACATAATTTTTTAAAAATAAATTATTTAAGTAAAATATCACAAAATAATATAGTAGGCGAAACGAAGTAAGTATTTATTTTCATCCAAAGATGCCTACTTACGAAATGTGCCTATAGTTTTTAGGTGACCCTTCAAAAACTAAGTCACAGTGGATTGTTTATTACTGAAAAGGGGACCGGTTATGTAATCACTATCACTATATATGGATGCTTAATCTCTAACTCTATAAGACATTAATAAGGTAATGAATAAGAATAAGGTTGCCTTCGGTTTATGAAAGGGAATGAGTTGTATACAGAATGACAGTTTAGGGTCTGTTTGGATACCCCAATTTCATTGCTTGGAGTTAGAATTAGAATTGGAACTTCCAAAACTAATTTTATCGTTTGGGAACACAATTAAAATTTTGAATTGAAATTGAATTGCAATTACAAATGTCTCAATTCCATAAAACTAATTCTATACTAAAACTTAATAATTTAATTTCAAAATTTTGTTACCCATTTTTCTTCTATTACTTAATACAATAACAACTCACCCTTCTTTCACCACCACCAGCACCACCGGCTGCCACCACCGACCGCAACCTCTGACCACCGCCATCGACCACCGCCGCTGGCCGCCAGTGGATTGTTTATTACTGCAACATATTAAAATTTTGTTTTAATATGTTGTTATTAAAACACAAATATTTTTGTTTTGTTTTACTTAAATCAAATACTCCCTCCGTCCCTAAATTATTGATATGATTTCTTTTTTTGTCAATCACAAAATAATGTCTTGTTTAAAAGTTTCTTTTTATAGTACAACACTTTTACTATTTTACTCTTACTTTTTTTTCCTACTTTAATTATAGATCACATGTACATGGACATTAAAGAAAACAACACATTATACCAATATTAATAATTAAATCAATTATTATTTTTTAATTTGTATTCCGAATCAAATAAGACAATAATTTAGGGACGGAAAGAGTACATTGTTTAAAAAAGGAAATCAAATACATTTCTCACTAGATGATAAAGATAAAGAGGAAGAATGAGAGAGAGAGAGAGAGAGAGAGAGATGAGAACTTCATAGTCCACACCTCTATAAAGAATGAATAGTCAAAAAATTGGGGAGATGATGAAATTGGGAGACAAAATTCATTGAAATTGTGGAACATGTCTTTGGTAGTAACTTTTTGTTCCTTGGCCTCCTCATAAGTCATAGGAGTGTAGTATATATATATATATATATATATATATATATATATATATATATATATATATATATATATATGGGGGAGTATTTAATGGTTACTTTTTTATTTAACCATCAATGGTTAGTCACATTTTCAACCATTGGATCAAAAATTAAAGGTTGAGATTTAATGGTTAGTTGGAAAATACAATTAATGCAAGTAGGTGAGTCATGTGACTAACCATTGATGGTTAAATAAAAAAGTAATCATTAAATACTTTCATATATATATATATATATATATATATATATATATATATATTAGATGCGTGATACTGCTGATCATCATCATGACTCATTATACATAATTCATTTGTGTGTGAGTGTGTGTGTTTTCCTCTCTAAAAGAAAATGGTAAGGAAAACAGCTCAACAACATCAAAGAAAGAGAGCGAGAAAGAAGAACAATTATAATGTCATTTGGTGTGTGTGGGTGTCCCCACACCAATAATTGTAGAATGATATGATGATCTTGAAACTACCTTAATTCTTTTGACCTGGTCTCAACTAGCTAGCTAGATCCATCTCATGATCCAAATCATTTCTCTAATTCCTTATAATTGCTAGCTAGCTAGCTAGCTATATTAGTAAAACCACGTACATGAACTATACTCAAGCATCTAATTTAACACTAATTAGGACTCATTCATTAATCCCCCCCTTCCCTTCCTTGCCCTTTTCTTGTCATAGTAAGTAAGTTGCAGTATTAGTTCCTTTTCATCTTTTAGCTGTAAAGCTGAAATGACAGAAATAGATCATGACCACCCCTGGAGGACCCTCCCGCTTTTGGCTCCGGCAGTGAACGGTTGAGTATAAATCAGCTTGTACAATTTTCAAACTTAGGAATGCTCCATATACTGCCTCCCTCTCATTGCTTGCATTAACCGGATCCATTACCAATAAGTGCTTAGATCAGATGGTAAATGAGTTGTTCTAGTTTAATCATATATTTTGTGTTCGAGTCCTATGAGATGCAGCTATATTAAAAACTTGTTGGACGAGCATATATCGTCATTCGTGATCCTACCCAGCTCAGGGGATTAGTTTTGAACTTTTAGGCCCAGAGACACTTTTGGGAACCCAAAAAAAAAGTATGCATTGCAGACTTGTACCTTTGCATAATGTACAAGTTTGTAATGCATACAGTGGATGCAAGCAGTTGCTTGAGGCGGTATATTTAGTATTTTCCTTTTCAAAATATTTATTTTGGTAGTAGAATAAGGATAGTTTACTCATAATGATTCTATTAAATTGATAGAAAATAATAAAGTGGACGGAGAGACTAAAACAACTGATTTTTTAAAATCCTTCGGTCAGTTGAGCGAGGTGCTCGAGCCAAGCGAGTGTGCTCGAGAAGGAGGCCAGGGGTGAAGTTAGACGTGGTAAGATATCTAGGTCGAGCTGCAAAACATACAAGCCAATCGGGATGGAAGGGTGTAGGGTTGAATAACAAATAAAACTACTCTAGTCGTTTACCTCATGTTTAGTTCAATAAAAAAACTCGTCGAGATTGGTAAATGAGATAATTAAATCAATCTAAAACAAAACTTCAAGTTCTTTGGAGAATTTAACGATCGACTCGATAAGCATACGACAAGATATTTTTATTAATTTATAAACATATCAAGCTAGCTATTCGAGCTCGGGTCGAATAAAAGCACGTTTAAAATGGTTCGGCAACAAACCAAGTCAAATTTGAACATCATTTCAAGTTTGTTAAAATTATCAGACAAATTTGAATATTCAACTACTCGACTTGACTCACTTTTACCCCCTAGCAAGATGGTGTTCCAACGCTTTTAATTTAAACCCTCTAGCTTGGGAATGGGAACTAGATTTGGAGACAGAAAATACCAATATTATAGGCGTGTTGTGTATTAATACAACAATATAGTCATAATATCTGGCGTATAAATATGGTTCAGTATTTATAGTAAGAGTTTGGATTGGAGGGCCGTACTTGTTGTATTAATTGACGTCTTCAATAAGATATGGACACGTGTTGTGAGCTCGTTGGATGAGCAGGGTCGATAGTTTGCATGCACCATATCATCCTGACATGCCTGGTTAGCTAGCCAATGGTGATTCGCTTCTATGTACTCCTATATGAGCCATGGACCGGACGTGCATGTTTAATTGTCCGATTCAGCCGATGGGAAGGGAAGGAAGGTCACGTGATTGATGTGTGATCATTGCACAAACATCACTATTATTTGTAGATGAAAAAAAATCTAATACTCTCTCTTTCCGTCCTTAAATTATTGTCTTTTTTTTTTTTAAATAATTATTTTGTTTAAAATTATCTTTATTATTTTTCATAATAAAAATACAACCTGCTTGCCTCTAATCACTAGTTTAATTGTAATTTTGAAAATGATCATTTTGTATGACATGTTCTGAAGATGATGATCATTTCGTATAAGTAAAACAAAATGAGATATTGATTATTGAGTCAATCCTTGAAATGATTGAAATATAGATTGCATTAACAAATTAATAATGTGTCGTGAGATACTCATGCACACTTAAAAAAACACAGTCAAAGGGGTTCATGCCACGTGGTGAAGGATTCAGAGAGGAGGGTGATCGTGAATCGTGATAATGCCTTGTCCAGTTGGGATTATGCAATAGCTAAGGGTCTGTTTTGAAAATTCAATGTTATAGTTTAAAATTAATATTAAAAATATAATTTAAATTTTGTAAAACTTAAATTATTTATTAAATTTTAATTCTAAAATATAACGTTGAGTAAACAAAAATAGCCTAAAATTATTTAAATTCATTGCCTAGCTCACTGATAAAATATACAGTTAGTTGTAGGAGTAACTACGGAGGGAGTATTAAGAAACACTTAGTTTGATTGAGAGTTAGTTATGTTTGTCGTCTTGGTAGGTTATTGCTTTTTAGAATTGGGGTGGGTTTTAATAAGTAGGAGATTTTGAGGCGAAGGTCAATGGTATCTTCTCGAACTCATCTTGGAGTGAATTAATTAAGTTGATATCATCTACGTACAAGTTAGTTCACTAGAAAGAATCGTGATGATCAAAAATAAATAAATAACTGTTAAATTAGGCTACAGTTGTGGCCGTGGATTGGACAACTTTGTGGGAGTTGCAACTTGCAACACAGAATTAAGTAGCTTTATATTCTGTACTGGAATAGAATAGCTATATATATATATATATATATATATATATATATATAGCCTAATAAGTTGGAAAAAAAAAAGTAAAATTTCGTCAAAAATGACTTATCAAAAATAGGTCATCTTTATAATATTTAATATTATCCTCAAAAATATAAAATATATTTATATAAAATAATAATACTATAATTTTTAAATAAAAGACAAATTAATTTGGTCAAATCTCCTAGGAAATTGCACAATGCACTTTTCTCTCTCACTCTCACCAAAAATGTGATATTACTTTCTTCGTACTAAAATATGTGTTTTTTATTCTATTTTGAAACATCCTAAATAAGTATATTGAAAAAAATACATAATAAGTCAAAAATATTTATTAAAACTCGTGTAAATTTAATAAAAAAAATTTACTTTGAAACAGAGAGGGTACAAATCTATGACATATTAATGGAGTATTTAAATATTACTCTTAAATACTCCCCTCAGTCCATCTTGAAAAATGATATTTTTCTTTTGGTATGTCCCAAAAAATAGACTTATTTCTAAAAGAAAATTATATTTATAGTGCAATTAAAAGGAGGTACAAATTATAAACAAAAGCTACAATTTTAAAGTTTGACTTGTTAAATGTAATTATTTTCTGAAGAGGGAAAAAGTATTGTATAACATACTATTAATATTTTTAATTAATACACCATAATATATTAAACCTATTTTTTAGGTACAATGATATATTTACTCTGCAACTAAAGTTTTTCTTTTAGAAGATCAAACTATATGGAGAAAAAAAAGTATTTACTTTCTCTCAAGTTTGTCTTGAAAAAAGTCAACATTTTCAAATTTAAGCTACAAATTTTTATTACTTTTCAATTTCTCTCTATCTTTTCAAAAATATGAGACTTTTCTATGTCTAATACCAAAAAATATACAACTTTAGTGCGATTAAAGAATATATTTATAAATAAGAATATATTTTTTTTAAATTTAACTTTTTCAATGCAAATCGGAACAAAGGAAACAATATATAAATGTAATGTAAGAACATATTAAAATCTCGGTCTTAATAAAGAATATACTTATTTACAGATCAGAGGGAGTAAAATTTGCAATACAAGTTACAACTATGAAATTGTAGTATTGATTTTGGTAACCAAAATAAATAATATTTTAGCTAACATGCATCTAAAGGAAATTAGACCCGTTTAAACTATATATTTATAAAGATTTCATTCTAAGATTCATCCTAGTGTAAAACTATTTATTTATAAATTCAGTTTCACCATAAGCTTTGGATCGAAGAGGCAATATTGTAATACGAATTGGGGTAAAGCAAAAGAGTAGGTCTCATGTAAGACCGTCTTGTGGATTTTAATTTGCTCAGCTCATTAATACCCGGTGGGTCAGTTCAGGAAGATTTGCCTTACAGAAAATAGTAAAAAATAGTCTTTTCTAAATTTTGTCAAAGGAAAACTTAAAGACATAGCCGTATTTAAAAGTAAGTACCATGCTGAGACTTCATCTATATATATAAAGTCTACTAAATTCAAAAATAGTAAAATTTCGCAAAAAATATCTTACCAAAAATAGAAAGTCATCTTTATAAAATTTAATATTGTCCTCGAAAATACAAAATCATATTTATACAATACAATAATATAATCTTTACAATAATAAACATTTTAAAGTATGATATTATACTACTTTAAAGTAAATTTTATTAATTTTTCTATTTTTATATATTTACAATAATAAATATTTTTTTAGCTAATACGCTGGTACGGAATACAAGAAATAGCAATTTCTATCTATTTTCGTCATTTACAAGTTTAAGTATCTCGTCAATTGTTTATTTAACAAATCATGAAAATTGTCCAAATCATTTTATTACTGTCATTCCAAATAAAAAAATGCATTTAGATAAATATTCATCTCTTACTCAATGTAAAGTTTTGTTTTGTTTGTTACATTTTTTAATTTTTATTATTAAGTTGTATACATGTTATTCATGCTTTGTCTTCTTTTTTTATTTATGGTATTATTTATTTAGTAAATAGTCTTATCTCATATACTTTGCTCTAAGATATGATTATTAACAACTGAAAAATTAATTTAATACCATAAATAAGTATATATTTAATACATTGCAACTTATGAAGAATATGTTATACAAAAATAATTACTCTTTTCTTTCTTAATAAAGTTTCATGTTTATATAACACACTGATTAAAAAGATATATTTGAATCTATTATAAAAATTAGTATAATGTGTATTATTTAAAGATACTCATATAAGAATCGGACTCATTAATTAAAGTGAGACTCAAATCAAGGGTAAAATATTAAAATAAATTTTCAAGAACACAAGTATTAGATTGTAGACATTTTCTAAGGATATCAATGTAAGAGTAGGACTCGTCATTTGTATTTTCAAATTTCAGATAAGACAATTTTCATTGGTAGTATGATATGCAATGAAAATCAACAAAAGTCAAAGTCAATCACTATCGCATGTAGGACTCTTCTTAGGGATGGCAATGGGGCGGTTTGGGGGCGGTTATGCATAATACCACCCACATTCCCCAATACAATTTTATGCCTCATATCCCTCATTCCCTACCGGGTAATCAATTTGTCCCCACATATCCATTCCCCACGGGTAACGGTTAATCGAAAAATATCCACGGATAATTTGTCAAGCTAACAATTTAGCTTAAAATAATTTAATGATTAGAAAAAATACTCAAAAAGAATTTTTAAATAACATACATTATTTAATCAAGTTCATAAGATTTGATAAAGAATAATAATTATACTTAAAACTATATCATAATCATGTTCGTAAAAGCTAAAAAGTCAATTTAAGTAGTTGTGCGCACCATAAATTCACTAAATATTAAATAATTAAGTAATGAAGAGGAGTGAGCGACTAAGCGACTTAGCGGCAGATTCACATAATTGAGAAAGATGTTTGAATTTTAATGTTTTAAATCTAACATATATATACCTAAGTTATATGGTAAATACTTGTATGAAAATACGGGTAAAATTATATTAGTACTAAATAAGCGGTTCGGATAACGGTTCGGGTAATGGGGCGGATACTGCTAACACCAAAACCAAACTGTTGCCCAATTTTTCATTTCAGTTATCCCCATTACCCACCCTATATCCAGTCAAACCAGTTAATAACCGTCAACTTCGGTTCAGTTCAGTTCGAATATCCACGGTTCGGTTCAAAATTGCCATCTCTAACTCTTCCCGAAGAAGTCAATGTACGGTCATGGGTAGATATATGTCGCAGTTTCTACAGTAATAAATCGCTCTGGTCTGAATATATTGATATGCGATTAAGAGGAAAAGCTAACGAATAAAACAACAAATATTATGTATAAGGAAATTTTTTAGAATCTATAATATTACTGACACAATAATGTATTTCTATTTAAGTAGTTGTCTCAAACATTACTTTTTCTTAATTTATTCTTTTAATTTTGTTTTTCCTCTTTATTTTGCATAAGTATAATATAATTGAAAAAGATATATGTCCGTATTTTTAACGCACGGGTATAAAACTAGTTAATGAATAATCCCAACTTTGTTACTTTCACAATATTAGTACACTACAGAGTTGTTTGGTAGTCATGATTAAGGCCAAATAGATTTAATAAGAAGAATAGTAAGATGTTTGGTACGTAATAGGTGGTCGGGACTAATAGCACGATCTATCCGGAGAAAGTCTTTATCCCCTCGCTAATAATACCAAGGGAGAGGGTGGTATTATTAGCATCATTACTAAAAAAATTGGGACTAATATTTTTAATTTTAAAATTACCCATGATTTATAAGTGAGGATTAATAGCGAGATTCTAATAGTACCGAGATTAATAATACTGTTATCCCTACCCAACTACCAAACAAGCCCACTAGTACTACTACCACTTAGAAAGGTTACATTAATTAATTAATTACTTAATTAGTCTGATCTCACCATTATGGCATTATTACAAGTAATCAAAAGATTTGGATAAAATAAGGTTGATCAATATCTTGTTATGTCTAAAGTTAAGATATTGTCTACTCAATAAGGAAAATTATTGTTTCAAGCTTGGCACAGTAATAGAGATCAGCTGTAGGGCATGGAAAATGCTTACCAATCTTATTTTTTCAATCTTAACATAATTTTTAAATTTATTTATTATTATTTTTTTAAGAGAGCGTGTGAAGAGATCGAACTGATTTCACACTTTGTAAAACCCCAACTCTACTGGGACCCCTTAAGGACTTTCAATCTTAACATATGTTCACGGCAAGTGACTGGTTATACTATGATTTTAAGAGCCCGTTTGCTACAGCGTTTATAAAACGTAGTATTTTAAAAACGAAGGTCTTTCCTTATAAATACGTTTGGGATATCACTTCAATACGCAGTTTTTTTTTCTAGGAGCGTTTTAAAACCTGCGTTTTGGGAAAAAGCTAGGAATTCCAGCGTTTTAAAACACAGATGTGTTTTGAAAACGCTGTGTTTTCTGCCACAGTATTGAAACACATTTTTTGCAAATAAACTGCGTTTTATCCTTGCGTTTTGGCTAAAACGCTCGACCAAACGGGCTCTAAAATGTTAAACGATTTTGTGTTTGGTGGATATTAAACCAAGTCAACTCTAATTAGAATTATTATTTATGTAGGAGTTTTTATTATTTACTCCCTCCGTTCAAAGTAAAAAGTTCACTATTTTATTTTAAGATGTTCAATCCAAAGAGTCTACTTTCAAAAATTATGGTTAAAATATCCATAACCTTTCATCTTTTTACCCTCCAATTGTGTTGTAAGCATCTTGGTTGTGATTAAGTATTTTTGTAATTATGACCAATTTCAATGACACTAATATTCTTTAATTACTTAATTTTTTAAACGTGGACTCTTTGGGTGGAACGGAGAGAATATTACTTAGTAGTTTAGGAATAAGTTTTATAAGTTGAAGTTAAATATGTTTTATTCCTAATACGATTATGATTTGTTAAGTTATTATAAATACATTTTCTCAACAAAAAAAAAAAAGTTATTATAAATTGATAGGTTGAAGAACTTTAATGTAAGAGGAGTTTTTATTTTGAGAGTTGAGAAAAAGGCAGCCGCGTGGTTGAAACAAATAGACCCCGTGAGCCTACTTCATGCATGCGAGTTTGTTTGATTTGTGAGTTTTGATTGATTACTCCTTGGAATTATATTTTATTGGTTGATTATAATGTTGAATAGTTATTAGTTTGATTATTAAGTTATTACTCCCTTCGTCCCTAAATTATTATTTTTTTATTTTTATCCGTCCCAAAATAATTATTTTGTTTAAAAAATTTTCTTTATAGGACATCACTTTTACTATTTTACCCTTACTTTTTTTCCTACTTTAATTATAAACCACATACACATGGGCATGAAAGGAAATTACACATTATACCAATATTAATACTCAAGTCAATTATTTTTTCTTAATTCGTATGCCGAGTCAAACAAAATAATAATTAAGGGACGGAGGGAGTATTATTTTGTTGCGTGTTATTTTGAATGTTAGAGATTATTCATTTTTACACGTTGGTATTAATATCAAAGTGGCCAATTAATTAGACAATTTTATACTCCCTTAGTTTTAAAAAGATTATCGTTTTAGAGTTGAGCACATGTATTAAGAAATTTTGTAGGTTGATAAATATACTTTCATTAAATATTTTTAATTTTTGTGCTAGAGTAGTTGAAAAGATAAATTAGAATGAGATAATCATAGAAAGAAGATAAAATATTTAATGAAGAGATGATTAATTGTTGAAATTTGTGAAAAGATAACGGTAAATTAGGCAAAACATACATTAGAAACCTAAAACGACAATCATTTTGAAACAAATTTTTTGAGTTAAAACGATAAATATTTTGAAATAGTGGGAGTATTGTCTAACAGTATTTGAAAATGCGTAAATTGAAATTGAAAATAAAGCTCTTTAAAAGTTGATATTTATGCCCAAATTACTCGTATAACATTGTTGGTCTCCGGTACATAAAGGAGGAAAGTTGTATGAAATGACTTGATGAACATCATAAAAAGGGGTAAGTTCCAAATATTTGTATTCTTAAGAAGGGGCGAAGCCAACATTTGACCCTTAATGGGGCCAAGTTTTTTTTTTTTTTTTAATTTAAAACTAAGGGGTTAAAATATAATATAAATAGTAATAATTATATTTTTAAATAAGATAAATTGGATATTGCTCAAAGCCTAGGGGGGTCATGGCCACCCTTGGTCCTCAAGTAGCCTCGGCCACTGTTCTTAAGTTAATAATGAATGAAGTTTGATATTACGATCTCAGAGTTATAATAATTATATCAGTTTTGACATTCATATCGTCAGATTAAATTTACTTAGATTTCTATATTATTACATCAAATTTGTCATTTTTTAAGTAATGATGTGAATATTTCAAGTCATCACTAACTTAACAATATTTAAATATTAAAAGTTATATTAAAACTTCCAACAACAACAATACTAAAGCTGATAAAAATAACATAAGTTTCGTCTCATAATATTGTTTGCGATAATGAATTGCTCTCCTTTTGGACGCAGCCTCTTCGCATTGAGAGGTGAACTATGTAAATTTGCGTGATGGTACCTTTTTCGATTTTTTATTGTTAGTAATATTTTTATTTGTGAGGGTTTAATAAAAAATTATGATGAAAAGAACAAATTGAGTTACATATGCATTTTAAATGTTTGGTTACTACAACAACAATTGTCCCTAAGGACTAAATCTTAGTTTTATTATTGAATATTAGCTATTTCTATAGTTCTAAAATAAGTATGTCCTATTAATTTTAAATAAATTTTAAAATATTTCTATCTTGGTGTAAAATCAACAGATCTTTTTTTTTTCATTTCATAATTAATAAGGACATTATAAATAATTTATTCAAATATTCTTGTAACAAATAAAAAAATAACACTTAATTTATGACGAGCTAAAATAAAATAAAGGACGAGTGAATAAAAGAGTGCTAGTTACAACAAAAGAATGACAAGAAAGCGACCAGACGAAGGTGAATTTCAAACTAAAGCATTGACATATTAATTTATCATGATTTAGCACTAGTGGTTGTCAATGGAAAAAGACATGAAGATATATATATATATATATATATATATATAAATAATGCTACGATACCTAAAGAGTACTAAATTTTTTGTATCAAATGATGTGTTAGCTGATGTGATGCATTAATTATGATTTTTAATTTTATTTTTTGTACCATATCAACTGTCATATCAGCTGACACATCATTTGGTGCAAAAAATTTGGTACTCTTTAGGTATATATATATATATATATATATATATATATATATACCTACTAATCTTTGAATCAACGAGAAAGATTTAGAGTCAGCTCATAGCTCCGCTTCGTTCGGTCGCCTTCGCTCCGTCACTGCGCTCCAAGCTACGCTCGCTTCGCGTGGGAAAACTCACTCGCTACTAAGAGCATATCAAAAGTGAATCGAATGATCAAATGCTTGGATGATGCAATTAAGACACCCTTTGTCTGTTGTGCGTGGACATAAATAAGAAACATATAATTAAGGTTGCGAACATGATTTTTAGCGAGCGAATTAGATACAACAACAACATATTTCAGACGTTGCATGGTGTACGTTTGGGGTAATACAAAGTCAGTGATGCAAAATAATGTACGGATGGTTAATTTAATTTAATGGACAGCGAGCGACTCCATTATGTAGTAGTAGTAGTAGTAGTATTTTGCTAGCTTAATTCAATCAATGAATGCTACGAGTATATGTATATGTTTTGTTACTCCACTTAATTAGCTAGCTAGGGAGTAGTAACTACAGTATATAAGATTTATGGTCAAATCCCTCCTTGCCAATGCCATCGCAAACACAAAAATCAAAAAGCATTCTTCTCTCTCCAACTTTGAAAATTACACCACAACACTCACCGACACTTTGTTCCCTCCAAAAACTTCCCCGCCTTTCCTGGTCAATTATCAAACACTAATCTGTCCCTAAATTATTATTGTTTTTTTTTTATCTGTTTTTAAATAATTATTTTATTTAAAACTTTTTTTAAAATATTATTTTACTTTTATTTTTTTAAATTTAATTATAAATCACTTACACGTAAACATTAAAAATATATATATATTATATTAATATTAATAATTAAAGAGTGTTAAATTTTTTTAATTTGTGTGTTAAATCAAATAAAATAATAATTTTAGAGCAGAGGGAGTAAATGTCATGCATGGTGTTTGGCGCATTCCTTACCTCAGCAATACATCTTGATGAGTCATTTAATTTGATCCGAATAATTAATAGAGTTACTCTTTGGTTTCTCATTTTACTTTTCAACTCACACAGCAAATTATACCCCCTGGTCTCTAAATTATTAATTTTTTTTTTATTCATTTTAAAATAATTATTTTATTTGAATTTTTTAAAAAAAATATTATTTTATCTTTATTTTTTTTTTCTAATTTAATTATGGACTATATATACATAAACATTAAAAAAAATTATATATTATATTAATATTAATAATTAAATTAATTATTTTTTCTTAATTTATATATCAAATCAAATAAAACAATAGTTAAGGGACAGAGGGATCATCAACAATCGTACCATTCAAATATTCCTTTATTTCTCCTTGCAATTATCTCATCTAGTATATTTTGTTTGTTTGGTGCTAAGGTCAGCAACTTATTCCACATGGCCGGCTATGTTTAAGGTCGCATCCCAATTTTCGGTCTTTACATATAAAAATTACCTTCCATCACATGAGTTAAACCTCAGCAAATTAAATAAATAGCTCGAACTAACACCTTGTAATTATCTCATCTAATACTCTCCGTTTCAAAAAATAAATTCTTTCTATGTCCCTAAATTATTGTCTTATTTAACCCATGACACCGATTAAAAAAAATAATTAATTTAATTATTAATATTGATATCTAGTTTAATTTTTTTTAATGCTCATGTATATATAATTCATAATTAAAGTAGGAAGAAAAAGTAAAGATAAAATAATAAAAATATTATCATAAAAAAAATTAAACAAAATAATTATTTTATGACAAACAAAAAATAAAAACAAAACAATAATTTAAAAACGAAAGAAGTATAAAAAGTTGGCCTGAAATAATATCAAATTACTACATTTGTTATGTCTTGAGAATCAAAATTTTAATCATTGATACATTAAAAGAATAGTATGAATAACAATTTTTAAAATATTTGCTCAAAAACTAATCTAACTTGACTAAAAAAAAATTAAAATAACAGCGAGTACTGCAAAAATGATGGAAAGAGACTTGAGACAAGAAAAAGATAGATGCATAATAAAGAGAGAGAGTAGAAGTTCAGAACAACTACACACTGTAATAGAACAGTCTCTCTCTCTCTCTCTCTCTAATGCCAGCCATATATATATATATGCATGCCTGCCTGCGACCAACAACTCTCTTTCGTGTACAGTACAGAGTAAAGTGATATTGTGGTCAGAAACTCTAATACAAAGCTCTCTCTATAAAGCTGGATATAAATAAAACAGCAGTTTTAACTTTTCACCATAAGGGCAAATATCTATTTCTCATATCCATCCAAAATATTTTCAATTAAACATCAACCAAAAAATACACTCCACTCCCTCCACCCTTGATTAGAGTACACATCAGATCAACTTATTTCAGAGCGGGCGAGAGAGATTATTGATCAATGAGGACTTCCAATAACATCCAACAAAACCCTGCTGTTGCTGCTGAGTGATGATCCCAATCCAACCTTTTCTTGAACCACAACTAGTCTCATCTTCTTCAACAATCGATCATTATGGTGATGAGGTGAAGAAGAAGAAGAAGAAGAAACTGTTGGGCCCAAGGCCCAGGAATCATTTGAACTATCTCCGCTGCCGCTGCAGCTGAAACATGCATCCATCACTCCACTTGGGCTTGAACACGTTTCTAATTCATCATTATCCTCATACTTGCGCTTCACCCCATTCTTCAAGCAGCAGCCGGCCCCCTCTTTTAATGTTGATGACACCTCCTCTACAATCAGTTCATAACACTCCTTGACCTTTTCCTGCCACATATAACATTTTGTACAACAATTAGTGCAGGTGCTACTGTAATATTTCAGTGTTCGTTACACTTGCTTAACCAAACCTAGTTGCACTAGGGTTACATTTGCCAGTTCAATATTGACTAATGCCAGAGAAGTGCATGCCGATATAAAATGTACTGCCACGTAATAGCAACCAATACTCTGGCGGTAACAATTTTTAATGATTTTTATTTTTTTTAAAGAACCATATATACTACTCTATAAAAAGAAATAAATTAAGACCGAGACAAACCTTAGTGGTTTTGAGAACACCCAGGAGCTGGTTTTGATAGTCAATGGGATTAGAGGTCTCAACTTGGTCAATAACATGAAGCATTGTTGCAGTTGCCAACACAGAGGGCAGAAACCGTACAAATCTCGAGTCTACACAATCATAAACAAAACAGCATAAATGAAATGATTATACTCCTGCATTAACTCTATACATTGCTGTTCATAAAAAGTTTCCTGTGTCAAAGTAATGAATAGTATTAAAAGGTTTTTTTCTTTCCTTAGATTATTACTAGTACCCATATAGATCTGTACATTATATGGTCAAATTTGTGAACCGAAAAATTAAACTGATAATGTACCGTACGTACCAGAGACAAGAGAGAGGATGAGAGCTTCACATCTCTTGAAAAACTCCCAATGAAGATGAGTCCTTAGTCCCAGCCTTCTTATAATGTGATCAAGAAATGAAATTGGGGTAACTGGATTCATCCTCCATTCAAGTGTAGACATTACCAACAGCTCCATCTTTTGAATGTTCTTGGCTTCAAACAAGTACTTTGTGTCTTCCACCTAATAATGAAACCCATTTAATGAAATTGTACACTGACTCAACCAAGGGAAGTGATATTGCCAGACAAAGTACAGCACTATTATGAAAGTTGAAATATTTCTGATCTGGCAATAGCAGTTTTCAGACATGATTTGAGGATGTTACTATAATTAATATGAAAATAACCAAACCCCATTTGATGAACTTGTCCAATTCTAATCAAGAAGAAGAGTGATATTGCCAGATCAAGGTACACGTTTTCTTGCACGAGGTACTAGTTTGCGAAAACTTCTGATCTGGCAATAGCAATTTATAGAATTTTTGAACATGAATGTATTAAAACATACTTGAAGATCTAGAAGAAGGGGGACTCGGGTTTCTTCAACTTTGGCAGCCAAAGAGAGGCAAGTGACAGCAACAAGCTGAATCATCCATGGCTTGTCTTTCTGAAAATGGAGGCTAGAGAGGAACCTGTCAAGATAATTGATGGCCAGGATTGCAGTGAGAGCTGAAAACCCATAATGGGCTTTGACTTTCAGGATCCAGTCGACAGCTTCCTTGCGAGCAATCAAAGCACAAGGGTCACTAATTTGGTCAAAGAAACAGAGGAATTGCTGTTCTTTGGAAAACAGAGAGACAAGCTCCTCATCTTCCCAAACCAAATCTAGGTCCAACAACACTAAAGATGGCAACTTTATTGCATTTTGAGTTGTGTTAAAGCTTTCTGATCTCTCTAGAAATTCACTCTCTCGCTCAACAACTTCTCCTTCTCCTTCATGTTCTTCCCATTGCTCCGTTTCTTCACAGTAGAGAGCATCTAGCAAGAAAGAAGAAGATGATTGGGCTTGTGGGTGTTGATGAATTGCCATCTTCTTCTTTAAAAAGATGGTCTTTGTTTGTTTTGGTCATTATACGAAGGAGAAAAGGAAAGTGAAGAAGAAGCTCAGTTTCACACTAGTGTCCATTGGTTCTTCTCTCTCTCTCTCTCTCTCTCTCTCTATAGAATATGTGTATTTGTCTCTCTCTCTAGAATATTGTGTGAGGAGGGAGGGAAGAAGAGAAGAGACTCGGTTCTCAAAAACAGAAAGGAAAAGGGTGAGATTTTATCAGAGTGGGTGTCACGCTTGTCCTTTGTTTTGATTTATATATGGGGGATTTTGGTTGGGGAGGGCAGATATGATTTTGGGTTGAAGTGTTCTTTTTTTTTTGGTTTCTTTTTGAAAATTAAATTAGTGTGCTTTCGGTGTATTTATTTGGCGGGGAGAAATGGAAGAGGGTGTGTGGGGTGGGGTGGGCACACACATCAAGCCGGACCCATTGAAAACAATACAACCTCTCTAATGGTAACCAAATCAATAGATACTGTGCTCTAGGAGAAGTTATTTTTACTGCTTATTATGGCAAATGTAATGTATGTTGCATAATTATTTATTTTTATTTTATTTATATATTTCATAGTAATTGTTACATTTTTTAACTATTTTTTCTATCTATTTTAAATAATGCTAATTTTAAGTAGTTCATATTAGGGGTGGTAAAATTTTATCCAATCCATTAACTTATCTATTACAACCATTATAAAACACTTATTGGGTTTACCTATTAACTTAATTGGGTATTAAATAGTTCACCCAATAAAAATCAATAATAAAATGGATAATTGTGGGTTTTGACCCGGGTTACCCATTAGACACCAACAAATTTACCCTCGTGACTCGCTCTCGAATATTTTCCTATTTTACACCTTCTAACATTTTTTTCCAAAATCAACACAAACTCAACACACACACACACTCAAAGTCTCAAACACACACACTCAACACACACACAAACACTCGCACTCGCACTGTCAAACACACTCCACAGAATCTCTCGTCTCTCTCCCTCTCACATTCCACTGTATTTCTCGTCTCCCTCCCTCTCACACTCACTCACACACAAAAGAAATGTTTTGTTGCTCTTTTCTTTCATACTTTGTTTTTTTATTTTTTTATTATTTTTTTCCATTTTAGGTTTAATTAGCATTTGTTTTGCAATTTGTATGTTAAATTATTGTTAGGATTTAGTTACATTTTAATTTTTTTTACAACTTGGTGTTCAAATTTCGTGATTTATAGTAAATTTATTTTGAAAAATTAAAATTTTTGGGACATAGTTGTTCAGCCCGTGTTACCGAACACCCTTAATGGTGTTCGACAACCCCTTACCAAACACCCTTAATAGCAATGCTCTATAACATTTTTCATGATTCAAACCCGCTCTTGTATTTTTGTTAAAGGTTTGGAAGAAACAAATTGGTTTGGGTTTTTTAGTTGTACCAATCCATTGAGACCTAATGTTTAGTGGCCCAACTGATTGTTAATACTCGAGACTTGAGAGCTCGGGAAAATTAAGTTAATTTTGTCGTTCTAATATAAGTGTCAATATTTAGTAGTAAATGCTTGCGGGTTATTTATCTGCTAGAGCATTTCATTCACTTTATTATATTTTTTTTTGTATTATGTAAAAAAATGTTTAATGTATTGTACTGTACAATATTTTAATACATGAAATATTATATGAGATACCACCTTTAAATATCTTTTAAAATATTTCTTTTATAAGAGGTGATCAATTTTATTGAGTATATCTGGATAATACCCATTTATTAATGGATAAAATTAGGTATTATCTAATTATACTCATTAATGTTTAATGAGTCTTATTGGATAATACTCAAAATTACCCCTTAACCTTACTGGGTAGTTAATAGCTATACACATACTTATCCAGATATACCCAATTGTCACCCTAGTTCATATGAAGAAGTGGAAGGGGTTCGTAGTTACTTTTTAAGAAGTGAGTGATTATTTTGCATGTGATAATATTAATTGTAAATAAGGATAGTTTGGGTAGTTAAAAGGGTAATAGGCCATGCCATGTTAGTACTCCCTCCGTCCTGAATAAATATTTTTAGTCGATAAAACATAAAAATTAAAAAATATAATTAATGATATGCTGTAAAATGTGTTCTGACCATAATATTCATGAACATTACTTGAGTTCAATTATTTTAAATAATTAAGTTTTTTTGGGATATGTTATATTAAATAAAGCTTTAAGAATATATTAAAAAGAATGTTAAAGAATAAATAAATAAATTTTTTTTAGAAACATAAGTTAAAATATTTCAAAATAAAAAATAACAACATTTATGTTACGGAGAGAGTACATGTTAAGATGGACAGGACGCACTTATTGCAGATCAATTCTTCAGGTGGGTGACGTATGGTGTTATGTAAGATAATTTTAGGAATTTAAATTTCTTTATCCAAAATTTTCATCATAATTTAAATAGCAAGCACGTAATTAATTAAAAGTTAATATAACATGTTAAATAATTGAATATCTAACTAATCAGATGTGTGTGAATTTGACTCAAATAAGAGTTTGGAACTTCTATAAGTATACTATTTTTATAAAAAATAAAAATAAAAATAAAAAAAGGAGTCCAAAATTGATTAAATTGTTAATGTCCTTCTTTTTTCCCCATAAAATTAAGGGTGGTGGAATGACCTTTTTCGTAAAAAAAAAAAAAAACTTAAATTGGTGATCACTTTTAAGTCATGTTTACATATGTAGTTGATTTTGTCCTACAAATCATCTATAAAAACCGAGTCAAAATGTATACCTTCACCACTATTGGTTCTAATTAGGAATAATTTCGCATTCTAAATGGTGCTGGTTGATTTAACTTTTCGAAATACTCTTTAATTTTAGAATAAATAATATTAATGATGTTTGACTAAAATACTCTCATCATTAAATATTCTTTGCATCATTATTATTATTTATTTATTATTATATTTATTACAATTATTATGTATTACAATTATTATTTATTAATATTAATAATTATTATTATAAATTTATTATTAATATTATTAAAATTAAAATTATTTATTATTAGATATTATTTTATTTTTATTTTTATTAGTATCATTTATCATTAATATTATTATTATTTATTATAATACTTATGAGTATTAATTATTCTTATTATTATTAATATTATATTTATTATTATTATTTACTACTATTATTATCATTAATAATTAATATTATTATTTATTATTTATTTTTATTATTTTATTTATTTATTTATTATTCTTATTATTTATTTATTTTTTATTAGGGGTAATCTTGTGATATATAAAGTTTTACTTAAGAAGATGACTTACTTATTTTTGAAAAGTAGAAATAAGCACCATGACTAGTGTTTATAACTTATGACCTCACATGTGTTTTAAGTGACTTGTACATGACTTATAACTTATTTTCCTATAAGTCAAATCAAACGTTTCAAAAACAACTTTGCGTAAGTCATAAGCAATAAGCACCTCTCGATAAGTCAAATTAAATAAGTCAAGTGTAACGGTAATACCAACACGTTGCAAATGTCGACAATAAGTGACTCAAATCATAACATACTCAAGAAAATATTAATTCTAAATTATCATAATAGTATCTAACAACATGTTGCAAATGTCGACAATAACAAAATTACTGAAAATATATGTATAAAATAGATAATGTCGCAATCGTATCAATTAAATCATAAACGTTGATTATAACGTATAAGCTAAAAAGCTAAAACTGTTGTGCATCGCGATGTACTTTTGATGCATCACAAGTATAATGTTGTGCATTGCGATGCAAAAAAATAGTATTTTTTGTACATCGCGACGCATCAAATTTGGAACGGGAGGGAAGGCCAAAATTATGGGCGTGACGCCCAAAATTATGAGCGTGGAAACCAAAATTATGGGTGTGGTGCACATTTTGAACTCTTAAAGAAATTTTATACATCACAATGCAACAAAACAATACTTTTTAATACATTTTTGTGCATCACGATGAACACTTTGAACTACGATGCATAGTGTACATGTTCTGTGTTTTTTAAGGACATATACGATATTTAGCAACAAAAGTGTTCTTTTTTAGTTAGAAACAATTATAGGGGATTAAAGCGGTTAAAACTTTATTAAAAGGTACCGGGTCCGAATTTCACCCATCTAATTAATGTTATTGCAAAAGAAATGTAGGATCCATTAGTAACCCACTGGGAAATTAGAAAAAGAAAAAATAAATAAAACTTACAGAAATCTTGCACCTTTGATTTTGTTTGTATGAGCAGAGAACCTAAAACAAGAAAGGATACTCTCAGCCCATAAAAGCGTTGCAATGAACACTATTTTGGGATGACAGGACTTTGGTGCACCCTCCCCCTTGTTGTAAATGTCCCTAGGCTAAAACCAATCTCTTTTCCACTTAAAACTAAATAAAAAAGAAAAGTTAGAAATGCTTCACTTTACCACTACTACTAGTAGTTTCAAAATCAACAACAGCTAGCTACTCTAGCAATACTTTTGCAATGTTGGAACTCTTAGCACTTTCACAAGCTTATTTAGATATAATATATGCCTTTATATTTGAAAAATAAATGATAGGAATTCCAACATTTTTCTTCATCTCGATCAATCTATGTAACAAGCATATGATTGGTTTTAGCTTTGACATTATAAGTTGATGGATGTAATTTTTAACCAACCAATCGTACATTTAGAATCCACTAAATGGGTTGCAAGTTGCAACTTTTGCCGTCCTTTTATAGCCAATCTCAGCCAAAGAATAGATGCTTCATATGTGCGATCGATCGATTGATCTGTGCCACAACTTCTTTGAAATGGCTTGGGCCAAGTACCCCAACTAACTATCCACACACAAAAGAGTTCCAAACATCAAAGGTTGCAATAAGCAAAAGATTCTCCTCCACTGCACAATCATCTCTGACACCAATTTACATTGCTATATTACAGAGGCAATGACAACAGCATTTCCAAGAAAAAGATACAGCATGCACTTCAGTGTACAAATAAAAGAATATCTTGCATTAGAAACCAATTTCAAAATCAATCTCCCTAACATCTTCATTACAATCCAATCATAGAGATTTCTTATTACCAGCATACTGAAACTCTTAATACTCGATGACATTAAGACCAAGTCACTATCACAGAATATACACTTTAACAGCTATTTGTAACTTGAATATGTTGCTTGATTGCGTCTGAGGCAGGGTTTCCCACATCAATATGGTGGCGGAGGATAAGCACCTTGGTACGGACCTGACAATCAAGTCAAATGTAAGCTCAAGAATTTATCCCCATAACAGTTAAAAGGAAAATACCTCACGAATAAGACTCATTTTTCAAAGTAATCGTCATGAAAAATTAAAAGTGACACAGCCCACACCAACAGTCCCTTCACTTTAAAATGACACAATGGAAAACAAAAAAATAAAATAAAAAATCTACGGATAGGAAAGAGAAGTAGTAGAAAGAGAAGTTACCAGGAGGATAATAGGGTGAACCTTGAGGGGGTGGTGGATAAGGTTGTGGAGGATATGCTGAAGGTGCTCCATATGGTTGAGGAGGATAAGCTGAAGGTGCTCCATATGGATTGGGTGGATAAGGTGATGAACTGGGTGGGTACGACGGGTATAGAGATGATGGAGGGTAGGCTGAGGCTGGTGGATAATGAGCAGCAGAAGCTGGTGGTGCATAAGGAGCTGCAGCTGGAGGTGGTGCAGAATACATGGAGGCTTGAGGTACATGTGATGCTGCATATGCTGGAGCTGATGGAGCATTCTTTGATGGCTTCTGTGACTGCATGACAAAGTACAAATTTTCAACTTCAGTAAGAACCCAAAGAGCACCACATGATTTCAAGGCCATATACACACTTAGTTTACTACTTTAAAAGAACTCATCTACCAAACAGCAATGCAATACAGAAACTGGAACTTACATTGGCATTGGCATAGTGCATTATCAATCGCACCTCTCCTGCATGCCTGTAAAAGATGAGAATAGAATGAAAATCTTTAGTATCCTCCTGAGAATGATAATCTTTGAAACTACCTAGGTATTCATTGATTAAACATCCTCTAGACAAGAGTACAAAAATTAATCTTTATACAAATTTGCATTGACTGACGAAAACACATGCCATATTTAGTAACACTGTGTGCAACTGTGCATTGTCTTTTTTTTGATAGGTGTGCAACTGTGCATCGTCTTACCATAATTTTTTCAATCTAAGTACTAATATCTAAGCGGTGGAGAGGCCGCACAAAACCTAAGGTCGTTACTGACCCCCTTTAGATTAGCATTGCAAGTGCACATTCAGACATTACAGTTGGCAAAGGTAAATTTAGTAACTTAATTAGAAATGGGACACTCATTGGGACAAAAAAAATTCAAAAAAAGAAAATTATGGGACGGAGGGAGTATTACTTTTCGAATTTCAATCAAATTGTAAGAAATACAATTGTTCCTAATCGATTATTAAAGTATATTATTCTGATAACTTTTTCAACTCTATCATGGTCATATATTTTATGCTTCATGTTATTGACCAATCCATGTAATTTTACATGTCAATTTATTTGTTTATAAAAAGAAGAGGAAGTGAAAAATCATATTATCAGATATAATTAGCTGAATTTCCATCTAAAAGAATGTTTGAAAATTCAACTCGAAAACCAATAAAAGGAACTTTAACCGTCGTCATAATTTCCACCTAATCTTTATCAACTAGATTCAATGTCTATATTGACTAATCAAGACTTGTGTTGGGAGTAATCAGAGCAGGCAAGACCGCATGTATATATGTGCTTATCTGGTACTTTCTATATGTATTGTGCCAACAAAAACTGTGTAATAAGCCATCAAACACCATATATGTCACAGGACATACTTCTCTCTCAAGACCCAAGGAACAATTGGCATAAAGTATGAAGGGCAGTTTGATTGACAAGGCTAGGAAATAAGGCACCACCCACAGGAGAAGCAGAACAATGGGCAAGGTTCAAGTATTTTTCTAAGCACTGATTAGTATGAGAAAAACTTATGCAAGCTTCTCTTCCCATTCAGATACCATAACAATGGTAAGTGGGAAATCCATTTCTCATCCCAACATCTGCTATTTATACTTGTTGGCCTTCAAGCATAAGACTGGATTAGTTGCCCCGACTTGACCAAGAAAAGGTTCCTCTCCAACTATATCACATCACTTGCCATGCAATGAGAGTGCTCATGCCGACCTTAATAAGCTGCTCTTTAGACCGCTCTAGGATGCTTTAGTCACTAATGGAAGGTGTTAGAAGTCTTACATGGACTAGCTATGATGGTAGGACTGTAGGATATGATGGTAGGATAATTCCAACGTTGTGTACTTTTGAGTGTAGCAGCGTGTTGAGGGGCTCCCTATAACTAGGATCCACAGCTCATCTTGGTCTTCAAATCGACGTAGTTAAGTTTATGTAATACTTCCCACTAAGTATGCTTATACACTTCAAGACATACTTACCGCTAAAACACTACACCATAATGTGGTCTAGACCATTCTGCGCCGACTGGTCTGAGTTCTCTATGATTTCTATGCCCTATGCAGATCCAATATTTTGATCCGGGGCCGTTATTTTAATTTTAAGGAAAAAAGTTACAATCAGAAACTAACAACAATGATTGAAGTTGCAATACATTGAAAAGAAATTTTTGTAATTAACACATCCCCCCCCCCCAGAAGTACTATATTTACATTTGACCTATAAATAAAATCTATAATATAAACAATCAAACATTTTTCTTCAAAAATATGGGGATGAATGATTTGACCTTTTCACATTATGGGGCAAAATATTATCTTTCAGATACGTGAATATAATTTTTCAAGAGTAATATATACAGAATTTATCAACAAAATCCGCTTACATCATGCTTTTTACGTGTTTTAAGTTAGTTGAACATACAACACTTAAAAGGATGATGTAAATGAATTTTGTTAGACACACTCTGTATATGTATCATTTTCAATTTCATACTTTTGGAAATGTGTATTACTAAAGTAACATTTTCTAAAAGTTCGGGAGGGTGCCCCCTGAGCTCAACCCACCACTGCTTGGGGCGTTAGTTGAGACACTCATTGCTACTTCCAATTGGTTTATTACACGTTCTTAGCCATTGAAAAAGATATCTCGACTGCATCACACATAACTTACTGCCAAGTTGGGTCTTTGACAAAGTTGAGCTGAAACCTGCCAACTCACTCTTTGATAAGGTACTGAGCTAGGGTATCTCAATCTTTTCAATAACCTTAGGGTTGGGCCAATGTCAAAGTGAAGAAACACAGGGCAAAGCTGAGTATTCCTACCAGCTTTAAGAAAAATGAGTCTTCGCCAAAATCTCACTACATTGGACCACCTAGCATGAATCCCATCGTCTGAATTATCTTCTATTAGGTTGGGTTGACATAAAAATGTATTCGGATTACTACCAGAATGGGTTATGATGCAATGGCAATAACACTGAATTGATCTTAAATTCACCTTCGGAAGGCAAAGAAAAACCAGACTTGCTATACATCCAATTCCAAAATATCTTCTATATCATAATCCCAATCAAGAAAGTCAAAGGTTTCGTAATGGTTCAACCATCAAAGTAAAAAAGAAACAAAAGAACTACAGAAACATTCGCTAGAATTGTAAACCGTTCACAAAAGTAAGGAAGTGGTAGAGAAACAAACCTGCCGGTTTTAGACTGAAGGGGCCAAGTGCTGTCGTCGAATCCCGTAGAAAGAACCTTTTGCAATTGTACCCTGGTTTACAACAAGAAATCGATTATAAGAAATAAGGAGACTGAAACAAAAACTGTGGAACATTTAGCAAACCGCAAACCACAAAGATGAACAGAGAATTGGCGAGTTCAAAGAGCAAGTAATTACTTTCCGGAGCCGATGAGGTCATCATACTTGACTGTATTGCTGTTCCACACGACAACATTCAATTCCCGTAATCCTTCAATTAGGGTATACACGAATTTCTCTTGAAAAATAGGGTTTTTGCCTCCATCTTTGTAAAAATATAAAATGACAAACAAAATTAAACATAAAAAAAATGGAACAAATGAGCAAAGAGTGACATAATAATCGAGAAATAGGATTTTACCAGTGCAGGTTCGAGTGCGGGACTTGTTACTACCGTATTCAACACAAACATAGGGATCTTGCCTTGAAATCCATTCCGTGTCTTTCAACTTATTGCAACCCACAACTAAAATTTCAAAAGAATATTATCACAAATTCATACAAAAACACACACTAGCAAACAAAAAATAAGTGAAAATGGGGGAAAAAGAGCTTTTTTAAGTACCTGTGACTTCAAGGAGTTGGCCCTGTATACCAGACGTCGCCATAGATGATGAATGATACGAAGGATGTTGTTGATACATGATCTCAATTATACCCACCCAAATATGAAACCCTCTTTATTATTAATAATAATTAAAAAAAAAAAAAAGTCAATAACACTTGCGCTGCAAATTGAGATTTGAAATTGGGGGAGTTTCAATTATATTCTCCTTTGAATGATTCAATGACAGAAATATCAGTTTTGGCGTCGCTGACTAGCTCTTCGTCTTCGTCTTGATGCTTTTGAAATTATTGTGGATCGGGTCGGGGCTTTTCTGTATCGAGATGATAATGATTACTACTGATAATTGGGGGTTTGTTTCTTCATTTTATAGGCTGTCAATCTGTGGTGGAATAAAAAAGGAGAAGAGAGAGAGAGAAGAGGGATTTAAGACAACGCCGCGTAAGCAGAAAATTAAAAACGGGAAGAATTGTCTTTACGCGGTAACTTTACAATTGCCAAAAAAAAAGGTTATCTTCCAATGTAATCTCTAACAAGTTGTGCAACTTGTTTAATTTTCTACTCCAGATTCTAGATGCCATGCACCAATTACTTGTACCTCTAATCAGATTATACTTTATATATATATATATATAGAGGAGAGTTTTCAATAATTATTCTATTTTTTAACCATTAATAGTTACTATTATATCAACCATTGAATTAAAAATCAAAGTTTAAGACTTAATAGTTAGTTAAAAAATACAATTAATATAAGTAAGTGAGTCATTTAATGCAATTAATCTCAATTTTTGATTTTTAATCAAATAATTAATATAATAATAACTATTGATAATTAAAAATATTGAGTAACCATTAAATATAGCTTAAGTTGGATACATAATATTTTTTTAAATCAGAAGCCAAATAAATTCTCCATTTTTCTCTTTAGCAAGAATCCAGGATCTAGGTATCTTGGTACAGAACATTTGATTTGGAGTCCAACGTCCTCTAAAATTTCTAGTAATATGACTTAACCATGACTTTGGCTAAAAATGTCAAGGTACTCCCTTAGTACTAAATAAGTGTCTAATTTTTATCTTTTACTAAAATTAATAAATTTAACTTTAGGGATATTTTAATACACATAAATATTAATGCTCTTAATGCTTACATATAATATTGGAAATTCATACTAAAAAATGATGTGTTAAAGTTAAAATTAGTACATTTATATAAAAATAGACACTCTATTAAGATTTTTTTTTTTTATATTTTAAATAGATAGTCACTTAGGGACGGAAGAGTATATTTTAATTTTAATAACTTCACTATAGTAAATTTTGTCTTGAAAAGGAGTCATTTACTCATGGGTAAATTACATATAACACCCCTCAACTATGGATTAGGTTCAAATTGCTCCTCTCAATTATCAATTGAAGCAATGTACCCCCCTCAACTAAAGCATTTTCCTTAATCACAACTTTTGTTTAGATACTACCATTTGAGTTGACGTAAAATGTTCACTCAAAACTCATGCAACCATCTTTAAGTATTTTTTTTAATAATAAAGCCCTATATATACTAAAAAACACAAATGATATTACGAGTTTGAGCTTGTGGTATTACTACAAGTATTAGTGTTAGTATCGTTGTATCAAATCTACTTAGATTTCTACTCCGTTAGATCAATTTGCCCTCAATGTAATAAATTTGATCCAACGGTTTATAGATTTAAGTAGATTTGATTTAACGACCCTAACACTAAAACTTATACTCCCTCCGTTCCAATCAAAGAGTCCACTTTTGACTTTTTTAGGTCAACTTAATTAAAGTTTGACCGATTATTTACATAGATTTATTTGTTTTTACAAAATTATAAAAGTTGTAATCCATAGTATTCTTAATGTAGTGTATAATTAATGGAATTATATTTTCTAAAACAAATAAAATATGTGAAATTTTAATTTGATTTGGTCACGTGTTGACTTTTAAAAATGGAAAGTGGACTCTTTACCTGGAACGGAGGGAGTATTAATATCACAAGATAAAAGTATCAAAATAGAAAACTTTTTTTGGACCTATTTACCCTTTATAATTCAATAATCCCCTTTAGATCCTCCTATTAATTATCCTCATTCTCTTGCTCATTAAAGTTTTCATTTATTTTCTTTTTTTTATGCATGTATTTAACTAAAAAAAAACTAGAAATTTTTTTGTTTGTCCATTTATTATTATTTTTATTTTTTGATTTAGGCTGGTAAGGTGATTCATTTGTACTAAATGATGTGCACCTCAAAATTAATTCTCATAATTCTTAAAAATATCCTCAATTTTTCGTCAAAATCAATATTTTTTTTGCAAGAAGATAATTACGTGTACGTAAACTTAATATTTTGAAATATTGATTAACATAAATGTTTTTGTAAGACTATTTTTATCAAAAGGTATTATCGAATCGCAACGCAAGTCCTTGCATTTAGTATATTATAAATGGGTGTTTAATATATGACGTTACGAAATATATTAGTTTTTGCCTTTCATGTTTCGAGTGCTAGCTATTTCACAGCATTACCTAATTATGTAACAACTGAATAAAGTTTTTTTATGAAAATAACTTAAACATGAAATTTGATTGCATTTAGCTCCCATACTAGCAGACTTAATTTTTTCTTCCCTTACCAACTTCCTTTTTTTTTTTATGAAAAATTGTTGGCCGATCCACTTTCAAAACTTTTTAACCCCTCCAGTTCACCCTTATTTTTGTAACCGGAAAAAGGCACTTTAAAAATTTTCTTTCTAAAATACCCCTGTCTCTTTGATGATGAAGATTGACTTTCACAGCCAGCTCCCCCGCTTGAAAGCTTCATCTTTTACCTAGGTGAAGTAAATCAAGCAAACGAGCCATAGAAATGAATCCCCAAAAGCAATTCGTAGCTGTTTGATCCACTCTATCATTTTCTTGGATTCAAATTCCCTTCGCAGTAGGAGGAGATGCTTCCTCATTATTCATGTCTTAAGGGAGATCTCTCTCTCTCTCTCTCTCTCTCTCTCTCTCTCTCTCTCTCTCTCTCTCTCTCTCTCTCTTTGTTGTCTACTGGGCAAGGATTGATCTTCGAGTTAAAGAGGGGATCATTTTCGTTTTGTACCAGATTTTTCACTTTGTACCCACACTCGCAAGGGCACGAAGCGGATGACTCGCTAGGGCGTGGTGCGGCAGCCTCAAATTTTCATTTTGTCCCCCCTACTCGCTAAGGCACGCACCGACTGGTTCGCTAAAATGCGCTGCGATGGCGCTTCGTTTGGATTCGCGATGCAGAAATTAATAATCCCGATGCTCGAATTGGGCATCGGGATGCAGCAATTAATAATCCCTATGCAGAATTAGGCATCGGATGCAGAAATTAATAAGGGCGGTGCAGGAGTGATTTATGGCTATGCCTTAGTTTGTAATAGCAGTTCAAGTTATTTCAATCGTGATGCTTTAACTTGGAGTCGGGATGCATCATCATCGCATCATTAAATGCATCATGTGATATGCCTTTTACTTGGGCATCACGATGCAGAGATTTGATTAATTGCGATGCAGAGATTTGTGCATCCCGATGCACAAATTAATTTAAGAAAGTGGCACTGCATCCTGATGCACAATTGTTGTATCGCGATGCAACAATTATTACATCTCAAATTGCATTCCGATGCACGTTTCTTGCAACCCAATACACAAATTAATCTAAAAGAGTGATCTGAATAATAAATAATTCTCTCTCACATTCTCTTGACTTTAATTGCGGCTATCTGCGATTTATTGCAAAGTTGGTTCCTTTTTCTTTCCATCTTTATTTACAACACACTCGTGTCTCTCTTTTGACCAAAACATCAAAACCAATTGAATAAAGAAATGAGAAAGTGGGAATGTGTGATAATGAAAGTGGCAAGGCATCGCGATGCCAAATTTGTTGCATCCAGATGCATAACATAAGACTAAAGTTTTGTGTATCACGATGCTCAAATAAGGCTAAAATTTGGGCATCGCAATGCCTTGAGTTACTGATGCACGCGTATTTTTTTTTATTAATGACATAATCATATTTTTCACCCCAAAAATATCTTTGTCTGGTTTTAAAAAATATGGTAGACTGGAGCGATTATAAATATCAAAAAAAAACCAGCCTGTATTTCACCCCTTTTTTTTTATCAGTTTTTCTGTTAGGTAAGAGCAACTCTTTTTTGTTTTGACAACGGCTCCAAATCTTTTATTAAAAAAGAGTAATGTCATGGGTACTTAAAGAGTATCAATTTTTTTTTTTTATCAAATGATGTGTTAGCTAGGGGTGTAAGTCCGAACCGTCGAATCGAATCGGCCAGTTCGGTTTGGTTTTGGATTAGGACGGTTCGGTTTAGGTTTGAAAATTTTATAAACCGAGCGGTTCGGTTCGGTTTGTGATTTTTGGTGTCAAACCGAACCAAACCGAACCACCACCATTTAAAATTTTTTTATTTATCTATATATTATTTAGTAATTAGTAATTGAATTTAATAAGAAAATTATTATTGCTTGCCTACATTTTGATTAAATTATTGTAATTTTAAAGTTAATTTTTTGACTTTTAATTATTTAGTTTGTGTTAAAATTATTTTTTTGATATTTAAAAGATTTTTTTATTTTTTGAATATTTAAATAATTAAACTACAGAACCGAACCAAATCGATCGGTTCGGTTTGAAGTTTGTGGCGGTTCGGTTCGGTTTCAAATATGTGGAACCGTTAGGGGGTGGTTTGCTTTACCGTTTTGACTCAAACCAAACCACTTTCACCCCTAGTGTCAGCTAATGTGGCAGTTGATGTGGTACAAAAAGTAAAATTAAAAATTATAATTAATGTATCACATCAGCTGCCACATCAGTTAATACATTATTGGATACAAAAAATTTGATGCTCTTTAAGTACCCATAGCATTACTTATTAAAAAAATATAGATTTATTTTTAAAAAAAGTGTCATCTAGATGGGACTTGGCAATGAAGTCAACTGATTTATCGTCAACCACCTTTGACTTGCTTTCTCTGCTGCTAAATGAGTATTCATTTTTAAAAAATAAATTTAAAAGACAAGTGTTCATTTAAAAATTTATCCCCAAAAGAGTGTCAATTTTTATATAAATTTATTAATTTTTACCTTTGACACATATCATGTTCTAATATTATAAATAGATATTAAGGGCATTAATGCATATGTACCATTAAAATGTCCAAAAGTTAATTTTCTTAATTTTAGTGAATAACTAAAAATAAATACTCATTTGGGGGCAAAAGTAGTATTTAATTTGAATCTTTGTTGGGTAATTTGCCCTTAATGTATGTCTTCTCTTTTAGAAAAAAGTACACCAAAAATTTATGAACTTCAACCATTTTGCGAATTAGGTACCTATAGTACAAAACGTCTAAATAAAATTCATAATGTCAATTATTATTAAATTTAGATCCCTACCTCTAACATCTGTAATCTCGTACCATTAAGTAGTCATATGCGTTGCACATGAGCTCTTTTTAAAGGGTAAAATAGGTGGATCGTCACAATTTTAAAATTAAAGTTTTCTTTGTAGACTTTTCTGTAATAATATAAACAGTTCAATCTATATAAGCCAAAAGGGCAATGCTACATCCACCTAAAGAGTACTAAAAATATTACACCTAATGACATGACACTCAAATCTAATGTTGAATTTCGGTTAAATTTTTAAATCAAACATTTGCTGTGTTATGGTACAGAATATCTGGCCAAAAATTTGCTTGAAATCTAATATTGGATTTGGGTGTCGTGTCATGTCATTAGGTGTAATATTTTTGGTACTCTTTAGGTGGCTCTAGCATTTCTCTAAGCAAAAACCAACTTTTAGTTTCCATTTTTTATTTTTTAATTATTTACTCATCTTCTTTCTTCTATTTCCGGTTCCGGTTCGCACCGTTTTGATCATTGTTGACCAAACCACCAATCTTCACCATCATCTCTCTCTCTCTCTCTCTCTCTCTCTCTCTCTCTCTCTCTCTCTCTCTCTCTCTCTCTCTTACATGGATGACATATAAATTACACTATGAATTTCACCATTAAATCAACAAAAACCAAAACCCAAATCAAATCCATCAAATGCTGATTCCTTTTATTTATTCAAGTTGTGTGAGAAATTACGAGAATCCATTCATTGTTCTTCAGTCAGAAAGGCTTAATTGAGTTTATATGGAAAGAGAGAAAAGGGGATTTTTAGAGGTTACTGATGTAGATCTAATCGAGTCCCATCTGACATCAATTTGCACATAAATCTTAATATTGCTTACGCGTTAGAGCTATTGTTGCAGAGTGGAGGTCATCAATGGTAGAGCAACCAATGTTGGGGTTGGTTGAGTGTGTGTTGAGACGAGAGAGAGAGAGAGAGAGAGAGAGAGAGAGAGAGAGAGAGAGAGAGAGAGTCATTCCTGGTTATTTGAGAATATTTATCTCCTTGTGAGCTCTCCATTCGTTGGGATCTGATGGACTAGGGCGACGGTTTTGGATCAATCTAGGGTTCATTTGGAAGGGTTGAATTTTGTGAGGTACTCTTTGGTGTCTTCAAGGGTCGAATTAGTGTTGATGTTATTACAGAATAATAGTCTTCGAAGAAAACTTTAGTTTCAAACTTGCCATGTTCTACATAAGAAAGAGCTTATGTGGAACACACATGACTACTTAACAATTTCAATTTACGGGTTGTTAGAGGTAGGGATCTATCTATCTAAATCCAACAATAATTGATATTAGGAATTTTATTAAAGCATGTTGTAATCAGTTACCTAATTTGCAAATGGTCAAATTTTAGGGGTGCACTTTTTCCTTCCTTTTAGTATATACTTCAAGTCTTCTCATTTTATTAAAAGAAAGACTTGCACCTCCTACCCAATTTAGAAAGAAGACTTGGAAGAAATGTTGCTTGTGAACTTTTCAATAAAAACGCCTAGATAAATGCCCAATTGCTCATGATGCACCCAATTATGATATGGAATTTACGCCTCCCAATACCAGGAAACCTCCTTGAATTTCACACATTACTAGTAACACTAACTCACGATGCCAGAAAATTTGACAAGTTCATCCAACCCAACCCCAGTCAATTCGTAAAACAACCCATGACTATAAATAATATACCGTACAAATGCTCCAACATAACCATATGAATGCTCCGAATTCCACAAACACATTTTAATTTTTTTAAGAAAGAAGGCACAGTTGGCTAAACTTTAAATTAATTAAACAAACCTAGTTGACTTATATCCACGTTTTTATGTCACAATGCAAGCGGACTTTTTGTCCAGCTCAACAGTAATAGTAATATTATAGAAACAGTGGACTTTTTGTTTATGAAACCTTCAATCCAAATCTAGCCTAAACAAATGAAATAAACATGGAACTGTTCAAAGCCTACATCTTATGTACCAACCTTGTAACAATCCTTTCACAGTCTTCATCATCTCCAATTGTAAAAACCGCGCGCCTTGAATTCACTTGCCTCACCAGTTGGGTTGTTTAGGGCTCTAAGGCTCGATAAAGCACCTCCGCTGGCATCCTTTTTCTGCTCGCTGATAGGATTAACACGCTTCCCACAGAGACTTTCTCAGACAGGCGGGTCAAATCTGCAATTAGGCCAGAACTAGTATTAATTTCAGGACCAATGCCATGGTGGTTGCTGCATATACAAGCAACAACTGTTTCCTTTTTCTGTTTTCGCCAGAACGAGTATGCAGCAGCCACCATCCTTTTTCTGTTTTGGCTTCCAAAACAAGTTTAGCTTGCCTGCTTCCTGAAGAACCTGTTTCCTTTGCCTCACGGTCTGAAAACAATGCCATCTTTTTCGCTATTTCGGGAGTCTTCTACTAACGGCAGTAGGAGCAAACATTTTACTTTCAGCTTGATCTATTGATGGTGCTTTTGGTTTGGCGCGGCAGTGGAGCATCACCTTCATAGTCCTTTTCTTTTCTTCTTTTTTGGGTACAAAGGCCGAGGAAAAAACAGAACTAGCTATTTCTTTCAAAAGGGACCCAGTTGGATCAGCGAGCAGCTTCATCAAGATGTCATCAGGTTGTTCCAGAGGAACCCAGTTTTTTTTCTTGATTTCTTCCACACGTGTTTCCTTCTAGCTGAGTATGGACCAGGCTGCACTCCAGCTTTTGAATCAAGATTCTGCAATCAGTGATGATAGTCTTACGAGAATGGAGATCAGCAATTTTGTCTTTGATGAGCATGATAGCCAAGCTTCAATCAGTATCGAGAATGAAATCCCTCATTTCTCTATCTTTCGGCAGCAGCAATCCCTTCCATATCCCCTAAGTTCAACCTCCAGACTTGTGGTATCCCCATTTTGCACATGAACCACATATCCAGGCTCCTTGGTCATTTCTTATGAGTCCTGCGAAACTGGAAATCTTGGGGTTTCTCCTAGCGCTGCCATCGGTGTTTATGTTTAGCTTACCTGCAGGAGGAAACAAACACAAGATAAATTTGGATTCTTTCAAGGGCTTGGAAGAAATTTTAATTGCTTTAATGATATCTGTAGCAAACTGGCAGCTTTGATATATCATAGCAATTGGGCAGGGAATCTCTACCATAAAAAAACAAATTTATTTCTAAAATTTCCAGATGAACCAAATCAAGGAGCAAAACAAGATACACCAGCTGATATTATAAACTTTGTGGTCACTGCTAGTTCCAAGGTTAGAACTCAGCCAAGTGCACAAGTTCATGGGATCTCAATTGTTGCAGATGCTATTGCCAAGCACAGTGGAATAGATAAGATTAGCTCTCGGACAGTCTCTTCGAATGTGTTAGATGGACTCGCAGTTATTGACACGTCTATCACAATTTGAATCATTAGTCATATTTCTATCAGCTCTCAGTTCGTTACTAACAATTCTGTCATGTTTTGACCAGCCAAATAAAGTGCTTGATTTTGTTAGGGACTTCAAGCTTCCAGATCCACTTGAAATCCTGGGGATGGCAATTTCCTCTGCCAATGGTCCACGGTGGGCAAAATATAATCACCAAAAGACGCGAAAATACTTCCATGACACTAGGTAAACTAAAGGTCGAAAATAGGCAGACCACTCTTATGTAAAGATGGTGCAAATAGTGTTTCTAGAAAGGTGCAGACCTGCAATAAAATATGATAATTACTTGGTCAAACTCGTCATGATCATTCGAGATTAAAAATCATGTTCTCAACCATTGTTGTGCTTAACCAACTGAAAAACAAACATATATAATCAAGTCTTGGAACTACATATACAAGCAACAACTTAAGAGCCCATAACAAGCAATTAATCTCTTATTATTATTATTATGTAAAGAGTATGTAAGCTTTGTTTTCTTTTCAGGAGCAAGAAAACTAGGTGGCAAGTGCACATACCAGTAAGATTTCTCTTTGTCAGTCATGAAAGTGAATTTGAAATTCCCAGCCAATTCTGTCAGACTTGGCTCTTCTGGCCGAGCAAAGATCATTAACCCTTTCTTTGGTGCAGTAAACAATAAATCTTCAGTCTGCAATCAGCAATCAGCAATCAGCATATGCTAGGAAACCAGCAACAATATCATGGTCATGGATAAAAGTATTACTCCCTCTATTCCAATCAAAGAGTCCACTATTCTTATTTGCGATCTTCCACTTAAAAGAGTCCACTTTCAAAAAATATGCCTACAATTTCCATAGCCTCTCCCTCATGTATCGGTATGCACTTTCGATCTGGCAAGAAATGAAAGATTGGGTAACCTTTCAACTTTACCCTCTACATGAGATATAAGCATCTTGGGTAGGCTCAAGAATTTTTGTAATAATGATGAACTCAAGGACACTAACATATCCCTTAATTGTTAGACTTCTCAAACATGAACCCTTTGATTGGGGCCGGAAGGAATATGCAGCAACCACCACGCCATTGGTCCTAACTTTTTTGGATTAATCATTTCAACCACCATGCAACGGGTCCTAACTTTTTTATATTAATCAGTTTTCCTATAATGGAAACATTGACTTTTTATAATCAAAGAAATTCTTAGATAGCCCTTCAGTTTTGACAATACTAGATCAATGGGAATATTTATCAAAATGGAAACACTAGAGGAACTATTTTCGAGTGTGCTATTACAAGCCAATAGAACTCTCCCCTAATCAAATTACTTAGAATAAGTTTCTCATTTCTTTAAGATATTGAGTATCAACTAATTAACGAAGAAGACCTACCGACAATCCTTGGTTCTTCGATGCTTTTTTTGTTGTAAAGAGAACACCTGCCAGTTAAGAAAAAAAAAAATCATCAACTGGAATATAGACACAACTGACTGATGGTAGCCGTAGGTACCAAGTAGCACTGGTTTCAATTATATACGGCATTACACAGAAGAGAGCAATGGAAGTGGCAATCTGGATTCAATATAGACAACTAGTTGCAATCATTCTCTGAATCTAATCATTTTGATTTTCCAACCAAACACAAATGATATGAAAAAAATAATAAAGGAGCAAAAGAAAGAAAAAAGGCAAACCCAGGTTATCAAAGCCACTTAGCATAAATCAGTATAATACCAATTTCTATAACCAACTTTTTTTTGACCAAAATACCCTCTCTCTCTCGCTCTCCAAATCGAGGAGTCCACGATCGGCAAACTCATTGAGCTTGGATCTCGTGCTTCTTATTTCAAGGACTCATGCTTCTTATCTTTCGCACCTCTTCTTTTGCACAAGCCAAGAGCTGATCCCCATCTCTCTTTGAAAGCTCCCAAAATCACTAAACCAGCTGAAACTTTAGAAAGAAATGGCAGTCCCAAAAGCCCATTTCGTACTGTTTATCTCATGCTCAGACTCAACCTTGGATCTCAGCCATCATCCAGAGTCGAAGTCTAGGTCACTGCTGGACCTCCAATTTTTGGATGTAATATTAGTATATTACCTTGATTTGGACAAATTTTGTTTGGGATTTTGAGTTTATTTGGGGGGGTTATTTAGTCAATTTTGGTATTTTCATTCCATTTCTATCCGTTTTCCCACGTACCAAACATAAAATCACTCCGGAATGGAATGTAAATTTCATTCCATTTTGCGCGAACCAAACACAAGAGTAGACCATTTTCATTTTCAAGGAATTCCTTCCTGTTGACCACTCCATTACCGAATTCATTCCAAGAAATGAAGAACCAAATGCCACCTGAGAACCACCCCCCAAAAAAAAGATATTTTTAGATTCCTCTATATAAGGGGAATAACATTTCCTCCAAACATGCCTATGCAATTTGGTCAACAGGAATTGGCAATTCCATTCCGATCAATTCTGCGAACCAAACGCCACCTTAATATTAAAAGACAGAAGATTAATATCATTAACCCTGTCCTTGCCATTCCAGTATTACAGTGCGCGACTACAACAGTCTTAATGTCCGTATGACAAAATGATATAATGAGTTGAACCGAAGGGCAGTTACGGTCATCAAATGGGGAACTAGCAACCTGAGCAGATGTGAGAAAGATCATATAAGAGGCTACAATAGAACTTTAGAAAGCTTATACGGGATTTTTTAAAAGGGATAAATCGTATGTGACAATACTCAATAACCACCCCCAAAAGGGGGGGGAGGGGGGAGAGACGAACACCCTTTTCCATCCGTAGAACCTTCTACTAACCCTATAGACTACAAGGTCCTCGAAAGGAAATCGGATCTCGACTTGCCTCCCGAAGGCATCCCAAGATAAAGAGAAGGAAGATCTAGCACCCTACAACCAATAAGAGACGCATACTCAGAGAGATAACCACGATTGATATTAATACCAGAGATACTCATTTTGGACAAGTCAACTTTCAGACTCAAAACCTGCTCAAACACCTTAAGAATAGTCAACACATTAAAGAGATTACTAACGCGTTTAGACAAAAACTAAATAGTATCATCAACAAAACTCTCAACTCCTCTAATTTACACATCGAAAACTAGTCAAGAAAGAGCAGGAAAACCTATCATAGGCCTTCCAAAAATCCGAATTCAACTAAAGCTTGACTACATCGTTCACAATAAGAATAAAGTCATCAAATGTCCTCCCACAAAGGCACTTTGAGAAGTAGCAATTGTATCCCCAAGCAATTGACTTAATCTAGTCACAAGAACCTTCTTGAAAAATTTATAGACACTTGCTAACAGACTAATCAGCTGAACTTAGAGACTCTAACAAAGCACTCCTTAGGAACAAGCGTAATGCAAGTGGCACTAACACTCTAACAACGGCTTTGCCATGAAATCAAAGAAGAATCTCAACAATCTACTTTAAGGCCTCGATTGGTACACGAAAATGGAATCAATTCCGCATAATCAATTACTAGTAATGAGATTCCACAGAAATAGATAGTAAGATGATTCCTAAAAAGTGTTTGGTAACATAAGAAATGTGATTACTAATGTAGTACAAATTTCTATTATATTGTTTGGTAAGAAACAAAATAACTTAGAATGCAAAGATAAAATTAAGACGATTGACAACATTATCCCAATGTAGACAAGTATTTGTTAATGATTTCCAAGATAAAAATTAGACATTAACGTTATTACTACTTCACAAAATAACAAGTTCTTCATTCTTTTTCAATTTTGCCAAAACTTTTAAATTATCCAACATCAATAAGGCAAGAATAATTTATTAAATTAAAATTAAAAAAAAACCTAATGAAATTAGTTCAAATGAAAAAAAGAAAAATACCTAATGTTATAATGAAACTAGTTCAAATAAAAATAGCTTAAACATTTGAAACCAAAGGAATAAATATTTGACCTAATAAAAAGAGCCGAAGAACAATGACGACGACGAGGAGTAAAACGGAACGGCCGTAAGAAACTTGAAACCAAATGAAATTATAAATATAAAGCAAATACTTACTTAATAGAAGGATATTATTGTCTTTTTAAATGAATTCCAACTATCCAATTACTACCTTCTCCATCAGGATTGTGATTTCTTAAATTTTAGTAATCAATTTCAAGATTTTAGTAATCCATTCCTATTCAAAATATAATTCTTACACCACAAAACGTTATTAATCAATTCCATGAAGTCAATTCTGCGGAATTGATTCGTCTTCCGTGTACTGATCAAAGCCTAAGGGTATTCCATAATTTATGAAAGAAGGCCATAGTAAAGCCACCAAGGCCAGAGCTCTAGCCTCAGCCATATAGAGACTAACCTTCTCCATCTCCTCCTTGGAGGAAAGCCTCTCCAACCAACTATTTCTCTCAAGCGCAATAGAACTCCAATCTAGACCCTCAATCCAAGGCCTACATCCAACTCCAATCTGGGCTCCTCCCATTAGCAATCAAGTGGAAGAATCTTGAGTTGCAATCTACACATCATGCCCACACTGTATAAACTGTTATCAGCTTTAGATTTCTCTCAACTATTCTGTTTAATATATATATATATATATATATATATATATATATATATAAGACTCACCATATCTTTCTATAATAAACAAATTATTGGGATTGTTTCATAAATGTATATTTTCATGGAAATGACAATCCATGAAACAGGTTTTGAGGTCTCTAAAGCAAATCCTGGTCGGGCTTAGACCAGTTGAGCTACAACTTTGTTGTTAGCCTGTCACACTTGATGGCTTAAGACCTGGGACCAATACCTAACTACACAAAATATCAAAGTCATCCTTTGCACAATCATCTCTAGCATCTATTTACATTGCTATATTACAGAGCCAATAGCATTTCTTAGGAAAAATTATAGTACACCAAGGAGTGTGAGACAAATTCAATGACAAAAGAGAATATCTTGCATTGAAACCAACTTGAAAATCAAACGCCATAACATTTTCATCAAAACCAACCATAGAGATTTCACATTAGAGGCACACTGAAACCCTTAATACTAGATGACATTAAGACCAAGCCACCATCACACAGCTATCCATAATTTGCATATGTTGCTCGATGCGGCAGCACATTTTTTATAATAACATGATGCCACAACAGAAAATAACAAGAATGTATGGATCAGAATGAGAAGATCCAGCAGGATAATAGGGTGAACCTTGAGGAGGTGGTGGATCAGAATGAGAAGATCCAGCAGGATAATAGGGTGAACCTTGAGGACTGGGTGGATCAGAATGAGAAGATCCAGGAGGATAATAAGGTAAACACTGAGCAGGTGGCAGATAAAGTTGTGGAGGATATGCTGAAGTTGCAACGTGCGGTTCAGGAGGATAAGCTGAAAGTGAACCTTGAGGGACTGGTGGATAAGGTTGTGGAGGATATGCAGAAGGTGCTTCGTACGGTTGAGGAGGATAAGCCGAAGATGCTTCGTATGGTTGAGGATAAGCTGAAGCTGCTCTATATGGGTTGGGTGGATAAGGTGATGGCTTGCATGGGTACAAGGAGTAGGGAGGTGATGCCAGGTAGGGCGAGGCTGGTGGGTGAGGAGGTGCAGAAGCTGGTGGTGCATAAGGAGCTGCAGCTGTAGGTGGTGCTGAGTACTCTGGGACTTGAGGTGTATCTGATCTGATGCTGGATACAGTGGAGCAGATGGAGTGTGCTTCTCTGAATGGCTTCTGGAACTGCATGACAATGCACAAATGTTTGGCGTCGGTAAGAACTCATCAGATGGTACATGGTTCCAAGGCCATATCAAGGAAGCCACAGTCATATAATACTTGTAAAGAATTTGTCTACCCAAACCACGAAGATATACGGAAGCTGGCACTCACGTTGGCATTAGCATAATGCATTATCAATCGTAATTCTCCTGAATGCCTGTAAAAAGATGAGGTTTGATTAGAAATCTTTAGTATCCTCCAGTGGATATAATCACCGAAGTATACATGATTAAACATCCTACAGAAAAAAGTAAAGCAATTATCTTTATACGAGATTCAGGTTGACTGACACACACATTATTTAGTAACAGAGTTTCATTGCTTTACCATACTAATGTTACCCAAAATACTAATATCTGAGACATTCCTAGAGGCAGGATCAACATGACAATGCTCTAGTTCAGCAACTAGAATCCAACTACTTTCCCACACGTGTTTACCTAATCTAGCAGGCAAAGCAGTCGATCAAGAAACCTCACTCTTTGACTTTATTTTCTTTAAGCAGGAAAAAGAATCCAACACATTATTTCTCATAGGTATTGACAAAAACACAGTCAATGGCAGCTGACTAGAATCAAAATACGACTTATTTGAAATTCATATTTGAACTGCTCAAAACTTAGAAAAAGAAATCTTTCTGAGAAATTCTGTGTCCTCAATTATTACTTACCATATCAATTACAAATTCTTAGTCATTGAGATTGGTGGTAATTTGGATTAATATTTAGGTATAGATATTACCTCTTTTTTTCTCCTTTCAAAGAAATTGAAATGATTGAAGTTTTTCTATTTGGAATTCGTCTTAGGCCTAATTCATATTACTCAGGCTGGATTATTTGTAACTGCATATTTACAATACAGGCATGGCGATCAGTTGGACCTTTGATTCATTAAGATCCCGTTTTCTGATTGACCTCCTCCTGTCTTTAATATTCAGGAGGTCAAATTCAGATTGCTGTTCAAGGTAGTGAAGCTAGTTACATCTAAGAAGAACGGAATCGCGCTCTGTGGGATTCGAACCTACGACATCGGGTTTTGGAGACCCACGTTCTACCGAACTAAACTAAGAACGCTTTCTTATCAAAAAAGATAAGACCGGAAAGAAAGGGATTGGATTCTTTTTGTAAGCTCAATACCTCTTTTATGTATATACTAGAGAGTATCATAAGAATGAAAGATTCTATACGTCCAATTTCAATCGATTTCACCGAATCCCCCGTTACTTCTCTAAGGAACTGTGATAGGTAGGGGTAGGCGTAGGGATGACAGGATTTGAGCCCGTGACATTTTGTACCCAAAACAAACGCGCTACCAAGCTCACTACATCCCTTCAATTAGCCTACAGTATCATTGTGATTCCTGTCTTGTTTTCCACGTTATTTCTTCTACGGATTATATACATATATATATACATATATCATAGAATATTAATAAAATCCTTCGATCCCTATGAAAGATGGAATGGAACCCAAAGAGTCCACGTTTAAAAAGTCAAAAAATTAAGGGATATATAAGTTAAGGATAAACTTGATTTGCTGCATATACCCATAATTTTAAGAGCTAAAGTAATTTCTAAAAATTTAAGTCACATTATATGGATAAATTTGGAAATTCAAAGTGTTAATGAAGTTTGTTTTTTTTAAACTTTGACTCTTTAAGTAGACATTCCAAAATAGAAAGTAGGACTCTTTTAACATCACAGAGTAAAGTTGAAACCGAACATGATTATAAAATGCTAGCCTCCTAGGTAGTGAGATGTCTTTAACCATTATTGTTCTCATTAATTCAAAACCTTGTGGTCAACCTAATACTACAAAACAATGTCTGGTCTTCCAACCACCTCTAAAAATAAGAGTTTCAGGAAAAAAATTGAACAATTAACAGTATGAGTCTCCGCATATGGCTTAGATATGATCTTGGGTTGAAAGAATAACACAGGAATGGACTATATCTAGGCTTATCTAGCACACCATCAATAATACTGAAGTAAATATTGTACCTTAGACTTCACGATCTGAAACCCAAGAAAACCAAATACTCTACGTGTCCAATTGCTAATTGTTCTTATGATATTCTCCATGATTTATCCAATTTGGAAAGTTAAAGGGCAAATTATGGTTCAAGTATCAAACAATAGGAAAAAATAAAAATAAAAATTGCAACCCCTAGAATACAATCGAAAATTACAAAGCTTGCAGAGATATAAACCGGCTGGTTTTAGACATAAGGGGCCAGGTGCTGTCGTCAAATCCAGTAGAAAGGACCTTTTTCAAATGAACCCTGTGGTAATCAACAAAATCACTCATAAGATATTAAGCAATAGATAACCTGCATAATGCTAAGCAAATCAGGAAGAACCAACAACCAATAACTTTCAGAGTTGAAGGAGTAAGTAAATAATTACTTTCCAGAACCTATGAAGTCATCATACTTGACGGTGTTTCTGTTCCAAACGGAAAAATTCAGTTCCCGTAGGCCTTCATTTAGGGTTTACACGAATTTCTCTTGAAAAAGAGGGTTTTTGCCTCCATCTAGAAATTCATACAAAATACAATTCGATATAATTAAGGTTGGATAACGAGCAAATCAGCAAAAGCATATAGGTTATCGAGATCTAGAGGGAAGAGATATGAAAAGGTTGAGGTAAACGAACAAATCAACAGAACATACACAAAAAGGAGAGAGAGATACGAAAATTGAGACAATGAAGAAATCCGAAAAACATAACACATAATCGTGGAAGACGGGGAGAGATAGGGGCACACATACCAGTGCATGTTCGGGGTACTGAATCTGTCCTTATCGTATTCGATACGAACGTAAGGATCTTGTCTTGAAATCCATTCGGTGTTTCTCAAGTTAATGCAAGCCACAACTAAAAAATCACGAAATTTTATCGGATCAAATCAAACAAATTGATACAGATCAAATGGCGGGGAAAGTGAAGTACCTGTAACTTCAAGGATCTGCCCTTGTATTTGTATACCAGAAGTCGACATTTATACGTGAATGAAACCCTAGGAATAGGATGACAATGAGAAATGTAGAAACAATAGAGTAGTAGTCACCTGATATTCGGGGAAATCAAGCTAAGCAATATCAAATCACTATAGAGCAACCACTAAAACTTCCTCCTGGAGCCGCATGCCTACTCTGTTCACAGATTCATTTTTTTCCTTCCCTTTTTGTTCCCTCTCTCTCTCTCTCCATCTCTCTTCTCCCTCACTTTATTTTTCTTATTCTTCTCAACCTTTTCATCACGAAACACACACCACACAGTAACCCATCAAACCTACACACTCCCCATTAACACCATCTGCTCTCTCTCTTCTTTCTTCAGAATTATTTTTTTTTTCATTTTATTAACAGTAATAGAGTAGCCCACTTACAAACACATCAGTACCTAACTAAATCATTTTTGTAATTAACAGAACAAATAAAATACAGTTCGTATCCATGGAAAATTGCTTAAGCTCACCTCGATCTTTGCGTTCACACTTGCTGCCTCTGCTCCGCCGTCTCTCTATCACAATTCTCCTACCTCAATTTTCTGGCCGAAAAACGAAGACGTGGACCCAACAATTTGCCAGCCCCTTTTATACTTCCTCCCCTTGTCGTTCTCTCTCCCTAACTGCCCCTCCGTCGATCGGTATTTCCCGCACCTACTCGGTCCCTCTCCCTCCCTCAACGTATGAAACGGTTGTCTCACTAATTTATTCATTTATTATTATCCTTAACTTATCAAATTTTCGGGTTATCACACAATCAGGTCATCACTTCTTTCGTAGTCTAGCAATATAGTTTTGCTAATTCTGTACATTGAATTGGCAGTTAAAATCTTGACCGGCTAATTAGCAGGGTTCTCAATCTGATCATCACTAATGTTTGCCTTCAATTCTATGATGATTTTCTCAGCTACAGAAGCCAAACAATCAAGACTCTCCTTGAGAGTTTTTTCCTCGAGAGCCATTTCTTGGAGATCCTTGTCTAGCCACTTGCAGTCCAACTCAACTCCAAACAAGACAAAATCCACAACTTTTCTTGTGTTCACCGAATTTCCTTTTGTATCTAGGCATTTCTCTATTTGCTTGATGTACAAAAGGCTTTCGTTCACAATGCACAATAGACTATTGATGACATCCCAGCTTATGCTGGGGAGTGCAATGGGGATGCTTGTTAGTGTTACCACTGCGAGACTTCGAACATTAGGAGGTTCTTTAGAATGTAGAGATAAAACTTGATTGCTGTTGAGCTTGGCCACTCCATTGAAACCTTTAGACTTCTTTAAAAGTTCCTTTAGATTTCTTGGCTTCTAGGCTTTAGCCTTCTGAATTACGCGATTCAAGGAATCAGAGATGTTCTTCAAGGTTTTCGCAGCAGCTCTTCCTCACCTTCAAGCAGCAAAACATAAGGGCGAAGATTCAGCTCTGTCCCAAATTCAGCTTCCGGTCTCATTTCATTTTCTGAGGCACTTGTTTGGGACACGAGCTTCTGTTTCAGCATGTTGATGCAGCAGCCGCATGAAAGCGCCAATTTAACAAAGAAAATATAAGTGCAGCGAACTACTTTGCTTGCCACTACGATGACCTTTTGAAAGCCTACACAAGTGTTCATGAACTTCTGCATAGGCTTTCAGAAGGTCATCGTAGTGGCAAGCAAAGTAGTTCGCTGCACTTATATTTTCTTTGTTAAATTGGCGCTTTCATGCGGCTGCTGCATCAACATGCTGAAACAGAAGCTCGTGTCCCAAACAAGTGCCTCAGAAAATGAAATGAGACCGGAAGCTGAATTTGGGACAGAGCTGAATCTTCGCCCTTATGTTTTGCTGCTTGAAGGTGAGGAAGAGCTGCTGCGAAAACCTTGAAGAACGTCTCTGATTCCTTGAATCGCGTAATTCAGAAGGCTAAAGCCTAGAAGCCAAGAAATCTAAAGGAACTTTTAAAGAAGTCTAAAGGTTTCAATGGAGTGGCCAAGCTCAACAGCAATCAAGTTTTATCTCTACATTCTAAAGAACCTCCTAATGTTCGAAGTCTCGCAGTGGTAACACTAACAAGCATCCCCATTGCACTCCCCAGCATAAGCTGGGATGTCATCAATAGTCTATTGTGCATTGTGAACGAAAGCCTTTTGTACATCAAGCAAATAGAGAAATGCCTAGATACAAAAGGAAATTCGGTGAACACAAGAAAAGTTGTGAATTTTGTCTCGTTTGGAGTTGAGTTGGACTGCAAGTGGCTAGACAAGGATCTCCAAGAAATGGCTCTCGAGGAAAAAACTTTCAAGGAGAATCTTGATTGCTTGGCTTATGTAGCTGAGAAAATCATCACATAATTGAAGGCAAACATTAGTGATGATCAGATTGAGAACCCTACTAACTGGCCAGTCAAGATTTTAGCTGTACAGTATTAGCAAAACTATATTGTTAGACTACGAAAGAAGTGATGACCTGACTGTGTGATAACCCAAAAATTTGATAAGTTAAGGATAATAATAATAAATGAATAAATTAGTGAGGCAACTGTTTCATACGTTGAGGGAGGAAGAGAGACTGAGTAAGTACGGGAAATACCGATCAACGGAGCTCAGTATCAAATGTAAAAGAATTTGGAGCCAGCAGTGCTGCCTCCATATTTTTCACACTAACAGAAATCGAATCAGTTAGAAAGTTACTAAAATAACATCATAGAAATGAATCAGTTAAAAGTTAGAACTAAGAGTTAGCGTAACCTCAAGCTAGAACACACATTACAAAGAATCAAATAATTACAAATGAAAAAAAAAAAAAAAAAACTCCACCTTCTTCACGCCTCTGTTGCTTACGGACCATGACAATAACAACTCCAAAATAACACCAAAATTGTCTATTACAATCAGTTTCTAATGACAATCATTTAATTAGGACAATTGTTAATCAAACAATCACATGAAGGACAAAAGAATGAGATACATGTGTAATATTGGCAGGATATTTTCTTTTTTGAAGACTATCCTATATAAATAGATTTTTGGAAAACTAAACTTTTGGCAAGATATTTCCTTTTTTGGAGACTACTATGCTTTTATATAGATATAAATATTGATGCCAAGTCAAAAAAAAAAACACTCATCCTCAATCGGCAGTTGTTTATTCAATACTAAGTAAACGATTGCATAACTGAATGCTGAGACAACGATATTATCTCAAGAGCTAATTTTCAGTAAAACAGATTGTCTATTTAGCTTTTGACATTGCAAAGGCTTCAAATAACCTAATACCCAAACATGAAGAAAAAAAAGGTCAATAATTGAGCAAAAGAAAATATTCTACTTTGAAAAAATCGACATTTGAAATTGATCTCCAAGTAGTATAAGAAAGGGGAAGATTAAAGAGAAAACCAAAACTTAAATTTCTTATATTATAGTCATATAATGAAAAACGAAAGGAGCATGTTTTGCATAAATATGAGGCAAAGACAAAAAGCTTTTAAGCAATTTGAATCATTTAAATTTCAACTTGAATTAATACCAAATTCTTGTTAACTCGGTTCAAAAGCAGACGTATGCTGATAGGGTTCATTTGGTTGGAGAGAATTAAGAGGCATCTTGAGGTTGTGGTGAGATCAAGCTAAGAAAAGTGTCAAGTGATGTTGAAACAACATATGTATGATTCAGGGAGTGTCTTTGGAGTGCAGTTGGGAATATGAGAAGGTGACATTACTTATCAGATGATATAAAGGAAGAAGGGTGGTATAAGTGTGTATATGTGTGTGTGTGTATAAGAGTGTGTGTGTGTGTGTGTGTTTGACTATGTGCGTGTGTGAACCAGTGAACCAAAACAACTGCATAGAAGTTTTTCATAATGAAAAACTTGCACATAGCAGTCTAATCCTATGATTCAGTTTCATTGGTTTATATTCTTTTTCTTTCTTTTATCCTTCTTTTTCTTTCTTTTATCCTTCTTCTTTTTCTCTTTGCATCTTCAGCAATTTTCAACTTTTTTGCATACCCCTAACTGTGCAGAGGAAACTCAAAGCAGAACATCCAAAAAAAAATTAAGGAGGTCAAAAAAATAATATGTTAAAATAAGTAGCAGCTACAATTATGACAGATTTAACATTTCAAAAAAAAGCTGCACATCAAGAACAAACTACAGCAGTATGTGATCAAAATCACATGCAAGCAGGACCCAATTCCAAACTCCATGAAAGCAAAACCAGAAAAAAAAGACGCACTAACTTACCATCCAGCGATCCAGGGCAAGTAACCCAAAACAAACCAGCCAAGAGCAATGCAAATCACACAAAGCCACTTACTGCTTCAATGTTTAAGTTATGAGAACTTCTTTTAAGTTGTACAGTCAAAGATTTTAAAGTTCGACCAAACTCAACCTCTAAAAAGTCAAACCCAGAAATTGACTGTTAGCAACAAACCAAAATACACACATATCAACTTCGCAGGAAGAATTGATGCTTCCTTTTCTCTCACCTCTTCCAGAGGGCAAAGATAGTGGGATATGAAGAAAAGTAGGGAGAGGGAGAACCTGAACACTTACATGTGTGTGCCGTGGATGGGGAATTTAGAGATTGAGATGGATGTTAGCGATTCTGCCCTGGAGAGAGAGCCGTGGATGAGCGAGCGAGCGAACGATCGTGAGCTTTTGAGAGAAAATTTGGGGGCTTTCCAATTGGGTTAAGAGAACAAACTTGAGATTGAGATGGATGAGGAATTTGAGAGATTGAGATGGATGTACGATGGCGCATGTGAGGGAGGTTGAAGATGAACAAATATATGTAGATGAGGGAGGTTGATTCGATCGTTATGATGAGCAATCCGAAACGAAGGAAACTGGGGAATGGATGAGGAAGGAGAGATAGATGGGGAAGGAGACTCGGAGGGAGAGGAGGTCCGACGGGAAGTGACGGCCGAGAAGGAGAAGCAGAAGAAGGCGACTTGCTGGGTGTCGTCGTTCGTCGTGAGGGGTGCGAGTGAGAACGTGGGTTTGATTGGGGAGAGTGACAATGGGATAACCGTCCTCCACACATGTGAGATTTGAGTTAAATCATGACCGTTGGATCTCGGTAAATGTTTAAATTCTGTCCAGTAATTGTCTCCTGTCAACTGTCAATTGTACACGTATGAAAGTCATTCTATTGTAATACAGATATAGATGGAGTATAATAATTTGTCAACCACACTAGGGCCAATATACCATGAGGAAAGGTTGTAATTCAGTCGAAATGTTAATTGTCTTTCAAGCGAGACCAAGACATTAATTTTAAATAAAATTTTTATTTTATCTCTATTTTTATTCTCATCTCTTTTAATGAAAATAGGGATAAAATAAAAATTTTATTTAAAATTAACATTCTGGTGGCTCGTTTTCAAAATAACTGAAGTACAGTGGCCCAAACAATATTTTCAAATAATCAGTGGTCGAATTGCAACCTTCCCCAAAATACAATGACCAGATTATGTATTTTGTCTAATAATTTTGATTCAATTTCAATTTTATTCGGTTAAACGTACGGACACCATATTTATATGGTTAAAATACACAAATGGTCCTTGTACTTCTAGACTTTTTTGGAATTCGTTTCTAAACTAATTTTTGCAAAAATTGTGTCCTTGTACTTAATAAATAAAACGCAATTGGTCCTTCTATCCATTAGCATCAATTTTTTAACGTTAAGTATAAGCACGTGATTTTGATCAGGGGTAAACTTGTCATTTTCTTATATAAAGTACAGGGACCATTTGTGATAGTGGAGTCTCTACAACCGGACACCTCAAAATTTTCGGCGAATTGAATATAAATTCCGGGACTCCACCCTGAATGCCCACAACTACACAAGCAAGTCTTCTTTCAGTTTTATATTCCTTGACAATGGAGTTCCAAGTGTGATTCAACGCATACATGAAGCTGTTTGTCATTATACAACGCAAGTCCTTTTTCCACCCATAAGAGATGGATCTCGAGGAAGTTCTCAAATACCTGAACAGTGAACTCTCTTGAAACATGGCGATAAGAGGTTCCCCCTGCCTCCCTTCATATATCAAAATCTTGCCTTACACAGGCACCCTGCTTGGAACAGAGTTTGTTTGAATAAGTTGCACCAAAACGAAAAGAAGAAGAAGAAATTGAAATTTGAAACTTACTCAAAGCAGGGGTTCTAACTACAAAGGACTTGAAACACTGCCCTGGATATATATGTCAAAGACAAGTCTTCCAAGACTTCTCTAAGTTAAAAGATTTTCAATCTCTATCTCTATCCCACGCCTGCTCCTTCTCCAGCGAACCCAAGTATATCAACTCCGATCGCCAACACATGTGGAAGCTACTTGTCTCCAACAGTCATCCCAGCACATCTCCATCGTACTCCACTAGCTGATCATCCCCAGCAAATTACCAGTATTCCTACGTACTCCACCAGCAAATCTCGCTAACTGGATCTAGATCTAAATCCCATAAATAATTACCAGTACTCCTTCTAGAATTACTTCTTGATTTGAGTCAACATGCCACCAAACACCACCTTCTCCACAACCCCAACTGGGCATCCCCTCTTCAAGCGATTTTTAACCCCTATGCAACTGTTCAATAACAACAATACAATGGTGAATCAAAACCTGAACTAATTTGGGAGGGTTACTATAGCTTGCGTTATTTACTCTCTTTTTTTTTTTTCGGGTTTGTTTTGCTTTGTTTACGTTTTGGCTTTGCACTTTTAGAAAATGGGATTTGAGAGATGTGAGAAAAAATGGTGAATCTTAATTTGAGATTTGAGGGATAAGAGATAAAATGGTGAATTTTAATTTGAGATTTGAGGGAAGAGAGGGAAAATGATGAATCTAAATTTGAGATTGGAAAGAGAAGAAAGAGAAATCAAGTCACGGTGGGTTGGGGAAGAAGATGATTTTGGGGTAGGTTTAGTTTTGGGCAAATTACACAAAAGGTCCCTGTACTTTTTAAATAAGAATGACTAATTTACCTTTGGACAAAATCAGGTGAAATGCACGTGATTCCACTTAACGGAAAAAAATAGACGGCAATGGACGGAATGACCAAATGTGTCAAGAAATTGAGTTTAAGGACCGCTGGCGTGAGGTTAGGATCAATCCCAAAAGAGTCGAGAAGTATAGGGACCATTTCTGTAATTTACCCTATTTATATAGGAAAAATCAGAAATGGGACTCTCCCTCAAATTCACATGACATGAGTCGCAAATGCACATTGAGTCTCAAATTCATATTGAGTCCAATGGCAATGGTGATACAGATCATCTATCACCGCACTTAATATCACTCTTACAGTCCCTCTCATTCTCATATGCCCTGGTCAAGAGCAGTGGCGATTACATACAATACGACGCCATTTTGCTAAGCGAAACACATCTGATACGACGTCGTTTTTTTTTAAGTGCAACTTTTCTCCGAACCAACCAAAATTCACTACTGCACGCCATTTATATTTAACTAACCATTTTTTGGTTGGAAAATGAAATGAGTACTATGGAGATGCGAGTCTCTCTCCCAGCATCCTCTTTGATTTCTTACGCCATCCCCCCAGATTTGGCCAATTGGGACTTAAATCAAGGGTACAAAAGACATTTGGAGTTTGTTTTTAATTGCAATTTGCGTGACTTTGGTTTGTAGTTTTAGACTTTCTCCCTCTTTAAAAATATCGATTTTTATCGATCTTTCTGATGGGATCCTCCCAAATACCCCATCCACATGTCATTTATAACGGCCCTAGGTGGGTCCTGAAATCCACAATGACAATGACATCTCAGACGTCGGAGTGGCCGAGGTTCTCAGCCCAGCTCGTAGCTGAGGATTTTGAGAAAGTTCCCCCAGAGGTTATCAATCGAGGCCTTCAGCAGCGGGCATACCTCAACCGAGTTCATTGACTCCATCGTCAGAGACGAGAATCACCTCGAATGTCTGCTTAAATGTCAACATTAAGTCTGGAAGAAGCAAGACATTCTCATTAGATAAAGACTTCTAGGGCAAGTTACGGATGTATTTATGAGCTTCTCCGCTTCCCAAGAAAGAAGCTTATATTCTATCTCTTTAGACTAACAGGAGACATGGGTTCATTGATGAGCATTAACTCTCAAGCATCCAGGTGGCTAAATTTAGACTCTTTTACACGCGGTCTTCAGCTATAAATAGCAAGGTATCACCTTCATTTATGGCTAAGCCACATTTATTCTCAAGAACTCACATAAGTAGTGTCAAAATTGCATTTACTCATTTGCCTTCAACACACTCATTTATCACCTTTCTTGTGATTATTAGAAGGCAGTTTGCCAATTACCTTCCTTACATTTAACACTCAAACTGACTCTTACGCCTAAGTGTAATAGTCGGGTCAAACCCCCGACAACCTCTAACGGTGTTTTCATTGTCAAACAATTGAAGATCCAGCTCACTCCTGACAGTCAAAGTCCCAACACGAGACACCTTTTGAGAGCCGATGCATCCTGACCGAAGATTAGCTACCTACATGGACCTGACGTGGTCACCAATATCATTTTTGGCGTGATCATTTCTCTTTTACTTTTCTTCAATTATGACAAATTAAGATTTAAAATATCAAAATCAGAGTCACTAGATCGTGACACTAAATACGTACCCTTGGTATTTACAAAGTTATGTACATCCACAAAATTAACTCCTTTTAACATCTCATTTTCTCTCCCCCACAACCACCCCCACCATTTTCACCCTTTCTCTCTCACCCCTCCCATCTTTGCAGCCCCCAGCCCACCACTCTCTGACTCGCACACTCTCGTTCAATCGCCTTGTGTGTTTGCATGCACGAGTTGTGAATAAAGAAGAAAATCAGTATAGCTTAGAGGTTCTCCAATACAATCATCTATCTAGTAAAAAATGCTAAACGCGTAGGAAAAATAGATTTTTCCAAAAAAATATTTTTCAATGCAAACCTCTAATGCTGAGGTGGAGATGATGTAGTATTTAGTTGGAAAGACATCATCCTCTACTTCTAGAGGGTCACCTAAAGGATGTTTTTCCATCCATGTCATTTACCGTCTATTTTCTTTTACTTTTTACTGTAAATCAATTATGGTTTACCGTCAATTTTCTTTTATTTTTTTACTGTCAATCAGTTACAGTATGGAGTAATTTTTAATTTTTGCCTTTTGTAATTAATTATAAAAATTTGACACGTCTGAAAGAATGTTCTAAAAGGAGTCTTGCATTGGAGCACGTTTAAAAAGAAGACTATCTTTATCTTTTAATTTTTTTGTCACATACGAAATGTCTTCTTGTTCAATTATGTCACGTAGAAAAAACAAGATAATAGCATTGGAGAAGCTTTTAGATGTCCTATGAGCTCTCTGTAAATTTTTATGATGATAAGGTTGAGGTTAATATTATAAATAGCTTATGATTTTTATCTTATCCAAACAATAACTATATATCACTTGCTAAAGAATTCTTTTTAAAATAGAGTTCTAATTTATTCACTACTTATAATGATTTCAACTTATTAATTTCTAGTAACTATATTATATAAGTTGTTGAATTAAAATTTTATTATAATTTTTATATGAAAATTCTAAAGAAATTTATTTATTTTTGTCCATTACTATCACCCACACACACACACACACACATATACATATATCTGTTATAAAAACGAGGATATTCTTATATTAAAAATTTAAGTTTCTATCTTCAATACGGAAGCGAATCAGTCGAAAATAATAGTACCAAGTATCTAAAAAAATAATTGTTAGAAAATAGAAAATATAACGGAATACAGGATTTACGTGGTTTAATCAACTCTAAGGCAAGCAACAAATTCACTATAAATGATGAGAAATTACAATAAAGAGTTTTCAATGTATTCACACTCCATAGGAAAAGGGTTACAATGATTGACAGTATCCCACAGAGTACCACACATCTTACAGCCTAAAATAACCACACACTATTTTGTCTAACACCGTCAAGACATCGAAGCTCTCGACCACAAAGTATGTCTGTCGATTGTCTCACACTATTTGTGTCTCTCCCACTCGGCTAGTCTTTGGCCACATAGTCAGTCATATAACATGGCTTTATATAGGCCATATCCACATGTTTAATCTTAAGATAATTAGGATTAAATCTTTCCTAATCCAAGTGTATTTAGGATCTCTTTTTTCTATTATAATTTGAGACATATTTATAGCAAATCTTCATCTTAGCTTAAATTCCCTCAATCATCTATTTTCATTGTTACATGTCTGTCATGCACCCCACTATGGATGCCTAGAATTGATCTCGAACACAAGAGTCCAAATGACCTTAAATTTGCTCCATGAAATAATATCAAACTAGATACTTACAAATTCTTCACACATGACAACTTCACTTTGAAACATAGCATGAGCTCCATTTTGAATGAAACTTCCTTGTAATATATACAAGCTTCCTTTTTTGTTTCAACCCATTAGAAAATGGACACCACGAAAGATTTTCATCTTTCTATCATGAACTTTTGTAATTACAACCTTTCAAATCCAAGAGCCCAAAGAAATTAAATTCCCCTTCAAGCTATGAACATGACGAGCTTCGGTTAGCTTTTCACTCCTTGATTCTTAATTTTAATTGTTTCAACACCTTCAATCTTCAAAAAGAATCATTCGCTAAAAATATATCACCATTTGCACTTTTGTAAGTAGAAAACATATTTCTATTAAAACACATGTGAAAAGAACAACCGAACTCACAAACTTATTCAGTCCATAGATTATCACCACCCACAGTCACATTGAGTATATCACTGTTATTCTCATTATTGGTAATATCACCCTCATTAAAAGTGACAATATTAGCATTGGAATTCAATTCTTTCTTCACTTCATCCTTGAGCTTTTGACAATTACGAATAATGTGACACATCTCATTACAATGCCAATAATTTTTCTTGAAAATCTTTTTATTCGTCTCACCATCACTTGAGCGTTGATCGGATGAAATTCTAACATGATTAAATTTGCCTCCCACATACAAAGCATCACTATTATCATTATTCTTAGAACCCTTATTCATAGAATCATCAATTAATAATGAAGTTTACCTCACCAAAAGTTGCGTGTCTTTCTCATGCATAACAGTAGGAACTAAATGCTTGTAAGATGATGATAAAGACATCAGCAAAATTTAATCTTGATCTTTATCCTCAATTTTAACACTGACATTAACTAACTCGCAAAGTCTCTCGTTAAAAGATTTCAAGTGATCACGAATATTCGTACCTTCAGACATCATGCGATTAAATAACTCCTTCTTTAGGTACAACCGGTTTGACATGGATTTTCCCGTGTCGACCCTCTAACTTCTCTCATAACGCCTTTGCGAATTTTTCATAGATAACATTGTAGAGAACATTATACGCGCAACATCGCCGGATAGTGTTAGCCGCCTTTTGGTTAATTCTCTTCCATATCTCATCGTTTATATCATTAGTTTTTCTTCCTTTTCTTCTAAGGCAATCTCTTGATCTGCTTGGATCAACACGTCTCTAACATTAACTTGCCACAAGCTAAAATTATTACTTCCGTTAAATTTTTCCAATTGGAATTGCGTAGAATATTTAACGTCCGCCATCTTCGAAACTCCAATCTTTTTATTGCAAACTTTTGATTAGCTCAAAGCTTTGATTCCAGTTTGTTATAAAAATGAGGCCAAATTACAATTTTTCCCCCAAAGTATCCACCAAATCTCAGTTTGTCACCCATATTCCATTTTGTCCCATTACCGTATCCAATGTTGCCATTTGTCCCAGTTTCACCCCTGGGACGGACGGACGTTAAAAAAATTAATGGAAGTTGGTCATGTGCATGTCACATGATAAGTAAAATCGGAAAGTTACTATATTGCCCCCAATAGTTGTATTTGGTTAAAAAAAATTTATTATTTCTTAATTAAAGATTTCTTTCTTTCTTTTCAAATTAAAAAAAAAATTTTTAAATTCTTCATTGCCTTCAGATTCATCATCTTCAACCGATTGTTCAATCTCAAAAGCCTCTATTCCTGCTCCCTTGTCTCCCCACGTTTCTCCTCCCTAAGGGCATCTACAATGTGAGTTCTTAGCCCAATAAGAACTCATTGGGCCAGTTTTAAACATTGAGAAAGTTCTTAATTGTGTTTTTAAAAATTTGGGTTCTTCCGGGTTCTAAAATAAGAACCCGTTCTTATTTTTTTTTTGTTTTTCCTTTGCCAGCGAAATGAAGAGAAAGTGTGATGCACCGCTGCTACCCAGCTAGCGCGTGCATCACAATTGCCAGAGAAGTGCGTCCCTCCTGCCTGCCCCACCCGCTTTTCCCTCCTCTTGGCCCACTCCTGTCCCTTTCCCCCCCAAAATTCCCACGTTCTCTCTCTCTCTCTCTCTTTTTTTTTTCTTTTACTTTTTTGAGTATTTAATTTTTGGCTTTTATTGAAAAGGTTCTTTGTTTTTTATAATTTTGAAAAAGTATTTTATTTTTTTTCTCAAAAAGTATTTTATTTTTTACTTTTTCTGAAAAGTTTTTTTTTTTTTACTTTTTCGAAAAAATATTTTTCTTTTTACTTTTCGAAAAAATTTGTTTTTACTTTTTCTGAAAAAGTATTTTTCTTTTTTTTTACTTTTTCTGAAAAAATATTTTGCTTTTTTACTTTTTTGAAAATGTATTTTTCTTTTTTTACTTTTTCTGAAAAAATATTTTGCTTTTTTACTTTTTCTGGTACAGATATAACTTGAAGGAAATTATGTTAACATGCATTATTTTGCACAACATGATTGTCGAGGATGAGGGTGAAGAGGTTACGAATTTTTTTGATGATACCGGTGATGCCCCCACACAAGCCAACAATGGGCCAACCGGAGGATTCGAAGAATATCTTGTGCGAAATATCGAGCTTCGTAACAGTATTCGACATCATGAACTTTGAGCCGACTTGGTTGAGCATATATGGACTCTCAACGGCGAAACTTAAGTTTTTCAGTGATAGTTTATGTACTACGAATTATCTAAATTATCTTATTTCGTATTTTAAGAAGTGTTTGTTTGTACCCAAGTATTTAATTTGTTGTTTGTACGAAATATTTAAAAATTAACAATGAAAATTATATGCAATATATTAATGAAAATTAAAAATTAAAAATAGAAATGATTCAATTTCTTTGTTTGTACGAAATATATGAAATATGTAATGTACTAATTAAAATTATAAATAAATTAATTTATTTATACGAAATAAAAAATATATTAATTAAAACTATAAAGAAATTAATTTGTATGAAAAGTATAAAAATAAATGAGTTTAGTGAGTGGAAATCCTAGGTGGCATTGTGGAGCCCACCTAAGAACTAAGTTGAAGAACCAAACATTGGGGAGATTAGTTTTTAAATAGAATAGTGAGTGGAAATCTTAGGTGGCAAGGTGGAGCCCACCTAAGAACTAAGAACCCCAACTCAACATTGGAGATGCTCTAATCTTTCATGTTCACCCAGTTTCCTTCTCCGTCCCCCGCCGCCTCCCCCAACCCAAACCCAATTCCCCGACGAACCCCTTCAAATTTTCCGCCAAATCGTCGCCCCTAAGCCCCTCCCCCCAATGAATTTGTCTTTCTACGGTGATTCCTTCCGCTCCACCTTCATCTTTCTCTCTCCGTAGCAGCAACAACGTTGGTGGTGGTACTGGTGATGTTGCAGCACTTGTGGATTTTTTTTTCCTCTCTCCAGATTCATCATTGCCTTCAAATCCAAAACCTTCAAATTCTTCACCAAAGACAGATCTGTTGATGCGATCTGTTGGTGGAATTGTATGCAATTATGTTGGCGGCCAGAAGTTGTGGCCTATTGGCCAAGACAAGATCGTGGGTTTTGAGCACCTCTTTGGCTGCCTCGGGGGATGAAATTACAATAGCAGGAATTTCACCAAGCTTAAGGTACATAATGGGTCCGTGTTTCTTTGCCAAGTCCCGCAAGGAGTGATGAGGTGGTAGTGCACCACTCAACTGGTGCAAGTTTCCGATGAGGGGTAGTTTCCAGGGCCCTGGAGGCAATTTTCTGATCATGGGTCTTCTTCGGCGCCCTTTGGCAGATATTAACACTATCAAGAAGATGAGGAAAGTAAACAATAGTGGATAAAAGGAGAAGAAAGAAACGGAGCTAAACACCATATTTGGATGTTGTTTTTGCAGTTTTGAGCTTTTTAATTTTGTTTGAAATTGATTTATTGGTACACAATGACACACATTGGTGGTGTTGCGTGGGAGAAGTCAAAGGAAATAATTGATGGAATATTGTTTTCATGGATTTTCCTTCTAATTGACACTAACCAATCTTAGAGGTTTTCATGTATTTACTTGAAATTAATTGTTGAGTTGCTTGAATAAATAAATTGTATCTTGAAAGAGAGTTTAAAAAGATGCACCATAAGTGTTTGACAAAATGCATGAATGAACTTTTTTTTTTAATTTGTTTTAAAATTTTTAAAAATAATTATAACTTAAAATTATCTTAAATATCAAATGAGTACTAATTTTTATTTTAATTTATTTTAATTTCTTTAAGAAATTTTATAATTTAAAAATATCTTAAATATTAGTGGTTAACAATTTTTATTTTCTTTTGTTTTAATTCTCTTGAAAAATTTATAATTCAAAATATCTTAAATGTCAAATGATTAACTAAACGATAAAATAATATCCAACCTACAAATGCTAATAATTAATTAATGACGTATTTTTCTATTAAACACTTAGTTTAAATACTAATAATATATATTTATTGATTTAGAGTTTAGTTTTAATTTTATTACTAAAATTGCATTAACCAATTTAAGAAAACTGCACTAAATCCCATTTTGCACCCCCGATTAAAATGACCAAAGTACCCCTCACATGACATGCACATGTTAACTTCCGTTAATTTTTTTAACGTCCGTCCGTCCCGGGGGTGAAACTAGGACAAATGGCAACATTAGATATGGTAATGGGACAAAATGGAATATGGGTGGCAAACTGAGATTTGGTGGATACTTTGGGGGAAAAATTGTAATTTGGCCTAAAAATGATGATATTCTTAAACTAAGAATTCCAAGTTTCTACCTTCAATGCAAAGGCACATCAGTCAAAAGTAACAGTACCAAGTATTTGAAAAAATAATGGCAAGAAAATAGAAAATATTCTTGTTGTATGTGGCTATGGTTTTAGATCCCCATGGTAAGATGTGTTTTCTTGTGTATTGTTTAAGTCAGATTTATGGGAAAAATGCTCCAAAAACTAAGGAAATTACTGACAGGGTGGTAAACACATTAAATGATTTGTTTGAACATTATAAAAAGAAAGCTGAAAAAGCTAATGTTAGGAACAAGGGGCCTTCTTCATCTTCAAATTCTGGCGGAGTTACTAATTTTATGGAAATTGATGCCACCGCTGATTTAGAATCGAGTTTCTTAAAGTACTTAGAGGAGCAAGGGGGGTATAACCAACAAGTCGAAAGTAGAAATTTATTTGTTGGATGGAATGGAGAAGAGAGATGAGAATTTTGACATTTTAAGTTGGTGGAAAATCAATTCATTGAAATTTTCAGGTCTTTCTCAAGTTGCTAGACATGTGTTGGGAATGCCAATATCCACCGTTGCTTCAGAGTATGCATTTAGCACCGATGGTAGGGTGATTGATCCATTTAGGAGTTCTCTTACTCCTAAGACCGAAGCTTTAATTTGTGCACAAGATTGGATACGATCAAGCCCAACGGATCTCGAGCTCCCAGATGTGAATGCTAAGGCTATAGATGAATTGTAAGAAAAATTAGAGAGCATTGAAACAAGTAAGTAATTATATATTTCCCATTTTGTGTCTTTGTTTTGATTTTTGAATAACTTCTTGAAATATTAATACGTTATATCTTAATTTTTAGATGCATTTGCAAGTGGACCAAAGTTCTTCGCACCGTGCATGCTTGATGATTAATTGATCATTACTTGGGTAATTTTATCAAATAGCAAGATACGTGTTTTCTTCCGTTTCACTGTTCATCTGAATTCTATTATTTAGGTCGTACTTTTTTTATCAAATAGCATGGGAGGTGATCATGAAGCAAAAATGGGTCACTTTGATTCAGTTTCTCAAGTTATTAGAGGAATATGGTTATACGAAAGAAGGTGCTTGAACATATATAGCCTTTTTTTCTTTTTTTGAAGAAATTTGTACTTTGGCTTCTTGTTCTCTCAATTCTTTAACATGAGTACTTTCTGGTTTCATCCTATTTCATCTTTATATAAAATGTGGGAGGGAAAAAAATGGTGTAGCTCAAGCTTGCTAAACCTTGCATTAGGACATGTCTGTGGCTTCAACAACTGCCTCCTATTACTTGTTTGTTTATAATTTTGTGTGGCTAATTTTGGTCAATGCTATTCATTCTATTTTGACAGGCATATTTGATATTACTTTGATTTCCTTGGTTGATACTTCACCAACAGCGTACCACAAAACCAAGGAACTTGTTAGTGTATGTGGATTATAAACATTTGAAATTACTCAAATCTTGGGATTAGCCACACTCAATAGTGCTTGTGTGTGTGTGTGTGTGTGTGTGTGTCAAATGCAATGTGACCAACCTAGGCTCATGACGTTTTGAAGCTAAATAAGCTTAGACGTGGAACTCAATGTGGACTGATAATGTACTTTGGCTGAGCTGATAATGGACTCTTAAAATGATGAAACATCAATGCTTTCTGATGAAAATGTATTTTGGCTGAGCTGATACTCATAATGTGGTTTTATGTAGTAATGAGCTTGTTTTTGGAGAATTGTCAATCATCCCAGTCCTGGGCATGTGTTTTCTAAGTAGAGTTGATGGCTTCAGTTAAATGTCTAGTTATTATTAGTGCATTTTATGCAGATTTTATTGCATTTAGAGCTGGTACTTGGAAACATTGAGTTCCACGTCTAAGCTTATTGATGGTTTTATGCTGGTTCTCATAATGTGGTTTTATGATGGTTTTATACTGGTACTCATAATGTGGTTTTATGCTGGTTTCTTATTTTTGTTTTTCCACCTTTGATGTAAGGTGGACTCGATCCTCTGATCTTTATATATCCTTCTCTTCTATCACAAATAGTTCTTTTCTTTTTTTTTTTGTGTGTGGAGAAAATGCTATTGATGCTAGTTCTATTTTACCAAATGTTTCTTTAAGTATTGTATTTTCAATTTCTTTAATTTTCCTTTGATGTCAGGCGTGGTATGACTGTGTGAGCATGAAGCAGCATGGGATGACTATGGAGCTGCTTGGGAAGACTTTTGAAGAGTGAAGTAATGCATTCAAGTCGAAAATTAGAATAAAATGATTTTCATTCAAAAATGGCTTAGTGCGAGTAGGGAGCAAATTGTGAAATTAAAAGAAAACAATCTCTTTATTTTTGTTGTTTGTACAAGGCAGTACATTTGATGTTGCTTTTTATTTGAATATTTCTATCAATTTAATATGTATGAATGTTAAAAATGTTGGATGTTTAGTACATAATTTGAATGTTTAAAATATTGGATCTTCATTAGAGTAGTTCAATAGAATTTTATGATAATTTAAATGGGCCATTGGGCTGGATATTATTATAATACTTTAAGTGATCAATTGGACTATCGTATAACAATTCAACTAGGCTGGAGAAATAAGCCCAATATTACCAATAAATCAATAAACCGAAAAAATTGAAATCGACCCGACCAAAAGCCGAATGCCGAAAATCGACAACCGAGCCAAAATTGAACCGCTTCGGGCATATTGAGCTTGGAACCGACTCTAGCCGGTTTGGTGTCGATTTTAGCTTAAAACCGAGTTGAGCCGACTCGTGCTCACCCCTAATTCAAGCTTTAAATCACCCATTCATTCATTCTCTCTTTCTAGATCTCTCTCTTTCTCTCTCTCAATTTCGCTGTCTTCTCTAAATCCGGCCCTGACATTCCCCGCCGACGTGTCGTCTCTCCGTCCTCCACTCTCACACCTGCTCCTTCTCCAGCGAACTCAAGTATATCAACTCCGATAGCCAACACGTGGTCTCCAATAGTCATTCCCAGTAGATCTCCTTCGTTGGTCCCTGTCGCGTACTCCACCGCCGCGTACTCAGTAGTGAGAGTGACTGTGTGTATACGTGTGTGAGAGAGAAAGAGAAAGAAGAAAGTCCCAATTTGAAGCAGACCGAAAACATCGAGAGTTCAAGGAAGATCCAGACTCATCGTTGAAGGACTGGTGCAAAGGGAAAGAACAGGTAAAATATTGCCCTGTATGTGGGTTCACCATTGAGAAGGTGGATGGATGCAATCATGTGGAATGCAGGTGCAGAAAGCATATTTGCTAGGTTTGTCTTGAGTTCTTTATGAGCAGTGATGACAAATCCTAAAAAAATGAATGTCAAACCCAGTAGACACCTTGGTACAAGTTGTGGGTTGTGAAAGTTGAATGGAATGAAAGATTTCAGTCTACAATGCCCTCCTATCCATAAATTCTCTTTTCCAGTTTAATCCAAAAATGTAGCTATTGTTTGAAACCCATTTCTTGAATGTAAGAACATGCTCTTTAGATTTTAAAAACATTTCAATCAAAATTTGGTTTGAGTTCCTGGGTTGGTTAATATTTAATTAAAAGAGAAGATAATCAAGGCAAATTATACAAATGGTCCCTGTACTTTCTACAAGTAAATGATTAATTTATTCTTGAAAAAATCATGTGAAATGCACGTGATTTCACTTAACGGAAAAAAATTGACAGCAATGGATGGAAGGACCAATTGGGTCAAGAAATTGAGTTCAGGGACCGCTGGCGTGGGGTTATGACCAATTCCAAAAAAATCGAGAAGTAAAAGGACCATTTGTGTAATTTGTCCTTCTTTCTAATATACTCTCAAAATTTCATTTAATACAACGCATTCCAAAGAAATCAAATTGTTTAAAATAATTAAACTCAATTAATATTTATGTATATTATTATTAAAATATATTTTACAGTACATTATTAATTATGTTTCTTAACTTTTATATTTTATCAACTAGAAATATTTAATATTTAATTCTTAATTTTTATACTTTATCAACTAAAAATATTTATTCAATGACGGTGGTGAGAGTAATGTTTTCTAGATAGGTGCTGAGTTCCTTTGCTTAAAGTATCCCCGTCGACATCATTTCTGATTAAACTTTTTCCTGTTCTCAAAGCTGCCTATATTGACCTTATATCTATCCAAAAACTCGCAGTTAGGGTTTAGATATTCTTCTCTGCTTCCGCTAGGTTTTCCTTGCTCTCTCTCGTCACACACAAAGATGGTGTTGCCAAACGATGTAGATTTGCTGAACCCACCGGCCGAGCTCGAGAAAAGGAAGCACAAGCTCAAGCGTCTCGTGCAGTCTCCCAATTCTTTCTTCATGGATGTTAAGTGCCAGGGATGCTTTAACATAACCACCGTATTCAGCCACTCTCAGACGGTGGTGGTGTGTGGAACCTGCCAGACGGTGTTATGCCAGCCTACCGGTGGACGTGCCAGACTTACCGAAGGATGCTCTTTCAGGAAGAAGGGAGATTAGTTTGTTTTTGTTATGTTTTGCTTTGCTAGTAAATTGCCTAGTTGAGTTGGGATTTGATTGCAAGACAGAAAAAACTTGATCCGGTTTTGTTTTTAGATTCCAGTTTACTTGTGTTTCTTTGAATATTGACCTTTTATTACCTAGATTTTGTCTTGTGATGAGAATACGACACCTCTCTCTCTCTCTCTCTCTCTCTCTCTCTCTCACACACACACACACACACACACACAAAGTCATAGGGACGAACCGTTTTGGTCTAAGACCCCACACCTAGACTAATCCCATTCCTTTTTTTTTTATTCATTTGGAAGAAAAAAACAAGAACAGAACAAGAAAATAAAGAGAAACTAAAATCTGGGGAAAGCAACTCACCTACTATCTGCTTAACAAAGTTCTAAGCTCCTCATTCCACATCTGCATCAAGTTTGCGTCTTGCTCAGCTTCTATTCCTGCTAGATAATCTGCACAAGTATTTCCATCCCTTAAAATGTGTTGGAGGGTACAACCAGTTGACTCAAGCAAAGGTTTGATGTCTTCCAAAAGCGCCATGAGAGGGTGGTTATCGCCTCTGGGGCTGACAGCAGAAAGGTCCTTAGCAGCCTGCGAATCAGTTTTGACCAAGACTTACTCCCATCCCTTATCTTGAGCAAGTTCAATACCGACCAGCATCACGTGGAGCTTCGCTTCAAGACTCGTACCAGGCGCCAAACTACCATAATAGCCATCCATCCAGCTGCCCCGTTCATCTCTAAAGACTCCGCCAATCCTTTATGTATGTGCTTCATGACATCGATGGAGCTTTGCTATCGTCTATTGGCTCTTGCTTTATTTTCTTCAAGAATCGAAAACTCCTTTTAAGGTAACAACTCAACATGGATCAGCAGCTACATGTGTTATTCTTTCCATTGATGGCTCCTAGCCACATGCTACCCATCCTAGACATTGCCAAACTATTTGCTTCCCGTGGTGCCAAAACCACCATCATCACCAGTCCCCTCAACGCCCCTCTCTTCACCAAAGCAACACAACAAACAAAAATCGACGCTGATATCTCCCTTCGTATTATCAAATTCCCTGCAATCGAGGTTGGTTTGCCCCAAGGATGCGAGAATCTTGATCAACTCGCTTCACCAGATATGGTTTACGGCTTTGTCAAGGCCACCGTGATTGTTCTTTCCATGGGCTACCAATCTGGCTGCCAAATTTAATATCCCAAGATTGGTTTTCCATGGGACTAGCTTTTTCGCTCTGTGTGCTTCTGAAGGCCTAATCCTTAACAAGCTTTTCAGGAGTGTCTTGTCTGATTCCGAACCCTTTATCATATCTAATCTTCCCCATGAGATCAAGTTAACTAAATTGCAAGTGGACCCGAATGTGTTACAAGAGACAGAGACGTTAACAGAATTCTCTAAGTTGCTGAATCAAATTAAGGATTCAGAGCTAGCAAGCCATGGAGCTATTATTAATAGCTTCTATGAGCTTGAACCAGATTATGCTGATCATTGTAGGAAGGTCTTGAAGAAGGCGGCATGGCATATAGGGCCAGTTTCCTTATGCAATAGGGAAGTTGGAGATAAAGCAGAGAGAGGAAAGGAAGCAGCCATTGATGAACATGAATGCTTGAAATGGCTTGATTCAAAGAATCCCAATACGGTTATCTACGTGTGTTTTGGGAGCGTGACAAGCTTTTCAACTTCTCAATTGTATGAGATTGCTATGGGGATTGAAGCTTCTGCACAAGATTTCATTTGGGTAGTGAGGAAATTAGCTATAAATAAAGAAGTCAAAGAAGATGAGATGTGGTTGCCTGAAGGATTTGAGGAGAGAACGAAAGGCAGAGGACTAATTATAAGAGGGTGGGCACCCCAAGTGTTGATACTTGATCACGAAGCCATTGGAGGATTCGTTACCCATTGTGGATGGAACTCTATTCTAGAAAGTGTTTGTGGTGGAGTGCCAATGGTGACATGGCCAGTGTTTGCAGAGCAGTTCTATAATGAAAAGTTGGTGACCGAGATTTTGAGAATTGGGGTTGCTGTTGGTGCTCAACAAGTGAATATAGTGGCGAGCGACGAAAATATTTTATTAAGGGATGAGTGACGAAAATATTTTATTAAGGGATGAGTTAAAGAAGGCGGTGAAGCGGATAATGGTGGGAAAAGAAGCCAAAGAATTGAGAGGATGAGCAACGGAGCTAAAGGGGATGGGGAGGAAGGCTGTTTTTGATTGAAGACCTGCGCTGCTATGGCCAGTGAGTCTTGCACCATCCAACTAATCTCCAAGAGGGAAAAAAACTATCTAAACTACGGTTACACTTGTGCTTCCTATTTTCTGCCTGGATTTATGTTTGTTTGTCTATTCGTCATTCTGTTTTCTGCATAAGAATGCATCATTCAAAATAGATAAAGAGCCAATTTATCCAATTTACAAAGTTACACCCTTTGAATTTCACAAACCGTACTCCTCATGATGTCCGAAATTATGACAAGTTCATCAAAGCCAGTCAATTATAAATCTCCATGAAGTTGTGGACTTAGTCTTGGCTCGGTAGCTGCCTCGGGATTTTAGGTTAACAGTGGAACAAATTCTTGTGTTGAAGAAAAACGAAAAATAAATCAAACTACATGAGACCATCATTGCACCTTCCTGGACAAGTATGCATGGTTGATTATTCATTGTAACGAACAAACATCTTACAAGAAAATACAGTCTACCAATAAAACAAATCTAATTGACTTGGATCCACATTTTTATGACACGGTACAAGTGGTTTTTTTGGTTATGAAACCTTGAATCCAAGTCTATGCTAAATGAATGAAATAAACATGAAACCGTTCAGTCAACATTTTATGTACAGACCTTGTATCAAAGCCATCAATGCAACATCTTCATTTCTCAGTCACTTTCATAGTCTTCCTCATCTCCAAATGTAAAAACTGACGCATCAGCTGCCATCGCCTTGAATTCACTTACCTCTCCAGTTGGGTTGTTTAGGGCTCCAAGGCTCGATACAGCACCTCCACTGGCATCTTTTTTCTGATCACCGGTAGGATTAGCATGAGTAGAACCCGTGTTTCCCACAGAGAGTTTCTCGGCTTCACGGGACAAACCTGCGATCTGGCTCGAACTAGTATTGATCTCAGAACTGGGGGCTGTTTTGGCTTCCGACACGGGTTTAGCTTGCCTGCTTTTTGAAGAACCTGTTTCCTCCGCCTCACTGTCAGAGAACACATCATCTTTTTCGCTACTTCCCGAGTCTTTTGTTGGGTTCGCTATAGCTTCACTGCTATTAACAGCAGGAGTAACACTTGCACTTTCATCTGATTTATCAGCACTGCTTTCAGCTTGACGTGGTGGTGGATTGGCACCATCATAGTCCACGAGCACAACCTCCACTTGAAATCCTGGGGATGGTAATTTCCTCTGCAAATGGTCCAGTATGGGTAAAATATGCACTCCAAAATACGCAAAAAAAAATAATAATAATAAAATACTTGCATTAATAGAGTCAAACTGGAAAAGAAAAGGCGGCAAACTACTCTTATGCCAGGATAGTGCAAAACCAAGTTCATAGAAAAGTGCAGACCTGCCATTGCATTTTACATATTACCTTGTCAAACCCGTCAAGATCATTGGTAGTTAAAATCTTTCTGTTCTCGACCATAGTTGTGTTTAACCAACTGAAAGCAAATAACAAGTGTATACATACAATCAACAACTCAAGAACATTTAACAGGCACTAAAGTATTTTTCTTTTTCTTTTTTCTTTTCCTTTTTTGGAACGTGGACAACTTAGACATACCAGTAAAAATCTCCTTGTCGGTCATGAAAATGAATTTTGAAATCCCCTGCCAACTCTGTCAGACCTGGCTCTCCAGGCAAAGCAAATACTATTATCCCTTTCTTAGGTGCAGTAAACCAAAAATCTTCAGGCTGCACAAGTACACAACATATGCTTGGAAACTCCAACAAGCAACAATATCATGTCATGGACAATCTAGGCATAATGCCATTTTTAACCACCGTACTTGGGTTGTACTTGGGTTCGGAGACCAATTTAACCACTACATTTTTTTTCTTTTTTACATTTCTGCCATCCTACCATGATTTCTCTTTCTATTTTTGCCACAAATGCTAACATGTCACCAACTCTGCGATGCCACGTGGTTGAATTATCGCACTTACGTTACAATTGTGGCAAAAATAGAAAGAGAAATCTAAGTAGAATGACAGAAATGAAAGAAAAAAATAGTGATTAAAGTGGAATACGAACCCAAGTACAATGGTTAAAAAAGGTGTTAGGCCGACTATCTATTATGTGGCAAGTACCATGCCACTGGTTCTAATTTTTGGAGATGAATCATTTTGGGAAAAGACAATTGTTTTATAATCAATGACATGTTTTAAAATTTGACAATATTGTGTGAATAATTATCAAAATGGAAAACTTGGAGAAAAACTACGGATAGATTCTCATATGAGCAATGACAAGCCAATAAAACTCTCTCCCAATCAATTCACAGAGAGTAAGTTTCTCGTCTCATTGCGATTTACATCATAGTACAATTAAAAAACCATCAGACCTAATTCTTTAAACTCTTAACCATAATTGGTAACGGTAGAATGACTAAACTAGAAGTTAGAAGCAACTGTAAGTAGTAGCAGATGACGTGAGAGACCTACCGATAGATCCTTGGTTCTTGGATGCTTTTTGGTCGTAAAGAGAACACCTGCAGGTTAAGGGGAAAAAAAGATCATCAATTGACAAAATGACTGAAATATAAACACATCCCATAGATGGTAAGTCGCATAGCTTTCAATTATATATCGCCCTACACAGAAGAAAGCAATGAAAGTGGACTCGATAAAGACAAATAGTCTAATCATACCCGAATTCTAATCGTTTAAGTAGTCTAATCAAGCTCACAAAATGATGGGAAGAAACATGAATAGGAACTAGAGAAATAAAAAGAGGCAAACCCGGGTTACTTTTCAGAGAACAGATCTCATAACTTGGCATAGATCAGTATCATACCAATATTAATACCAACTTTGTGTAGCGTTGCATTGCAGCATTAAGCAAAACCAATGCTAATAAAGAAGAGTTCTAATCACTAATCTCGAACATTGAGCCTTGGAACAATTCATTTACAGGTGGGGGTCGCAAGGTTGTACTTGTAATCATCATTGGGATCAGTAGTCACATGCTAAGCTAAACTTAACTTGATTTTCGTTTGAACGGAAAGCCAAATTACATTCAAAACCTCAAGCAGAACTCTTTTTAACTCCAAATAGATGGACACCGCATGACCGCAGACACATGCCTACTACTGTATTCAGTACAGTATTCACATATTTAATTAGGCATAGCATGGTAGATAATCATGACTTACGACTACTTGGATGTAATCATGTAACCCAGGCAAATGATATCACAAAACCAACTAAGAGTGAACAAACGAGTACACAAAAATACGATGGAGTAGAACATCCTTATGGAAGTCAGATCACAAATAGGATGATGAGTCGAAAGAAGAAATAATAAATTACAATTTTTTTTGGCAAGGTACCATTATGATCAGAGACAGTGATGGAGGGTCTGATCCAATATGGACACCTATGAAGGCGAAATCCCCTAAGCATGCACCTGTAAGTAATGACATACGATAGAAATAAGACTATCTCCATAAGCAGGGTTGGCGTCATCAGTCATTAAGAATTCCACTCTACCAAGGACCAAAAACTTTGATGGATGAAAATACAGAATATATTATTCAAGACTAAAGAGTTGTGGACTGATGTCACCACGAATAATAAAAGATATACTGGTGAAATTTTAAAAAATAAAATCAAAAATTAAAAAACTATGCTTGAAGAATACCTGCGACCAGGCTGATTTTCTCCGTTGAAGTATGTCAAGACACGTTCAAAGTATTTGACGTACCTCTATGTGGAAAAGAAAACCAAAAGGGATGAAGAGCTTATCAGACTAAATCTAGAAAATTGCAAAGACGCGAACCATAAGGTAAAAGAAACTATACTCACAATCTGACTTGGGAGAACAAGCCCTTTTCCATCAATACATCTCTTTTGGTTGTAGTAGTCTATAGACTCCTCGGCTGTGGGAAAAAACTGCAGAATAGGACATAAATTTGTTGTGACTGAAGCTTATAGACCGGACAAATGCAAAGAGCCTAAAGAAAACAATCATGTAACCTTTGCATAAAGTTCACTGATATTTTATGGAACAAACTAAGAGATTCACCTTTAAATATAGAAGAAGACTAGAAATCATTAACCCTGTCCTTGCCATTCCAGCCTTACAGTGCACAACTACAACATTCTCAATGTCCTCTTTCAACCACGAGTATGCACTATGACAAAATGATATTATGAGTTGAATGGGAGGGCAGTTATGGTCATCAAATGGGAAACTAGCAACCTGCGGAGAGTGAGAAAGATCATATAAGAAGCTGCAATAAAACTTTTACATATCATAAACCACAGAACATGTGTTATACAATTTGTTTACAACATCTGGAATGTGAAGGACTCTTCTATAGACTGGAGATGAATTTTTCTTGTGCCTCCGCTTGTTACACAATGTAATCAGCTTTAGAAGTTCTCAGACAGCTTCTGTTGGGACACGGAATTAATAACTGTAGAGGCATATATATATATATCCCAGTTGTCTTTGTCTTTTTTTTTGGGGGGTGGGGGCACGGGTCCTTAACTAACTTTTACAAGGGCTTGCAAAAGCATAATGTCTTCAACTTTCCCAGACGAAGAAATGTTTAGAGCATAGAGCACACAGCAGTCTTTATAAATTAATATTACAAACATATAGGTGCGGCCAATAAACAGCAAAAAAACACTGCAATTTATGCGAGAAGACTGATGCTAAACTGGATTGATTATCAATAAACAAGTAGCAAAAGCAAAGGAAAAGAGAAGCCGTCAATGGCTGTGCTGTAACATAAATCTTGAAAACGTAACTCCAAACCTGAACCTACAACCCTAATCCCATCACTCTTATAAACTCTACCACAAGCCTAGTCCTAACTTCTTAAAATACCCTCATAGCTACTGCAAAACATTTCTAAACCAACCCCTAAACAGTTAGCTGTCACAAAAAGCCCTATAGAAACAAAAACCTAACGTAAATGACTCAAAAACTGCAAACTAAAATCAGGTTAATTGCTGGAGCTCCTTATAATAAATATTGATCTTTTTCGTGCTGCATCACGTATATACAATCTTCACCTAAGAAGTAACGATTTTCTAATATGTGCATATCCTATAACAGATTTGAGAAAACTTCAAACCTTTGGCTTCAAGTAAGAATATTTTACGAGATCTAAACAGCTTTCTGGCGGTTGAAATAGGAATATATAGCAGATTGACTAGGAATGAAAGAAAAAGAAACAAAAAGAAGCTGCACACACACATAACCATCTTACAATAGATAATAAAGCACTTGCAACCCTCAGAGAGTGAGGAAACAGTATATAGAATGCTAGTTGGTTACTTTTCAATATATTACCAAACTAAGATTTTTATATTCTTCTGCAAATGTTTTACTCGTACCCCCCTCCCCTTATTTCATCGCAACTACATGTAAATAAGGAATAACATGTCAAACATACCTTTCCCTCAAATAGTGATGCATCATATAACCTCTCAGAACAGAGATTGTACACTTTGTATTTATCCTGCGAGAGAAAAAAAAGTGTCATGAACAGACCAAATGTCAATGTGCACCACGTGAGCATCTCCTATAGTGATAAGTGCATAGTTGCAAGCCATATCTAAAGTAGAGAGCTATATCAGCTCTCTACTTTAAATATGGTTTGCAAATATAGCTCTCTTGTTTGAACAATTTCAACCAATAATGAAGGCAGATCATCTAGTTATGAGAACTGTAAGATAAAATTTCCTCAGGTATTATGCAAACAAAAATATTCTGATATTCAAATCAAACCCAAGGGTTCAACCAAGTGAAGTCATATTGCTATGGGATCATACTATTAGGCCATCCATAATCCATGTAAACTGATCAGACCTAGTATCACCAGCCCAATTACAAAAATAACTAACCAAAACCTTGAGCTAGCAACAGGACAAGAATTTGGGCCAAAATGGAAGCAAATATGAACAAGATATGGATTAAAGTAAATGTAATAAATTCACTCCATGATCTTCAAGCATAAAACAGAAATTCAACAGCCTTCAAAACAACATGCAAATAGCTCCAGCAATCAATAATGCCTGTATATTCAGTGCTGAAAAGGTTTTCATGTGATAGTTGGTTTCTTACTCCACTATAACTCTCGGGCAAAATCTCAAATGTTCAATACAGTTTCCTTCATGTTATTTGCCTTCGATCACTCCATCTGTTGCTTCATTTGCATGTAACTACTTCATATTGCATGAAGAGACAGGCAGACGAACATGATTTAATATATTGGGATTACAGACTTTCGTCTAATCTATAATAGTTAGTTAACATTCAAAGCAACCATAGCCATCCCCAGCTAATTTTTATGTTCTATTGTAAAGCAAAAATTAGACCTGACAGAGCAGCAAAAGATGAATACATCAAGACTCAACCGTGGTTAAAACCCAGAGGGAGGACAATGCCAACTTTGCTGGGTTTCAATCCCTTGAAAGAGTAAATGTTTCAAACTAATAGGATACCAGGTTAAAATCTTCAAACTACAAAGTATAAAACTTTGCACCTCAAATAGGAATACTAGATACTTTGTCCGGCCCTCCTCCAACTCTGACTGAAAAGCAGTGAATAAGAGTGTGTGGCACAGACCAGAAAACCAAAAAGAGAAATTTAAATATTAAAAAATAAAAAATCCCCCCAATGATCCAACCTAAGTTTAGGTTCAATACTAAGGTGCAGCACAAAAGAACTCCCACCTCTGTTCCGGTTCGGTTGGGTTACCCAATGAAAGAAAAACCAAAGCTGCACAACTTCCAAAAACTACCTCAGTTTGGTATACATGCACATTTGGACAGAGATTTTCATTGCTCCTAACCCTAATATTCTAAGCTTGAATAGTCTTTTCCTACTGGACAGCGGTCCACGTCAATCAGGCTTCACTGACCATCTGTAACAGTGATTATCCCTGTTGCACTCCCTACTTGACACACAGACATTCCTCTGACCCCTCCTTTCTCTATTTCACTCTCCCTCTTCTTCACTCTCTCTCCCTCTCATCCTCCGTTTCTGATTTTGTCTCCATCTCCCTCCTTCTCTGCGCCCCTCAATCCCTCTTCCGACGGTCTCTAACTCACTCCCCCCTCCCATGGCCCAATGAACGATATAAATCAAGACAAACCAGGCCAGGACCGAATTTGCTTCATGTTCGATTTTGGCCCAACACTGGGCAGACCCCTATCACTCAAAATTCCCATATGTATAAATGCACCAAATCATCATAAGATTACATTATCTATGCAATAAATATGAGTAGACCATAACCCCTCTTGTTGAGATGGGCATCACAGCACTAAATAGCTCTTATCTTCGAGTATTATCATAATACCATAATGTTTGTGGAATGAATACACTTGACGAAACCGTAATTATGGAGATAAAACAGAAACCCTCCCTCGTCCAGCCACAAAATTTCGACAAGGCTCAAATATTATTCCAGAAAGGGAGGCTGAAAAAATGGTGTTAGATATCTCAAATTGAAACTATACAATATCAGGGGATCTGGATATCATCAGAAGGATGCACACTTGGTGAAAAAAAAATTAGTTTCAGTACAAAAAGTTTTACAATCATGATAACATTCTGTCGCCAGAAAGATTATGTAGAGCACAGCTCTAGTGAATGTTGTTACCTTGTGATGGGTTTCAAAGAACTTGATAACTTCTTCCATATGGTTCCGATAGAATCCCTACATCATATTTCTCAAAGAATCAGAAATCAAACACAGATACCCCATGATGTTACATAAGCTAAAGAGAATTTCGGTGTATTTACCTCAACATATCCAAAAAATCCAGAGCTCATATCGCCTGCGGGAAACCCCATTGCAATTATATTCTCAGTGATGTATGTCATATCTAAATCGAATCCTCCTTCCTGGGAATTTTTTTTTAAACAAGTTATGACTTAATGCACGTGTTAGTCTGAATACTTTGAAAAAAAGGTTCCAAATTTGCAGGAAGCACATTAGCAAGCACCAATGAAAGGCCAACTTTATACACGTAAGCAATAACTTACAAGATCCAGAAAGCATGCTACAGTATGTATCTAGGATGATGTCTGATCTGAATACAATGATTAGAATGGCCTGGGCACTACTCATTCAGAAACCTATTCAAGAAGTTCAATGTGCTCTGCATCCAATAGTTGCAGAGCATTAAAACAGAAAATGAGAAAACTTAAATTTTATGTCCCAGACGATTATACTTGGGTCCCATGTATTTGGGGTTCAAAAAATTTTTTTAATAAATATATTTGGGGTTCAATTAAAATTACTATGTAACTTTTGGGTACAGTGGGTACACACACACATTCATATATATTTTCAAGTTTTACTATGTTTTAAAAGGCCATTTGGGTAGTTTCTAGACATGGCCTACAATGAGGGTCTGATTTCAGGTTATCTATTTTGTTTTCACAATATTATCATGTGTCTTTGACGTGTGTACAAAGAAGAAGTCCCATTACAAATTCTATTATGACAATTGGCACATCACCTGGCAATCTCCATGTATCCTTTTGATAAAATATGGTACGCTTGTGATACTCAATGTCATGCTCAATGTGGTATAATCAATAATGGTAGAGGGTAATTAGTAATAACGTCTAGGTAGTTCTCTATTGTAATCATTATTTAATATGAATATTAATATCAATTATATTGCATTCTGCAATCTGAACTTTAAATAACTGCTTCAAGCACAACCTTCAATTAGCATTTTGACCATTACCTTCAATGGCGTCAATCCAAACAATCTATAGTTCAAGCTCCTATACTACTGTTCACATAACCTTAAACAGTCCCTGAAGCCCTCTTCTGACATTCGTCTCTAATCCACAATCATCCTTAACCTTTATTTTTTCATGTATTTTGAGGGACTTTTGAGTTTGTGTTGAATGAGATAGTTAACAGCCCAATTTGTTCAGAAATTAGAGGGACCAAATCTGAAACCCTTCACAGAACAAGGTGACTAACATCAGATCAGCAATGAAATATAACAGGTAATTTCAGCCTTCTAGTTGGTACAATACACTCCCATTGTTCCATGTAAAGAGTCTACTACTCTATTTTGGGATGTTTGACTTAAAAGAGTCCACTTCAAAAATCATTCCTTTAATCTCCATAATCTTTCAACTTTACCATCTATATGTGATATAAGCATCTTGTGTATGCTCAAATATTTTTATAATTATAACCAACTCCAAGTATACTAACATATCCTTTAATTATTATGTGAAACAATCATGTTCTTAAAAGTCAAAGAGCTTGATAGAATCTTCATTAAAAAACACACAGCAAAATGAACAGTTCACAGCAAGAAAGGACAAGAACGACCAGAAATCAAAATTCAGTACAGTTAAATGATAATTTCAGGAAAGCAATCAGAGAAAACATCAATATGCCACCTGGTATCTTCGTTTGTTTTGTGAAACAACATGACGGGCCTTGACCTGAACAGCCTTCACTGCACTTTTAGATGTGTCAACAAACCCTTTTGTGAGAGTTCCAATAAAACCAGATTGTGGCGGTGTTGAAGCACCATCTGGATTATCATCTGCTTCAGGAGATTTCGGAGACGAGCGCAATCCCAAACCACTAGTAAAACGAGCAAAGGTCGATTTCCCAGTATTTCCAGATGATGGCTCATCTTGCGTGACTGTCAAAGGCTGGGGAAGTTTCAAACTTTTGGCCCATGTGGATATGCCAGAAGCAGACAGCTTTGATGGTGCATCACGAGCAGAATTATCAGATCCAGAATCCACAGCAGCAGGAGCTTGACTATCTGGAGCTTTCACGTGAGTTGGTGTATCAGCAGGTCGTGAATCCATTTTACCCCCACAGTACTCTCAAAGCAGCCAACAAAAGAAGTATTTAACCGAGCATAAAGGTGTCACTTTTGCTTGCTTCTGATCACAACCATACCGAAAATAAGTAAAATGAGAAAGGGGGGGGGGTAATCATCTGAGTTTTAAACTGAATAGCAAATGAATGAAGACACAGTAGAAGAACAAAGCAAGGCCAGGTTGTAGGTATGGGACTAGAGCTACAAGTAAAAGCATGAGTGCAATCTCACTAATCTAATTGAAGATATGTGGACACCCCCTTTTGGCACATTCTGCAGGAAGAGCAATTATCATTGAGCCAAAAAACCCTTGTACTCAAGACAATCATTCAAGCCTAGAGAAACCTTCATAAGTGTGTTCTTTGATTGCCCAGCGGGGCCCTACCAGGCCAAGGTCAATTACTAATTGACCGCTCTAGAGGACTTTTATGCTCCTGAAAAGGATGTAACAAGATAATTTGGTAACACGCCACCAAACTGCAAGGAACGTAACCCTATGAAAAGAAATTCCACTTCCATAAGGACAGGTTCTTGCAGTGATTCAGTAGGCGCCATGCACTGTAGCCTCTTTTATAAGCATAAGAACAAGCTGATAACTGCAAAATTCATAACTCCATTTCAGCCAAAGTCAAATCTCTTGCACCTGTTTTATAACACACAGAACAAATCCCTCCATTGTGTGCCTCTTACAGCGTAAGGGCTATGCCAGTATGCAATGTGGCAAATGCAGTGTCCAAATACTTGTAGTGGAAGAAAACATTTTATGCCTGTGACATCTTTTTTTTTTTTGATAAGTGCCTGTGACATCTTTACAGGTTTAATTAAGAAGTTTAGTCTTTATGTCTTCATAGGCATAAGCAAGTGAAATCTTTTTCTATATATATCTTGGAGATCTTCCAAACACTCCTAGATAACTCGAGTATGTCTGATTTTGATTTGAGAAAGAGAAAAATAAAAGAGAGGAAACTCAATCCATATCCATTCATCTATTTGACTTTCGAAATCTACATTCCTTGTTAGCATGCTTCTTTGCAGTATTACTTTTGCTATGTTTGGCAACTCAACTTCAACCCTTGGAATTGGATTGGACGAACAATTTGTTCTTCCAATTCCAAGGCTCGGAGATGAGTTGCCAAATGTCATCGAGCCTCGAACAGTTGAAAATTTAACTGGAACTAGACATAGGTGCAGATACTTCCCATAGCACAAACAAGCTTCTTCACCAATCTCTCTGATAATATTAGGAGTCCAACATTTTTAAAGGGTTTCAAACTAAGATTAATGGCAGCTCCAAAATCGCTTCAAATAACACTTTTTACCCTTCTTGTCAACTTCATTGCTTAGTCCCAAGCACTCTTACGAAATCAAAGAGATTTCAGTGTTCAATGCAAGTATGCTACACAATACATAGAAAAAGACTAATGCTTTTTTATGAATGGAAACGAGACAGAGTCACCAAAAGGATTGCTATACCAATAATGGATGAAAACATATCATTCTGTACTGAACCGATTTTACAATCCCTAAGAAAATCAATTAAATTTAAAAGAGAAATGACAGCTAAATCTCGAGTGGCAACTGACTTTTCTGCCTGTTAGACTAAAGCTTACGATACGCATCAATATGAGTTTTCCAGGCTAGGAATTAGCACATAAAATAAGTTAAGCCGACACATTGTTTCCATTCTCTAAAGGATGAATCAGCTAAAAGTTCCCCTAATCCACGGGATCCAACTATCCAAGAATTAGAATCTGTATATTTCACCCGATTTAATTCTGATCTATAATCCTCACTAATTTTGGAATTGGATTGAAATTAACTACTCATGCTTCATATACTTGCATGTGTAACTCCAAATATATATATAAGCGGGGATTGATCATGGGGCCAGCAAAGTTAACAAAACGATAATAGCTAAGAGAATTAGCTTAAAGTTACCGGACGGAGTAGCGCCAGCGAGCCAGAAGCGGAATATTAAGTAGCCGGAGAGCGTCGGTCGCCGTGATTGCGTAAAGTTTCGGTCGTCGAGGTCTTCTGTTTTCTGCGTGCTATGGAATGGAGTGACAGATTAAAACTATGGAATATGGATTGAAGTTGTTATATTTACTTAATAGTCTCTTACTCTTATTGTCTTACATATTGACCCCTTAAACTGTTGTTTGTGGTTGTAACCTTTGAGATTAATATCAAAATGGGTAGAGTGGTAGTGGAAACCACCACCAAGTGTGTAGATTAGTTAGTAATGGTTGGTTTTAGCATAGCAGGTCTTGGTTTGAGCTATAGGAGTGCGTAAAAACTTAGTAGAGAGAGCGCTCGTGCAAATAAATATTTATATATTTCACTTGAAGGCAAAGGCCAGTCTAAGGGTAAAGCCACCAAAATCCTTGTTTTAGGCCTAAAAAAAATTAGGCCTAAAAAAATAAAATAAATTAGGGTGAATTACAGGCCGGTCCCTCTTTTAACATTTGTAATCGCTCCAGTTCATTCATCTTTTTTTTTAAAATTGAAAAAAAATATTTTGGGGGCGAAAAGACAATTATGTCATTAATGAAAGAAAAATACGCGCGCATCAGTAACCCAAGACATCGCGATGAGTAAAGGCATCACGTGGGTTAATCATCGCGATGAGCAACCAAGGCATCGCTCGCGAGGAGCAACAAAGGTATCACGATGAGTAACCAAGGCATCGTGATGAGCAACCAAGGCATCGCGATGAGCAACAAATGCATTGCGATGAGTAACCAAGACATCGCGATGAGCAATTAAGGCACTGTTTGAATTTCAACCGCTGGAGAGGATTTAATTTTCGTTTACCGGTTGCATTGCCCAGCATATTGTGATTGGCGAATTAAAGGCATCCCGATGCCCAATTTAAGGTATCCTCATGCCCAATTTAAGGCATCCTGATGCCCAATTTAAGGCATCCCGATGCTTAATTTAAGCCATCCCGATGCCCAATTTAATATAATATCAAAATCTATCAAAATGGTTGTTTTTAGTTGAGAAATTTACACACAAACATGATATTGACTTTCTATAACAGTATGATATTGATATTATACAAAATTCAAACTCAAATCATTGATTAAATTCTTAAAATCAGTCCAAGAATGTTTTCCTCTATTTTCGGACAGCACACTGCCAAGCTCGATTTGGATATCGAAAATAGTATTTTTTGGTAGAAAAATTGTGCACAAATGTAGTACTGAGTTAGGATAATAATATGAGATTGATTTTAAACAAATTCGAAGCTTAAAATATAGATTAAAGTGGCCAAAACAGCCCAAGAAAAAAAAAAGGATGAATTCAAAAATTTGAATTTGATCAAATTGTGATCAAATTCGTGTTCTATGTATGGAAATTGATACCCAAACATGAGGAAAGACTATATTAACAACATGAAATCATTTATATATCAATTCGAACCTCAAATTTGAAGCAACGATGTTGTTGAGGGCATTTTAGGAAGAAAATTCTCAAAGTGCCTTTTAGCGATTAAAAAAAAAGGTGGACTGGAGAGAAAAAAAGTTTTAGAAAGTGGACCGGCCAGCAATTTTCTCAAAAAATTACTTATTTTAGTAATATTTTTTAAAGAAAATGTTAAGAGTAATTCTTAGTTTTCGTCATCTACACATTAATAGTTTAGCAACTTATGGGCTTAAAAAAATTGAGTTTTTATTAGGTATGACTATTTGGTATAAATATTATTTGCGATAAATTCAGTTAGTAAAAATATGCAATTAAAGAATATATGTATCAATGTTGCTATACAACAACAATTGAATTATATTATTCCATTTAAAAAAAATTATAGGAAAAACAGATTTGAAAATGCTATAATTTCTACCAAAGAAATTGCTATAAAAGTGAATATAGAATCTAAGTTCCGTGAAAAATGTATTTTTCGTAGAAAAAAACAATTTAATGAAATTATTGAAATGAAGTTGTAAGATCTCCTGAAAAATCATTTAAAGTTGATTACTTTTTGTTCATAATTATAGATAAAATAATTACTTCATTTCAAAGTAGATTTGAACAATTTAAAATGTATCAAGATATTTTTGGTTTTCTAATTATCATTGAAAAATTAAGGTCATTGGATAATAACAATTTTAAAGAAAATTCCCTTAACCTTGAACTTTCATTAAAACATAATGACAACTTTAATATTGATGGATTCGATTTATTTGCAGCACTAAAATTTTAAGAGAAATTATACAAGTGAAAAAATGATACATCAATTAATATAATAAGACTGGATTATTTTTCAAATGTGTATATCACTTATAGAATAATATTAACGATTCTCTTAGTCGTTACTTTGGCAGAATGAAGTTTTCCAAACTAAAATTAATAAAATCATATCCAAGATCGACAATGTCTCAAAAAAAAAATTAAGTGAACTAGCTTTAATATAGGTTGCAAAAGAATCGTTAAATGAAATCAATTACAATATTTTAATAAATTATTTTGCATCCCCAAAAGCACGAAAGATAAATTTTAAATAAAAATATACTCCTATAATATTAATAATTTTTTTTTTGTCTTGGACCTCACTTTAGAGTTCGCTTTAGGCTTTCATAAGTGTTAGGCCGACCCTGCTTGCAGGATCGAAGTAAACGAAGAGTCCAATCTCCAAACAATTTGTTAGGATTTCAATTTCTAGTATTTCCTTTTTCAGGAAATTGATGGCCGGTCCTCTTTTCAAAAAGTTTAACCCCTTAAGTCCACCATTTTTTTTCTTAACCGGAAAAAGGCATTTTGATAATTTTCTTCCTAAAATGTTCCTATGCAACATGAGCACCCTTTTATTTTAGAGATTCGTTAAAAAAAAAAAATGCACACACACACAAACATAAAAAACATTTAGTTACATCAAAGAAATTGAAAACTTGTAAACGATTTCATGTTGTTAATATAGTCTTCCCTCATGTTTGGGGATCAATTTTCATGCCTAGAACACGAATTTGATCAAATTCAAATTTTCTGAGTTCATCCCGTTTTTCTTTATTCTTGGGCTATTTTGGCCACTTTAATCTATGTTTTAAGCTTCGAATTTGTTTAAAATCAATCACATATTGTTATTCTAACTTAGTACTATATTTGTGCACAATTTTTCTGCCAAAAAATACTATTTTCGAGATTCAAATCGAGCTTGGCAATATGCTGTCAAAAAACAGAGTGAGATGTTCTTGGACTGATTTTGGGACTTTAATAAATGATTTGAGTTTTAATTCACCAATCGCAGCATGCTGGCCAACATAATGAGACCTTGATTGCTCATCGCGATGCTTTGGTTTGCTCATCGCGATGTCTTGGTTTGCTCATCGCGACGTCTGTGTTGCTCATCGCGACGTCTGTGTTGCTCATCGCGATGTCTTGGAAAATCAAGTCCCCTCTAGCAGTTGAAATTCAAACGGTGCCTTGGTTGCTCATCGCGATGCCTTGGTTACTCATCGCGATGCCTTTGTTGCTTATCGCGATGCCTTTGTTGCTCATTACGATGATTAACCCACGCGATGCCTTGGATTACTCATCGCGATACCTTGGGTTACTGATGCGCGCGTGTTTTTCTTTCATTAATGGCATAATCATCTTTTCGCCCCAAAAATACTTTTTTCGATTTTAAAAAAAGATGACTGGACTGAAGCGATTATAAATGTTTAAAAAGGGACCGGCCCGTAATTCATCCTTCCTTTTTCCTTCTTTGGGCCACCAGCTTCTCTTTATCTCTCTCTTACATTTTCTTCGATCATTACAAAGCGAAAATATAAAACTCAAAAACCAACCTCAAAACCTCAATGTCAAATACACCGATAAAAATTTACAAATTTCATTAATTGCTCTATTATCATTTCATTCTTGAAGAAAATTTTAAACCGTCTTAAGAAAGAAGACATTAAGATAAAAAAATTTTCAATCCTTTTAATTACTACTCCCTTTGTTCTACCTAAAGAGTTGTTGTTTGTAAAAGTCTAATTATTAAGGAATATATTAGTGTCATTGAAGTTGGTCATAATTACAAAAATAATACTTAAGCACAACCAAGATTATTATTCCACAATACAAGTGGAGGGAAAAAAAATAAAAAATTATGAAAATTGTAAGCATAAATTTTTGAAAGTGAACTTTTAAGTAAAACATTCAAAAATAGTATAATGATCTTTTTGCCTGGAACAGATAGATTATTAATTTAAAATAAAAATAAAAATAAGTGGTAAACGAACTAGAGTTGCACATGAGTGAACGTAACAAAATTAGCTTGTGCAAACTAGGAATGACAATAGGGCGGTTCGGAGGCGGTTATACATAATACCACCCCCATTTCTCAATTCAATTTTATGCCCTATAACCCCTCCATTCCCCACCAGAAAATCAATTTGTCCCCCCATATCTATTCCTCACGGGTAACGGTTAATCGGGAAATACCCACGGTTAATTGGTCAAAATAACAATTTAGCTTAAAACAATTTTATGATTAGAAAAATACTAAAAAAGAAATTTTCAAATAACATACTATTTAGTCAAGTTCATAAGACTTGATAAAAGATAATAATTCTACTTAAAACTCATCATAATCATGTTCGTAAAAGTTAAAAATTCTAATTAAATAGTTGTACACCCCACAAATTCACCAAATTTTAAATAATCTAGTGATGAATAAACGACTAAGCACACTGAGCAACAAATTTGTATAATTAAAAAAGATGTTTGAATTTTAGAGTTTTAAATCTAACATATACATATATATATATATATATATATATATATACCTAAATTATATGGTAAATACTTGTAGGTGGGTATTGCTATTACCAAAATCAAATCGTTTCTCAATTTTTCATTCAGCTATTCTCCGTTATCCGCCCTATATCCAGTCAAATCAGTTAATAATATCCACGATTCGATTCGAAATTGCCATCCCTAGTACAAACCTTGTGTATACCAATTTGAGAAATGATAAATATATTATGAAGAAATTATTGAGTTGGATGGTACTATATGCTTTTAGGAAAACTATACGGAGTGAGAATGACTACGGTGTGTTTCTATGTAACAAAAATCTATCATTCTTTGAAAATTTCTATTTCTACGGTACTAATTATAATAATTAACGAGATGATGATTAAAAAAAAAAAAAAAAAGGTTGTAAATTCGAGTAAATGAGACAGAATATGTGTAGTCTATTATCTCTCTGTCTCTCCACAAAATCCAATTATGAGTATTTGACCCCCGTCTATTATAAAGTTATTAACGATACTAGTTCAAAGGCGGATAACGCGTGAATGTTAATAAAGTTGAAAGATTTGATGTCTCTCTCTCTCTCTATACAGAACAAAGGTTTAATCCCTTTGATGACTTCATGATATCCATCCAGCGCCCCAATTGTTTATCGTATAAGCCATAAGGCTAAGGGGCAACTTTATTTGGCTATTGTTCATTCACTATTTCACATAAATAATTAATTAGATTACTCTCCATAAAATAACACAATTATCAAAAACACTTCGAAAAAGATAAACTAGTGTTCTTTTTCAGTTCACCAGCCAGATAGCGACATAAAAAGAGCACACAGATAAAGACGCTATTTACAATGATTGTCTGTCTGATCATCTATATGGTTCAGAAACGTCAGTTTCACAATTTTCTGACACTTGAACTGACAATGAAACATTCCTCCTCAAGCCACTCCCTTGCTGCCAATTAGCTCATCCCTTCAGCAAAAAACCAGTCACTCTTCTCATTGATAAACTCTCTTCCTCCCAACTTTCCCGTGAGCCCTAGCAGGACTTCGCTTCAACGCCTTTATACCAACTGGGCTATCCTTGCTCTGATATATTATTATTCGACAACATGAAAGAAATACAAGATGAGAAAACAAATCATGCCTTATACTAAACCAAGAGAATGAAAACAACATCAGTGATTTTAGAGGTACATATAGTATGATGAAAAAATTACCAGTCGGCATGTCCCAGCATCAAGGTCGCAAACAGGATACTCTCGTGGGCAGCAGCTAGAATGGTCATCGCAGCAGGTTGCTGACTCTAGAGGGCAGCACCCCCAACCAAAGCAGTAATTACCATACTGGTACACGCAGCAGCACGTGCTCCCTTCAGGACAATTGAAGTAATCATCACAAACTGTGGGGGGTTTTACTGGTGGAGATGGAGGGGATGGCCCAGGATTAGGAGGGTTCTGGCCTCTCTTGACGGGATATGAGGGCTCAATTGCTATCCCGCACTTGCCAGTGGTGGTATTGTTTAGGTTACGCTCCAACCTGATGTACCCATTCTCTCCCCAATTAGGACCCCATGAGTTTCTTACAATCCAATAATCTACACCATTCTCTGTTCCATATCCAACTGCGATAACACCATGGTCTAGATCAGTCCCACATCGGCCAGTAAATACACCCTGAATATGGTCAGAGAAATTGAGAAAATGTCATCAACATTTAAAATTGTCATTAAGAATTAGTAAAAATTACATATAAATAAAGATAATTACCGATTGGTATAACTGAAAAGCTCTGCCCCCAGCCTCAATGGCAACACTAACTGGTTGGTTTGCCACAGCCTTCTGCAGTGCTTTCTCATCGTTTTCTGGAACATCTTCAAAATCATCGATGGAAACAACACGAGCATTTTTCTGGCAGACAAAAATATCAAGGAAATTATAGCATATGGCATTTTAGTTTAATCATAAATCATGATTTTTTTTTCAACCCAAATGAGAGGGGAAAAAAAGAGATAGAACAAATCTTTTCCAATATTAAATTGGAACATACCCTATTAGGATCACATGAGCCATCAACACCACGATAAGGATAATCTTTCTCAGAATCGATGCCACCATTGTTAACAATGAATTCAAAAGCATAATCCATCAACCCTCCATTGCATCCCGAATCGTGTTTGTCGCAATCTACCAGCTCTTGCTCTGATAGAGAAACTAGCTCGCCAGTTACAATCTGGTTTATCCCTTCCACTGCACCAACTGCTGAGAACGCCCAGCAACTCCCTTCAATTGGAAGATAGGAATTTAAAAGTGAGATCAACTTTAACTTAATGCACCTGTTTCTAACTTGAAATAAGGTGCTTTGTGCTAATGTAAACTGGTATTGATGACACCAGAGTTTGGACAGAGTCATAGATGGCATACGGGTTAATATTCACAATTTCCAACGCTGAAGGAAAAGGGGGCTTTTGGGGGTTCATACGATATAGAGCACAGTTACATAAATCACATACAGAAAAGTATCATGCTATCTACATTTCCCAAGTGGCATGCAGATCAGAGAAGGCATGGGGTGAGAGGAAAAAGGGACTCTTGTATAAGCAGCAGAATCCTACCAAATGCGTGCAAAATGTAATAGGTGACTGCTTCAAGGAAAATGGATGAGAGTCCGCCCTTATTTGATTCCCTGTATCTTCTAGTGTCCTCCCAAAAAAAAAAAGAGACACACTTCTGTACCCTTTCAACAATTTTTCCCTATGGGATCTACCTCAGTTCATGAACATCCTGCATGTTTTCCATGGAATCAAAGGGTTAACCAAAATCTTAGTGTGTTTCTTGTGGATCTACTTCAGTTTACAGACAATCCTCCTTGTTTTCCACGGAATTAAAGACTTAACAAAAATCTAATGTGTTTCTTGAGCATTGGCACCATACAAGTTACAAGTTCAAAAAATACAAGAGCTAATCCTCGGCACTTAAAAAAATACAAGTTCATGGGTAATAAGATTAAGGTAGTATGCCGTTACATAATTTTCACAACTAATATTATAACTTCAACAAGGAATTCAACTAATCAATCCTTGTAGCAAAAAAAAAATTAATAATAAATAAATAAATAAAATAAAATAACTTTTGATAGATAAGTATGGCCCATTGGTATGGGGATTGGAACCAAGGATCCAAGGTCTCTCAAGGTCTCTACCTCGAGTGCTCTTGTAATTTCTCCCACCCCTTGGGATAAAAAAAAAAAATTAAAATAAATAAATTACTTGAGCTTCTCTGATAATTAATAATTTATTTTTTTCTAGCATACTTGACCACCTTAAACCACTCCTAAGTAACTCAAAACTATAATATATAAATTCATAATTTCTTACTCCCTCCATTCCAAAATGAAGGTCCATTTAAAAAAAAAAAAAAAAATTGTTTCAAAATGAGCGTCCATTTCCCAGTAAAACTTTTGTTAAGTATCTTGTCTAAATTTGAACTTGCAATGATATCATATGAACCTTAAGGGTATTTATGTATACATGCTAGAATTAAAAATGTTTAGCTTCTTTAATTTCCTTGAAAAACTAAGAATTGACACTCATTATGGGAAGAAGAAATTACTACAGAAAAATGAATTCTGAATTTTTTTTATTTCCGGCCGATCCAGGCCAAAAAATTGCCCCAAATTTCATGGTATCAATGGCAATTAAAATGTAGATTTCAGACAATTTACAATTGTTTAGATTTTCATCCAAACAAAATGGAAACATATCCATCCAAAACGGGACCCATATACTAGGTGAAATCAGCACGAAAAAAATTAGGAAAGAAAAAAACAAATAAACATTGACCCATGTCAAACTCCCTGGACAATCTTCCGGGTCCCATGCCCTCAAATACAGAATTTGGAACCTCACATACATACAAAAGCAGAAAAAACCTAAAATAAACACCTATTTGTATGCAGAAATTTCTATGTTTTTAAGGAGTATTTATTTAAAGGCAAGGAATGAGTTTTCTAGAGGCTCACCGCATTGGCCTTGATCTTTGACCGGACTGACGGCCCCTTTCTCTCTCCAATCAAGAGACTCCGGCAACTCCTCGCCGGCTCGGAGAGCGTACCTATCAGTCACCCGCCTCGTCTTCACCTCTTTCCTTCTTTTCGCACCCATAAAGTTGGAACGGTACTCCTCATTGGTCAGATCAGCAAACCGGTTCAACCCAACCTTATACGGGCGGTCCTCGGCGTTATGCTCGTCGATGAACCTCAAGTTATCCTTGAAAATCTCGAACCGGCGTTCCTTCTCGCCCAGAGCATTGTAAGCTTTGCCATGGTGAGCGAGCCATGACTCGTAGATGGCCATGACCTCGTCGTGGGAGCCGCCCATCTGGTTGTGCTGCTTATCGTAATCGATGATCGACATGTCGAGAGCGGAGGCGAGGGAGATGAGGGTGAAGAAGAAAAGGGAGGTGAGAGATTTGGGGGAAGCCATAGTTGGTTGTTTAGATGATTGGGGTTTGGTTTGTAAGGATGGAGGTGGGGTATTATGTTAATTTATAAGGGAAGGAGAGAGAAAAGGAAGGGATTGAATTTGGATAAGTGAAGAAGACAGATACGGATGTTCCTTTCAAATAGGATGTCTTCTGTCAAAAGGTATTCATTCCATTCCCTGATTTGTGAGACTCCCCTTGACTGTTGGAAAACGGGAGCCTATGGTTCGAAAATAAGGAATACTCCCTCCTACTTTGCACAAATATTCATCCTGCGCCTGCCTGCCTGCCTCATCAAAGATTGTTCGATCGAGCCTTTCATTGTCTAGACTAAAGCGAGCGTTGCCATCAAAATGTTTATTTTTTATTTTTAAAAATTAATATATGATTAAATTAAATTAAAATTTAATATTTTTTAATTCTATTTATTTATTAAAATTACATTAAAAATATTATGAATTTCAAGTTTTATAACTTTGTAAAAATAATTGTAAATTATTTCATCTTTTCCTAAATTATTGTTTTGTTTTTCCTTTTTTCGTCCCTTCTAAAAAAAATAGTCTTATTTGTACACTTTTCTTTTTAAGAAAATATGTTTACCATTTTGCTCTTTGAAGGGAATTTGAATCATTCAAATTTGATTGGGCATTCACTCGCTCGACCATTTGAGCCCGTCGTCCACATGGGCTCTGCCAAACCCGTCCGTTTGCCACCTCTAATAGAAACTCCCCTTTTGGATCAATTACAACAAAAATGCAACTTTATTATACTTAACTAGATTTACACCCGTACATTTAATGCACAGACATACATCTGTTTTAATTAAATCATACTCAACAAAAAATATATATATAAAAATTTTGATTCTAACAAAATAACCAAGTAATAATTGTAACGTAAGGTTAACAAATAATTATAATGTAAAGATTAAGAAAAACAAGTAAAATTAATAATATAAAATCACATAAAATAAATAAAAATTTATAAATTTGGGAATACTTTTATAAATACAATATTGGTCATTTAACATGTACGATTGTTACTACTATCTAAATTTGAATGCCCTTAGGATTGATAACAGAGGGATTATTATTATTATATTATTAATTTTAGGAAAATACATTTTGGCGGGAACTATATATATATTGGAGCTCACTTTTACCTTCACCCAACATCAGAAAAAAATGTTACAATTAACTAAGAACAAACAAAATGTAATTACATATATGCAAATTTATTTATATATACATGAGATTAATATGACTAGTCATCTAGAAAATGCTGAAATTATAAGAACTATAATGTGGGTAAATAAGAATGTACTACAATGACTACATTGATCTTTACTACTAATTGTTAAAAATTGTAATATTAGTGTACGGTAATTAATACTTGTTCCAATATGCAAATTTACGGTTGACATTTACCTGTAAAAGAAAAATTAGATAATGAACATTTGTATTTTCAATGCTTAACACAATTTTCGCAACAAAACCATCTATTTAATTGAATTAAGATGGATGCATAGTATGGATCTAATTTTCAATGAATAACATAGATTTCATCAAAGTTCTATTTTTGGAAAGTACATTTTGGCAAAAAATTTCATTTTATAAGCTCAATTGTCATTGTATATATACATAGATATATAGATATATATAGATATAGATGTACGAAAATTAATACTCCACTATAATATTGAGGTTATTCTAAGTAATTTGCACCATTTATATATGATGGCCACTTTTTTTTGGCCTTGATGTAAGAATATTTTTTAATATTTTATAATGGTGTTACATGACTTATAGTTAAATAAGTTTTGATATAAAGGGTTTCACTTTAATGGTTAAGTAAAAATAAAATATTGTTATAACTTGAGAGTATTTAAAAAGAACTCTCTTTTTCTTTGTCTAAATAAAATAATTATACATATATATAATATATATGTGTATGAATATTTCTCTTCTAATAAAAGAATAAGAAGAAAAGTCAAAGAAGAGAGCTCTCCTCATTTGGTGACCAAGGCGATGAGCAAAAATGAGAAATCAAATGAGGAAACTTCCTATTCCCTCATTTGCTGTGTGAGGCGGCGGAGGGAGTATAAAAGGAGGCTCATTCTTTTCCTTCCAAAAAGGTTAGTAAGTTTCTCTCTCTCTTCATAACGGTGAGTGCAAAGGCCAAAGGAAAAAGGAAAGAGAAACAGTAAAGATAGTTTGGAAGGAAATTATAGCTAAGGAAATTAAAGGTACCGAAATTTCTCTTACCATCGTGGGAAAATTAAGGAAAGGCAAGAGAAAGAAAATTTCATCTTTTACATAAAGTTTGGATATGGACCAAGGTAAGTATTTAGTTTATGTCATTTAATTTTACTTGCAACAGTAGAATAAAAGTTATGGACATAAAAAAAAATATATTATGAATGAAAGGAAAATTAACACTTGAATCTCCAAAAATTTCTTCAAGAGACGGCATATTCTACCCCACTGGCTGGCTCTCAGAAAGAGGTGAATCCATATCCGACAGCAAATGTTGCATTGTACGTGCTTGAATTAAGAAACCCCCGGATCATGATTCTCGTCTATTCTAATTAAGCCACTTCAGATTTCGTAGTTCGTTCCTTAGGTAATTCAATTTATTATGAGATATTTGGCCGTTGCCGGCCGGCCAGTGGCTGCTGCATATGTTGGTTAATTAAGTGCATATATAGTTATTGACATGCAATTAAACTCCTCATCCTCATCCTCATCACACCATTATATATGCAAGTGGTCGTCTGCTTGTCCAAAAACTTCTCTAAGATGATTTTGATTCTTAAATCTCTAAGTTTTAGTAACTGTTTGCCGGTTTGCCTAATCTTATTTATTTAGTACCCTGTTTGCTGGCCTATTATATACTGTACTTGATAAATCAGCCTGGCTGGATACCGTGAAATGGGAGTGAGGGAGGACAAAGGTTTGGCGGTGGCTATTATTATAGCTCAAAGTGTTTACTCGATCGGGAGGGAGCCATCTTAATAATTAATTAATTAATTATAAATAATGCAAGGCATTGTAAACACTTGTGATGTGACGACGACCATCGCCTCTAGCTAGCTAGGAAGGCAACTTTTTCAATAGCAGATCACATTCAACGTACATTATTATGGAGAAAAGGAGAGACCTAGCCTCCATGAATTTCATCAATGTTTGTTTGTCTCGATTTTGATCATGATTCCCTTAAGTTTTGACTATTTTTGAAGTTAAGAACATACTTGATTCCTTCACTGTTTATTGCTTAAATACTCTTTCTTCCTTTCCCAGCAGATCAATTTTATTTTTCATTTGCATCGTTAACGGGGCGGGCGTTGATGCTTGTGGCCTGGTTGCATCTTTAAATGACGTTGCCGCTTGTGAATATTACCTAACACTAACATGGTAAATCAATCTCTCTCTCTCTCTCTCTCTCTCTCTCTGTGTCTATATATAATTTATTTGGTTAATCATCACGGTATGCTCTATAGTTTGTAATTTAAAATGAAAATGTGTTATTTGAAGACTGATTCCTTACCTTTTATCCCATGTGTGCATTTCCATGTTCCTATTTTCCAGTAATGATACATTCACTAGCTAGTAGTATTACTCATGGAAGGGGAATTTAGACTAGTTAAAGCTAGGAGATCGTATTTGCCACTAATATTCACCCAAAACAAAACACACACAGTACGTACTATGGATACGTGTATACGCAGAAGAAATCTTAGAGCTTCTGTTGTTGCAGAGAGGAGAGGAGAGGAGAGGGATGCAAGAAGCGTAGGTGCAGTGGATTGGGAGTAAGAACTCATGTAATGGGCTTTCCAGTTGTCCCAGACCACTAATTGCATTTCCAACAATATTAGCTTAACCCAATACCTCAATATCTAGGGCCCAATTGATTTTATAAGGGAATTATTGAGAAAAATAATCAAAACCATTTTCCCTCTCTATCTCTTTTTTGTTTTCAAAATTCTAGGTTTTGACTTTGAGTTCTTGTTGTGGATCCAATCCAACCCAATTATACGGGCTCATAACACAGAGAGAAACTAGAATCAAGGGGAAGGGCCGGGCCAGATTGATTTTATATGCAATAACAGTAAGTACATCGTGAAGGAAGGGTAATATGGTGAAACAATTTCATTCGAGCTAGCATTTCAAACTCTGGATTTTTATGACTGCTCAATTGTGGAGCAGCGATTAAAATGCACGCCAAAGTTTCAAAACAGAGTTATTAAAACACGGCCTAACATCTAAAATTCAATGTTTTAGAACAACTTTTTATCCATAAACATGCTTTCACAGGAATATTCTAGAATCTCTAGAGTTGGAGCTAGCCAGCTAGGTTCCTAATGCTTGCTAAGTTTCAAGGTTGAGATTTAGTCCAAAAAAATTTCAATTTGTTCGTCACTAGTTGATGAGATTAACACACTTTAAAACTACGTTATTTTGAGTCTAAAATAAAATATGTTCATAACATCTGTTGAATGAGAAAACTTTATAGTGGTGTCAAATTTTAACCATAAACTCCACTAATTTTACCAATGCACTATGAGCGACAGGAATCGATGGGTCCACGGCCCCTTTAGAAAGAAATGTTTGTCCATATTGTGTAATAGTAATTTTTTGTGGCATGACCCTATTGGGGTATATGGCCTATTTACTAACAACAATGATCATTTTAAAAAGAGCATTGCTATTCACACCCAGATAATTTCTGAGTACACCCATAGCGGTGTTCGGCAGGGGTGCCGAACATCACTTTTGCCGCAAAGGTGATGTTCGGCACCCATGCCGAACACCCGCTATGGGTGTACTCAGAAATTTCCCTGGAGTAAATAGCAATGCTCTTTTAAAAATCCAAGTATAGTTTTGTAATTGGAAGCTTAGAAAAGCCATTACATTGCTTCTAAAATGGTAATCACTTTTTAAAAATCAGGGCATAATATATCTAGTTGTTTTTGGGCAAACTACACAAATGGTCCCTGTAGTTTTAGTATTTTTTGTAATTGGTCCCTGTACAAATTTTTTTTCCAGTCGTCCTTGTACCAACCAATTGAACGCATTTGGTCCTTCCTTCTAGTTCCGTTATATTTTTTCCGTTAAGTCACTACATGTGCATTTAGGAAGGGGTAAAATAGTTTTTTTTTTTAATGGAGATGGTAAAATATTGATTTACAGTGATAATATTTGTTAATATACCTAGTTTTGGTGATGGAGATGGTAATGTATAAATTAGATCGAACCCGAGTCAAATGGTCGGGAATGACATACATTTCTTCTTCTCTGATGAGTTAAGAGTTTTAAGTTCTTAGGTATATTTCTAAATTGAGCTTACAATTAAATCCTATATTGCTTTTTCATTCAAATAATATTAGAATTTTATTATTATACTTACGTGTTAGCATTGTATAGTTGAAACCAAAATGTTATTTGGACTACCAAAAACAGACTTAGAACGCGGTGTCACGGTCCCTGATTTCCCTAAGCATCTTGCGGATGAGCCATGCGGATATGTGTGTTTCTTTGCTGCTTGATTGATATTAATGTCGATATTATGTCACATGTATGACTCAGTGTCCATTTCATACATCTCTTTTGTGTTATTATTGTGAGAAGTTGCGTATATTCGACGTGGGCTTAATGAGATGCGGGCCACGCTAGGGGCGCTGAGACTAAACGCTTGAGTCCATAATAGCGGGCTCTGGATTTTGAAGTTTATATAAATAGAAACTTATTAAAATAAAATTTTTGAATAAAAACTCTCAGTTTGTATGAAAGTTATTAATATTTTTAGCGTGGCTAGGTTAGCCACACGCGCGCACACACACACACACACACAAAAAGAAACCCTTAAAATCGATAGATGCTAATTAAATAACTAAGGGTGAATTACGGGCCGGTCCTTTTTTAAACATTTGTAATCGCTCCAGTCCAGTCATCTTTTTTTAAAACCGAAAAAGGTATTTTTGGGGCGAAAAGACGATTATGCCATTAATGAAAGAAAAACACGCACGCATCAGTAACCCAAGGCATCACGATGAGTAATCCAAGGCATCCCGTGGGTTAATCATCGTGATGAGCAACCAAGGCATCGCGATGAGCAACCAAGGCATCGCGATGAGCAACACAGGCACCGCTTGAATTTCAACTGCTGGAGGGGACTTGATTTTCCAAGGCATCGCGATGAGCAACCAAGGCACCGCGATGAGCAACACAGACATCGCGGTGAGTAACCAAGACATCGCGATGAGCAAACCAAGGCATCGTGATGAGCAATCAAGGTGCCGTTTGAATTTCAACTGCTGGAGGGGACTTGATTTTCGCTTACCTTTCGGGGGCGTTGCCCTAGAACCCCCACGAGAGACGCTGTCCCCTCGACCCCTGCGACTTGACCGGGCGCGCATGTCGATCCCCGTTGCGTTGCCCAGTATACTGCGATTGATGAATTAAAACTCAAATCATTGATTAAAGTCTCAAAATCAGTCCAAGAACATCTCACTCTGTTTTTGGACAGCACACTGCCAAGCTCGATTTGAATCTCGAAAATAGTATTTTTTGGTAGAAAAATTGTGTACAAATATAGTACTAAATTAGGATAACAATATGTGATTGATTTTAAACAAATTCGAAGCTTAAAATATAGATTAAAGTGGCCAAAACAGTCCAAGAACAAAGAAAGACGGGATGAACTAAGAAAATTCGAATTTGATCAAATTGTGATCAAATTCGTGTTCTAGGCATGAAAATTGATCTTTAAACATGAGGGAAGACTATATTAACAACATGAAATCGTTTACAAGTTTTCAGTTTCTTTGATGTAACTAAATGTTTTTTATGTTTGTATGTGTGTGTGTATTTTTTTTTTAACGAATTTCTAAAATAAAAGAGTGTTCATGTTGCATAGGGATATTTTAAGAAGAAAATTATCAAAATGTCTTTTTTCGGTTAAGAAAAAAAAGGGTAAACTTTAGGAGAAATTTTTTAAAAAGGACCGGCCAGCCATGAATAACTTTTGTTGGTAATGAATTGCAGGTCTTACAATTTAGTGTGGGGCCTAAAGGTTATACACCTAATCCAATATACTGTGTAAGTGTGACCTATTTGTTATGAAATTTGTGACTCTAATATTTTCTAAAAAATACTTTCAGTGTTCTTATCTGTCGCACAAGTGTTTACATTATTATTGATACCAAAAAAAAAAAAAAAAAAAAGGATGCCCCCACAATAGTGATGTTGAAGAACATACATGTATAAATAATGAAAAGAATCAGTGACAAACCAGAAGAGATTGAAAATATAAAATGATCGAGAAGGGAATAGTATATATAATTCTTATATGATGAAGACAAATTAGCCTCTAATTAGAATTGTTATCAGCTTTGCCCCGTGACTTTTTATATGAATTATGAACTTTCCTCCATATACCCTAATATTGAATCCTATCAAAATTAATTAAACTATCCACACCTAATATATACTTAATCCTTTTGTATACACACACTCACACACACACTCACACACAGAGATAGAGATGAGCATCCTCGCTTTCATTGTGGTATGCATTTCTATCTTTCATACATGTTTGCACCTTCCCGTTGGTGCTACTGGGGATTCAATTGGCAGCACTAGGGAAGCACTTGAAATAAGTATTGGGGGCGGCAATTTTCCTGCTCCCCCTCCAGAATATCATGATTGCCCTCCCCTCCTCCTCCTCCTCCTCCTCCAGAACCATTATGTCCACCACCACTCCCTCCAACCCCTCCTCCACCTCCTCCGCCAAGCCCACAATTTGAAAGCAAGCGCCTTGAAATCGTCTACCCCGTAATCCAGGCTTTCAAGAAAAGAATCACCCATGATCCACTTGGTGTAACAAAAACATGGGTTGGCCCTAACATATGCCAAAAATACAAGGGCTTCTTATGTGACACTGTCCCTGACTACAAACTTAAGGCACTCTCCGGTGTTAGATTCAATGGCTTCAACCTTGCCGGCCCTGACCTAAACCTCGCCGGCTTCATAGACTCGTTGCCAGACATCGCAGTCTTCCATGCAAACTCCAACAACTTCACCGGCACAATCCCCAAAGAAATCGCGAATCTTCGCTATTTCTATGAGCTTGATCTTAGTAACAACAAATTTTCGGCAAGTTCCCGAATGAAGTTCTTGGTGCCACCAGGTTGACTTTCTTGGACCTCAGGTTCAACTCATTTTCTGGATTGCTTCCGCCTCAAGTTTTCTTTCTTGACCTCGACGTACTCTTCGTCAACAACAATAATTTCGTGCAGAAGCTTCCGGAAAATCTAGGGTCAACGCCGGTACTTTTCCTAACCCTAGCCAACAACAAATTCATCGGGGAGATCCCACGGAGCATCGGCCAAGCTTCCAAAACACTACTTGAAGTTCTATTTTTGAACAACCAGCTATCTGGTTGCTTGCCATACGAAATTGGGCTTTTGAAGAATGCTTCAGTATTTGATGTTGGGTTGAATCAACTGACAGGCCCAATTCCAGAGTCATTCTCTTGTTTAGCAAAGATGGAGCTTCTGAATCTGGCCCATAATCAATTTTACGGGCCGGTCCCGGATATGGTTTGTATGCTTCCGAAGTTAGCCAACTTATCATTGTCATATAATTATTTTACTCAGGTGGGACTAGAATGTAGGAAGTTGATCAAGAATAAGATCCTTGATGTGAGGATGAACTGTATATTAGATCTTCCAATGCAAAGGTCGGCAGCTGATTGTGATGCATTTTTCTCTAAGCCCAAATATTGTCCAGATGAGAAGTCACTAACTTGGATCCCATGTAGTAAAAAGGCCCAGTCAAAGTCACTGAAGGTGTCTGATCATCTATCTGCAGTCCCAGCTCCGACTCCTGCTTATCGGCCTCAGTCATACGGTGCTCTCATACCACATTGATGACCTCAGTCATACGGTGCTCTCATACCACATTGATTGTAAAACATAAACTTAGAATGGGTAGGATTCTCTATTTCTTCTATTATAACCGTCAGATTTAATTTCGTTACATGTGCATGGAAATAAACAGCGCATTAATTACTCTTTGACTTTTGATGCACATGTTGCGAAAATTCAACCGTTGGAATAGAAAATAGAACACCTTTTTACAATAGAGGATTCTATCGAACTTCTGAATATACATGGACACTTTGTCATAATAAATGTGCTTTCATTATTTCCTGGATGGATATAGTGCTTGCTCTATAAACTTTTCAAACCTACTTTTTTTCTAAGTTAGCCAAATTCAAATCTATATCAGAATTTGGCATATTACATGAATTGATAATTTATTGGTCCATTTGATAGAAACAATAATGGACCTGTATTTTATGACCTACAATTCTGATGACAATCATTTTACTATAATATGAAGAAGTTACAAGCAAGTAAAGCTACAATTTTAAAAAGTTTGACTTATCAAATGAGACTATTTTTCTGGAATAGAGTGGGTATATATTTATTGGTCTCAAACTTATCCTTTGGCATAATGTTAATTGAAATACAAATCATTGATCAAAACCTGATTGTCATTTTTCACAATCATGTTCATTCAATCACTTGTATTTCGAGATCGATTGTTAATTTCATTGAACATGAAATTCTTTGAGGCATAGAGCACAAAATTAGAGCCCTAACCGGTTGTATGTTTCTATAATTGAATTTGTGTGAATTACAGGCCAGTCCCTTTGAACAATTTGAATTCGCTATAGTACCCTACTAGGTCTTTGTGCCCGTGCCTATGGCACAGTGTCAGTATGGAGAGTTTAAGAAAAAGATTCTATTAAATTATCTATCCCAATGGATATATATACAAGTACACTTTAAGGGAATGAATTGGAAGAATATGGACAGATGTATACATGCATGAATATGAAAATGAATTTAATATATACATGCACTGAATCAAAACATATACTCCTAATAGGCCCCCTCAAGATTGTGAGTCCAAGAAAACACCAATCTTGAACATTAAAGTGCGAAGACGGTGACGTGACAATGGCTTGGTGAGAGCATCAGCAAGTTGATCGGCAGAAGAGACATGTGAAACACGCAGCTGGTGTTGCTGGACAAGTTTTCGCACAAAATGATGATCAATCGCCAGATGCTTCATTCGTGAGTGGAACACTGGATTTGCACATAGGTATGTAGCGCCAATATTGTCAGAGTAGATTACTGGCAAATGTGGAAGCTCAACACGAAGTTCGGATAGAAGTGAGCGAACCCATGCAACCTCAGACGCGGCAGATGCAATGGCGCGGTATTCTGCTTCAGTGGAAGAGCGAGCAATAGAGCGCTGTTTCTTAGAACTCCAAGATATTGGATTTGGACCAATAAATAGAATATAGGCCCCCGTGGACGAACCATCATCACAATCACCTCCCCAGTCTGCGTCAGAAAAACAGTGCAAGGACAGAGAAGAATGTCAGCGTAAGGTGAGGCCTACATCACGCGTCCCATTTAGATAACAAAGAAGGCGTTTAGCCGCAGACCAGTGTGCTTCAGTTGGAGCATGCATGTACTGAGAGAGTTTGTTAACGGCAAATGTAATATCTGGACGTGTGAGCAATAAATACTGAAGGCCCCCAATTACCTGGCGGTAAGATGTGGCGTCTGTCAATGGAGATGCATCATGGTTAGAGAGGCGAACCGATGTAGATAGAGGAGTCTGAACAGGTTTAGAGTTCAACATTTTATGTCGAGCAAGTAGATCAAGCAAATACTTGCATTGAGAAAGAACACAAACATCAGCAGTGTTTCTAACTTCAATACCAAGAAAATGTGTCAAGGTCCCAAATCCTTTATCGAAAATCGACGAGCTAGCTCAGTGGTTACTTGAGAAACAAAAGCGGGATCACTGCCAGTAATTATCAGATCGTCCACATAGACAAGAAAGTAACATGTAACACCCGCCCGAAAATAAACAAATAGCGAAGTATCAGACTGAGAGTTGTGAAATCCCATAGCAAGTAAAGCACGGCAAAGTTCTGTATACCAGGCCCGAGGCGCCTGTTTGAGCCCGTAAATTGCCTTTTTAAGGCGACATACATAGGAGGGATAATTCTTGTCCACAAATCCAGGAGGCTGTGTCATGAACACTTCTTCATCCAAATGCCCATGAAGAAATGCATTATTTACGTCCAATTGACGAAGGGGCTACCCACGTGAGAGGGCAATGCTGAGAACTACCCGAACTGAAGTGGGCTTGACAACAGGGCTAAATGTGTCAAAGTAATCTAGACCAGGCCGCTGATGAAAGCCCTTAGCAACCAGCCTCGCTTTGAACCTATCAACAGTACCATCCGGTTTTCGTTTCACACGAAACACCCATTTGCAACCGACCACATTGTGAGATTCGTGAGAAGGGACAAGATCCCATGTTCCGTTGCGCATGAGAGCGTCAAATTCTGTGGACATGGCCTTACGCCATTGAGAATCCGCAAGTGCCTGAGTGACAGTTGTTGGTTCGGGATCAGTAAGGGTGGTGACAAGGCTGTATTTTGGATTAGGTTTATGGATATTGTTTTTCGCGCGGGTACGCATGTGATGCAAATTTGGTGGGACTGGGAGGTCGACTGGAAGGGGCTGTGCGGGTGATGGGGACTGCACTGGAAGGGGCTGTGCGGGTGATGGGGACTGCACTGGTTGCGGTGAAGCCAATGGTGGGGGTGAGACAGGATCAGCAGGGGAGTCTGGCACAAACACGCGGACTGGAGGCGGCAGCGAAACAACAGTGTTCAAGGGCAAAACAGGAGGAGAGACTGACTCGGACTCAGGCTGGGAAAGGGTAGCAAAAGGGAAAACATTTTCATGAAAAGTAACATGTCGTGAGACTTAAAACTTGGACAATGTTGGAGAATAACATATATAAGCACTTTGAGTGTGAGAATACCCAAGAAAGACACAGGATTGGGAACGAGGTTCAAGTTTATGAGAGGTGTATGGTCGGAGCCACGGAAAACATTCACACCCAAAGACACGGAGACGAGTCAAATTTGGTGGTTTACAAAATAATTTTTCGTAAGAGGAGAGAAAAAACCAAGGTTGGATTTGGGCATTCGATTAATGAGATATGTAGCCGTGGCAAAGGCATATGGCCAGAAACTTAGAGGAATGGAGGCTTGGTGAAGTAATGTTAGACCGGTGTCCACAATATGACGGTGGCGCCGCTCGGAGAAACTATTATGTTCGGGTGTATGTGGTGGAGTTGTGAGATGAGTTATGCCATTGAAGGCAAGAAAGTCACTTAGTGCGGTTGCATTATATTCCCCCCCGTTATCAGTATAGAAGGTTTTAATTTTGACACCAAAGTAATTTTCGACTAGAGGTTTGTATTTGAGGAACGTGGACATGACATCAGATTTGCACTTCAAAGGATAAAACCAGACATATTTAGTAAAGTGGTCAATAAAGATGACGTAGTACTTGCAAGCATCCATGGATATGACAGGAGACGACCATAAATCAGAGTAAATTAAGTCAAGTGGTCGAGTTGAAGTAAGAGAAGAATTATAAAAGGGCAATTTGTGGCTTTTATTAATATGACAGAATGAGCATGTAAAATGTGATAATTTTTCAGGAAAAGATATACATTTGGATGATACGAGATGACTTATAATTTTATTGGAGGGATGACCCAGACGAGAGTGCCAAAGCGACAGAGATGGTTTGACAGCCGTTAAGGCCATAGGAGAAGTCACTCGCTGCAGGGGAGGCCAGAGATAGACCCCGTTTTTATGATGTCCACAGAGAAGTAGAGCCCCCGTCCGACGATGTCTCACTTGAAAATCAGTGGATGAAAAAATGATGTTAACATCATTGTTAGAGCATAGTTGTGAGACAGAGATAAGATTTTTATGCATTGAGGGAACACATAAAGTATTTGGGAAACGAAGAGGAATAGTAGACAGATTGGAGAGCTCGCCCGTATGTGTGATACTCAGACCTTTGCCATTAGCAATAACAACGTCGTCAGCTCCACTATAAGGTGAATGAAGGGATAAATTTACCAGATCAGTCGTTATGTGATGCGTTGCTCCTGAGTCCAGAATATATTTGGCCTGAGTAGTGGAGCTGCTTGTGTAGGTGGCTGTATTAGCAGATGGTGCATAAGCAGGTTGTGTAGCACCCTGAGTAGAGGACGAAGGCCAAGGTTGATATTGAAAGGACGGGTAGCGTTTAGCGGAATGACCTTGGTAGCCACAGAGTTGACATTTGCCTTTGTATGGTTTGGGACCATTGGTACTCGGAGAGGTTGGACGCTGCGAGAATCCACCAGGAGAGCGACCATAGGACGCCCCTCGTGGTGGCGGAGGGCCACGTAGCGGTGTTGTTAGCAAGGGGCGAGAGTGCGGGCTATGATTGTAGTGGGCTGTGAAGGCAGTAGCTGGGTTTGGAGTTAAGGTAGGGGCGGGATTTATGGCGATGGTGGCTTAGCAATTTAGAAGTTTTTCATGCAATTCATCAAAGGAGATTGGAGTCTCCCTTGCATGAATTGCGTTTGCCAACTCCTTGTAATTGGCGTCCAGACCATTAAGAATCTTGATAACAAGGTCTTCGGAATCTACCGTGATGCCCATAAGTGCTAGTTCATCGACGGTAGATTTTACTTCTTGCATAAATGCTGTGATGGAGAGCGTACCCTTGACTGGGTTATAAAGACGCTGTTTGAGAGCCATAATCCTACCACGTGAGGGTTTGGCGTAGGTGTTGGCGAGAATTGTCCAAGCTTCGGCAAAAGTCTTTGCAGTGACAATGAAGGGAATTAACGAGGGAGAGAGAGAGCTAGCAATAGCATTGAAGATCAGTTGGTCTTGACGAACCCAACTGATGTATACTGGATTGGTTTCAGATTTCCCGTTGATAGTGACGATGGCCGGTGGACAAGTTGTGGTGCCATCAACAAAACCAAACAAGTTGTATCCAGTTAAGCAAGTTTGAAACTGAAATCTCCATGCTGTAAAATTTGTTGGTGTGAGCTTGAGAGGTGTTTGAGTAGCCACGTTAATGGCAATGATTGTTGAGCCATCAGAAGAAGATGATGATGTGGCCATGATAACGAGTGAGGCAGCAAAGCTGGGAAGAGGAAATTAAAAAATGGCAGCAAAGCTGGGAAGGAGGAATTAAAATTTGGAGACGTTTGTCTTCGAATGCTCTGATACCATATGGAGAGTTTAAGAAAAAGATTCTATTAAATTATCTATCCCAATGGATATATATACAAGTACACTTTAATGGAATGAACTGGAAGAATATGGACAGATGTATACATGCATGAATATGAAAATGAATTTAATATATACATGCACTGAATCAAAACATATACTCCAAATAGTCAGTATGTGACCGGATCAATGCATGCTTGAGGTTAATGTATACTCAATATTTTGTAGGTCCTAACACTATTTTTTGCAATTCTGTAGGTTTTAACGTATTAAACGTTAAGAAAATAACATAGGACTCTAAGAACTACATGATATCATAGCCAATTAGCTCTAGAGATTCTAAATCCAATCAATACACTTAACATAAAAAGTAAAAGCAACATTCTTCAAACTAAATAAAAGAAAATTGAAAAAAGAAGTCAATATTAAAATTGATCAACAGATAAACATTTTAAGATCTAAATCAAATATTATACATCAGATTTCTATGCATAAGAAAAGGCATAAAATCTGTTGATCAATCTCATTCACTGACATCACAGTCTACAGGATTTGAACTCGTGAAAGATAGTGAAATTGACGTCAAATAGATGATGCCAATTTAACTGAGGAAGCATTGTCACATATATATATGATCGAAAACCTCCTAATCGTAATGGATAGGGCAAAGGAACTTCTTGATAACATGCTATCACTGAAACAGCTTGCAAGAGTACCATAAAAAACGTTATGTTATTTGGCGTATCAGCTAGCTAACAAAACTATTGAAACATTGAAACACACTCCACAATTGAATGAATATCAAATTCCACTCCATTTCCTTTCCGTTCCTTTCAAAAGAGGGTGTTTGTGGTAGGAAAAACTTTTAAGTTAATTGGTGTAGCAGCTAGCTAATAAAATTTTGAAACATTGAAGAACAAACTCCACAGTAATATGAATATCAAATCCCACTCCATTTCCTTTTCCTTCCATTCAGAACAGGGTGTTTGTGGTAGATATGCAATGGACAATCTCAATAAGAGCATATATGGATGTGACCAATGCGACTTGCTAAAGCAAATTAAAATGACCACTTCCTAAGTAGCTAAGAACACTTATTTTCTTTTCTTTGTTTCTTTCTCTTTTCTTTGTTTCCTTTTTTTTTTCTTAGTACCAATACAGCACAAATAAGTATCCTTTGACTAATAATAGGTAAAGAGAAAAGAACACACGTGTGCAACATAACATAAAGAAAAAAAAAAAAGACCTTTACATTGCTACTATTCACACACTGCTTCAATCAGGTCAAGAAATCCAAATCAAATTCGAGATTCAATCTCGAAACATATCTGAATTTACTCAGTCCCAAATTGCATAAGTTACTAAAATTCACAGTACATGCAACTGATTCAATCGGGTTGCTTAGTTTGTACTCAAAATTCAAACTTTCTATGTTAGGTGTACTAATTGGATTTAGAACCTCTACATCTAATTAGCTATGATATCCTGTAGTTCATACGAACCTATGCTACTTTCTTAAAGTTGAATACACTGAAACATATACTGTGTTTATTTTGGATTTTTGTTAATTATTTTTCATAGAACTAACTCCATCGAGTTTATTTTGTAACTTTATGTATCAAACTAAATAAAAGAAAATTAAAAAAGGAAGCCAATATCAAAATTGATCAACAACAAACATTCAAGAACTAAATCAAATATTATACAACAGATTTCTATGCATAACTACCATAACAAAAGGTATATTATTTGTGGATCACTCTCATTCAATGGCATCACATTGTAAAGGAACCAAAATCATGATCAGACATGATTGGTCGCAATAAGCTGAATTTGAGCAATATCATTTACTTGATAAGATTATCAATGTTTCTCATTAGGACCACCCCCCAACAACTAGCCATCTATAAACTCCTAACACCGTGTAATTATTCTTTAGCTATCTTTGGCAACTCAATAACATGCCTTAGAATTAGAAGAGTAGTATTTAATTCCTTCCAATGTCAATCCATAGTTTTGGAATTGAGTTACCAAACATAGCCTTAGGATACTAATAGAAACATTGATTATATGAATTTATATCATAAGCTATCAAGTTACATGGGAAAATAAAATGGAATAAATAAATGACCTGATTCAACTCTGTAGAGGTAGGGAATGTTGATAGCTCCAACAACGTGTCCAGCACTGAACTCTTTAGGAGTCCTACACATTACGACCAATTATGAATAGAAATGGAGGTTCAAGAATAGTTTTCAATAGAGGTATGAATAGACAAAAGTGGGATGCAGAGGAGTTTCATATTTTGGTAAATGACTTATGAAACTAAAATCATAAGTCATTTTCCTAGGTAATTTTCCTTTGACTTGCAAAATATTCTTTATTTACCTCATTTTTGTTGGAAAGCTAGAACTACCAAAGACCCGAAAATATGAAAGACATGTTTGAAGAATCATTTTACATCGATCCAATGAAAGCTGTGTAAAACTAAAACATTACATTAGCATTAATATTTAGTACCTAACACCCACATAATGATGACATGCCTGATGTAGCTCGTAGGCTACACAAACCGGCACTGATTTAGGAACAATTGCCACCACATTCTCTCCCACTGTGGGCATCCAACTGCCAAAAGATTTTCCCCAAATAAAATGAATACAGTACAATAAAGATCAAATCAACATAACATCAAAGCTAAAAACTCCACAAAATCTCTTCACCTAAAGCTCAAGTTCCTTTCCTTCCTGCTAATACTACACCGTCTGGGTACTCGATACTGAGAATCATTCTTCAAAGACAGATACAATAAAATGACCTTGACATCAATCAAATGACCTTGACATTGCCACTATTCACACCCAACTTCAATCAAGTCAAGAAATCCAAATAAAAATTTCAAGATTCAATCCACAAACTTAAATGAATTAATTACTCAATCTCAAATTGCATAAGTTGCCAAAACTCACAGTACTTGCAACTGATTCAAAATTCACAGTACATGCAACTTAGCAAATTTTAAAAAGGAAAAATTTTTTTTAAAAAAACATATACCCGCATTAAAAAATATATTTTAAAGTTCAAAACTCAAAAAGAAAAAGAATAAAACAAATACCGAGATAAAAAAAATTCAAATAGCATTGAAATGGAATTAACCTGTAATTGAAACATCGAGGCCAAGAAAGCTGAGGAACTAATGAGAGATGGAGAGGAAGCAATATGGGTTGCCATTTTCAATGTGTGCAAGTTGTGTGTGTTCGTTCAAATGTTCGTAAATGGAGATGGGCTAAAATCATGGTATTTGTGGAATGTACCAGATTTCCAACTACACCAACCTGCAAAGCAAAAAAAAAAGATTACTAAATTGGCAATGCACATACAGTTCCAAAATAAACACATTATTTTCAAACATTACGATATTGAACAATGAAATTAAAAAAATACAGCTGCCGGCGTCTTACGCTTGATTAAGAGCACAACAGCATGCCCAGCTTGCTCCATTTACTATGCTGGAGAGATGCTTGCTCCGTTTCTATGGAGAGAGAGAGAGAGAGAGAGAGAGAGAGAGAGAGAGAGAGATTCAGACACAAAAGTCTTTTTCTAGTTAGGGGAAGGAGACTCGGCAAAAGTGGAGAGAGGGTCTGATGCAAATTAGTAATCACATTAAGCAAAATTATTAGTAATTTTGGGAAAAAAAGAGAAACAAAATTTGAAACCTGTTCAACTGCTCTGTGTAAAGGAACTACTGCCAAAAAATTTTCACCCATTTACATACTACTTAAGTTTACATGACAAATAAATGTGTGTGTGCGTGTGAGAGTGTGTGTGTGTATGCATGTGTGTGTACAATGGGGAGAGGAGGGAGAAAGTTTGGTGGGTGTAAAACTTAAAAGAAAAAATGTGTGTGAATGAAACAAATTTGTCGATGCTTCTTCTGTCTTTAAAGATATAAGAATTGATAGTAGAGAGAAAGAGAGAGAGAGAGGCATTTTGTCAAACAGCTTGTGGGAACTTTTTTTCTTTTTTCTTTTTAACTTTTCCTTGCCCTCCTCTGCAGTTCACACCTTCACAGCATGGCTCTCACTCTCCACCGACAACCTTGTGGGCACTTTTGTTCTTTTTTCTTTTTTTATATATCTTAAACCTAACAAATGAATATTAACATGATATACTCGAAATCAAACCAAACTGAACAATCAAATTAAGAAAATTTTGGGAGGACTTACAGTTGGAGGAATTGAATGGTGAAGATGGAGCCTTCTCTTCGGAGCTGAAAGGGTTGTGGGTTTTTGCAATCGAACGTAAGAATTTGAGAGTTGCAGATGAAAGGGTTGCACTGTATCAGACTTGGCGAAGGAGAGAGAGAGAAGCAACAAAGGAAACTGACCTTCACACTTGCTGTAATACCCGCTTCATTTGCATCTTACGTGTCATTCGTATCATTCATGAATATTACATGTGTCACCTTGATTGACACTATTAACATTTCTTGAGCATAATACATATGAAATATAGCATGTTCACATTGATTCCATGTGTTTCGTATGCCCTAATATTGTTACTTAACTCTTGTAATTAAACGTACTTTAGATGTGTTGAACTTCTCTTCGGAGCTGAAAGTGTTTCGACCTTTCCATAGACTTAGAATCACTTTGGGATCATTTAGAATCATTTCGGAGCATTTTTGGAAAAATTGGAACTTCTGGGGGCTGAGCGGCCACCCAGGCGCTCGCCCAAAATCCAGAAAACACCAACCAAGAATTCTGGAGGACGAGCGGCCGCCTAAGCGGTCGCGCGCTGCCTGGCTCTGCTACCCGAGAAAATTTCATTTTTTTTTAAAACCCAAAATCGATTGGTTCTCTTGGAGACACGTCACCAGGCTGGGAAAGGCTCTTTTCTCAGCCACTTAAAGGCCCTAAGGAGTATTGGATACTCCCATAACTCTCCCATTTCACCCAAGTATCAAGAGAAACCTTGAGAGAGTTTGAGAGAGAGATTGTGGAGTAATCTTGCCACAACCTGATCGTTCGGAGTCGGAATCACGATCCGTCTTCGCCGGAGTGTAGAGCACGACTAGGTAAACGTTTCTAACCGAACAAAATCTTCATCTCTTGGTGGATTCTTGAATAATCACTTCTACCCACGTTTTTAGGGAGTGTGTGTTGATTTCTCAAGACTTCAAACTTGGAAGTTGGAGATTCAACCTTGTGAGACCTTTGTGACTTGAGGAGACTTCACCTTTGACTTAAATTCTTCCTCCTAGCTTTATTTCTTCAAGAGGTAAGCTACTATTCCCTCTTTTTCTCTATTTATGTCCCATGTGACATCTTAGACTTCTAAAATGTGAAGTTACTATGTTTGATTTGTGTATATGTGATTATAGCCATGAAATGTCGTTATGGATTTGTAAAATATGATATTGATTATTCTATGTTGTTGAGAATTCGATTTTGGGCATTAATGTGCTAGGTTTAAAGTGCAAGACCACTTTTGTAACTGGACATCAATAGTAACCTAAAATGACTCTAACGGAGTCGGTTAGGGTTTGATAATGAACGTGAGCACGAGTGTGTTTTGTGAGCTCTTTGGGTACTCGAGAGACTGTTGGGTGATTGGTTATGCGATACACGTTTAACGGTATTGTGTTGAACTTGGTATTAGTGTTGTATGGCTATGTGTAGTAGAATCATTTGGCATACATTGACATGTTGTTATTGTGGTCGTTATACTCCCTACGTTGGAGTATAACACGTTTTATTTAAATACTAAGTAAACATCTACTTGAACATTTGGTTGATTGATTTAATGTGTCGAGTAAACATTTACATGAGCATTTGTTAAGTCCATGACATATTTGTTAGAGGTGTATTGACGCTCGGCTATTGCGTGAGCCAGGGCTACGTAATAGCCGAAGGCCAATACACTGGGCCTCACCCTACCGTTGGCCACGGTAGGGGTTATAGCGCTAAGTGTTATACGGAATAAATGCGACCTTGGTAAGCTATACCGTGATTATTTCTCGGGTCGTGGGAACCGAGTCTTCACGTCGACGTGAATACGGGAAACGGTTTACCATGACTCTTGGTTATTGGTTCGATGATCGGGTACGATATCAAAGGTTTCTACATTGGTATTATTGGTTGGTTGGTTGGAAGTTTGTTTGTCGGAGGTGTACCTCGGCGGTATCCTTTTATATGTGTTTACATACTGCTCCTACGTGAGATGCCTGCTATGTGATACGTGGCTATGAGATACTTGCCTTCTATGATGTTTTGAGAATTATATCGTTATGTACTTCGATCTTGCTATATATGATTCTTATTACTGTTCACATCTCGCATGCCATATTGTTGCATAAGTAGCTTATTGAGTTTTATAACTCACCCCGTCTATTGTTTATTTATTTTCCTTAGATCCTGAACCGGCGAGAAACCCCCGGTGATCTTTCATCGGTTGGAGTATTCGACAATCATTCTTTTGGGTAGTGCTCCTTGAGCCTTTATATTTTATTTTGGTGAGGTCGAGGGAATACATGTTATTTAAACAATGTAAAGTTGGGTAGATGTCCCGCACTTGATGTTCTATTCATATTCTTTTGTAGATGCCGACATGGTTGTCAGGCCTTGTAAATATGGTTAACTCTTTTATTTCCGTGCACTCTGTTAATATCATATGTTTATTCCGAGCTCTATAGCTCGTGAGTTTGTTGGCTAGCTAATGTGTTTTTCTCCGGTTTATACGTTGCCGTGAAGTGATGTTTTGTTTTTAAAATAATCATACACTTGCATTACAGGGTTTTTGCACGAAAAGTGATTTTGAATTATGCATTTTGTATTCCCGTCTCAACTCTCACGAACTGAACGAGGTTCCGCGTAGGATCTCGGGTCGGGGCGTGACAGTTGGTATCAGAGCATAAGTTAGCTCGCTGGGATTGGATCCTTGGCTTAGGAGGGGGTTGGTTGAGTGTCTGAGTCGTTAACGACGAGTGTTTGTTGCAGGTGATCAATCATGGTGGAGACACGTAATGGAGCTGGTACAAGTAGGGCTGGGGAAGCCGAGAGAGAAAACCGTCGTACCGGGCCATCTAACCCACCTCCTAACCAACCAGGAGCTCAATCTACAGGGCAGTCGGTAGAAGGATATATGAATCAGAATGAGACCTTCATGCATACTATGCAAGGGTTCATGTAAACAATGATGGAGATGAATCGACAGACCATGGACATGAACAGACAAGCCATGGATGGACAGGGTCAAGTAGGAGGACATAGAGTAGTACAACTGGTTGGGGGAAACGGGGACAATGACTGCAGATTGGAGAGGTTCTTGAAGATGAAACCTAGAAGCTTTAATGGTGAACCAGATCCGGAGAAGGCAGAGAGATGGATTGAGTCGATAGAGAAGATTTTCGCAGCAATGGGATGAAAAGACGAAGACAAGATCAAGTTTGCTACGTTCAAGCTAGAAGATGCAGCTGAACATTGGTGGAAGGTACTAGAAGCTAGCTGGGTACAGGATCAGGTAATGAGAACGTGGGAGCTCTTCTTGCAGCACTTCAGGAATCAGTTTGTTCTGGATGTAGTTCAAGCAAAGAAGGAAGTGGAATTCCTTAGTCTTGAGCAGGGAAGTTTGTCTATAGCTCAATATTCTGCCAAATTTACCGAGCTATCCCGATATTGCACTCATCTACTTCCGACAGAGGAGAAGAAAGTTTATCGTTTTGTGAAAGGATTGAGGACTGAGTACCGTAAACAACTCATACCACTTGAGTTGACGAGTTACCAGAAGGCAGTGGATAAGGCTTACAGGATCGAGCACGATATAGAGGAGCACCGCACCAAGCCAGGGAATACTAGCGGGACTCAGCAAGCAGGACAGTCGAAGTGGAAGAATCAGAATAGCAGTGGGACTAACAACAAGGAAGGTAATAATAATCGTCGGGGTGGTCAGTTTCAGCAAAGAACTGGGAATCAGGGCAATGCTTCTCAAGGGCAACGTGGTTTGGAAATAAAATGTAATTTTTGTTCAAAGACGGGACATACCGAGGATAGGTGTTGGAGAAAATAGAGAAAGTGTGTAATTTGCGGTGATGGCACGCACTACCAAAGGGATTGTCCAAAGAGGTGCACAACAGAATGTGGGCGTCAAGAGAGACAACGAGGGACTTCCTAGAGTCCAGGGTCGAGACTTTGCCCTAGACCAAAATAGAGTTCCCGAAGCCAATAACGTCATAGGAGGTACCCTATTTGTCTCTAGTGCGAAAGCTCGAGTGCTTATAGATCCAAGGTCATCACATTCATACATTGCATCGCATTTTACCTGTCATATACATGTCATGCCTGAATCATTACCATATGTGTTGGAGGCGTCTACTCCGATGGGAGAGTGCCAAGTAGCTTCTGATGTTTTTCATGACTGTGACGTGATTATTGATGGTCATCATTTGCCTGCGGATTTGGTTGTTTTGCCTATACATGACTTTGACGTGATTTTGGGGATGGACTAGTTACATGCACACCATGCTATTGTCGATTGCCGTAAAAAGTTTGTTACCTTTGATATGCCGAACATGTCTTCTTTTGTCTTTGTTGATGATAAGTGTATGGGTGGTATTCGTCTTATTTCGGCCTTGAAAGCTCGTAAGTTATTATTGCATGATTGTTCGGGGTATTTGGCTTGTGTGGTGGATAAATCAAAAAGGGTGGTTATGTTGGAAGATGTTTCTGTGGTGCGTGAATTTCTGGATGTCTTTTCGGATGATTACGAATTGCCCCCTGATAGAGAGTTGGAGCTTTGTATTGAGTTATTGCCGGGTACCGCGCCGATATCGAAAGCACCTTATCGCATGGCGCCGGCCGAGTTGAAAGAATTAAAGATTCAATTACAGGAGTAATTGCTTGATTGGGGTTTCATTAAGCCGAGTGTATCGCCTTGGGGTACACCGGTATTGTTTGTAAGGAAGAAGGATGGTTCATTGAGGTTATGTATCGATTATCGGGAGTTGAATCAAGTTACAATTAAGAATAAATACCCTCTTCCACATATTGATGACTTGATTGATCAACTTCGGGGTTCGGTAGTGTACTCTAAGCTTGATCTTAGAAGTGGTTACCATCAACTGAAGGTTCGGAAGGAAGATATTCCTAAGACAGCATTTAGAACTAGATATGGACATTTTGAGTTTGTGGTCATGCCCTTTGGTTTGACTAATGCGCCTGCAGTATTTATGGACTTGATGAATAGGGCGTTCTTGCCGTACCCTGATTGTTTTGTGGTTGTTTTCATCGATGATATTTTGGTATACTCTAAGTCTCGAGAAGAGCACGAGAAACATTTGAGGATTGTGTTGACAGTTTTGAGGGAAAGGAAATTGTTTGCCAAGTTTAGCAAGTGTGCTTTTTGGCTTGAGGAAGTAACATTTTTGGGCCATGTGGTATCGGGACAAGGGATATCAGTTGATCTGTCTAAGATAGAGGCTGTGATGAGTTGGAAGAGACCTGAGACTGTGACGGAAATTCGTAGTTTCTTGGGTTTGGCGGGTTACTATCGTAGGTTTATAGAGGGATTTTCTAAGATTGCAACCCCATTGACGAACTTGACTCAGAAAAACAAACCGTTTGTGTGGAATGATAAGTGTGAGGCGAGTTTTCAGGAGTTGAAGAAAAAGTTGACTACGGCTCCTATTTTAGCATTGCCGAATGGACACGATGGATTTGTGATTTATAGTGATGCTTTGAAAGAGGGTTTGGGTTGTGTCTTGATGCAGAACGGAAGGGTCATCGCGTATGCTTCACGGAAGTTGACTCAGTATGAACAGAACTACCCGACACACGATCTTGAACTGGCTGCGATTATATTTGCTCTTCATAAATGGAAACATTATCTGTATGGGGCTAAGTTTGAGGTGTTCACGGACCATAAAAGCCATAAGTACTTATTCTCACAAAAGGAGTTGAATAATCGACAGCGTAGGTGGATGGAACGGTTGAAGGACCATGATTGTACTATACTTTATCACCCGGGAAAGGCAAATGTCGTAGCGGATGCATTGAGCAGGAAAGCATATATTTCTTGTTTGATGACTAGAGAATGGAAGATGCTTGAGGATATTCGTGATTGGAGTCCTAGTGAATCTAGCCATGGGGTAATTTTTGCTAATATTCGGGCTATTCCGGTGTTGTTCCAACGGATTAAGGAAACCCAAGAGAGTGATCCGGAGTTAAAGAAAGTGATTGATGAGGGTAAGACCCCGGATTTTGCATGAACAGTGATGGTATTCTGACATTTCGAGGTAGGGTTTGTGTACTGGCGATTGAGGAAGTAAAACGACAAGTGTTAGATGAAGCCCATAAGTCTAAATATACAATTCACCCAGGGAGTACCAAGATGTATAGGGATTTGAAAAAGAATTTTTGGTGGAGTGGAATGAAAAGGAAAATCGCCGAGTTTGTATCGAAGTGTTTGACTTGCCAACGAATTAAAGCAGAACATCAGAGGACACCTGGATTGTTGCAACCTTTGGAAATTCCAGAATAGAAATGGGAGAACATCGCAATGGATTTTGTGACAGGGTTACCGAGGACTCGACGAGGTCATGATGCAGTTTGGGTTATTATTGATAGATTGACTAAGTCGGCCCATTTTCTTCTTATTGCGGTGACGAATTCGTTGGAGAAACTTGCTTCGTTATATATTCAGGAGATTGTGAGGTTGCATGGGGTGCCAGTGAGCATTATATCGGACAGGGATCCGCGGTTTACTTCTCAGTTTTGGCAGTCACTTCAGAATGCTTTAGGGATGAAGTTGAATTTGAGTACGGCATTTCACCCGCAAATCGATGGACAGTCCGAGAGGACGATTCAAATACTTGAGGATATGTTGAGAGCGTGCTTGATGGACTTTAAGGGCACTTGGGATTCGCATGTACCATTGATTGAGTTTGCCTACAATAACAGTTATCAGTCAAGTATCGAGATGGCTCCGTATGAGGCACTTTATGGGAGGAAGTGTCGTTCTCCGATTTGTTGGGATGAGGTCGGTGAAGCGAAGTTGTGGGGCCCTGACATGGTGCATGAGTCTGTAGAAAGTGTAAAACTTATCAGAGACAGATTGAAAACGGCTCAAAGTAGACAAAAGAGCTACGCGGATAATAGACGTCGGGATCTTGAGTTTGAGGTCGGTGATCACATATTTTTGAAGGTTTCACCTCGGATTGGGGTTAAGAGAATTGGTAAGAAAGGTAAATTGGCCCCGAGGTATATTGGACCATTTGAGATCTTGGAAAGAGTCAGAAAGTTGGCTTATAGACTTGCTTTGCCGCCATCGATGTTAGGTATTCACGAAGTATTTCACGTGTCGATGTTGAGGAAGTATTTGACGGATGCTTCACATGTATTGGAATATGAACCGGTGGATTTGACGCCTGATCTTTCATATGTCGAACAACCTGTAAGGATCTTAGATACCAAAGAACAAGTGTTAAGGACGAAGAAAATACCCCTCGTGAAAGTGTTGTGGAGGAATCACAATGTCGAGGAAGCCACTTGGGAGACCGAGCAGGAGATGCGTGAGAAGTACCCTGCATTGTTTGATGGAGTCAGTAAGTAAATTCGCAGACGAATTTATTCTAAGGGGGTGAGAATGTAACACCCGCTTCATTTGCATCTTACGTGTCATTCGTATCATTCATGAATATTACACGTGTCACCTTGATTGACACTATTAACATTTCTTGAGCATAATACATATGAAATATAGCATGTTCACATTGATTCCATGTGTTTCGTATGCCCTAATATTGTTACTTAACTCTTGTAATTAAATGTACTTTAGATGTGTTGAACTTCTACCATTCTTATGGTTCGTTCCGGGAACTTTTCTCAAGTGTTTCGACCTTTCCATAGAATTAGAATCACTTTGGGATCATTTAGAATCATTTCAAAAGTGTTTCGGAGCATTTTCGGAAAAATTGAAACTTCTGGGGGCTGAGTGGCCGCCCAGGCGCTCGCCCAAAATCCAGAAAACATCAACCAAGAATGGAGGAGGCCGCGCGCTGCCTGGCTCTGCTACCCGAGAAAATTTCATTTTTTTTTAAAACCAAAAATCGATTGGTTCTCTTAGAGACACGTCACCAGGCCGGGAAAGGCTCTTTTCTCAGCCACTTAAAGGCCCTAAGGAGTATTGGATACTCCCATAACTCCCCCATTTCACCCAAGTATCAAGAGAAACCTTGAGAGAGTTTGAGAGAGAGATTGTGGAGTAATCTTGCCACAACCTGATCGTTTGGAGTCGGAATCACGATCCGTCTTCGCCGGAGTGTAGAGCACGACTAGGTAAACGTTTCTAACCGAACAAAATCTTCATCTCTTGGTGGATTCTTGAATAATCACTTCTACCCACGTTTTTAGGGAGTGTGTGTTGATTTCTCAAGACTTCAAACTTGGAAGTTGGAGATTCAACCTTGTGAGACCTTTGTGACTTGAGGAGACTTCACCTTTGACTTCAATTCTTCCTCCTAAGTGTGTTTCTTCAAGAGGTAAGCTACTATTCCCTCTTTTTCTCTATTTATGTCTCATGTGACATCTTAGACTTCTAAAATGTGAAGTTACTATGTTTGATTTGTGTATATGTGATTATAGCCATGAAATTTCGTTATGGATTTGTAAAATATGATATTGATTATTCTATGTTGTTGAGAATTCGATTTTGGGCATTAATGTGCTAGGTTTAAAGTGCAAGACCACTTTCGTAACTGGACATCACTAGTAACCTAAAATGACTCTAACGGAGTCGGTTAGGGTTTGATAATGAACGTGAGCACGTGTGTGTTTTGTGAGCTCTTTGGGTACTCGAGAGACCGTTGGGTGATTGGTTATGCGATACACGTTTAACGGTATTGTGTTGAACTTGGTATTAGTGTTGTATAGCTATGTGTAGTAGAATCATTTGGCATACATTGACATGTTGTTATTGTGGTCGTTATACTCCCTACTTTGGAGTATAACACGTTTTATTTAAATGCTAAGTAAACATCTACTTGAACATTTGGTTGATTGGTTTAATGTGTCGAGTAAACATTTACATGAGCATTTGTTAAGTCCATGGCATATTTGTTGGAGGTGTATTGACGCTCGGCTATTGCGTGAGCCAGGGCTACGTAATAGCCGAAGGCCAATACACTGGGCCTCGCCCTACCGTTGGCCACGGTAGGGGTTATAGCGCTAAGTGTTGTACGGAATAAACGCGACCTTGGTAAGCTATACCGTGATTGTTTCTCGGGTCGTGGGGACCGAGTCTTCACGTCGACGTGAATACGGGAAACGGTTCACCATGACTCTTGGTTATTGGTTCGATGATCGGGTACGACATCAAAGGTTTCTACATTGGTATTACTGGTTGGTTGGTTGAAAGTTTGTTTGTCGGAGGTGTACCTTGGCGGTATCCTTTTATATGTGTTTACATACTGCTCCTACGTGAGATGCTTGCTATGTGATACGTGGCTATGAGATACTTGCCTTCTATGATGTTTTGAGAATTATATCATTATGTCGATCTTGCTATATAATATTCTTATTACTGTTCACATCTCGCATGCCATATTGTTGCATAAGTAGCTTATTGAGTTTTATAACTCACCCCGTCTATTGTTTATTTGTTTTCCTTAGATCCTGAACCGGCGAGAAACCCCCAGTGATCTTGCATCTGTTGGAGTATTCGACAGTCATTCTTTTGGGTAGTGCTCCTTGAGCCTTTATATTTTATTTTGGTGAGGTCGAGGGCATACATGTTATTTAAACAATGTAAAGTTGGGTAGATGTCCCGCACTTGATGTTCTATTCATATTCTTTTGTAGATGCCGACATGGTTGTCAGGCCTTGTAAATATGGTTAACTCTTTTATTTCCGCGCACTCTGTTAATATCATATGTTTATTCCGAGCTCTATAGCTCGTGAGTTTGTTGGCTAGCTAATGTGTTTTTCTCCGATTTATACGTTGCCGTGAAGTGATGTTTTGTTTTTAAAATAATCATACAATTGCATTACAGGGCTTTTGCACGAAAAGTGATTTTGAATTATGCATTTTGTATTCCCGTCTCACGAACCGAACGATGTTTCGTGTAGGATCTCGGGTCGGGGCGTGACAGTTGGTATCAGAGCATAAGTTAGCTCGCTGGGATTGGATCCTTGGCTTAGGAGGGGGTTGGTTGAGTGTCTGAGTCGTTAACGACGAGTGTTTGTTGCAGGTGATCAATCATGGTGGAGACACGTAATGGAGCTGGTACATGTAGGGCTGAGGAAGCCGAGAGAGAAAACCGTCGTACCGGGCCATCTAACCCACCTCCTAACCAACCAGGAGCTCAATCTACAGGGCAGTCGGCAGAAGGATATATGAATCAGAATGAGACCTTCATGCATACTGTCACGACCCGACCCGAGATCCTACGTGGAATCTCGTCCGGTTCATGAGACGGGACACAAAATGTACAATCAAAAATAACTTTTCGTGCAAAAACCCTGTAATGCAAGTGTATGATTATTTTAATAACAAAACATTACTTCACGGCCACACAAAAGCCGGAGAAGAACGCATGAGGTAACCAACAAACCCACGAGCTATGAAGCTCGGGCCAAACATATAACATTAACAGAGTGCGCGAAATAAGATAATTAACAACGTTTACAAAAGCCTGACAACCGTGTCGGCATCTACAAAAGAATATGAATGAACAACAAGTACGGGACGTCTACCCAATTTTACATTGTTTACATAACATGTATGCCCTCGACCTCACCAAAAGGAAATACTAAGGCTCAAGGAGCACTACCCAAAAGAATGACTGTCGCAAAACTCCAAATGAGGCAAACTCGCTGAGGGTCCCTCGCCGGTTCAGGATCTAAGGAAAACAAATAAACAATGGACGGGGTGAGTTATAAAACTCAATAAGCTACTAATGCAACAATATGGCATGCGAGATATGAACAGTAATAAGAATCAAATATAACAAGGTTGACATAATGTGGTAATTCTCAATCATCATAGAAACAAGTATCTCATAACACATGTCACGTAGCATGCATCTCACGTAGGTGCAATATGTAAACACATATAAAAGGATACCGTCGAGGTACACCTCCGACATACAAACTTCCAACCAACCAACCAATAATACCAATGTAGAAACCTTTGATGTCGTACCCGATCATCGAACCAATAACCAAAACCATAGTGAATCGTTTTCCGTATTGTCGACGTGAAGACTCGGTCCCCACGACCCGAGAAACAATCACGGTATAGCTTACCAAGGTCGCGTTTATTCCATACAACACTTAGTGCTATAACCCCTACCGTGGCCAACGGTAGGGCGAGGCCCAGTGTATTGGCCTTCGGTTATTACGTAGCCCCGGCTCACGCAATAACCGAGCGTCAATACACCTCCAACAAATATGCCATGGACTTAACAAATGCTCAAGTAGATGTTTACTCGACACATTAAACCAATCAACCAAATGTTCAAGTAGATGTTTACTTAACATTAAATAAAAGTATTACACTCCAAAGTAGGGAGTATAACGACCACGACAACAACATGTTAATGTATGCCAATAGTTCTACTACACATAGCCATACAACACCAATACCGAATTTAACACAATACCATAATACGTGTATCGCATAACCAATCGTCCGACGAGTCTCTCGAGTATCCTAAGAGCTCACAAAACACACACGTGGTCACATTCTTTATCAAACCCTAACCGACTCCGTTAGAGTCGTTTTAGGTTACTAGTGATGTCGAGTTACGAAAGTGGTCTTGCACTTTAATCCTAGTACATTAACACCCAATTTCGAGCTCCCAACATCATATTACAAGCTATAGCATTATTCACAAGCCCACAACCACATTTCATGGCAAAAATCATATGTTCACGATTCTAACATGATAACTTCACACATTTGAAGTCTAGAATGTCATATGAGACATAAAACAAGAAGAAGAGGGGATAGTAGCTTACCTCTTGTCGAAAAAAGTGGAGAGAAATGAAATCTAATCGGTAGGAAAGCTTTTCCTAGTCAAGGCCTTCGCAACGGTGTGCTCGGATCGTCGAGATTCCTTCACAATCTCAAGAAATCTCTACTTTCTCACTCTAAACTCTCTCTACTCTCTTTCTATGTTCTAGGATGAAATGGGGGAGAAGTGAGTGTTTCTATGGACTCCTAAGGGTGTTTAAGTGGCTAAAAGTGTGTCTCTCCCGGCTTGGTGACGTGGCAACACCCTAGCCATTCAATTTTAAGTTTTGAAAAAAAAATCAGAATTTCTCGGGCAGAAGCGCGGCCGCTCAACCTCCAGTTTTCTCAGGTGGTGTTTTCTGGATTCTGGGCGTGCGCCTGGGCGGCCGCTCAGCTTCCAGAATTTCTGATTTTTCCTAAAGTGCTCCGAAACACTTTCGAAATGATTCTAAATGATCCCAAGGTGATTCTAAGTCTATGGGAAGGTCAAAACACTTGAGAAAAGTTCCCGGAGCGAGCCGTAAGAATGCTAGAAATGCAACACATCTAAGTACGTTTAATTACAAGAATTAATCGATGGTTTAAGCATATAAAACACATGGAATGCAACACGAACATGTTATATGTCATGTATAATATGCTCAAGAAATGTTCATAGTGTTTATTAAATGTGACACGTGTGATATTCGTGAATGATATGAATGACGTGTAAGATGCAAATGAAATGGGTGTTACACATACTATGCAAGGGTTCATGCAAACAATGATGGAGATGAATCGACAGACCATGGACAGGAACAGACAAGCCATGGATGGACAGGGTCAAGTAGGAGGACATAGAGTAGTACAACCGGTTGGGGGAAACGGGGACAATGATCGCAGATTTGAGAGGTTCTTGAAGATGAAACCTAGAAGCTTTAATGGTGAACCAGATCCGGAGAAGGCAGAGAGATGGATTGAGTCGACAGAAAAGATTTTCGCAGCAATAGGATGTACGGATGAGGATAAGATCAAGTTTGCCACGTTCAAGCTAGAAGATGCAGCTGAACATTGGTGGAAGGTATTGGAGGCTAGCTGGGTACGGGATCAGGTAATAAGGACATGGGATCTCTTCTTGCAGCGCTTCAGGAATCAGTTTGTTCCGGATGTAGTTCAAGCGAAGAAGGAAGTGGAATTCCTTAGTCTTGAGCAGGGATGTTTGTCGATAGCTCAGTATTCTGCCAAATTTACCGAGCTATCCCGATATTGCACTCATCTACTTCCAACAGAGGAGAAGAAAGTTTATCGTTTTGTAAAAGGTTTGAGGACTAAGTATCGTAAACAACTCATACCACTTGAGTTGACGAGTTACCAGAAGGCAGTGGATAAGGCTTACAGGATCGAGCTATCGACAAACTTCTCAAACATGAAGGAAGACTATATTAATAACTTGAAATCAGAAAATTTGAATTTGATCAAATTGTGATCAAATTCGTGTTCTCCATGAATTGATTCCCAAATATGAAGGAAGACTATATTAATAACTTGAAATCATTTATACATCAATTCGAACCTCAAATCTGAAGCAACGATGTTGCTGTGGGCATTATATGAAAAAAAACTATCAAAGTGTACTTTAACGGTTTACAAAAAAATAAAAATATGATGGACTTTAAAGAACAAACAATAATGAAAGTAAACTTGGGCACAATTTTCCGATTGTATTTTGAGAAGAAGGCCACAAGAGAGAACACTCTTAAATTGATGATCGTGGTCTATAGAATCAGTCTTATACACTACATCTAGAGATGTTAAAAGGGCCACGGCCCGTAGGGTTGGCCCGTTTAAACCGAAAAAAACAGGGTTAGGGCTCAATATTTTTGGCCCGTTGAAAATCAGGGCCCGTTAGGGCTGGCCCGTTTAACCCGCGGCCCGTTAGGGCTGGCCCGCTAGGTTTCAGGGTTGTCCCGCCAGCCCGCGTAATATTAATTAGGCCGTAAAAAGTTTAAGAGATACGTAAAACAACCACCATGAGAATAAAACTAACAACCTTTTAATCCAAAGTCAAACACATTTATCCTTTGCACTACAGGTCTTCTTTATGTACTTGTGAATAAATACTGAAATATAAACAAATTTTTTGGAAATAACTGCTAAGTAGAGCTATTACATTATTTATTTTGAGAAAAACAAGTTGGAAATTATAACACATCGATGTAAAAAAATGTCTAGTTTATATTTCTTTTGAAAAACATAAGAAACTATCAAAATTATGAATGGTTTATCGATTCACTATTTAAAAATATTGTTATATCATATCTTTAATCGTGGCCCGATAGTGGCCCGTTTAGCCCGAAACCCGCTAGGGTTAGGGTTAGGTCTGCAATATTAGTGGCCCGAAAAAATTGGACCGTTTAGCCCGCGGCCCGTTAGGGCCACAACCCGTTAGGGCTGGCCCGAAACCGATAGGGCTAGCCTGTTTAACATCTCTAACTACATCATACTAAATAGACTCGAAAAGAAAATTAAGAAAATTACGGACCGGTACACTTTAGTATTTTATATTTTTTTCAAACTAAGTAAAAAAAAAAACTTTTGTACATCATCGCGATGCACGAAAATTTAATCCAGATTCACAAAAGAGCATTTTGTCGATTTAAAAAAATAGAGTATTAAAGCGGTTAAAAATGTGTCAAAGTGTATCGACACAAATTTTTTCCAAAAAGATATTTAAAGTCTTGGATTTAAAATGCATTGGGGTCATAGAGTGTTACGTTGTATTTTGATAATTCAGTCTCAATCCTTGAAAATAGAATTAAGAAATACTCCATGCCTTAAATTTTACGATTCTTCTTTCAACCGCAAATTCAAAGCTTGAAATTAAAGGGTAACATAAATTTAATAGAAGTAACAAACCATAATTGTCCTAGAAACCGTAACCAACCAATAGTCATACAAGTGTACAGTATATTAGTGAAGAAATCAAGATTTTGTTCAAAGGGGGGTCTATTATTTCTTGATTAGGTGTAGAAAAGTATTGGTAGTATTATATTGGCTCAAATGGAGTTTTAATTACAATATATTTAACACTTAATTTTTTTTAAAAAAAAACACACATTTTTTGAGTAGCCATCATTACTCTAACTAGGCCTCAGCCACACAACTTTTTAAAAATTTGCAAGAGGGCCCACCGTATCTCGAAATGTGACCAAATAGACAATTGTAATACATGAACTTATTAATAAAGGAGGTGATAATTTTGAGCACAAATCAAATCAGGTGTATCATTAGGTTAAATTATTATATTATTTAATAAAATTTAATAATTTACGTGATAATTTTAGTTTATTGGTACATGGGTGACACACACAAAAATAATACAGATAATCTGAACTAGATAATTTCTGATCAAAACGTAATAAAACCTCTTTAATGGAAATTAAAAACAAGTTAATGAAAAATCAATCAGCTTAATCCACACTTTCAAATATTTAATTACGTGCGTGAAGCACGGATGAATGAAGCTGCCCAACCACTGCCTCAGCCCAAACGCGGCCCCTACGTACTCCCTCCTCTTGGTGTTGGCGGGGTGAATGGTGATGTGTCTCTTCACCGACAGCGTTCCCTTTCTTTCTTCCACACACTCTCTCTTCTTCCTTTACTCACGTGCGTTTTGGCTAAAAGAGAAAGCAAATACGCCACTGCGATGTGTTACTCTTCTTCCATAAAAAATTGATGTAACTTTTTAAAAATGAACAGTGCCAGCCATCTATAGTTCTTTGTATTTCCATTTTTTCCTTTATTAGTCTCTCTACTTAAAATGGAGCCAGAAATTTAAGGCACCGTGAGCCTACCAGTAATAATTATTAAAGTATATATATATATATATATATATATATTATGTTTAAAGATAATGCTTTTTTTTATTATTATTAAAGATGAAACATTTTTGATTGAAGCGTTGACCAAGAATATGTAATATGACCAAATAAACTAAAAGTACATTCCAAACCTATTACAATAATATGACCAAATAAACTAAAAGTAATGATAACATTACAAGATTAAAAGTTAAAAATTAAAACACTATCATTTCAAAGTAGAGGGGAGAAGAAAAATATATTTTAATAACTTGTGGGGGGAGGGAAAATAATTTAATAACTTGAGGGGGGAGGTTTTCATTTTGAAAAATGAAACCCTAAAGCTAAAAACCTAAACCTTAAACTCTCTCTCACTAAGTCACAACAGTCAGCACAACGTCTCTCTCTCTCACGCAAGGCAGAAGATCAAACGACGACGGCAAGGTAGCCGATCTCGAGGTCTTCTCTCTCTCTCGCTCTCGCTCTCTCACTCTCGCTCTCTCTTAATTTCTCTCACTCTCACACCCGCGTTTTCCATCTCTCTCTCTTACACCGACGTTCTTCTTCTCTCTCACTTGCGATCTCCCTCTCTTTCACTGGCGGCTTTCTTCAACCCCAGTTTCTTTGATCATCTCTCTTCTTCTGTTAGTCGGCGCCTAAAGCCATAGAGCGACTAGTCGGCCGATTAGGGCGCCTAGTCGGCAATTTTTTCTCCAGCAACTTTTTTTTGACCGATTTGGCATTAATTCCGGCGTGGAGCCGACGCCTAGCGAATAGACGGTGTCTAGGCGGCCGCGTAGGGCGCGTTTTAGAACACTGGGTATTAGTAGTATCCACCCCATTACCTGCCCCATTCTCCGAACCGTTACCCGAACTGATTATTTAATAATATAACTTTTCCACTAATCATACATGTATTTATTATACAACCTAGGTATACATATGTTAAATGTAAAACACTAAAGTATTAACATTATTCTCAATTATGCGAATCGATTGTTGTCGCTCACTCCCCTTCATCATTTAATGAAACTTTATTTATATTTAGTGAACTTGTGGCGTGCACAACTACTTAATTCGACTTTTTAGTTTTTATAAACCTAATTGCAATGAGTTATAAGTGGAAGTATTATCCTTTTATCAAATCTTATGAACTTGATTAAATAATATGTTATTTGAAAGTTTTTTTTTTTAGAGTTTTTTCTAATAATTTAAACTAAATTGCTACTTTGACCAATTACCTGTTAGTTTTTCCCGATTAACCGTTACACGTGAGAAATGGATAGGAGAAAACAAATTGATTCTCTGGTGAGGAATTGAGGGGTTATGGGGATTGAAATTGAATTGGGGGTGGTATCATGTATAACTACCCCGTTGCCATTCCTATTGACTTGGCTCCCACCTGGGCACCTTCTCAAGGTCAAAACACCTAGGCATTTACCGACTAGGCAAGCCTGAGCTGGGCGACTGATTATTAAATGGGTGGGCACCTCAACTGCTCAAGCGCTCAATTTCAAGTAGGCGTCGACTCACCTCTTAACTTAATTTAAAACAATACTAAAAAATAAGAATTTTAAGCTGATAAAAAAGAAACACATTTATCTTCTCTTTCTATCTAACTCTATTAAATAATTAAGGAAACTCTCTTAGATAATGAGCTTATTGGTGTTTAAGGAAACTCTCTTAGATAATGAGCTTATTGGTGTTTTGTTCGTTGATATGGACTTTGTTCAAATGGATGCTGTTTAACATATTTTGTTCATGAGTTAATTTATTTTCTTTTTAATGTTTCAATCTATCTCCGATACTTTTTTCTTGCCATTTTTTCTTGCCAAATAAAATTCGACATTTGTTGTGCATGACTCAAAGACATTAAGGGTCTTATTAATTTGTGCTTAATGACATGAACATTTTTTATAGAGGACTAGGACAATTATTTAGGAATAGAGGGAGTATTATTTTTAAGGGTCTTGTTAACTTGTGTTTATAACGTGTGTTAAAGAGTATTAATTAGAGTGACTATTGCTTACTTTTATATCAATCATCCTAATTAATAATGTACTCCTTCCGTCCTAGATAAATGTTCATACTTTCTATTTTGGTATGTCCCAACTAATATTTCTAAAGACTTTTGATCTACCAATTCTCTACCATTCTTTATAATATACCCTTAAAGCTTCATTTAATATAACACATCCTAAACAAACTCAATTATTTAAAGTAGTTGAACTCAATTAATGTTCATGAGTATTATGGTCAGAAAATATTTTACAGCACATCATTAATTATGTTTCTTAATTCTTGTGTTTTATCCACTAGGAACATTTATCCGGGACAGAGGGAGCAGTACTTACTTTAACAAATATTTAGCAGTACCCTTATTAAGGTTTAGTTGTTTACTTTTACAAATTTCTACCGTACTCTAATTAATATTTCATCTGTCACAAAATTATTATCTTGTTTGACTCGATACATGAATTACGAAAAAACAATTAATTTAATTATTAATATTTGTATAGTGTTTAGCATTTTTTAATGTCCATGTACATATGACTTATAATTAAAGTAAAAAGAAAAAATAAAAATAAAATAATAAAATTATTGTACTAAAAGGGAAATTTCAAACATATAATTATTTTGATACAAATAAAAAAGAAAGTAAGACAATAATTTTAGGATGGAGGGAGTATTTCTTAATATATGTTCTTAAAACACAATGTTAACAAAATTTTATTTTGAAAGGTAAAAATAAAAGCTTGATGGGAACTTGTGGTTTTTGTAAGCACGTGGTTGTCATGCGTTTGAACCAATCATATAACTAGGGTTCTTAGCTCCATCTGTTGCTCGTGGGTATTGTCCCGGCACAGTTAAAGCCCCCAAGTAGGCAAGTAGGTTGTTAATGGATTATATAAATATTGGATACAGGTATATTCGAATTCGATTCAAAAATCTTATTTTTTAATTTAATTCAATTGTATAACCCGACATATCATATGTATGTCAATCCATATTCGAATCCGTTACTAAGTTGATATATCCGAAAAAATATTTGATCCAATCCAAAATTCTCGTTATTGAAATTTTTGAATTAAATAAGATAAAAATTATACCACTGTCAACATATATTCATGATTAGTGTATCTACGATGCATATGTAGAATAATAAATACGTTATTTTTGGATCAGATCAAATTATTAACGAATCGAATATATATATATATATATTTATATCCGATCCACTAAGTAAACAAATTATTAAATTTGGATTGAATTCAAGTTATTGAACCATTATACAAATCCAAATCCAAAATTTATTATTGAATTTAGATCAAAATTCAATCCATTGATAAGCCTACCTTCGAGAGTCCGGGGGGAGAGAGAGAGAGAGAGAGAGGGTACCCGTACTGATATAGACCCACACCCACACCACTACTATCACTATCAGTATCGGCCCATACACCACACCACCGACACCCTTCCGGACACCCTTCCTTTTCGTTTGTTTCCCTCAGTAAGTAACAATTCTGACAAATCATACCTCAAAATCTCTAATGCAACTCCTTCCTATTTGTCTTGCTACTTCTAATTAATCCAAACATTTTTCTGTTGGGAGACTCTTTTTAGTTACAAATCAAACACAGCATATTTCATGATCAATTCTTGCCGAATCAAGTCCTCTGATGATGAATGACTTTTTTCCAATTCTACCCAAATTGAATTGCCTGCAGCAAAATTATCACATGACATGCTACTGCTTTATGGAGCAAGATGCTATTGCGCGCGACGTACCACTTATAATAATCACTTTGTATGCACTGTTAGAAAAAGCAAAACTAATTTTCAACATACTGATATAAGCTAAGCTAATTAATGACTCGTAATCGTATCATACCCCTTTCTTTTTGATAAAACGAGAGAGAGCGATATATACCATTCAAATAACAATATATATAGTACTCTCTCCGTCCTTCCTTAAATTATTGTCTTTAACAAAAGTTAAAATGTAGTGACTAATGTAGCTCAGAAGTTAAAATGTAATGATAATGTTAACGAAAATAATAATAAAATGATTTTAACAAATACTAATAATTTAAGAGAAATGCGATAATCAAGTTGATATTTAAGCCAAATTACAATGAATGAAACCATGATGTATATGAACGGAGGGAGAGCCTATATATATATATATCATTATCAAGCTCCGTAGCTAGCGAGTACCATGATTTGATTGGAACAAGTTTCAAAATCAACTTTCAACTTTTGACTTTCAAGCCTAGTCCTTCGAACTCAGGGGTGGTAATTGTAACTTTAACAGAAAAAAAGGTTAACAAATTCAAAATTCTAATCTATTCTTCATTCCTCCACATTTTCTAACAGAGGAAAAGCCTGAATTACTCTACTCTGCTCTTTAGAACGCAATCTTCAAACGTTCCTTCCTCCCAACCCCAAATTAACATTACAAATTATACTACTGCATATTCACATGAGAAATAAAAATTCGAAAACAAAAAGATTAAACAACTAGTACGATAATAATAGAACTGATATTAATTTGGTGTATATATATATATTTGGAAAATTCATTCATGAAGCTGAAAATGGCGACGACGACGACAAAAGAGAAGAGTTTAAACAAAATTCAAACGTCTTCGAACCCCTCTTTTCCACCACAAAATGTGCCAACAAATCCTTTGTTTCCACTAAATTTTCACCACAAAGGAACTCATTACTGCTAATTCTTTCAACTTCCCGCTCAAATTCGTGAACAAAAACGTGGGTTTTGTCCCTACCGCCTCTTTTGCTTCTCGCCAGTACACCGGCGGTGAATATCGCCGGCATTCTTCCGGGAGCTGCCGGGAAGAATCCACGTGGACCGTCGACCAATATTACATCCCATGCCATTTCGTATATGTGGTTTGGGAGGTCGTTTATGGCTAATTTGCAGTCAGAAAAGAGGAGGTTCTGCACGGGTCGACATTCCTTTCGGAGCTCTGATTTGGAGTACTTTAACAATTCGTACAAATCACTTACTTTAGTGGTGAATTGAACATCGTAGGCCTCGATTTCAGGGTGTTTTTCCTCGAGTTTGGAGACCCAGTAGGCGCTTTCGTCGATGAATACTGTACGGCCTTGTGAGTTGAGGGCGTTCCAGAGGAGGGTTTCGTGAGTGATGCCGAAGATGAGGAAATTGCAGGGGGCGGAGCAGCGGCGGAGGACAGAGGCGATGGATTTGAGTTCGGCAGAGGACATGCGGGAGGAGGAGAATGTGGAGTTGGGGGTGGGGCCGGCGTAGAGGAGGAGAGCGTCGAAGACGGGTTTGGGTAGCGGGTGGGTGTCGGTGGAGGTGGTAGATGTGGTGGAGACGGTGCCTCTGGAGGTGATTAGGGTGAGGGCGAAGGCGAGGGTGAACAAGGACAAGATGGTAAAAAGCCAAATACGGTGAGAGGCAGTGGCTGGCTTGTGGATGGAAGGGTGGAGGAGGATGAGCTTGGTGCTGGTCTTCATTTTCTAGAGAGAGAGAGAGAGAGAGAGAGAGAGCGCGATGGCGGAGGGAACGGAGCAGTGTGGGGAAGGACAGTGAAATTCCAGAGGGAATTAGAAACTCGACACGAGTCACGACTTTATCGTCCAGGACGTGGGTCCCGGAGGAAACAGCAGATAGATTACAATACGGCGTCGTAGATTGTACTTTGTAATTTGGAGAGAGAGTCAGAGAGAGAGAGAGAGGAATCAGCAGAAAATTATTGCGGGGATGAGTGAAGAGGTTGGAGTGAAAACAGGCTTAAATTGGGGGTTGAGGTGGGGATAGTGTAGTGAGGAGCCATGGGTTCGTGGAGGGTGGTGAAGTGTAAGTGTGGGGTTTTGGAGGGCTTTGTTTTTTTATTTTATTTTTATGTTCCAAGTTTGATGAAATGTAATGAATGCTCTGTTTCTCTTCTCCAACACCATTTTAATGTCTTGGGTCTTTAGGGGAAAATCATTTATAACCATTGATCTTCTTCCTCTTTGGATAATGATTTTTTCTTTAACAAAGTATCTCTTTATAGAGTTTGTTTCCTATGGGGTTTTTGGATTGTTTTTTCAAATTTTAAAATTTTATTTTGTAATGGAAAGAGATGGAGAGAAGTTTGTGAGACGAAAAAAACTAAAAAAAAGAGAGAGAGAGAGAGTAAAAAACTAAAAATTAAAGTTGCAAAACTTTACAGGGAAAAATAGTACCATTCATAACTCATGATTACTGATTTCACTAATTAAAATAAATGGTTTTCTTAGCAAATATTTAGGTGAAACTTGTTAAGTTTTTATTAACAAGAAACACTTTGCAATGCATAAAAAAATAAAAATATTTTCTTTGAAAGAGAGGGAGTAAAATTTTTAATTGAATACTTTAACAAGCAAGAACCTTAAAACAATAGAAGTTAAAGTTAGTTTTTGCTTAATATATTTAACACTGAGAGTCAAAAGTCAAAACTAATATATTGCGGGACTTAATGCTAAATATTTCTATTACTGAACTCTTAATAATATTATATAATAACATTCTCTAGCAAGAATCTTAAAGGAATAGTCACGTTTATTAGTATTTTTGAATTAATTTTTATACATACAAATAAAAGGGTTCGCTAATAAGTAATAAGTGGGCGGGCGTGCGTGTGACACTTGTTATTAAACTTATTACTCCACATCAAAGAATTATTATTGATGCATCCATATACACAGGGATAACTTTTAATGCACTTTTTTTTGTAGTATTTACAAAATTATTAAAAAAAGAGTAATATTATGAGTATTTAAAGAGTATTAAATTTTTTACACCAAATGATGTGTTAGTTGATGTAGCAGCTAATGTGATGCATTAATTATGATTTTAATTTTTTTTTGTACCACATCAGGTAACACATCATTTAATACAAAAAATTTGATACTGTTTAGATACCCATAGCATTACCCTTAAATTTTTTTTTTTGTTATAGTACTCTTTATAGCGAACTCCTGCACAAATTAGAGATATTTTGAATTGCGAACCTGCGTAATGTGTGTGCTAGTACTTTCCCGTCTTTTAATGAAAATTTATTTTTATATTTTTATTATAATAGAAAAAGTTAATTTTTGAATATTTTAATAACACATATACATTAATACTCTTAATATTTAAATATAACATTAAAAATTAAAAATATGACATAATACGTCTTAAGGGTACATTAAAACTAGTAAACTTATACGAAAATAGATACTCATTTAGAAAAAGAAAAATTTAAAAACAAACACCCATTTAGAAAATAGTATTTCTAGCTTATCCAATCATTATTATTTTCAAAATAAACTAAATCATAAATAGGTTATGACAAGTGTAGACAAAATTGATTTTGGTTAGTGAGAATCTTCAAAGAAAGGCGAGAAAAATGCAGTTGGCATTAGACAATGAATTGATCACTTGATCATCATTTGTTTTTTAGTAGATGCAATGGACATTTTAAAATTTGAACGTTGTAAATTTATAGAAACGCTCTTTTCTAATGTACATTGCCAAGGAATCGGAACCTCTAGTATTAAGATTCCTGGATTTTTTACTTTAAAATTTTATGGTTGAAATTTAGGTAATACATTAAAATCTGTCAATAAATAGTTAGGATCGTGACTTCGAATCAATACACATAGTTTAGTTTGGAGCTAAAAATAAAGTCCGCTCATCCCAACTATTGAATCAACAAACGTTTTGATTTAGAGCCCGTTTGGTCGTGCGTTTTAGCTAGAATACATGGATAAAACGCAGCTTATTTGCAAAAATTGTGTTTCAATGCTGCGGCAGAAAAAACAGTGTTTTCAAAACGCAGTTGCGTTTTAAAACGCTGCTAGTAAAAAAAGCTGCGTATTAAAATAATATCCCAAACATAATTATAAGAAAAGACCTGTGTTTTTTAAACGCAATTATAAGAAAAAACCTGTATTTTTTAAAATACTATATTTTTAAAACACTACATTTTATAAACGCTACACCAAACGAGCTCTAATCAAATTGTGGCCATAAACTTCACCCACCAACTTTGCCTATAATCAACTTTAACGGTTCCAAATTCCACAGTGAAGGTACTCTATCTTGAATGTTGTATTGAGTGGTGAAGGATGATTTCATTAATTGCGGAATGAACGTACTTATTTTAATACTCCCTCCGTTCAGGATAAATATTTTTAGTGGATAAAATATATAAATTAAGAAAAATAATTAATAATGTGTTATAAAATGTATTCTGACCATAATACTCATCAACATTAATTGAGTTCAACTGCTTTAAATAATTAATTTTGTTTGAGATGTGTCATATTAAATGAAACTTTAAGGGTATATTAGGAAGAATGGTAGAGAATAGGTAAATCAAAAGTTTTTAGGAATATTAGTTAAGACATCTCAAAATAAAAAGTAAAAAAATTTATCCGAAACAGAGGGAGTACCTCGTTTGCTCGTTACTCTCGATTGAAGCGGCTACTGAGAGTCTTTTTTTTTTTTTTAAAATTTCAAGTAAGCAAGAATCAAGGCATTGTTGAGAAGAGATTTACAGTTATTGGAGAGGCATAATTGAAATATTTTGTCTCTTTGTTGTTAGATTCAATCTATTCAAGCTCAAGAATCATCAGTTCCTGATGACGCATAATCGTTCGGGCTGAACTCCCATTCGAGGGGTATGGACAGCCTGGGAGCGACTAAGGCCACAGGGGTCTACCCGCACCATGGCTGCGGGTTTGTGCTCTCCCTCACATTCTGAAACTGGGAGCTCAATGCTTACCATCAGTTTCGAACCCTTGACCTCCAGGATATAGTCTTTGGGCAAGGGACATGAGTACCAACCACTCCATACCCCTGGGAGCGACTATGCGTCATCAGTTCCCTCTTCCTAATTAAGTACTATTCGCGAACGGACACAACCTTTATATATAGACGCCTTTACTGAACATGGTTGAAACTTAACTGACCTTATTTCTAACAAGTGTAATGGATTGGCCTTATTTTTGTTATAATTATTTCTTTTGTTATTCGGTATTAAAGTTTAAGGTCTATCTCCAAATCAATTAATTTGCGAGAGGTACAACCTAAAGAGTTTTATATATTAGCTTTTGCCAAGACTATTAATTACACGATGTAAATTTTTTTAAGTCTTAACATCCGATTTATAAAGAGAAAAATAAAGAGAAGTTGGATGTTTTGAGGTGAATTTTGATTTTGTTATAAAAAAAAGTAAGAGAGAAGCTGGTGGGTCCAAAGAGGGAGTAAGTCAAAAATTAAAAACTAAAGTCCCTAAAAGTGTGTTTGACATGATATTTTCAAGTTTGATTTTTGACTTTGAATTTTTTTATTTTGTAATTGATCACGCCAAAAATATGATCTGTCGAGATGCTGAATATTATTTGGTGGTATATGATAGTGGGAGGATATCTAACTATGCTCCTCGTCTGAGATCGAGAAATGAACACACGTGAGCTGGAGCCTATAGATGGTGTCGCCTCAAACTCTTCAGTGTGAGAATTAGTGGGTGACCAGCAAATAACTATCAAACTCGGAGGTCTTGCTAGTGTAGACACCCAGAATTTGTACACCTACATTATATGAATTGTCCAATAAATAACTGTTTATTTACAAATGGACTAACACATGTTTTTATGATTATTTCAGGAAACAACATACACAACGGACCAACAACGTCCAACAAATACAACAAACTTCGATTAGATCAACATCAAGGATCAAACTTGAAGATACAACAGGACTAACGACGTCCGACACACAAACAACCTTTCGTTAGATCAACATCAAGGGTCTATACTGAAGATACACAGCTTAGAAGGGCCAAAGTGCAAGACACAAAGCCTGGAAAAGCCAAAAATAGGATTTGGTACGCTGAAGACATTTCTGGTGCGCTGATTCACCCAAACAGGGTTCGGTGCGCGGACACCATGCCAGGTGCGCCACGCACCAAACCTGCATTTTGTCTTCAAAGCTTAGCCGTCGGCTGCTGAAGACTTTGAAGGCCAAAGGAACCTTCCTCCTTTCTTGGCCCTGAGAGTTTCATGTCCCAGGCCTCCTATAAATAGAGCTCCTAGCTTTCCCACAAACACACAAGGATCAACTCTCTCCCTGAGAAGAAACAAGATTGTACTCCTTCAAAGAGCTCACACATACACACAAAACGTAAGTCTTCCTTTCCTCGATTGGTAGCATTAGAAGCATAACGGTTAGGCTACGAGCTAGCTTGATCCGGTATAATACAACGGCCTAGAACCTGGCCCGATTTCTGTAAAACAACAGAAGGTAACCCTTTCCGTTAGTTTAGATATGTAAATAGATGTAATAAATGTATGTAATTATTTTAATGCATTCCAAATACATTGTAAATACATGCAAAATATATATTCTGTAAATAAACAAACTTGTGATAATTAAATACGAGCATGCAAACGTGTAGAGACCGAAAGGGCGAATTGGGTGCATAAAACCTTCCCAAATCGTAACTTGGCCCCCGAACCCATAATCTAAAGTTTTTCTCCCGTTTACTTTATAAATGAGAGTGGCGACTCTATTTTCAAAGATAACCATGTTTTTCATGTTTATCAAACCATAAAATCAAATAGAGAAAAACCTTAAGACAAGAGCGAAAAGGCCTAGGAATGATCTGCGGATCGGAGTGCTCACAGCTAGAAACCTTAGTGCTCAATAATGGAATGAGATAGAGAAAGAGGGTGAATAAAAACTAAAGAGTGTTAGATAATTTAAGCCCTTTTATAGTCCTAACCGAGGGACAATGTTGCACCTCGTTTGCTAAGTGCACCAATCACGGTGCTCCTACATCAATCAGGGTGAACCCTATTCGTGATTGACCTCGATTTACGAGATTGCGGTCACGGTTGACCCCGTATTACAAGGTTTGTTAGGTTTTGTATCCTCAACAAGCTATGACAGGTCGAGCTTTGGTCCTTTGCTACTGAACATCTTATTGTCTTTAAGATTAGGAGCCCTGATGGACGCTTACCCAACTGGAGTCCTAGCTAGGTATTAAAAAGGATGACTTCAAATAAAAGACACCTATAGTATAGTTACATCCTCTCGCTCATCTCCATCTACCATCTATGCTTTCCAAGAGGTCATAAATAAAATTGGACAAAACATAAAACATTTTCAGCACAATTGGCTAACTCCCAAAGGCAAATAAAACAGTTGGGTTAAGATTGTTATTACACAGATGAGTCATGCTTCAACAGTTTTTAAAGTTTCCTTCTTGAGTTTATTGAAGAATTTGATTTGCAATGGCAATCTATTTTCTTTCCTTGAGTAAAGAAGTATTTATACAAGGTATTCTTTACGAGAAACGTGCTAAGAATCAGCTATTAACATATAAAAAAAAGGACAAGATCTCCTAATTATGGTAAGAATCCTGCTCTTGCTGGGACGCCCCCGAATGTGTTCGACGATGTGGTAACATCCACCACGACATCCATCACTTCCCCTCAAGTTGGACGGTGCAGATCTCGAACCCCCAACTTACCAACCAGAAATCGAAAACAATCCGCCCCAAGGGGCTTGGAAAAAATGTCAGCAACCTGGTTTGTCGTTGTGACATATCTTGGTTCAATGACATGAGATTCAACCCGTTCACGAACGAAGTAACAATTCATCTCAACATGTTTCGTGCGTTTATGAAAAATAGGATTTTTTGCAATATGTATTGCAGCCTGATTATCAAAGAATAATGGTGTGGCCTCGTGCTGAGGTGCGTCAAGATTGACTAACAACCACCGTAACCACACAAGTTCACTGATCGTTGGTGCCATAGCCCTGTATTCTGCTTCGACGGAGGAACGAGAAATGATAGACTATTTCTTCGTGCGCCAAGAGATCGGTACGCCACTAAGAGATATAAAATAGCCTGTACAGGAACGTCGAGACATGGGACAGCCTCCCAAATTTACGTCACAATATGCGGCCAAACTCAAGGCATCATCTGCTGGAAGAAAAAGTCCCTGACCTGGGGATGATTTTAGAAACGAAAGCACACGGGTTACAGCATCCATGTGCGAGCGTCGTGGACTGGAGACCAATTGATCGAGCACATTCACAACAAGAGCAATGTCAAGTCGTGTCACATTCCAATATAATAATCGTCCAATCAACTGACGATATTGGGTCGCATCTACAGCGGGGCTATCAGTATCATCATCCAACTTCCAATTTTGTTCCATCGAAAATGAACTGGGTCGATCTCCTTGCAAACCCGTCTCCTCGAATATGTCAAGGGTATACTTCCTTTGACTTAAAACGAGGCCTTGTGGAGAACGAGCAACCTCTATCCCTTGGAAGTATTTCAACGCTCCCAAATCCTTGATACTGAATTGGTCTTTAAGATGACGCTTGACAATATTATCCTGTCGACATCATTGCCAGCCAAAATAACATCATCCACATAAATAAGAGCACAAACAAAAATATTACCTTGTTCAAAAATGAACAAGGAGTGGTCTGCTTGTGATTTTTGGAAACCAATATCAAGTAAGGCCCTTGTGAACTTTTGATACCAATTGAGGGATGCTTGTTTTAGGTCGTATAAGGATTTGCGTAGTCTACACACTCTTGTGTCCCCTTGCTTTGCAAAACCTTGTGGTATCCGTATGGAAACATTTTCCTCCAAGTCATGACCATGTAGGAAAGCATTATTAACATCTAATTGATGTATCAACAAATTTTTCTTCACAGCCACAGCGAGCACACTTCGCACGGTCACAAGCTTGGCAACTGGAGCAAAAGTTTCATGAAAATCTATCCCCTCAACTTGAGTGAAACCCTTGGCTACCAGGTGTGCCTTATACCTTTCAATTTCACCATTTGGCATGTACTTGATTTTGTAGACCCACTTGAAATCTACAACTTTCTTGTCCGGGGGCAATCGTTCTAAAGTCCACGTCCCATTGTCTTCCAAGGCTTGAATCTCCTTTTGCATTGCATCACACCAATGTTAATTTTTCACTGCCTGATGGAAATACTTTGGCACATCATGAGAAGTGATGGCCGCAAGAAAAGCTTTATGAGCACGAGAAATTTTTTCATAAGAGACAAAGTGAGATAAAGGTGGCGATGGGTTGCGTGTGGTCTATAGATTGCGGAAGCTCAGTAACAAAATCATCAAGATGCTTGGGTCTGGCTGGCACTTGATGGTTATGACGCATCCCTTGCATATCAATTTGCCCACTTTCTGAGGAACGCTACTGCTGTTCTGGAACACTTTCAAATTGGTCAATATTCTACAAAACAGTATCAGCTGGACCTGGAGGCGCTGCAGATGTGTCTGGAGATGTGGCAACATTTGACGGAACATCAAAACTGGCCTCTTTGAAATATATTTGTGGCAACACTGAGTCATCAAAGATTGCTAGATTTGGTCCCTGTGTTGACGGCCCTATCCGTTGTGTACAGTTTGGAAAAATTTCTTTAAAAGGGAACACATCTTCAGCAAAACCTATATCCCTAGATGTGTAGACTTTTTTCAGTTTCACATCATCGACACGAAATCCCTTTTGTGCATGAGGATATTCAACAAACACACAAGGTCTCTCCCTTTCACTAAACTTATCACGTCCCTTTTTATTATCCTTGGCATATGCAAGGCACCCAAAGACATGAAGGTGGTCATATGAAGATTTCTTGTTAAGTAAAATTTCAAATGGTGTTTTATGCCCAATAACTTTTGATGGCAACCTTTTTATGAGATAGGTAGACGTCAAGACACACTCACTCCAAAAACTGATGGGCAAACTTGCTTGAAATCGCAAGGCTTTTGCAACTTCGAGTATATGTCTATGTTTCCTCTCCAGTACCCTATTTTGTTGGGGTGTATCGGTACAGGACGTCTCAAATTTTTTTTTTCCGTGAGTGGCATAATAGTCCAACATATAATTTGACTGAAATTCCTCACCATTGGCAGTCCTAATTCTTTTGACGGCTTTTTCAAATTGAGTTCTAACCATGTTATAAAAGCTAGTCAAATGATGATTCAGTTCAGATTTATGCTTCATTAAATACACCCATCCATGATTATAATCATCAACGACGGACAAGAACCCGAAAACAGTTCTATAACCTCCCCAAATATCGCAATGCAATAATTCAAAACATGAACTAGTTTTAATACTGCTAATAGGAAAAGGAGCTCGAGTCTGTTTTGCCCTCATACAGGAATTACATATTTCACTGTTAGATTTGAAATTTTTACCAAGAAGCTCGACATGCTGAAGTGATGTGTCTGACGCGTGACCTAATCTCTTATGCCAAACTTCCGTCTTAAGTGAAAGTGTAATATTGACGCCCCTAGTCTTCACAGGCTCCATGCAGTATAAACCATCACAACATTGACCCACTCCAATCAGGTTCCTCGAGGGTAGATACTGTATAACACAAAAGTTCGAGAAAAATATTAGTGCACACTTAAAATCTTTCGTTAACTTGCTAATTGAAAGTAAATTGCACTTGAAATCTGGAATATTCAAAATATTGTGATTTTTTACCCCACAAGTTTTGCCAACTCCCTTCACAAAAATACTGTCTCCATTTGGTATTCTGACGGACATCCCAGATTTCGATTTTGTTTGCTCCTCAAGGATCCTTTCATCACAAGTGATATGTTCCGTTGCTCCAGAATCAATCATCCAAGGCTTCTCAAAATAAAACTTGCTAGCCATGTTAGTAGTTGGCTAAATCTGTCCAGACTTCTCAAATGTTACAGAAGATGTGGCAACATCTACGGGAACATCATCTTTGCAGATGTACTGAATCAGTTTTGCATATTGTGTTGAAGATAATTCTGGAAGGGGGCTTGACTGCAATTCAACGTTTGCTACCTTGGATGTCACCTTCTGTTCGCCCTTTTTATCATCATCACGGGTTACCTTTCTCCACCAAGGAGGAAACCCAACAATTTTGAAACAGTCTTCTACCGAGTGGCCCATCTTGCCACAATGACGCACATAGGTTTTGTGCTCAGCTAGAATCTCGGTCTTCATAGTTCTAAAAGATTCATCAAGGTCCATAAGAAACTTATAAAGCTCCTCCTTCTTACGCAACGTCAAAAGTTGCTTGGGTATATCACATGTGCACTTGCCACAGGCACACTTTGGCATGAGAGACTCTCCCCAAAGACCTTTCAATTTGATGTAAGCCGCGGCAACTTGCTTTTCTGCCATGGTTCACGGCTTGAAGCTAGGGGCGGTGACTAGGGTTAGTTTTAGGGTTTTTGTTAAAACCTGCTCTGATGCCATGAAAAATTTGATTTGCAATGACAATCTATTTATTTTCATTGAGTAAAGAGGTATTTATATAATGTATTCTTTACAAGAAATGTGCTAGGAATCAGCTATTAACATATAAACAAATAAGGACAAGATCTCCTATTTATAGTAAGAATCCTGCTCTTGTTGGGACGCCCCCGAACGTGTTTGAAGATGTGGTAACTTGCACCACGACCTCCATCATTTATTTAACTGTGTTCAATAGATAAATAAAAATTTATCTCTGTATAAAAACTAAATTATTCAAACTCGAGTACAAAGCACAAGTTGCATTGCTGATTATTATTACTTTAACAAGATGTTTTGACAAACCAAGTTTCAATATAGGCTTAAATATATTTGGATTCGATATTTTCATTAACGTTACCTTTGATTTTTAGGATGACGATCTTTTATACTCTCTCCGTTTCTAAATTATTGTTTTCTTTTTTTTTTATCCGTCCCAAAATAATTGTCTTGTTTGAAAATTTTTCGTTTTAGGACATCACTTTTACCATTTTACTCTTACTTTTTCCCTACTTTAATTATGGACTAGATACACATGCGCAATAAAGGAAATTACACATTATACCAATATTAATAATCAAGTTAATTATTTTTTCTTAATCCGTATGCCAGGTCAAACAAGACAATAATTAAGGGACGGAGGGAGTAATTAAAGATTAAATAATTACTTTTAAAGCAAGACAAACATGGTCAAATTTTTAATAGTTTAGATGCCCCTTTTTGCCACATAATAATTGAGAAAGTGCTTTAAACTACGTTTATAAAAATATTTATATATAAAAAAGGGCAATTTGAATTCTTAAGTGAAGAGTGGGGGAAGGGAACTAAAGTGTGTTCTCAATAAACCAAGTAAGTTGAACCCTTTATCCTTTTTGCCTACTTAAGATTCATTCCCTTTTCCCAAACACTATGTTTCATCATTCTTATCAAAAATATCATACTCCATCCTTTTTAAGGCAAAAAGTCCTGTTTTTTTTTAAAGTCAATATGTGTCTAAATTAAATATTTTTTTTTTACATATTTTACTTATATTTTAAGAAATAAAATTTTATTAATTAAAAACTATCTTAAGAATAATATGAATTACAATTTTCTTAGCTTTGTAAAATTTACTAAATTTATGTTAATTATTGATCAAATTTTAACTAAATTTGACAAAAATAAAATAAAAAGCAAACTCTTTACCTGTAACGAAGAGAGTAATAATTAGGCTGCAGGTTCAACGCGAAAAGGAAAATTAAAAGGAGTGTCATCGTCCATTACAATTCAAAAGCATATTATTTTGTGTACCCAACCAACACATACTTCTCTTGAACACCTTTGAATTTAATGATATGGCCATGATTCCTTCATATATCGTTCAGTTATGATTTCTCCAATCATGGAACGATGAGTTAAAAACTAGCTCGGTATATAATATATTTTCTTTATTTAAAAAAGAGAAAATAGACTTATTTAACAAGTTAAATTTGCACTAACATGACAAATTTCATGACTAATAGTATAAAAATTGAACACCTATCAAACATAGACTATTTATTTAGACAAAAAAAATTTTAAAATAAAAAATAAAATTACTCTTTTAAATCTCATGATTTTGAAAAGAAAGAAAAATAAAACTATTAAATGAAAAATATTGAAATATAGTAGAAGTTTATAAGTTAAACAAAAATGAAAATTTGAACACCTATCAAACAAATTTTTTTTTTTACATCTCATGATTTTGAAAAGAAAGAAAAAAATATAGAAATATAGTAGAAGTTTATGTGTTAAACTATAGAAATTAAACTATTTATTTAGACAAACAAAAATGAAAAATAAAACTACGTTTTTAGATCGAAGAGTAAAACTTTTCTCCTCTCCAATCTAATTGTTTTGCTTGACATTCAAAGTATGTGCACTAGGCAACCGAGCCATTTTTAAAAGCTCGAAAAGCAATTTTTGTATGGGTTAGCGGAGTGCCACTTAAGATAAAAGAGAATTGTTATTTACACCCCACTAATCTTTAAGTACACCCTTTTTTTAAGTTTACAATCTCCCTAAATTGTAAACCTCCTTAAATACTAAGTATACCCTTTCTAATTTTTTATTTTACCCTACTAAATTTATTTTGAATAAACAACATAACATTACTAAGTACATCCCTTTCTATAATTTCATTCTTTGTTGAAACACCTGAACCTAATACCCAAAATAGTAAAAATGTAACACACATAAGAGGTGGCTTAGGTATGTACCATTTTGTACTTAAATATCACTTGTTTTGCAAGTTGTATGATAAATTATTTTTAGAGTTAAGTTAGGTATGATTTTTTTTTACAATTTAAGTTCAAAATATGTGATTTGTGTAAAAAAATTTGCATTTTAGTTTGAAATTCGAAGTAACATGGGCCTATATTGTTCGAAAATGGTTGATTGAACACCTTTGGTGGTGTTCGATTGATACTGACCAAACATCACTAAAGGTGTTCAATCAGTAGTGATAGAACACACATAGGGTTATTCGACTATTATTGACCGAATACCCCTTAGTATGTTTTATCACTACTGATCGAATATTAGCAACCCAGACCATTCGTGTGTACTTCTTCATACGGGGAATTAAGCCAAAATGTATAGAAATACTTACAATATTTGTCTTCTTTCAATTCTTTATGCTACATGGTTGTGTTTTTCAACAATGTACTCCATCCGTTCCTAAATTATTGTCTTGTTTGACCTGACAAACGTATTAAGAAAAAATAGTTGACTTAATTATTAATATTGATATAATGTGTTATTTCCTTTAATGCCCATGTGTATGTGACCCATAATTAAAGCAGGAAGAAAAAGTAAGGGTAAAAATGGTAAAAGTGATGTTCTCAAAAGGAAAGTTTCAAACAAGACAATTATTTAGGAACAAACAAAAAAAGAAAGGAATACAATAATTTAGGGATAGAGGGAGTAGATGATTTGGAGGTTTAGGGTTTAGAGAGAGATTTGGAAGATGTGAGAATGAAAGTATAATGTTTGAATGTGTATTGTGGGAAGAGTGTAGGGGTGAGGGGGTGTACTTAGAGATGTTAGAATCAAATAAAAGTAAGGGGGTTGTATTTAGTAAGAATAAGGACAAATATGTTAATTTTTATAATGACAATTTGGTAATAATCGAAGGGGGTATATTTGGAGATAAGGGGGGGTGTGTGTATAACAATTCTTTTAAGATAAATAATATTTCGTAGGAAAAATTGCGAGCCAGTCCTCTTTATGAGATTTTCATCAATTTTAGGTAGAGCTGTCAAAACGGGTCAGCGAGTTGGGCTGATCTGCAACCCGCCACTAGGCGGGTTGAGTTGGACTGACCTGCCAAATGAGTTGGCTGAAATATCTTAACCCAACCCAACCAGCCATGTGCTACGAGTTGGGGCAGGCCAACCCGCAATTTTTTTTTTTAAAAAATAAACTCAATGTCAAATAAATTAAAGAAAAAAAAACATACACAACTTTTTTTAATTTCTAATTAATAAAATAAAAAATCAAACAAAAGGCCAAGAAAGAATCTAACAAATTAAAGTTAAAAATATTAAGGAAATATAACTACACTTCTTAAAAATCAAAGAGTCAAACTAAATTTATATAGTCAAGCAATTTGGCGGGTTAGCCAAACCCAACCCAACCCAACCCAAACCGCTTCAACCCGTAACCCACGCGGGTTCAACCCGTTTGACCTGCATTTTAGGCAGGATCAAAATTTATCAATCCAACCCAACCCAACCCATTTTAGTGGCGGGTTAAGCTAGCCCGGTGGGTTCAACCCGTATTGACAGCTCTAGCTTTAGACCCTTCTTTTCGTTTTTAACCGCTTAACTTTATTTTAAGTGATAAATTGATAAATTGTTCAAAAACTGCCCCCTTAGCAACTTAAACAATACTTTAAGCATTGTCCTCCTTTATTTTTATCTTGTAAATTCTCCCTTTCTTTTCATGCTCAGTTCATAATAAAAAAAAATATCAATATAATTTTTAAATTTATTTTAATTCTTTATATATTTGTTTTATCAATATTATTCGCAATCGCTGAGTGTTGGCACAATGAAACGGGAAACAAATTTCAGCCTCATCCCGATATGAAATTTGAAAAGAAAGTGACAACCTTTTTAGAAGTGCATTGAAAATTTTATTTAATCTTAATTCTCTAATTTTCACAAAATATTGTGCATCGAAAATAAAAATTATTCATCGCGATGCATGAAAACATTGGTTTTTTAGTACAATGCTAATGTTGTGCATCACGATGCACAAAAATAATACTTTTTAATACAATTTTATGCATCGCGATGCACAAAAATTATTTTTTTAGTATAATTTTGTGCATCGCGATGCACATAAATAATAATTTTTTACTACAATTTTGTGAATCGCGATACAAACTTTGATGTATCGTAAGTGTAATGTTGTACATTAGTATTGTTTTGTGCATCGCAAGTGTAATGTATAACGTGCATCAAGTGTAGTGCCCAGTTAGTACTTTTTGTGCATCGCGATGCATCAATTTGTGCATTGCGATGCATCATTTTGTGCGTCGCTATGCATCAAATTGTGAATCGCGATGCATAATATATCTGTTCCGTATTTTTTTAAAGATATAGATGATATTTTGTAATAAAAATATTATTTTTCACTTTGAACATAAGGACTAAAGCGATTAAAAATTCATTAAAAGGTACCGGCTAGTATTTCGTCATAAATAATAGTCTCAGGTATATCTATGCTGATCATTTTAGCCCAATGTAATATTGGGCTTAGCATGCATGGACACCTAGGAACCAAGCCTAAACTACACTCAAATCTATATATATATATATATATATATATACATATATATATATATATATATATATATATATATTGGTGAGGAGATCTATGAGTTTGTCACATATACTATTTTTGTTAAATCTTTATTTTGGTAAATTTGACCATTCAAATTCTTATTTATTAGGAGAGGATGTCATTAGGTAATAATATTACCTAATAACAATAACTATTACAAAGAGTATATATAATAGTAAATAGTAATAGGTGAAGAACTTTAGGTATTGAGAGGATGTCATTAGGTAATAATATTACCTAATAACAATAACTATTACAAAGAGTATATATAATAGTAAATAGTAATAGGTGAAAAACTTTAGGTATTGACAAGGAAATCAAAAGCAAACGAAAAGCAAAATGTTGTTAGTAATAAGGTTTGAATTCACATCCTTTTATATATGTATACTCACCTTAGACCAACTCAACCAATTATATTATATGTATGTTTTTAGAAATACTACATATATTATAGTTAAGTGGGGGTCATGAGACCCATGTACTATAATATCCACTTATTTTAATTATTATTTCAGTATATCAAAAATAAACTATTTCGTAAATATAGTATCCAACTAAACATTCTTTAATCATTGAATGATCTTCAAAAATTATTTTATAAAATATAATTATATTTAATCTTTAAACAATTCTCCTTTGTTCAGAAAAAAATTATCTTTCTTTAATAAATCCCAAAGTAAATATTTTATTTTTTATTTGTAATTTTTTTTTTCAAATATATGTCTAAAATATCTTTATTAAGTGCATGATGAAAACAAAAAGAAAAAAATAAAGCAAAGGAAAAGCAACCCAACAAAAATGAAAATACATATATTGACCACCAATAAAAAATATTTATTTTGAAACGAAAATACTATACTAAACGATCACGCCTATATCTAATAATGGTAATTTTATATAAAATTATTCATGAAATGTATCAATTAAACACAAAAGTTAAATTACAGCCGTGCAAAGCACGAGTTCTATAACTAGTGTATCATTAAATACTAGGGTGAAGTGCGGGCAGGTCCAGTTTTATGGATTTCCAACCAATTTAAAGCTCTGTATTTATTTCAAATCGAAAAATGCCCTTTTCTTGTGAAATATCGTTTATGCCCTTACAAAACATTGAACAAGCACGTTATGCATTGCAAAATAAAATTGATGTATCGCGATGCACAACATTACACTTGTGATACATCAAAATATGCATCGCGATGCACAAGTTTTTACTAAAAAGTACTGTTTTGTTACATCGTGATGCACGCATTTGATTCCCCAGGTTAATTGTTCATTTTAAGGTTCTCGCATTCAGTTTTTTTATCTTACTTCAGCTTGTTTGCTTTGTGTTGTATTTTAGCTTAGATTTGCTTGAATCCATAACCTAAAAGTCTAAGACAAGGTGACTAATGGGCCTGCGTGTCTGTTAGTGTGGCAACTTGTACTTAGGCATAGCTTGAATAGCTTAGAGTTGCTAATTGTATAAGTCTTGAAGAAGATAGCCTATAGGACATCGGACGTCCTCTGCACAAATAGGCAAAATTTGATCCAGCAGTCTTACTTTGGATATCGGACAAGCTCGTACAAGCCAAGCTTTATCTGCAATGTTGAAGAACTCCAAGAACGTCCGATAGTCATCTGCTGAAGATATGTCCTAACTCAAAGATCTCATTAATTGCGATACAACGTTAACCTGCAAAACGCATTCAATGAAGCTTTCCATTCTTGGCATACAACTCGAAAAGGACATTACGCTGCAGCACGTCTACCTATTTTTGGCAAAATGTCGGGAGACAGGCTTGCGAACCGCCTATCGAGCTCAACAACACCATTAGAGCATTGAATGCTCTTGAATTCAAATTGAGCAACTCATGAAGATCTCCAACGGCTCCAAGGTCCCCCGCATATAAAAGGAGACTTCATGGGCATTTATCACTACTTCAACCACTCCAACTACTGAATCTCCATAGTCTTCAAGTTCTTAAAAGCTTAAACGTCCTATCGTATACATTCATTGAAGAGCTTCACACTTAGATGTCTAGTCCATTAAAGCTCTTCATTGATTGCAACACTTAGCTTTTCATAGCTCACGAGAATTGTATCTTATTGATATCAATTCTCCCACACAAACACTTGGTCAACAAAATTTTTGTACACAATCCATTAGAGATTTAGTTTGTAAAATATCTAGTGGATAAACTTAGTACACGATTTTCAAATCCAAAGTTGACCACTTTGGTTGTGGACGTAGCACTTATTCATAAGTGTGAACCATATTAAATACTCGTCTACTTGTGTGTGATTGTGAATTATTTGTGTTGCTTAAATTTCAGATTTCCAAGCTGTTGAGAAGCTGGCGATCTTATCTGTGAAGATCGGCCATTTCCAACTTGTCCTATACTTCACAAGACTTCCGCCGCAAAATTTTTCTAACTTAAGTGAAGTAAGATTTTTGAATCAAATTTAAAAAATTGGACATAGGCTATTCAACCCCCTTCTAGCCTATATTGAGCAACCGTGGACCTAACAATTGGTATCGAGCTTAACTCTTTGAAAACTTGTTTTTCCGAGATTAACCTCTTGAGAGATTAAAGATCATGGCTGCTCACCAAATGTTGGAAACTTCAAACGTGAACCATTGTCTGTCTTGGATGAAGTTCACTTTGACATCTGGAAAGATAAAGTCAAAAGACATATGAATTCAATTGATAAACGTTTGTGGAAATGTGTCACGAGATGGACCCGAATTCCAATGAAGCCCAATACAGCCGCGGTAGATGCAAGCTGAACTGAAGTACCAAAGCCGAAGAAGAGTGGGATGATGAAGACGAAAGAATGATGCTCGGATGGAAAGGCCATCAACATCATTACTAGCCGTGTCGATATAAGCACGTACCAGATTATCAACCCGAACACGCAAAGGAGATGTGGGAAGCCATCCTTGAATATCTTGAAGGTGATGGTGAGACAAAGAATAACAAATTATATACCGCATCCGAAGTTTGACTCCTTCAAAAGGATCCCAAAGAGTCTCTGAAGCGCCTATGAGATTCTATGAGGTAGTCAACTCTTGCTATTCCTTAGGAAAGAAGTATGAAAAGAAAGAAATAAACATGAGATTTCTAAATGCACTAGGCGGTTTATGGCATGTTAAAATTACGCCATGAAAGAGTCAAAAGATTTAAACAAATTGACTCTTAGAAACCTTTATGCTAGTCTTTCGGTTTATGAGCTTGAGATCCAACAAGCTCAAGAATTGGAAAAGAGTTTCAAAAACTTGTCCCTACCCTATCTTGAACCTTCTGTTCAAAACGATGAAACACCTTCTACATCCGGTGAAGATGATGATATTCTTTCGACGAAGCCTTTGCTATGTTTGTAAAGAAATATCAACGTTTCAAAAGGTTTAATAAATCATCATCACATAGGCGGTCTTCTCACAAAGCCGTTCCTTATAAAACAATCAACAAGAAAAGTTCGCTCCTTATAAATCGAGACCACCAAAAGGACAATGAGCTAGTTTGTTTTAATTGTAGGAAACCAGGCCACTTTGCGTCTCAATGTCCTAAGCCAAAGTATGAATTTTATAAGAAACGTCCCGAGTCTAAATTTCAAAAACAAAAAGGGATGGTGGTGAAGACATTGATGAAAGCAACCTACCTACTTGGTGTGACACGACACGATGAGGATGACTCTGTGATTTTCTTTGAAGAAGCCAACATATGCCTTATGGCCGGGAGTCACCACATGATTCGGTGAGGTCACTACCATTTCAACAAAATGACAGTGATGATGATGATGAGTTCAATGACCCATCAAAGGGAGAGCTCATCAAAGCAAACAAGGATATCTTTGGAAGAATTTTCAAAATTCAAAGCGCCTATGTAAAACTTGCCAAGAAGCATGAACTAGTGTCTCGAGAAATCAACCTTGATGTCTAAGATCAAAGATCTTGATAGACGACAAAGTGAAAGTATCAAATTGCAAAAGAGAACAAAACTTTGGTGAAAAAGTGGACTTCCTACTTGAACACATCAAGAAGATAAATTCGAGAAAGATGACCTTCAAAAGGTTGTCAATACTTGGAATAACTCTAAAGGAAACTTTGATACCATTCTCTCAAACCAAAAACTTTAGATGACAAAGCGGTATCGGTTTCCAAAGTGAGTTCAATGTAGGTAGTCCTTCTAGTTCTCAAAAAGATGAGACATCGAAGTAATTCTTTGAAGAATCGGTGTAAAAGTTTCTTATGACCAGCGGTCTCCCAAAAGGCAAGGACTTGGCTTTAACAAAGTTTCTTTTGTTTATCCCAAGAATACAAAACACAAGTCCAAAGGAAAGCAATCGCCATCTATGACTCTGGCGATAGGAGTCGAGCAACTTAATCTGCCATTAGTCACCCTAAGAAAACGGGGATGACTAGTGTCAAGTCAAAGAATACTCGGCTCAAGCCTATTAAATTTGTCGGGGCAAGGCTGACCCCAACATTGCCTATAAAAGGGTGAAAGGAGTGAATTTTGCTAATAAAAGGCTTAAAGGACATGTGCTGAAAATGCAAAATCTTTTGATAAGAGGTCTATCTATGATAAGCCTTACATCAATAAGAAAAGGCATTTTCAACCTAAGTCCTATAGGCCGTTATCGGCACAAAGGTCACCTCAAAGCTGGCGATGAAAAGAAGCCTCAAAAGAAATCATTACTCATGTTGAAGGATTTCACAAATGCTCTTTGCAAATGCCATGGTCATGAGATTCATGAATGCCTTCGAGATTCACACCTAAATCTAGAGGATTTACTCCTCCAAAGGTTAAACAGTGTGGATCCCAAAAGGTTGCTAACCTTGAGGACCCAAAAATAAAAGGGGACCATATTCTTAAATGTCTATATTTCAGAATGCTTTATGGTGTCAATGAAGAAGAGAAAGATCTATGGTATCTAGACAGTGGATGCTCTAAGCATATGGGTAATCCAAATCTTCTCTCAAGTATTGTTGAAGCAAAGGGTCCCTCGGTCATCTTTGGAGACAACTCAAAAGGGAAGACCATTGGATATGGAAGCATAATAAGAGGAAATCTCTCCATCAACAAAGTCTCTGGTTGAAGGTTTAAAGCACAATCTGCCGAGCATATCACAATTACGTGATAAAGGTCTAACTGTCGGTTCTCCTCAACTCAATGTCTCATAAAGGACAATGAGACATGTTCAACTATCTGACGGGGTTCGAAAAGGAAATGTCTATCTTTGTTGACCTAAATCTGTTGGAAGAAAATCAAATCTATGCTTGGTTGCTAGGTCATCAACCGACAACATTTGGTTGTGGCACAAAAGGCTTAGTCATCTCAATTTCAAATACGGAGAAGCTATCAAAAGACAATCTAGTTGTTGGTTTGCCTAAGATATCACTGAATCACACGGTCTGCAGAGCATGTCAACTAGGCAAACTACACAAATCTTCTTTCAAAAGCAAGCCTTGCCTATCAACAACCGACCTCTACGGCTCTTGCACATGGATTTGTTTGGACTGTAACTACTACAAGTCTTGGTGGCGCAAGTATACTCTTGTGGTAGTTGATGATTACTCAAGATTTACTTGGGTAGAGATGATGTCCTCCAAAGATGAAGCATATGACATCATTCTTGAACTCTTGAAGACTACGGACTCGAAGCCGGATGATATCTCGATGTCGGATCGGACAATGGAACGAGTTCAAGAACAATGGTGTTGCCAAATATTGTGATGACCATGGAATTGGTCACAATTTCTCTAGTTGGCACACCTCAACAAAATGGAGTTCTTTGAAAGGAAAAACAGAACTCTCATTGAAGCGGGAAAGACAATGATTCTTTGAAGCCAAGCGCCTATGTATTTCGGGCGAAGGCGTGAACACCGCTGCACACAAAACAGTCCATCATAAACAAATTTCATAACAAAACTCCATATGAAATATGGAGAGGCGAAACTCCCAACATTGGATTCTTTAAAATATTTGGTTGTAAATGCTATGTTCTTTACAATGGTAGAGAACATAGAGGTAAATTTGAATCCAAAAGTGATGAAGGAATTTTTAGGATATGCCAAGTTTTCAAAAGCATACGAGTTTACAATAAAACTTCACTTAAAGTTGTTGAATCGTACATGTTTCTTTTGATGAATTTGATTTCATTGGGCCACATTTGGCTCCTAAGGTTACTAATGATTCGATGAATATGAGGCAGTGCGAACAGCCAAGTCCCGATCTGCGATCCTCCTTCTTCACAAGATCTTCCAAGAGTCAACCTGTTAGAATCCTCAAATGAACCAACCAATGAACACTCTGAAAACCCTGAATCCACTTTGCCTTCCACACCAGAAGTCATACAACCTACCCTTTAGAAAACCAAGCTTCAGTCACTTCTACTTCTCAAGAATCCAACTCTGCTGATGCAATAAGACAAGTTCAACCTGCAGAAGTTAGGGAAGTAAAAGATCATCCTATCACTCAAATCATTGGAGATCTTAATGCTGGCGTTCAAACTAGACAAGCTTCAAGAAATGAATGCATGTATTCTACTGCATTTGTATCTAACATTGAACCCAAAAGATTGATGAAGCTCGGAAGATCCAAGCGGGTAGAAGCTATGCAAGAAGAGCTAAACCAATTTGAGATGCCAAGTCGGTCGGTACCTAGGCCCAAAGAACAAACAGTTATTGGCACAAAGTGGGTTTTCGAAACAAAATGGATGAAAATGGCAATATTACAAGAAACAAGGCAAGGCTGGTAGCCCAAGGATATAGACAGGAGGAGGGTATTGACTATGATGAGACATTTGCTCTGTTGCAAGATTAGAAGCTATCGATTATTCTTGGCCTATGCCTCTTTCAAAGACTTCAAAGTTTATCAAATGGATGTAAAGAGTGCTTTTCTGAATGGAGAACTTCAAGAAGAAGTCTATGTAGAGCAACCTCCTGGATTCATTAACTGCTCAAGAAGAGAAGATGTCTACAAGCTGAGGAAAGCCCTTTATGGACTCAAACAAGCTCCAAGAGCCTGGTATGAGACCCTTTCAAAGTTCTTGACATCTCAAGGCTTTGTAAGAGGTCAAATTGACACTACTCTTTTCATTATGAAACATAAAGGTCATTCCTTACTTGTCCAAATTTATGTTGATGATATTATCTTTGGTTCTACTAATGAAAATCTTTGCAAAAGGTTTGAAAAGCTTATGCAGAGTAAATTTGAGATGAGCATGATGGGAGAGCTCAATTTTTTCCTTGGTCTTCAAATTCAACAAAGTTCAAATGGTATCTTCATCAATCAAGCCAAATATGCAAAGGATGTTATCAAGAAATTTGGTCTTGAGAATGCAAACAGCTTCAGCACTCCTATGGCTACTAACTGCCATCTTGACAAAGATGAGAAGGGCAAGAAAGTGGACATGACTCTCTACAGAGGCATGATTGGTTCACTTTTATACTTAACTGCTAGTAGGCCTGATATCATGTTTGCTGTTTGTGTTTGTGCTAGGTTTCAAGCTGATCCAAAGGAGTCTCATCTACAAGCAGTCAAAAGAATCATCAGATATCTGATAAATACTCTCAATTTGGGAATCTGGTATCCTAGAGATTCATCTTTTAATCTTATAGGCTATTCTGATGCTGATTTTGCTGCATGTAAAGTTGACAGGAAAAGCACAAGTGGGACTTGTCAATTCTTAGGAAATAGACTTGTCTCATGGGCGGCAAGAAGCAAACCTCTGTCTCAACTTCAACAAGCGAAGCGAATACATAGGCTGGCGGTGTTGCACAACCTGTGGATCAAACGGCAACTTGTTGACTATGAGATTACGACGCTAATTGTCCTATAATGTGTGACAACACGTCAATCTCGTATCTCAAAATCGTCATGCACTCCAAGACAAAGCACATTGATGTGAGATATCACTTTCTTAAAGACCATGTTGAAAAAGGTAACATCGGCATGCAATATGTGCCTAGAGAATCGGGTAGCGACATCTTCACAAAACCACTTGATTCAACCAGGCAAGGACTAAATCTTCCAAGGCTACTGACACAACGTCATCCTCTGCATCGCTAAGCCATCTAGGGCTAAACAGTGAAAATCTTCGAGAATCCTTCCCGGGTCAAGTTATCATCCTGGGATGACAATCGACCGAGATTCCATTATCGACATCTTGGTGATGCCCGCTAAGGATTTAACGAATGTGGGCTTCTTCCCTTGTTCCAACTTCATGATACCCACTACAAACAATGCTTTAGGAGGAATTTTACACAAGGATGATCCTGCCTCCTCCTCCACCAATACCAATGAACCGGTCAACCTAAGCTACATCAAGGGTTACATCGAGGCCATTACATCAAATTGACCTATAAGGATATTGGGGCAATCCTTGAGCGCCTATTGAAGGCAACCGGACTTACCGATCTTGAATCGACGCTTGCTTGGGAAATGATGCGAGGATCGCTCAACTCGAAAGGTTTTACGAGATGTCAGGAATCTCTTCCCGAAAATGCTTATCACATCGGTCATCGATCGATAAGAGCATTCTCTTCAAGAATGGGGCAAGAGACATTTTTACATCTCAACAACTTCGTGGACCAAAGCGTGATTCTTGAAAGCGACTTAAGCGGGCAAAAATCGTTTTCTCTATGCTATCTCAAAGTGTTGCGACGTCCAATCCAACCCCTCCATGCGACGACCTTTCGTAAGGGTCATCAATATCATTCTTCGCAGATTTGAAGAGATCGATGATAAAGTTATCACCGACAACCTCATCAAGGTATCTAACACCTACGTTTTCACGGTCAACAACGTTACCCGCCAGGGATGATATGGCCAAACGAACAATCATTGTTCTTCTGCTGCCGCTTCTTCTACTAGTGGCACCTCTACCCAAGCCGGCAAGGGTAGCGAAAAGTCACATGTTCGAGGCCGAGCCACCGAGGAGGAGCCTAAACCTATAGGGCTGAACTTCCCGAGAACTTTGATCTCGGCAAACTTGATCATGATCCCTATGAACCTTCGAGCCTCCTTCCAAAAGGCCAAACATTCCTCCACTCTCACCCTCCGTCTCAAGAAAAACCGCAAATCTCGCACTAGATCTGAGGTTGAAAAGGATACCTCTAATTTCAAACCCGCAGATCTATCCAAACCCAAACCTAAACAAACCCTCCTACCCACAGACGAATCCTTTGGCCTTCCTAAAGTCTCATCCACCTCTTCTTCCACACCAGGTGTCCGCAACTTTCCACTCCACGTTTCCCCATGGCTGTTCCCCAGCCAGTTCCCACCAAATCCTCTCCACTTCCTACTTCTGCCTCTTCTTCACCTACAAAGTCCACTCATGGCAAGCGCTTTAAAAAGAGTGCAAAGAAAAGAGTGCACTTCGAAGAACCTGCTGATATAACCTCTCCACCATCTTCACCTCCTCTACCTACAACCACTACTTCCACACCGCCATCTTCTCCTCTTAACTCAACACCCTATCAGTCTACTCCTACTCAAACACCATCCACCACACCTGAATCCACCTCTCCGCCTCCATCCTCCAAACGCTCTATCTCTACCTCTTCTGACCTGCCTACCCCCAAACGCCTCAAGACCAACCCATATAGCCATCTACACCCTGAGGTGCAGGATCTGCTGTCTTTCCGGGACAGCAGGCCTAAGCCCAACCCTGCTGATTCTGACCCCTACCTTTCTACCCTTGACTACCCCAGGAAAATTCCCTGCCAGCCTATGTCTGCAGGTGAAATTATCTTTAAATGGGGTGCTTTCTATGAACCTCTTCCTCCAGCCTGGTCCCAGCAATTCTTCTCCCACAACTCCGCGGTGCAAGATCTCATGATCTTCAACCAATGGGTTGCAATTCACAAGGACCTAGGCCTTCCTCTCCCCACAGAATCAACCGTCTCTTCCTTCCTCTCTCTGCCTAAACCACCAGTCTTCACCCTTATATGCCATCCTTCCATCCTTCTTCGCCCTGTGGTCTACAACTTCATTGATGTAGTCACCACTTACCTTGGCTTCAACCCTCTCATCCCCATTCTCTTCCATTCTCCTAGCCTTTCCCCTTTCTTTTCTCCTCCTCCCTTCTTCATTCACCCCCTTTCCTATGTCATCTACATAGAAAGGCTCTTCCCTATTCCTCGCGTTTTCCCTAGCCTTCCTTCGCCCTCTACCAGCCATATTACCATTTCCTCCTCCAGCCATTCTCCATCATCCTCCAGCCAATCCCTGTCCTCTGCCAGCCATTCTTCTCCCTCAGCAGGTCCGTCCTCTCCTCCAGCGAGTCATCCTGACTCTTCTGATACATATCCTGCTGAGGCTGTTCATAAGTTTTTGAAAGACTTTGAGGTCATCTCTGTTGACCTGACCAAGGCCCTGCACCAGCTCTCTGCAGATCAGTCTCACATCACCCATGTCCAGGCTGATTGCGTGTCCCAAGTAATGGAAATTTCAAGAGGTGCCAAGGCCGCCTTTGATGCCTGCCTGGGCTCTATCTCTGCCAGCCAATCTGCTCTAGCTAGCCAGATCTCCGCCTCTTCCTCCACGACCTCTGCCATCTTCAAAACAAATTGGGACAACCTCGCCACAAAAATGATGCAGATCGTCGACATGGTTGAAGCTGGCTACAAGCTTGTGCTTCAGTCTCAACGCCATGCAAATCGCTCCGTTCACTCCTCAGTGCGGGCGACACGCAATCTCACCTCCAAGCACTTGGCCTTCTATCGCAAAGAGCACATCACTACTTCCAACCGTCTTGCTCTCATTGATACCTCGCTTGCGTCCATGAAGGAGGAGATAGCTAGACTCAACAATGATCAGCGGACTAGGCTCATTGAGCATAATGCACTACTCAAACAGAAAAACAGCGATCTGTCCTCTGCATTGGCTGATACAAAAGAAGAGTTAGCCGAGGTCAAACGAAAAACATCGATCTCTCCTACGAATTGGCCGACGCAAAAGATGAATTAGCGAAGCCAAAGAAGAAATTGCAAAACTAAAGGTGCCGACTCTAGATGGACATCAAGAGGTTATAGGCAATCATCGGGCAAAGGTCATACTTCATCTCGATCATCCTCTCGACCGGCCGATAAATTTTGGTATAATCTTTTGCAAAAACTTTGTAATTAAACTCCGTGTTTAATTCACAATGTCTATATTTTAAATTTTCATGCTTTTTATGAGCGCTTATTATGTGAATGCATGAAAATTAAACCACCGGTTTAAAGACATGTCCTATATTGCCTATTCGCATGTTTTTAAATTCGGTCTAATTACAAGTGTCGATGCTTAATTTCCTATTCGTAAACACTTTGTAATTCTTGAATACAATGACGTATGTAAGTTCATCTAGGGCATGCTTATTTAATATATCAATCTTACAAGCATGTTATTACTAGACTTGAACTTGGTCGGTGATATTGTATTCGTAGGGTCATGGACTCAAGCAAATAGGAGGAGATTGTTGTATTTTAGCTTAGATTTGCTTGAATCCATAACCTAAAAGTCTAAGACAAGGTGACTAATGGGCTGCGTGTGTTAGTGTGGCAACTTGTACTTAGGCATAGCTTGAATAGCTTAGAGTTGCTAATTGTATAAGTCTTGAAGAAGATAGCCTATAGGACATCGGACGTCCTCTGCACAAATAGGCAAAATTTGATCCAGCAGTCTTACTTTGGATATCGGACAAGCTCGTACAAGCCAAGCTTTATCGCAATGTTGAAGAACTCCAAGAACGTCCGATAGTCATCTGCGAAGATATGTCCTAACTCAAAGATCTCATTAATTGCGATACAACGTTAACCCGCAAAACGCATTCAATGAAGCTTTCCATTCTTGGCATACAACTCGAAAAGGACATTACGCCGCAAGCACGTCTACCTATTTTTGGCAAAATGTCGGAGACAGACTGTAACTTGCAGAACCGCCTATCAGAGCTCAACAACACCATTAGAGCATTGAATGCTCTTGAATTCAAATTGAGCAACTCATGAAGATCTCCAACGGCTCCAAGGTCCCCCTGCATATAAAAGGAGACTTCATGGCAGCATTTATCACTACTTCAACCACTCCAACTACTGAATCTCCATAGTCTTCAAGTTCTTAAAAGCTTAAACGTCCTATCTGTATACATTCATTGAAGAGCTTCACACTTAGACGTCTAGTCCATTAAAGCTCTTCATTGATTGCAACACTTAGCTTTTCATAGCTCACGAGAATTGTATCTTATTGATATCAATTCTCCCACACAAACACTTGGTCAACAAAATTTTTGTACACAATCCATTAGAGATTTAGTTTGTAAAATATCTAGTGGATAAACTTAGTACACGATTTTCAAATCCAAAGTTGACCACTTTGGTTGTGGACGTAGCACTTATTCATAAGTGTGAACCATATTAAATACTCTGTCTACTTGTGTGTGATTGTGAATTATTTGTGTTGCTTAAATTTCCGATTTCCAAAGCTGTTGAAGCTGGCGATCTTATCCTGTGAAGATCAGCCATTTCCAACTTGTCCTATACTTCACAAGACTTCCGCCTGCAAAATTTTTCTAACTTAAGTGAAGTAAGATTTTTGAATCAAATTTAAAAAAAAAAAAAAATTGGACATAGGCTATTCAACCCCCCCTTCTAGCCTATATTGAGCAACCGCGGACCTAACACTTTGTAACAAGAAACCATCTCTTTATATTGTTTCTAGTCTATCTTCCATAGAATTGAAGAACAAAATATACATAAATTCGATATATATATCATCTTATATACGAGATCGAGAGGAGCTGTGAACTGAATTTGGAGAAAAAAAATTTAGTGTTAATAAAAACACACACAATGCACTGAGAGATAGAGAGAGAGAGATGAAGGTCATAGTAAAAATAAACAATTGTTGGAAGATGAATTCTCAAGTACAACAACACAGTGGGTTATGAACATTTTTGAAACGATTGAGTCATTTATCCACCAAACTGAACTTTTTCGATTTGAAACAAGTATCGAGATTTAAAGCGATTGAAAATATGAGAAATGGTACCAGCCCGCAATTATTCTTAAATTGTATCCACAGTCGACAGGGTATTTGTGTGTAGGGGATAATAAGATTCTCTATTTAAAAAAGGTATTTCACCTTTTCTTTTAATTGTCAAATCTTAATCAAATTAAATGGAGATGTGCTAAATACAACACCTCATTTATACTAAATTCAACACTCTCTGAAAAATTACCCTTTATTACCCTTTTGCCCCTCAATTTTCAAGTTACAAAAAACGCAGCAGCCCTCTCTAGTTTACACCTATGATTAAATGTGCATCGGAAACCAATAGAATTGATTAATATTGTTTATTCTCGCGCACATGTAACAAAGATTTAATGGTTGAAATATGAGATAAAATACCTTTTTGAAATATCACATCCTCTCTCCCAAAATATTTTTTTTAATTAAAATATACTCCTTCCGTTCCGGATAAATGTTCCTAGTGAATAAAACATAGGAATTAAGAAACATAATTAATAATGTGCTGTAAAATGTGTTCTGACCATAATACCTATTAGGATGTGTTATATTAAATAAAAATTTAAGGGTATATTAGGAAGAATAGTAGAGAATAGGTAAATCAAAAGTCTTTAGAAATATTAGTTGGAACATCCCAAAATAATAAGTAAGAACATATATCCAGGATGGAGGGAATATTTAAATGTCATTATCTATAATAGCTTTATTGATCGTAAGATGAAAAAAAGAAGAAAGGGTTTCATTGATTTGATACCAATAAAGGATATTTTGATGATTTAAATTTTCTTACATAAATTCAGCTATTTTTTTTTAATGATTATTATCAAAAAATGAAAAATTCTATGAAAACATAAAGCAAAATACAAAGGAGTGCAATCCCATATCCCAAAAATAAGGTAATAGTAGAACCGTGAACCTATTGACTTTAAAGGTTCATCACCAAAAAAAGAAAATATTATAATGTAAAATACAAAATTGGTTTAAAGGTACGTCACGAAAAAAATAAAAAATAAAAAATAAAAATTATCACATATATATTTTTGGTACAAATAAATAAATATCACATATGTAGAAGAATCATTATATATATAATTAAACTCAAAGGCACCGTGGTGATATGTTCAAAAGAGGTACGTGGGTAGACCTAATATTATGCTTTCTTAATTATTAAAAATTTGACCATGTTTGCCTTGCTTTAAAAGTAATTATATAATCTTTGATTAAAGTAAAAAGAATAGAAGTAACATTAAAGAAGATGTTGAATATACTGTATTATGTTGGTCTATTGAAACTTGGCTCTGGTCAAAACATCTGGTTAGAATATTATACAATGCAACTTATGTTATCATTCTAATTAAGTTCGATGCAACTTGTGCTCTTCTTACACTCAAGTTTGAATACTTTAATTTATAAAGAGAAATACATTTTTATTTACCTCTATTAAACAAAGCTTTAGAAATATTTCCTCCATTCCAGGTAAATAATCCACTACTTTAAAAATTTTCACTACATAGTTTACTTTAGAAAATTATCCATACAATCTTCATGAACTTTTCAATTTTACCCTTCACATATGCTATAAATATCTTGAATATACTCAAACATTTTTGTAATTATGCCCAACTACAATACTACTTATATATACCTTAATAATTAAACTTTTCAAACGTGGACTCAATGATTAGTACATAGGTTTCGACTATTTATGTAAGATACTCTCTCTGTTTCTAAATTATTGTCCTATTTAATTTTTTTGAGTAAAAACTGATTATTTTTTAAATAAAAATTTGATGCTTGTTTTTTTTTTTAAATCATAAAACACGTAATTCGTAGTACTCTAAAAAAAAAAGTTAAACATGACAATAATTCAGAATTGGAGGATGTATATATTTTGTTCACACGAAATGAAATAATATGGTGATTTAATGTTCGGTTTGTCTTCTTTTGAACTGGATTGGAATCACGAGGTTCTATGATGGTGAAGATACATAAATTTCCACTCTCCACGTGGCACCAAAGGGACACGTGGCCAAGCTGATCTGGAGCCCGGAGTAGATGAGTCATCATCCCGAGCTCGTAGTTACAACCCGGAGCCCGGGTTCTCCGCCAGCTTCCGACTTATCCGAGGAACCAAATATGGTCGTCTCACCCCGCTCGTGACCCTAAGGAGCTCGCATGGTCTCAGACCCGAGCTGTCCTATTAAAGACCCCGAGCTAAGCACCTCGGGAGACAAAGAAAGTCAACGAAAGCTGCCGCATTCAATGCCCACCAGCTGCTGCGTCATCCCGGGACCACCATCTGGCAGCCTATTGGGCAGAAAGGATACTTGCCCATTAAGGAAAGCTGCATCTAGAAGGTCAAGGGGACAAACAGGGAAGTTCTATCCTCTGCACCAAAACAGGTCACTTCCACATCAATACATACTGCGGCTGTCAGAGATAGGGACATGGCAGCTCACCCCAGGTCGACACCTGGCAGACCCACTTGCTACAAACCGACTTTGATTCAGTATAAATACAAGGTGATAGCCTTCTTTTATGGTCTAAGTTCAAATTAACACACACAACTACAAACTCCCAAAGAATTCAGAGCAAACACTCTTGAGAGTAGCCTGAATCCTCACCGGAGACCTTTATCCTTACCATAAACTGATTCTCTCACCGGAGGGCTTTAGCTGGACCAACGTCCAGCTCCCTAACGGTGTTCTTTCATCATCTCAGGTATCTACAGAAGAACAAGTCCCACCTAAGCTTGTGCCTATTGAGAGCCGGGGCATCCTGACCACAGTCTAGCTGCTTACGTGGACGCGACAGATCACCAGAACCGATTTTGGCGTGATCAGTTTGGTTCCGTTGCCGGGACTTACTATTCAGATACCTTCAGATTGAAATCCTCTCAACCTAGCAAATCTACGGTTGGAAATGACAAACTCAAAGCAACAGGCTGCATCAGCCGCTCAACCGGGTGACCCAGCATCTTCACAATCTGCTGACCACGTTGACCAGTCAGCGCAGAAGCATGCTCCCAAGACTCCCGGAAAAACCCCTGCCAATAATTCGAAAGGCAGGAGTACAGCCCGGGACGTAGCACGGGTGATAGCGAAAAAGGCGGCGGAGAGGTCGCGAAACAGCAAAGGAAAGGCCGCGAGAAAAACCCGTCAGGATGGGGATACCGCTAGTGATACTTCTTGCGGAGAAGACACTTGCGGTAATGACGAGGTTAGAATCACTGGTGTAAAGAGGCCGGCCACACAGCTAGAGAGAGATCAAGCTGAGCTGGAAGATCTACGTCGCGAGCGGGCGCACGTAGAAAGGATCAGGGAGCTCGAGAGAAAAGAATTCGAGCTCCTCAAAAGGGTTGAAGCGGCGGAGCAGATCAAAAGAAAACCTCTCGAGCTGGAGAGGGAACAAGCCGTTAGACCACGCAGCCGCGATCGTGGACACCGGGCTGTGAAAGTTCCTCGGGCAAGCGCGCACAGCAGGTTGCGCGAGAGTGCCACGAACAGATTAGGAGCTCGGGTCAGTCCGGCCCCCAAAGCAAGTGTTCACGGTCGACTGCACTTCCCCGAAGAGAAGGAAAGACCCCGGGGTAGTGCCCAAGACCGGCTTGGATCCCGAGCACGCTCACGCAGCCCGACGAGCTCGGATAGTACCTACAAAGCAGAGGCCCAATCTCGGAGGAAAGGTTCCCAAGGGGGCAAGTCAAAACGCTCGCCGTCACCTCCAAGTAGCTCGCCCAGCTCGATCGCTTCATCGCATAAGCGGTCGAAAAATGACAGCCGCGACCTGCGGAGCCAACACAGGTCCCGAGCGGATACCTCGCCGGACAGAGGTCTAAAGGCCCTCCAAGAGCGGTTGGAGGCCCTCGAGCAGAAAGCTAGGCCGCCGCGCGATATTGGAAAGTCCGTTCGCCGGAGGATCGAGGACACCACCCAACTATCGTCGAGGCTTCCTGAATTAAAATTATATACGGGAAAGACGCATGCCGAGACTCACGTCTCCGGTTTTGAAGCCAAGATGGGTGTTTGCACCGCACAACAAGATATGTGGTGCAAGGTCTTCATTAGCACGTTCGATGCAACGGTGCTGAAATGGTTCAGGGAGCTCCCCAAAGAGTCGGTGGCAGATTGGAGCGACCTAAAGAAAAAATTCCTTAGGAAGTACGCCTCAGCAGGAGACCTTCCCAAGGATAAATCCGACCTTGCGAACACGAAGCAAGGCCCAACCGAATCGCTAGCAGACTACATCCAGCGGTTCAAAAACGTAGCCGACGAGCTCTCCAATGTGCCCGACGAGACGATAGTGGTCTGCTTTGAAAGTGGGCATCAGTCGAAAAGGTTGCTGGCAGAGCTGAATAACCGGAATCCAGCAACGAGCGCGGAAATGTTCATATTGGTCAAGGGTGTGGCAAAAACAGAGAAGACCTTGGCAGATAGGGCAAAAGCCAAAGGAGTTGTGGTGCCTGCGCAGAACGAGGAGATTAAAAACCCGGACAAGAGGGCCGAGCAATCAAGTACCAGACAGAAGGCACATGAGAAGGGGGAGAAAGAGGACAAAACGGTCTACACACCCCTGAATGCTTCTCGCGAGCATATCATGACCGTTCTGCAACAGGAGAATAAGCTGGGAAAGCCCTACCCTATGAGAGAGGTAAAATTTCCTCGAAACCCAAACCTGAGGTGCGAGTATCATAAGGAGAATGGACACTCCACCGAGGAATGTCGTCAGCTGAAAAAGGCCATTCAGCGACTGATAGATCGGGGGGAGCTCAGGAGGTTTGAGCAGAGAGAGGAACCAGAAAGAAGGTCGGCACCGCATGGTCGGGAGCATATCGAGAGGGAAGAATTCAGGATATCCACCATCCTGGAAAACAACTTGAGCATCACCCAGCTCAGTGACACCATGTACAGCCTGAATAACGTGGTGTCCCAACCTCGGGTGAAGGATGAGGTCGGGATATGCTTTTACCCTAGCAAGATGGCGAGCACCGATCTGGCCAAAGGGCAGCCGCTTACAATGCATCTCGGGATAGAGCAGTACATGGTTAGGCGGGTACTCATCGACACAGGAGCCAATCGGAACATCGTGTATTATGATTGTTTCAAGAAAATGAAGCTCACGGACTCGCAGCTCATCCCGAGCAACATCCAGTTGGAAGGCTTCACCGGGCATCGAGTGATAACCAAAGGCACTATCTCGGTGAAGGTGACAGTCGGAGAGGGAGACATTTTCAGAACGGAGAAAATAGAGTTTCTCGTTCTCGACATCCCGTCTCCCTACAATACAATTTTGGGCCTTCCAGCTCAGACCAAGTTCGGCATGGTCGTCTCTGCCCCTCATCAAAGAATCAAATTCGCCGCCAACGGGAAGGTCGGCATGATGAGGAATGACCCGAAAAGTACTCTATCTCGTTTGATAGAGACACAGAAAGAAAAGGAGGCGACATCCCGAGGAAAGGCTCAAGCCGTGGAAGTCTGCCACAACCCGGCCAAACGAGCCCGAACATCACCAGTCGAAGAAAGCCCGGTAATAGTTGAACAGCTCGTCGTTCCTGAGAACGAGACTTCTACTTCCGTGGCAAAAGATTAGCACTAGCGCGGGCTAGCAACCCTAGCTCGCATGAGCGGGCCCGAGCCGAAAGAGCCGAGTGATCACAATCGAGACCTCGACAATCGCGACCTCCCAAACATTCAGCCACACGAGGACTTCGACAAGGTGATCATCAATTTCGATTTTCCCGACCAAAAATTAAAATTGGTGCGGATATCGACGAGGAGAGCGTCAAGCTATCATTCAATTCCTCAGGAAACAACGATGTATTCGCTTGGAGGGTTGAGGACATGAAGGGTATTAGTGAAGACGTCTCCGTTCACAAGCTCAGCGTGGACCCCGCAATCATTCCCATACAACAGCGACCACGGGTTTTTTCCCCGGAGAAACAAGCAGCTATCAAAGAAGAAGTCGACAAGCTGCTCCGGGCCAAGATTATAAAAGAGATTTTTTACCCGACTTGGATCGCAAATGTCGTCATGGTAAAGAAGACCAGCGGCAAATGGAGGATGTGCGTGGATTACACCGACTTGAATAAAGCTTGCCCAAAAGGCGGTACCGCGCCCGAATAGATCAGCTCGTGGATGCCATAGCCGGCCACAAAATCCTGAGTTTCATTGATGCCTACTCAGGGTACCACCAGATCAGAATGTGGCTAGAGGATCAGAAGCTTATAGCCTTCCGAGCTGCGGGGGCTTTGTCCTGCTATGTTATGATGCCTTTTGAAAGAAGAACGCGGGGCTACATACCGAGAGAATGGTAAACGAGTGTTCGGCGACCAGCTCGGACGCAACGTGGAGGCTTACATCGACGACATGGTCATTAAGACCAAGAAAGCAAATCACGTCGAAGATCTCCAGGAAACCTTCACCAGCCTGAGAAAAAATAACATGAAGCTGAATCCCGCAAAATGCGCCTTTGGGGTTACTGCGGGCAAATTCTTAGGATACATGGTGAATGAGCGGGGAATAGAGGCAAATCCGGGGAAGATCCAGGCATTGCTGGATATGAAGGCCCCAACGAGTATCAAAGCCGTGCAGCAGCTCAACGGCAGGATAACCGCCTTGAGCAGATTTATAGCCAAAGCTGCCGAGAAGAGCCTCCCTTTTTTCAAAGTTTTGAAAGGGAGCCAGAAATTTGCTTGGGGGCAAGAATGCGACAAGGCCTTTGCTGAGCTGAAGCAATACCTTGGCAGCCCGCCTTTGCTGTCCAGCCCGGTACCCGGAGAAAAGTTATATATTTACATCTCGGCCTCGGATGCGGCGGTCGCTGCAGTTTTGATCAGAGAAGAGGGCTCTATTCAAAAGCCAGTGTATTACGTCTCTCACGCGCTTTCCAACGTAGAGACGCGATACTTGAATGTTGAGAAGGTGGTCCTAGCGTTGATAGTAATGGCGAGGAAACTATCACACTATTTCCAAGCCCACGCTTTGGTCGTCTACTCAGACTTACCTCTCCGGAAAATGCTGCACAAACCCGACGTAGCCGGCCGAATGATGAAATGGGCAGTCGAGCTCTCTGCTTTCGACATCACTTACGAGCGGAGGAAGGCAGTCCAAGGACAAGCACTTGCCGACTTCATTGCTGAGACATCATTCACTCACGATTATCGGAGATTCCCCGTAGAGCTAGAAAGACTCACCACAGGTCGTCCCTCCGACTAAGAATATCCGCTCTAGCTCTCATGAAACACGGCCTATCCACCACTGGCAGTTGTTCGTAGATGGATCCGTCAGCAGCTCGGGAAGCGGCGTGGGTTTATCCCTGGTTTCCCCAGAAGGAATTGAATTTCGGAAAGTTTTCCGATTCAAGTTCCCCGCATCAAATAACCAGGCCGAATATGAGGCAGTGGTGGCAGGTCTACAATTAGCAAGAGAACTCACAGTTACACAAATTGTTGTCTTCAGCGATTCTCAGCTCTTCGTGAAGCAAATTTCGGGGGAGTATGGGGCTAATCACCCCACCGGTAAAATCGTGAGCTCGCAAGGCGGCTACTATCCGAGTTCGACTCTTGGGAGGTTCGGCGGATCGATAGAGAAAGCAACACTCGGGCTGACTATTTATCCAAAGTGGCTTCCATGGAACTAAAAGATCTGCCCCGAGATGTTCAAGTGGAATTCCTGGATTCCCCCTCGGTAGAGAAACCGTCTTGCCAATTATCGCAACCACGAGGTGTTGGATAGATGAGGTCGAAGATTATATCGAGCATGGGACCTTGCCCGATGACAAAAGCCTAGCCGGCAAATCGAAAGAGAGCCGCTAGGTATACAAAGGTCGCCCAGTCTCCGACGATCTTTCTCAAAACCTTTGCTAAGATGCGTGCGATCCGAGGTCACCGAAAATTTATTAGCGAGGTACATGAGGGAGTATGCGGGGGACACCCCGGAGCTCGGACTCTCTCGGACAGAATCATCTTCCACGGATACTGGCTGCACTTAGGAAGGATCGAGGCCTACGTCGGAGAGGTGTGCCAAATGCCAAAGATTTGCGATGTACCCGGACTACCTACATTGCCCCGGACACCGGTTGTCGCGGCTGGCCTTTCGATATGTGGGAATTGACCTCATCGGTCCTTTTCCTAAAGCTCGCGGAGGTTGCGAGTTCTTGATTGTGGTGTTGACTACTTCACAAAGTGGATTGAAGCCAAGCCGCTTGCGAATTCTTGAAGAAAAAGCCATCGTTTTGTACACGACTTCATCGGTGCAGATTTGGGCTACCTCGGGTTATAGTCTCCGATCACGGGACACAATCGCCACTAAGTTTACGAAATTGAGAGGATGAATGTGAAACACTTGGATGTCTTCGATTGCTCACCCGCAAGGCAACGGCCAGCGAGGCGGGAATAAGAAAATTCTATACTCCCTTAAAAGGAGCTTAAAAGAAAAGAAAGGAAGATGGCTGGAAGAGCTCCCCGCAGTCCTGTAGAGCATCAGGACATCTGTACGGGGTCCGATGGGAGAAACGCCATTCGCTTTGACTTACGGCTCAGAGGCAATGACCCCAGTTGAAATGGCCCTACCAACAGCTCGGGTGTTACACTTTGATGAAAAGACAAATGCAGAAGCCCGGGGGCTTGACCTCGATCTGTTAGAGGAGCGCAGACTGGATGCTCAGTTAAGAATGGTGAACTACAAGCAACTCGCAAAGGGTCATCATGATCGACGAATAAAAGCTAGAACCTTCTCGGTTGGAGATTGGGTCCTCAGGAAGATCGAATCTACAGGCAGAAATGCTCAGCGGAACAAGTTATCCCCGAATTGGGAAGGCCCCTTCCGGGTTACCTCGATCATCCGAGAAGGAACCTACCGACTTGCCGAGCAAGATGGAACATTATTGAAGAACCCTTGGCATGCTGATCACCTCAAGAAATATTATTTGTGATTGTAATTTCTACTTTTGTAAATTTGAGTAAATGTATGACAACAAGACCTTGTAAAAAAGTTGAAGTTTGTTTACTCGGGTTTTCATATTCTATTATTCAAATACCTAAATTCAACAGCGGGCTACTTTAGGGTATATTAAAAATACTTATAGCGGGCGCGGGCCTTAAGTAAAAACAATTACTCAGAGCATGGTAGCGAGACTACCCCGAGTAGTTTGAAGACCTCCTTTGCAAAGTCAATAGTGAATCACTCGGTGTAGGTGGAATAAGTCATCCGGAAAGTCAATAGTGAATCACACCGTGATAGACTTTGAAAGATTACGAGAGGTCGACCAGAGTCACCCCGTAATAAACGATTTACTGCCGACAAAGGCGAGCCACGTCGCAATAAATTCGAAGAATTGAAATTTACATTCTATAAATTGATCAGATATAAGAATATCACATTCAAAGAAAGAGCATATTCCCGAGCTAGAATTACTTTGAGCAAATTAGTAAATCATGCATGCATTGTATGACTACAATTTTACATCAACTCGGAAGTACAAGCTGTTCATGCATAAAAGTACAAATAGATTAGATATATCTCCGCATATTCACAAAAATTTACGAGCTCGCAGGCTCAAAACCAAAGTACAAAAAATATTCTGCAGGGTATAGCTCAGCGCATTTCAGCGGCCATCACATCCTTCTGGTTCTCAGCTCGGCTGGTCGTCACACCTTCAGTATCCTTCAGCAGTTGGTCAGCAGCCTGGCCGAGCTCGGCATTTTCTCGCTCGTCGCCTTCCCCGGAAGCCTCCGGGGCCATCTGCTCAAGCCGAGCATCGACCAATTTCTCAACATGTTGTTGAAGGATAGCTGGGTGTTCCAGTGGCTTACCGGCCTTAGCATCTTCCTCGTCAATAGCTGGATGTCCTCGGCATCAAACGGCACGAGCACGGCACCTTTTCGTTCAAATCGTCAAAGGGGTTGGAGGCTCCCATTCAACCGGCGTTTCAAGCGGTATCCGGCACCATTGCAGCTCGGAGAATCTGATATCGCCCTTTCATCATATATGGGGCAATATCCTCGACGAACGACTCAGTCTCCTTGTACTGAGCGATAAGGGACTCCTGGCCGGGGTACCGTGCTCGAATGTCATCGACATCTAGATTGAGTTTCTCCATCCTCCTATTGAGATCTTGGATGGCCGCTTCGTGCTCCGAGCTCTTCGCCGTAAAGAACTCTTCAAAATTCTTCATCTCTTGCCCGGCGGTCTTCAGGGCCTCCTCGGCCTTCAGCTGGGCTTCCTCGGCCTTTGATTGCGACATCACCGAGGCAAAGAGAGAAGCCGTGATTTTCTCGATCTCGGCATCCTTCGCCTTCAGCTCCTTGTCCTTTAATCGAAGCTGATGGCGGAGGCGAGATAGCTCAGCGGTATCATCTTTGACCTGCTGAACGAGGTCGGACTTCAGCTTCTCAGCCTCAGCCAGCCGAAGATCGAAGTACTTCGCATAGTGGGCCATCTGCGAGCAAAGAAAGTTAGCATAAGAAAATGTAAAAAACTTTAACAAAGTTATGGTGTAGTCACAAACCTCCACTAGCGAGCAAGTCATGGTCTTCAGGGCACGATCGGAGGACTGCTGCAGTAGCTTCGCCATCCGAGGGGAGTCGGCATAGGCCTGGACTTGGTTGAACAGCATGGTGTCCGGCACGCCCATACCGGGTATTACCTCAACCTCCTCCCCGGGAGTGACCTTCTCTTTACCCTTAGAGAAAGATTTCCGGGTAAGGGGCTCCTCCTCGGTCATATCGATTATGGTGGCCTCAGCAGCCAGCTCAGCAGCAAGCCCCGACTTTGCGGCCTCGTCAGCCGGCCCCGACTTCTTCGCCTCAGCGGGAGGCCCGGTCTTACTTCTTGCGAGCTCCGGCCTCATCACCAGCCGAAGCTCGCTTGGTTTCCGGAACAGCCATTGAAATTGGCACAGCATGAACAATGCCCTCAGCCCCTATCGGCTTCATCGGGGGAAGAATAGCTGCGTCACCTCCAGCGGCGGCTGAGCTCGCCTCGGCTCGTCCTTGCGAGCTCGGGCGGTGGTCCTTTTAACCGGAAGGCGGCAACGTTCACCATATCTGCAAAAATACACAAGTCAATATCCATGCGAGGAAGAAGTACTTGAAAGAAAAATGCAAAACAGTACGAAGTGTTACAACCCTCGGGGACCCTGCAGAACAGAGCGGGCGGTTGCTCTCCCTACCCGGCGCGGCGTTCACTGGATGCAAAACTTGTCATCCATGTGTCCTAGCCACCCCGGGGCAGACTCCAACGCAGGCATGGCACACCTCGGGTGAACCCCACTGAAGGTCCTCCTCGACAGCCCGGTCATCGAGAGGAAGGGTTCATCCGCAAGGATCGCCTCCCAGTCATACAGGCCGGTCTGTTCCTCGTTTGTGAAGAGGGGGGTCTCGAGCACCCGCTGAGCGATGCTGTCGTAGTCCCCCAGCCTCTTTAGGCGCTTGAGCCCGTGCACTCTCCCCGAAGGCACATTGAAATTCCAGCCCTTACAGCTCTCCACCAATATTATCTTATCTGACCAGCCATCCACCTTCCCTGGGAAAGGGGTGAAGAGCTTGATCCAGTTGTTATGGGCTTTGCATTGGAGACGATGGGAAGAGACCCATGTCTGGAAGTAATATCTAAAGAGAGAGAGCGACGGCTCGCAGCCCAGAACTCGGACACAGGCTATGAAACACACCAGCGTCCTCACCAGCCCCAGAGAGAGGTCGAGGGGCATTGCTGATGTCTCCTCGAGGAACTCGCATATAAGGGGGTCAAGTGGGAGCCGTAGCCCGCCGAGAGTGAAGAAACTGAGGTAGAAGCCCACCTTCCCGCGCAGGGCCTTTAGCTCTACCCAGCTCTTTTCAGCATTCGGGATTGACGCCCGGAATCCTGTCGTATGATGAAGGGCCTCCCACGTAGAAATGTCAGAAGAGGAGATCTTATTCCTCCAGTTCCTCGGCAACGCAGCAATAGCCGCTTGATCGGCCCTCTCAGCCGAGGTAGACTCTCGAGCTATAGAGGTATCAGCCCTGCCCGATGTAGACACCCCGGTCATCTTGTGCAGATTCTTTGATCGCGACTCGTCAGCAACTGAGGTCTCGCGGTGTTGGCGAGTTCGTTCAACTCGGAAATTCTGGAAGAGCCGGGTCATGGTGAAATATTTGCAGATCAGGGCAGTTACTATTTGATTTTTGTCCTCTAGCACTTCCATTTGAGCGGCAAATGGGAGTGGAGGGACCCAGTGGGGCTCATCAGCCACTACCCTATCCGAGAAGTCGGACCCCCAGCGTCCTAAAATATCCCGGGCTTCACTTGGAAGTACGACCTCCCAGTGATCCTCGGCTAACCGGTATATGTTCTTATGTGTGGGAGATCGGGCAAACACGGACAGGGATGGAGAGTCATCTAAATCTACGGGACCCCGTTGTATTAATGGACTGGCACCATCCAAGCTCGGGGAATATCCCGAGGACGAGGATGAGTCCGACGGGGTAAACTCTGGAACCCTAAAACTAACACCTCGCCTACCCGAAAACATATTGAAAGGAAATAAGAATTCAAGTATGGGTAGATCGGAATACCTGTTTCAAGAGGGAAAGCTCGGAAAGCGGGGATGTACGGGAAGCACCTGATTATCACGTGAGACCTGAGACACGTGGCACCGGAGATTAGCACCGGAATAAATGGCGATTGCCAACAGCAAAACGACGATCGAGATATATAGCAACTGAGGGCAAAAAAGACCAAAAAAAGTGGATACAAAGATAGAGGAGGTTCAGATGAAACTAACCTATGGAGTAGAATCGACGAAAGAGGCAGAAATCAGCGAGGAAAAGCGGAATGACGGTTGGAGAAATGTCGCCGAAAATCGCAGGTCGCCGGAAGAAAAATAGGGTTTTAGCAAAGAGTGATGATCAACAGTTCTAAAACCCTACTTATATCCTCGCAATACGACGTCGTTTGTACGGAAGACCCGAATTTCGACCCAGAGTCAAATGGATAGTCCGCGTGTTTTCTCCCAAAGGTCATCAAAGCGACACCATTTTTGGTCCAAACGACGGTTCCAATTCAAAAAGTTGAAAAGACGGGCATTTAATGAAAGCCGTCAGAATGTTTCGCGCCAATGATTTGGCACAAATTCCAACGAGAGGTGTGTTGATGAAGCTTCTACCTACTGCCTAAAGCGCGAGCTAGACTTCCCGACTTAAAGAGTAAAACCCTTACCTCGGGAACTCGGGGGCTACTGAAGATACAGAAATTTCCACTCTCCACGTGGCACCAAAGGGACACGTGGCCAAGCTGATCTGGAGCCCGGAGTAGATGAGTCATCATCCCGAGCTCGTAGTTACAACCCGGAGCCCGGGTTCTCCGCCAGCTTCCGACTTATCCGAGGAACCAAATATGGTCGTCTCACCCCGCTCGTGACCCTAAGGAGCTCGCATGGTCTCAGACCCGAGCTGTCCTATTAAAGACCCCGAGCTAAGCACCTCGGGAGACAAAGAAAGTCAACGAAAGCTGCCGCATTCAATGCCCACCACCGCGGCATCCCGGACCACCATCTGGCACCTATCGGGTAAAGGATACTTGCCCATTAAGGAAAGCCGCATCTAGAAGGTTAAGGGGACAAACAGGAAGTTCTATCCTCGCACCAAAACAGTCACTTCCACATCAATACATACCGGCCGCCGAGATAGGGACATGGCAACTCACCCCAGGTCGACACCTGGCAGACCCACTTGCTACAAACCGACTTTGATTCAGTATAAATACAAGGTGATAGCCTTCTTTTATGGGCTAAGTTAAAATTAACACACACAACTACAAACTCCCAAAGAATTCAGAGCAAACACTCTTGAGAGTAGCCTGAATCCTCACCGGTGACCTTTATCCTTACCATAAACTGATTCTCTCACCGGAGGGCTTTAGCTGGACCAACGTCCAGCTCCCTAACGGTGTTCTTTCATCATCTCAGGTATCTACAGAAGAACAAGTCCCACCTAAGCTTGTGCCTATTGAGAGCCGGGGCATCCTGACCACAGTCTAGCTGCTTACGTGGACGCGACAGATCACCAGAATCGATTTTGGCGTGATCAGATGGGCATGATGAAATCGTTTTGTTTTTCATCATTAATATTGTCAATTTCCATTTTGTTTTATTTCTCCAATTCATATTAATCAAACCTAAAAATCCAATCTTATATAAAGCCTATACAGGTGGTGACAGATGAATCGAAGCGTGGTGGCAGCGACGGTAATGGGGAGATGACGAGAGAGTGAAGGATTAGAGGAGAGAGCGTAAAAAGGGTCAATCCTAGGTTTTGGTCTTAATGATTGGAAATGGTTGTTTAAGATTAAAATGAAATCATTTTAGGTTGGAATGAATCTTGTTTGTTTGGTTTTAATTTGTTACGGCGGGATTGAAGCCCCTCTCCCCGATGGTGGTTTCATCGTCATTTTAGGTCTCACATGAAAGCAAAGAATGTATTTTTGCCCCAACAGTCTGCAATATCCTAATCCAAGACTATATGTATTCTTGATTCATTGCACTGGACTCTATGTACCTTGTATTTATATTCTTGTGTTCATAATGAATAAATCATCTTGGGCAGTCAATCTTTCTCTCTATCTCTTATAATCTATAACATGGTATGAGAGCTTTCAAAGGCCAACGCCATGGAAGACTCGACATACTCCTCCGAACCCAATTCTTCCAAGTCTGAAACCAACTACAATGGCTATTCCCTACCAGTCTTCTTCAAACTAATGTCTAATTGCCTACTTACCCAAGAAAACTACCTGAATTGGTTCGCCCAATTTCTTGCAGTCCTCCACACATTCTCACTTGAATATGTGCTCACAGACAACTGCCTACCCGATGAAAAACTCATCGACAAAGTCACCAATAACCTAACATGTATTAAATGGCTCGAACCAATAAGTCTTGTAGTTGCTTGGATGCGATCGTCCGTCACAGCCCCCATTCAACCCCATCTCGCAAATGTGAAGATTGCTTTCGTGGCTTGGGATCTTATCTCCAAAAGGTTTGGAGCTGGCCACCTATACTTCCCATGTTCGTAACCTTCAACAAAAACTTTATAATCTCAAGCGAGGACTCGAGACCCCCATTTCTGATTACCTCCTTCAAGCCACCACCATCTCCAACTCCCTCGCTACTGTCTGAGTCATTATCTCCAACGAAGATCTTATTGAACAAATCCTCAACGGACTAGGCTCAGACTACAAAGAATTCCTCGCCTTTTATAATCAACACCCAGCAACCAATCTAGATGAATTTTTCGACCGTATCCTTTACAAAGAAACTCTTCAAAAACGTTTCTCCTCTCTCACACTTACCTCAGTATAACCCTTCTAGCCAACAAAAATGACACCACAACAATGACCAATATCAATCCTTGAAATTCCAGCATTATTGCACCATACCACATACTTTTTCCAACTTTACCCAACAATTAAACAACTATCGTGGTCACTATTTGCGAGGATGGGGAAACTTTCGCGGTCGCGGTAGAGGTCGCGGACTTGGGCGTACGGGGAGGGGACTCCTACCAACACCTCCCTATCAACCACCAGCTTTCCCCTCTCACATTGATGCGTCTCAACCATGCCAAATCTGCTATAAATCTGGTCCTACCGCAGATGTTTGCTACCATCGAACAAATACAGCCTATACCATAACTTACTCACCGTATCATACATCTAACTGGTGCCTTGATACTGGAGCAACCCATCATATCACTTCATAACCCATGCACCACACTCAACAATGTTTCCCCATACATTGGTCATGACACCGTAATTGTGGGAGATGGCTCACAAATACCAATCTTTCATGTTGGTTCTTCCTTCTTCTTTATCGGTAACACAAACTTTCATTTAAATAATGTCTTATGCATTCCCACAGCTCACAAATCTCTTCTCTCCATTCGTCATTTTTCTTATGATAACAATTGCTATTTTGAATTTGACGCATATGGTTTTCGTGTAAAGGACTTTCGCACCAAGAAGATCCTTCTTTTTGGGCATAATTTCGGCTAAATATACCATCTCGCCTTTGACTCCATATCTCCATACAGTCCTTTAGCTCTTGTTGGGGAACGAACAAATCAGGATATCTGGTACTCTCGATTAGGGCATCCCCAATCTCAAGTTTTACAAGTTTTATCAAGCAAATTTCAATTACCACTTCATGGTAGAGTCAGTCCAAATAAATTTTGCCAAACATGTCCACTAGGCAAGTCATGCAAATTACCTTTTGTAATGCGATCCTTCAATTCAAAACAACCATTGACTTTATTACATTTGGATATTTGGGGACCCCTCTCCCATTGCATCGTCAAGCAACTATCGCTACTATTTCTCTATTGTAGGTGACTCTCTCGATACACATGGCTCTTCCCTCTCACTCACAAGTCTGATATGATAAAAGTTTTTGCAACATTTAAATTGCAAATTGAAAATCAATTGTCGAGTCGAATTCTAGCTATTCACACTATAAAAACCGTGCAAACTGATGGAGGAGGTGAATTTACTAGCAATGTTTTTCTTTCATTCCTCTCTCAAAATGGCATCAAACATGTGTCCATATACACCACAACAAAATGGTGTCGTGGAACAAAAGCACCGTCACATTGAACAAATGTGGTTATGTCTCTTGGCTCATTCTAATCTTCCCACGAAATTTTGGTTGGAATCCTTCTCTACAGCAGTTTATTTGATCAATCGTCTACCCATGAAACATTTCATTTCTCTCTTTCAAAAACTTTTTCATCGCACTCCCGATTATCGCTTCCTCAAAACCTTTGGTTGCTCATGTTTCCCGTACATGTGCCATACAACAAAAACAAGCTCCAACCGAAATTCATTCATTGCGTATTTCTTGGATATGATGACAATAGAAAAGGCTATCATTGTCTCGAAAAGTCCACGGGCAAGATTTATTTCTCTAGACATGTATTATTTGACGAAAACTTTTTTCCTTTTACAAATGACAGGGCCAATACATTAGCAAATTCTGGGCAGCAACATAGTATAATGGCTCCTCCGGACATACCACACACTGCTCATTTCGGGCCCCCACCTTCTACCAGTCATTACATGAACCAGCCCAACAGCATCTATAAATCAAATGAATCGTAACCCATCACTCCAACTCCTCTTCACAACACACCTCAACACTCGGCATGCCCATTCCCTACCCCTAACTATGCCTCACTAGAAATACAAAACCCACAAACCCAATCATCACCACCCAGCTGTAACGCCCCTTCACAGTCCTAAACCCATCAACCTCAACGCCAACCCGTCATTCCAATCCCCTTCTCATTTTAATCGGACTCTACCTCACCTAACAGCTCTCCTTCATTGCCGTATGGTGACATCAATAAAATCACATGGCTCTCTAAGACATCCACTCCCTCATGTTCTATCTGTCATCACCATTGACTCACCCGACTATGAGCCTCAAACATACAAGCAAGCATCCAAATTTGAGCATTGATATTCCGCAATGGAAGATGAGTTCTCGGCTTTGCACAGAAATCACACATGGACACTCGTACCACCCAATCCTACTATGAACATAGTAGGATATCGCTGGGTATATCGTATCAAGCGCAATGCCGACACAGAACAATTGATCGTTATAAAGCCCGTCTAGTTGCCAAAGGTTTCAATCAACAAGAGGGCCTTGATTATGACGAAACCTATAGTCCGGTAGTCAAACCTGCAACTATCTGGACTATCATCTCTATAGCTCATTCTAGGGATTAGCAAATCAAACAATTGGACGTACGAAATGCATTCTTAAACAAATTTCTCTTCGAAGAAGTATATATGACTCAAGCTCCCAGTTTTGTGGATCCTAACTAACCAAATCATGTATGTCGTTTGCATCGTGCCTTATATGGTCTAAAACAATCCCTTTGGGCTTAGTTTCACCGGCCTTCTGAATTTTTCATACAACTTGGATTCTTCAATAACCTGTCTGACAGTTCACTATTCCTTAAATATGATTCCACCTCAACACTGGTCATTCACATTTATGTGGACGATTTGATCGTCACTGGTTCATCTCCTTCAATAGTTTTTGAGTTCATAACCAGTTTATATTCCACATTTCACAGCTGTGAACTCGGTGATTTGGGTTACTTCATTGGCATTGAAACCACGCGTACCAACTCCCATCTTCATCTTTGTCAAACCCGCTATGCAACTGAACTTCTTCGGTGATTTAACATGGAATCTTGTAAACCCTGTCCAACACCACTTGCACAACAAACCCGGTTCTCTCTGTATTCCGGTGATCCCATTCCAGACCCTAGAGGTTATACGAGCATGGTTGGTGGTCTTCAATACCTCACCTTAACACGCCCAGACATTTCCTATGTAGTCAATCAAACTTGCCAATTCATGCACCAGCCACGGTCCTTTCACCTTCAAGCTGCAAAATAGCCTTTTGTTATATCAAAGGCACTCTCGATAAAGATTTCTTATTTCATAAATCTCCCAATCTCAATGTTTGAATTAATTCAGATGCTGACTCGGCAGGCAATCTTGACGATCGACTATCCTCGACGGGCTTTTGTATCTTCATTGGCATAAATTTGGTTTCATGGTCGGCAAATAAACAAACAACGGTCTCTCGTTCTAGCAGCGAAACTAAATACCGAGCTCTTGCACCACCACCGCAGAAGTTCGATGGTTCACCTACCTATTTCGTGAATTAAACATTCCACTCCATCAGCCTCCGTCCTTATTTTGTGACAATCTGTCGGCTTTACACATGGCCCGGATCCCAGTGTTTCACCTCCGTACTCGCCATATTAAAATCGATTACCACTTTGTACGCGAGCTAGTTCAACGGAAGTCACTACAGCACGCATACGTTTCCATTACTGATCAACTTGCAGACCTATTCACTAATTAAAGGCGTTAGCCGACCTCGATTTGATCTACTGTGTTCCAAGCTGTGTCTTCGATACCCTTCGTCTTGCTTGGGGGGGGGGTGAAAGCAAATAATGTATCTACACATCAAAACCCCAAAAGTCTGCAATATCCTAATCCATGACTCTATGTATTCTTGATTCATTGCCCTGGACTCTATGTACCTTGTACTTATATTCTTATGTTCATAATGAATAAATCATCTTGGGCAGTCAATCTTTTTCTTTATCTCTTACAATCTCTAACATCACATATGTAACACTCCACAAGAATGCTCGTAGGTAGGAGGTGTTGGTAAATTGGATGGTAATAGCCCCCAAGGAGTAATGGTGAATCTTATTAGACTGGCTTTGTTGATGCTCTGGCTGAAAAGCGAAACTGAACCACCAAGCCAGATTGAACTGTCGTGGTTTGGTTCGATTTATTTTGAGACTTTGAACGGTTTGGTTCGATTTGAGATTTTACGATCGACGACTTGCGGTTCAACATGTATTTTAGCACAAAGTGAATTGAACCAACCTATTTTTATTTTTTATATTTTTTTGTTTGGTGTTATAAGAGGGCGTGAGAAGAGATTGAACCTAAGACCTCACATTGTCAAGCCCGAACTCCACCACTGGATCACCCGTTGAGGACATTGAATCAAACCATTTACACCCTTAATTGACAGAATTTATACATATAAATTAGAACGACAATTTTATTGAATCCTTAAGCAAAGTTCGATAGATAAAAAAGTAATTAACCCTCAACAAACTGCAATTAAATAATAATTATATAAGCTTAACCTTTCTTGATTGTGAGTTTAAAAGTTGAAGTCATTCTCTTAATACTTGTATTGTAAAGTGGAGTATTACTCTCATTCTCTTCCTTAGATTGTATTTATTGCCTATTTTTCACGAGTTGAACCCGTAATCATTTTAAAGTGAGATAAAAGTCAATCGTACTCTGCTAATCATGATGGTTAAATTTCGTCCTATAGTAGCTCGTTTGGTCGAACGTTTTGGCTAAAACGCAGCTTATTTAAAAAATGTGTTTCAATACTGCGGCAGAAAATGCAGCGTTTTTAAAACGCAGCTGCGTTTTAAAACGCTGGAATTCCCAGCTTTTTCCCAAAACGCAGGTTTTAAAACGGTCCTAGGAAAAAAAAGTTGCGTATTGAAGTGATATCCCAAACGTATTTATAAGGAAAGACCTCCGTTTTTAAAACACCTCCGTTTTTTAAAACGCTGCGTTTTGTAAACGCCGTACCAAACGGGCTCTAAGTCTAAAACAATATACATGTAAAGAATTTATATCGGATATACTCATTCCATTTCTAAATTATTATCATGTTTAACTTTTTTGAATCAAAAAATTATTTTTTAAATAAAAATTCAATGTTTATTTTTTTAAAAAATCATAAAATAAGTACCTTGTAGTACAAAAAAATATTACGAATTACGTATTTTATAATTTATGAAATAAGAAAATATACATCATATTTATATTTGAAAAATAGTCAATGTGATTAAAAAAGAGTAACGCTATGGATACCTAAAGAGTACCAAATTTTTTGCACCAAATAATGTGTCAGCTGATATGGTACAAAAAATAAAATTAAAAATTATAATTAATGCATCAAATTAGCTGCCACATCAGCTGACACATTATTTGGTACAAAAAATTTAATACTCTTTAAATATCTATAACATTACTTATTAAACAAATAAATAAGACAATAATTTAGGAACGAAATGAGTAATATATATGTAGAGGAATCATATATAGCCAAGTATATTACGAACCTATCATTATGCTTTCTTATTTTGATGGATGACAGCCTTTTAATTTTCTTTTCCCATGTGAAACTTGACTAGTTATTATATTATGAAAACATTTTTGAAAATAATGATAAGTAGTGTAACCGGGAAAATAGTCTGTTTTGTAGGCAAGGATAAAGAGAGTTGTTTGCCAGGGACAATACTTTTTATTAGGTTTCATGGTACTCAAATAGGTTAAAAGGAGGAGTTGAATAGTCTATGTCTAATTTTAAAATTATTTTAATAAAATATCTTTACATGAGAGTTAAAAAAATATTTTACAGCGAAAGATTAGTGAAGTATAGAACAAGTTCAGAGTGACTGACCTCGATATAACAAGTTCAGTTGTCTTCAAGATGACTGATTTTGATAAGCCAAGATCAACTATTCTAAAAGTTGTTGGAATTTTTGGAAGCCTTCAATGAAACAGTCAAAGTAATAAAGCAGGAAGTAAATGGACAATGATTTGAAGTGGTTTACACTTTGAATAAGTGCTACGTTCATTACCAAAGTGGTTAGTTTTGGATTTGAAAATGTACACTTTTTTTTTTTCACTAAAATAATTACAAGGATCACTAATGGATCGTGTACAAAAAGGTTTAACCAAGTGTTTATGGGAGAATTGATATCTATAAAAATATAATTTTCTTGTGCTTTGAATGAATTCTCGTGTGCTTTGAATGCTAAGGATTGCAATCAATGAAGAGCAATAAAGACTATGCGTCTAAGTTTAAAGCTCTTCAAAGAGTGATTGACAGAATTAGTTTTGAAGCTTTAAATGCAGTACTAGCTGTGATGAAGATGAAGATTTCAAAGTTGTAGTTGTTGAGATGTCTTCAATGCTTCAACAGAATCTTCAATTTATACTCAGAGAAATTTTTGGAGCCGTTAAAAATCTTCAATCTTGGGGGGAGTTTGAATGCTCTAATCTTGTTGTCCTGTTCTGAGAGGATGTTCTGCAAAGCTCAGGCTGTCACTGAGTATATTCTCCCAAATGTTCTTTTCTGAGGTGAATGCCCAAAATGGAATGAAACATTAAATGATACTTGCAGGTTATCGTTATGTCAAAATCAAGGAGGGATTTTGCTGATAACTTGAGGCATATCTTCAGACAAGTTTTGATCAGACGATCTACAGGTCTTCAACGTTGCTGATGAAGTTTGGCTGGAACGAACTTGGCTGATGACTTGATGGACATAGCTGATATTAAGATGAGTGATATGAACATGACTAATATACAACAGGCCATCCTTTGAAGACTAAGCTATGAATGAAAAGCAATCCTAAGCTATTACAAGCAGTTGTCTAAGTACAAGTTACCACTTTAACAGACACGCAAGTCCATTAGTCACCTTAACTTAAATTTAAGTTATAAATACAAGTAAATCTATATAAAATACAACACTTTTACTTTCCTACTCTTTACTTAAGAATTAAAATTTATGTTTTCTTTATACTCTCTCCATTCGATAATAACGATTCCTTATTGATTTTACACATGTTTAGAAAAAGTAACTAAATATAAATAATTTTTTAATACATTCAAAGTACTCTTTAGCGGTGTAAAAACAATAAATTCTTCTTCAGTTTGCATATTACAGTTAGTAAGGATATTATAGATAATTTACTTAAATAATATTTATAGGAAATAAAAATGAAACACTTATTTTTGAAGTGCAGGGAAAATTTGGTTAAAGCACTTAATTCATTATTGTTTGGCAAATTGGTGCATCTAAACTTATTAAAGACTAGTTATTGAGCCCGTGCTCCGCACATGTTTAATTTGATTTTGAGATTAATTGATACATTTTAAAAAAAATTTGAAAAAATTATTATTATTCAATATCGGCGCTTATTTACTTAATGTCTGATAAAAGTTAAGTGTTGTCTGCAAATCAGTGGTCGTTTATTATAATATTTTCATTTCAGAATAAATATTTTTTATTGGTGGTCAATATATGTATTTTTATTTCTAATCATTTTTTTTTTATTTTTAAGTATCCTTTAATGATATCAAATTGTTGGGTTTTTTGTTTTTTTTTTGTTTTTTCCATCTTGCACTTAATGAAGATATTTTAGAGCCCGTTTGTTCGAGCGTTTTGGTTAAAACGCAGGGTTAAAACGCAGCTTATTCCCTAACTTAGCGTTTCAATGTTGCGGTAGAAAAAGCTGCGTTTTGAAAACGCAGCTGCGTTTTAAAACACTGGAATTCCTAGCTTTTTCCCAAAACGCAGATTTTAAAACGCAGTAGGGAATAAAAAGCTGCGTTTTGACATAATATCCCAAACGCATTTATAAAGAAAAAAGCCGCGTTTTAAATAATCTGCGTTTTAGAAACGCTGCATTTTCAAAACACTGCGTTTTCAAAACGCTACACCAAACGGGCTTTTTAGACATATTGAAGAAAGATAACTTTTTTCTGAGCAAAGGAGAATTGTTGAAGGATTGAATATAATTATATTTTAAAAATAATTTTTGAAAATTATTCAATGATTAGAAAATGTTTAGTTGGATACTATATTTACATATTTTTGATACAATGTCAGTGTGAAAAAAGAAACTTACACAAATATCAACAAAAAAAAAAAGCATCAATTTTGAATGAAATGATTTAAAATTTTCTTTATGTATCACATATTATATACATTATTTTATTACGTCTTATATAAGAATATGAAAACCATAATTTGACATAGAGAGAGTAACATTTATAAAAATAAAAATTAGTTAGTTTAAATTATAAAATGACATATATAATAGTATAATATTTTCTTAAAATCATTACATATAGATAATTAGTTGAGTTGGTTTAAGGTGTATATTTATAATTATAAATAAAGAGTGTGAGTTCAAATCTCATTACAATATTATTTTGTTTTCTTTTAGGAGAATGTATTACTATTAGGTAATACATATTGTTAAACCTATTATTATTATGTATAGTTATTAGGTAATGATTTAAAAATGAAAAGTCATCTCACTCCAAAAGTTAAACTTAGTTGGAGGCTTCAAATTTGAGAGAAATTTAAAGGATGGTGAGGTGTCACTATGTAAGGTATCCTCAAAATATATATATATATATATATATATATATTTGACCAATGTTCGAAAAATCGGCCCAGGCGCCCGCCTAGGCGCTAGGCGCCCCCAAAACGCCGCGCCTAGGGCCAAGTCGGGTAAAAAATCGCCAATGAAAAAAATCGCCGCCTAGGCGCCCGCCTGGCCGCCTAGTCGCCCGCCTGGCCGCCTAGTCGCCCGCCTAGCTGCCTAGCCAAATTGTATTTTTTTTATTTTTAATTATTTTTTAATTATTTTTTTTCAAAAAACAACATCGTTTTGGTTTAAAAAAACAGGAAAACCTAAGTTAAGTAAGTTTGTTTTCCATACTTTATATGTTGTAGTATTGTTATTTTGTTTTAAAGTTTAAATTTTGAAGTTTGGAATGATACTATTGAATTTGGTTTTAATTTTTTACTATTAATCTTGTAATGTGATCATTATTTTAGTTTATTTTGTCCTATTTAGTTATTTACTATTGTTGCAGCAGGTATTGATTATTGAATTAAATTTTAATTTTAACTTTTAATCTTGTAATGTGACCATTACTTTTAGTTTATTTGGTTATATTTAATTATTAATATTGTTGCAGCAAGTATGATATAAATTTATAGTGTAATTATGCCTCAATTTCTAGACCCCGCTTAGGCCCCGACTAGGCCCCTAGGCGCTAGGCCCTGCCCTGGCGCCTAACGCCCACTTAGCAATTTTTAGAACATTGTATTTGACCGGGTTTTGCCTTGCTTTAAAAGTATTATAGATAATTTTCATAAATAACTAATCTAAAAATAGAAAAACGTTATTTATTTTAGAATAACGCAAAATGAAATACTCCAAATAAGTGGGAAGTATATTTTAATGTAACCTTCCAATTTTATAGTAGAACAGCAAAAGAGTTCAGGTATATTATCTTACATATAATAAAGCTAAAGGTTAAAGGATTCCTTTATTAACTCCAAATAAGATCAAGGGCATTTTCGTCATAAAAATATAAAATTCATTTAAAAGGTACAACACTTAGCGTGTTGGGGTGTGACGTGTAGCGTCTATATATTTTATGGTAATTTTTAAAGATTATAGCTAAATGATACTCACTCTTCCTAAAATAAATATTATTTTTAGCAATTTACACACATATTAAGAAAGCTTACAATAATCTATCCTTATTTAAATTTAATTATTTTTGATAAGTTGCAGTAGTATTTTTTTTCTTTTCTCATACCAACCATCTTAAATGGGAGTAGTAAATAAGAACATTTTTGACAAATATGGGCAAATATTTCTTAAAATTCTATATCTATCTATAACTATTATTAAAGCAAACGTCAATGCAGCTTTACCTTCAAATTTTCCCCGCCTAATCCCTTATCCTTTTTAAGCTATCCCCTTTGTGAAATTGTTGTACTATTTTCTAAGTTGTCCCATTTTCAATACACATATTTTAAATTCTTTTGGTCTTACAACAAATTTCAATGAAAATCTTTCAATTACCCCATCTTTAAAAAAAACTATATATTAATGAGATTTTATTTATTTTTACATTGCAAATTATTATAAGTAATTATGATTTCTATTCATATGTCAATTTCAATATTTATCATATTTTAGTTTTGTTCAAAGTAATTCAATTAAAATATTTTCAATTACTTATAACGAGTTTAGAAAATCCTCTTATTATAAACAGATTTTAAAAATAAATTTAATAAAATTGTGTTTCGCACACGTATTGATCTAGTAACTATTACTAAAGTAAAAGTCATATCTACCACGCCGCAGCTAGCTCTTTACGTTTATTTTATTCAATCCAAATCCCTTATTACCTTCTTAAGTTGTCTAATTTGCTGTCCCTTTTAGTAATTTCCTCCTCAATTGTAAGTTGTCCTGTTTTCAATGCACATCTTTTAAGTTCTCATTTCTAAAGGAAATTTTAAGGCACATCTTTCTATTACATATTTAAAAAAACTACTTCTTCCGTCCTTAAATTATTGTCTTGCTTTCTTTTTTTTTTTGTTCGTCTCTAAATAATTGTCTTGTTTGAAATTTTTATTTTTATGACATCACTTTTATCATTTTACCCTAACCTTTTTTTTTTCTCTACTTTAATTATGAGCCACATACATATGGGCATTAACGAAAACTACACATTATACCAATATTGATAATCAGGTCAATTATTTTTTCTTAATCTGTGTGCCGGGTCAAACAAGACAATAATTTAGGGACGGATGAAGTATGTAATAATGAAATGCTATAAAATTTTATACATTACAAATATAATTATAATTAATTTCAGTTTGTATCCAATATTTATCCTATTTTAGTTTTGTACAAAGTATTTCAATTAGTTTTGTACGAGTTTAGAAAATTCTTTTTTATAAACAACTTTTTTGATTTTTTATTAAAATTGTGCATTGCATTGGTACTAATCTAGTGACAAATATTTTCAAGCAAAAATACTTTGCCAAAGTTAAAAGCATCTACAACCTCGTAACCACATGATCCTACTTAAAAACTAGGGGTGAAGGTGGTTCGTTTTGAGCCAAAATCGCAAATCGAACCGCCCCCTAACGGTTTCACATATTTCAAATCGAACCGAACCGTCACAAACTTCAAACCGAACCGAACCGAACCGATCGGTTTGGTTCGGTTTAGTTCGGTTCCGCGGTTTAATTATTTAAATATTTTAAAAAAGAAAAAACTTTTAAATATCAAAAAAATACTTTTAACATAAACTAAATAATTAAAAGTCAAAAAATTAACTTTAAAATTACAATAATTCAATCAAAATGTAGGCAAACAACAATAATTTTCTTATTAAATTCAATTACTAATTACTAATTACTAAATATTATACATATATAAAAATAGAAAAATAAAAATTAAATAGTGGTGGTTCGATTCGATTCGGTTTGGCACCAAAAATCGCAAACCGAACCGAACCGCTCGGTTTATAAAATTTTCAAACCTAAACCGAACCGTCCTAACCGAAAACCGAACCGAACTGGCCGATTCGGTTCGATTCGATTCGATTTGGTGGTTTGGCGGTTCGGACTTACACCCCTATTAAAAACTACGATTTTGTTAAAATACTCCTACGTCTTACAACTCCTATAAATGATTAATTTCTCTCACCTTTGTTTGCATTAGCCATACTTCTTCTATAATTCCTTGCTTGAGTTTCTTCATTTTAAGCTCGATAGACAAACAACACAATATGAATCAAGATCCGCTACATATATTTTTCCTCCCATTATTGGCCCATGGCCATCTGCTACCAATGCTTGACACCGCCAAACTATTCGCTTCCCGGGGTGTCAAAGCCACCATCATCACCACCCCAGGAAATGCCTCCGTCTTCAACAAGGCTTACGACATCTCCCTTCACCTAATCAAATTTCCGGGAACTGAGGTCGGTCTGCCCGAAGGATGCGAGTGTTTCGATAAAGTCACATCACCAGAAATGGTTCCCAAGTTTGGCCAAGCCACCTACATGCTCGAAAAACCAGTGGAGCAACTTCTCCAAGAATTCCGCCCAAATTTCCTAGTAGCCGATGCCTTCTTTCCATGGGCTACTGACGTGGCAGCTAAATTCAATATCCCAAGATTGGTCTTCCATGTCAATTGTATTTTCTCCCAATGTGTTTCTCGTAGCATCATCATCAACAAGCCTTTCAAGAACGCCATTTCGGATGTTGAACCATTTATCATACCCAATCTCCCTCACGAGATTAAGTTTACAAAACTGCAAACCGATGTGCGCGAGCTAGTCGAAGAAGAAACCGACTTTACCAGGTTTCTTAATCAAAAGAACGAGTCTAGTTATCCAGCTACGGAGTTATTTTCAATAGTTGCTACGAGCTTGAACCCGACTATGCTGATCACTTTAGGAACGTCTTGAAGAGGAACAAGACATGGCTTTTAGGGCCGGTTTCCTTATGCAATAGGGAAGTAGAAGATAAAGCACAAAGGGGAAAGAAATCAGACATTGATGAACACGAATGCTTGAAATGGCTGGATTCAAAGAAACCCAATTCGGTCATCTACGTGTGCTTTGGGAGTCATACAAATTTCGCCTACGGTCAGTTGAAGGAGATTGCTAGCGGGATTGAAGCTTCTGAGCAAGACTTCATTTGGGTTGTGAGGAAAGGGGCAAGTGAAGAGTGGCTGCCAGAAGGATTTGAGGAGAGAATGAAAGGGAAAGGGCTAATTATAAGCGGGTGGGCGCCCCAAGTGTTGATTCTTGATCACGAAGCGATTGGGGGATTCGTGACTCATTGCGGGTGGAATTCGATTCTGGAAGGTGTGAGTGCCGGCGTGCCGATGGTGACATGCCCATTTTTTGCGGAGCAGTTTTATAATGAAAAGTTGGTGACGGATGTTTGGAGGAATGGGGTTTCTGCGGGTGTCAAGAAATTTAGCAACGTTTTTGCAAGTGAAGTGGTAATAAAGAGGGGTGGGATGGAGAAGGCGGTGAAGCGAATAATGGTGGGCCAGGAAGCGGAGGAGATAAGGAGCAGAGCCAAGGCACTGAAAGACAAGGCAAAAATGGCTGTTGATGAAGGAGGATCGTCTTACTCTAGTTTGACTGCTTTAATTGAAGAACTGAGTGCTTACGTTTATTCAAAGTGAAGTTTAGATTTGTCTACAATTACTATTGTTATGTTATCTGTCTTTAATCTTTCTCTATTACTAAATGTTTCTAAGCTACTAAAGTTTTAAATTAATAACGACTTTTAGTCTGTACCTTGCACCGGACTTGGAGACTCTATCTCAGAATTTATTTATTTTTTCTTTGCGATAATTGACAACAGCCCTAAGCCATATTCAATTCTCCATTTTTTTTTTCTTGATGTTAAGGCCTAATTCCCGTCAAACTAGTCAGAGGCGATTTCAATTTCAACAACGGGTTTATCGCTATTGAATCTACAACGACCAAGTGGTTTTTTTTTTTTTATGAACTCCCACGTGGTCCTACTTGAAAACTACGATTTGGTTAAATAAAATCATTTTTAAATGTGTTTATATACGTTTTATAAATTCTCTCATCCTTATTTGCATTAGCCATACTTCTTCTATAATTCCTTGCTTGAGTTTCTTCATTTTAAGCTCATAGACAAACAACACAATATGAATCAAGATCCGCTACAAATATTTTTTGTTGGGCCTAAATCAAATCCAGTAAGTTAATTAATAAGTTTGGGTCTAATTAAATATTTAGTAGTTTATTATAGTTGAATAAATGTGAATTCTTATTATAAAAGGATTAGTATTAATTAGACAATCCTTTAAAGGATAGTATTTGTTTAGCTCAATCCTTGATAGGTGTGGATTAACCTAGTTGATGTACTATAAATATGTTGATATTGAAGCTGATTAAGAAGATAAGAGAGTAATAAAATACAGTAAATTGCTGGCCGGTCCATTTTCTGAAACTTTTTTTCTCTCCAGTCCACCCTTTTTTTTTTATCGCTAAATGGCATTTTGAGAATTTTCTTCCTAAAATGCCCTCAACAACATCGTTGCTTCAGATTTGAGATTCAAATTGATGTATAAATGATTTCATGTTGTTAATATAATCTTTCCTCATGTTTGGATATCAATTTCCATGCATAGAGCACGAATTTGATCACAATTTGATTAAATTTGAATTTTTTGAGTTCATCTCGTTTTTCTTTGTTCTTGAGCTGTTTTGGCCACTTTAATCTATGTTTAAAGCTTCGAATTTGTTTAAAATCAATCCCATATTGTTATCCTAACTTAGTACTACATTTGTGCACAATTTTTCTACCAAAAAATACTATTTTCGAGATCAAAATCGAGCTTGGCAGTGTGCTGTCCGAAAACAGAGGGAGATGTTCTTGGACTGATTTTGGGACTTTAATCAATGATTTGAGTTTGAATTTTGTATAATATCATTAGCATACTGTTATAGGAAGTCAATATCATGTTTGTATGTAAATTTCCCAACAAAAAACAACAATTTTGATCGATTTTGATATTATATTAAATTGGGCATCGGGATGCCTTAAATTGGGCATCGGGATGCCTAAAATTGGGCATCGTGATGCCTTAAATTGGGCATCGGGATGCCTTTAATTCGCCAATCGCAGTATGCTAGGCAACGCAACGGGGATCAACCTTTGTAACACCTTAATTCCATCTTCATCTCTACCAATCTTCTGCCCTGGAACAATAAGATTACAAACAGGATTGCTTTCCTCCATACCAAAATGACTCAAAACTTCAGCTGCATATTTTCTTTGGCATATAAATACACCATCAGACCTTTGTAACACCTCAATTCCAAGAAAGAATCTCATCTTTCCCAAATCAGTCATGTCAAACTCCCTTTTCATGGAACATTTGAACTCACACAACATATCTTCATCATCACTAGTAAACAACAGATTATCAACATAAATACTAACAATGAGAATTTTACCTCCCTTTTTCTTAACAAAGAGTGTGTGCTCACTTAGACTCCTTTCGAAACCTTCGTTGATGAAATAGGACTCTATCCGACTAAACCAAGCTCTAGGTGCTTGTTTTAATCTGTAAAGAGCCTTTTGCAGCTTGTACACCATTTTCTCACTTTCTTTCTTCTCATATCCCTTTGGCTGCTCCACAAAAACATCCTCTTTTAATTCCTCATGTAAGAACGCAGACTTGACATTTAATTGATAAAGATTCTAGCCTTTTTGAGCGGCAGAAGCTATGATCATCCTTACTGTATCCATCCTAGCCACAGGTGCATATACCTCTTTATAGTTAATTCCATGCTGCTGGGAGTAGACCTTCAGCACCAGTCTTGCTTTGTATTTGTCGACTTCACCAAGCTCATTTAGCTTGGTTTTGCAGACCCATGACACTCCTATTTTCTTAGCTCTAGTAGGTAGTTCTACTAGCTGCCAGGTCTAATTTTTTTCAATGGATTTGATTTCTTCATCCATGGCTAGCTTCCATTTTAAGCTTTTAACTGCTTCCTCGAAACTTGATGGATCAGATGACACCATACGTGCCATGTTTGCTTCATCTTCTTCTGACAGACCTTCACCAGATGTGTAGTCTATCATCCATACTAGAGGATGTCGATTTCTACCCTCCTTTGCTATCAAATACTCTTCAGCAACTGCGCGTCATCATTCTCAGCTCTATTCGTGTCTTGTACTACTTCTGTTTCTTCATTTGTATTTCTTTCAATGTTCTCTTCCCATTCTAATTCCATCAACTCTTCTTCATAGCTTGCATCCCAATCCCACACAAAATTTTCATCAAAGACCACATCACGGCTCACAATGATTTTCTTGGCAATTGGATCAAACGTTATGTACCCTTTAGTTTCATCATGGACCCCAAGTAGTACGCAGCTCACACTTTTATCTCCAAGCTTGGTTCTCTTAGCATCTGGTATGTGGACATGTCCCACATAACCAAAACGCTCGAAAATGCTCCACTGATGGTTTTTCTCCGCTCCATGCCTCATCTGGGGTCATGTCTTTCACAGCTAAGGTAGGTGATCGATTCAAGACATGAACTGCCCACCGAATAGCTTCAGGCCAAAAAGGCTTAGGTACTTTCTTCTCTGAAAGTGTAGCTCTCACTAAATTCATCATTGTACGATTCTTGCGCTCGGCCACCCCATTTTGCTGTGGGGTGTAAGCTGCAGTCAATTGTCTCTTCACCCCATGTTGCTTACAAAAATCTTTGTACTCTGTAGAATTAAACTCTCTTCCTCTATCTGTTCTCAAGCATTTAATAGGCATTCCAATTTCTTTTTCCACAAGCATTTTGAAACACTTAAAATGATAGAAACACTACTAGAAACACGCTAATCACTGTCGGATATTTTGTATTTTCTGTCAGATTTCCGACAGTAATTCTAAAATATCTGGCGGGATAATAATTACTGTCGGATAAGTTCCGACAGTAATTATCCGACAGTAATATCAAAATATTCTTCGAATATGCCCTTGCCATCCAACAGTAAATACTGTCGGATATGTCCGACATTAATATTCCGACAGTAATTCAGGAATATTCTTCGAATATTCCCTTTTTAAAAGTCTCAGAAAATTGTTGTTAGTATTACTATCGGATATCCGATAGTAATTTCCGACAGAAAATTACTGTCGGAAATTACTGTCGGATGTCCAACAGTAATGATGAAAATATAACCATAAACGAACAGCTTCTCCCCCTATTCGCGAATAGTCTTTCACTCACGCACACACACACACACATACACACACACACACACACACACTCTCTCTCTCTCTCTCTCTCCATCTCAGCAGCCGTCTCCGTCTCCTTCCACCACCGTCGCCGTCCGTCGCCGCCGTCTCCCTTTCACTCACACACACACACACACACACACACACACACACACACTCTCTCCCTCTCTCTCTCTCTCTAGATCTCTCCATCTCTCTCTCTCTTTAGATCTGTTTCCCCGTCTCCCTCTCTTTCTCTCTCTATCTCACTCTCTTCTCCATCAATCCACGCCGCGCCGGCTGCCGCCCTCTGGCCACAGGTAATACCCTTTTCATTTTATTTTATTTTCCTTTTTTAGTTTATTTATTTATTTAATTTTTTTAGTTTATTTATTTATTTAATTTTATTGTTAATAGCACTGCCAAGCCGGAACCACCACTACCGCCACTGCCGCCCTTTTTTCAGTATTTGTCCCCCAATTTTCAGGTAATTTGTATTAATTTTGTAATTTTTGTATATTTATATATTTTCTATTTTTGATGTAATTAATCTGTATTTTTTTGTTATTAATTTGTAATTAATTTTATTGTAATTAATCTGTATTTTTGATGTAATTAATCTGTATTTTTTTGTTATTAATTTTTTTTCTCTTTTTGAAACTTTTTGTAAATAATCTGTATTTAGTGTGTGTACAGTGTATAACCGTATTATGACTAATTAGTGGGGGTGGGAGTATTTGTGATTAATTTTGATGAACTTGTAATTTGCATGTTATTTTACGTTTTAAAGGATTTAGTTGGGATATTTATGTTAGTTATGATTTAGTTGTGATACTTATGTTATTTTTGTAATTTGTATGCTATTTTTATATTATAAATGCCTCAGTGTATTAGATTTGTATGCAATTGTTGTTTAATAGAGATGTTTGGTGTATCAGCATATCATAAGTAAATAAAATGATCAAATAAACGTGTATGCGAACAAAATAGTGAGAAGACTTAGACTTGTAAATAAACAAGGCTAACACTACTAGGTTAGTTCAATTATTTATGTAATTGATCATTAGTTGCATAGTGATCAAGATTGTTAGATTGAGTTAGCCTATCTAAATCCTAAACTTTAAATCCTAAACTTTAAGCCTTAAACTTTAAATCCTAGCTATCACACTCATCCACCAATGTGCAATAGATTTGATGTTTTTTTTTCCTTATATTTCGTTCTAGAAAGTTCAAGTCCAAGAAGTCAAATTAAAATTAGTATGATACCAAGTGTTTGGCCAAAGGCAAGTTCAATGTAACGTACGCGCATAATGAAGAAATCGTAATTGACAAGAAAAACAATTAAACACCCTCCAAATGAGCCAAATATGCATTACTCCGCTAACAAAGAAGAAATAAATAAATATATATGTACTGGACAAGTCTAATTCATCCTATAAGGGGTCTTACTCTTACCCGGACCTCATCTATGACTATGACCGACCCATATACACAAAAAAAGGGTTCTACCTATAGCCAACCAGCCACTCCAATCTCCACAAAGCAATATTTAACAAAGACCCACTTTCTATTATTAATGTGAGAACCTCAACCCACCGCCACAACCCTAAACCCTATTTAAACCCGGCCTAAACCATATCTAAACTCTAAACATTATCTAAACCCTACCCTAATCCTATTTAAACCCTAAACTATATCTAAACCCTAAACCCTATCTAAACCCTAAATACTAAACTCTAAATACTAAACCCTAAACCATATTTAAACGCTAAACGCTAAACACTAAATCCTATCTAAACCCTATACCCTAAATCCTAAACACTAATGTTAATCCTAAACCACATCCTTAAACTCTAAACCGCAAACACCAACCCTATACCATAACTCTAGTCACAACCTTAAACCCTACTCTTGATCCTAAACCACGAGCTTAACCTTAAAACCTAACCCTAAAACCTAACCTAACCCTAAACTATACCCTTTACCTTAAACCGAAACCCTTAAACCTAACCTTAACCCTACTTTAACCCTAAACCATACCCTTAACCCCAACCTTTACCCTTAATCACAACCTTAAATTCTAAACCCCAACCTAAACCTTAAACTGGACCCTTAAACCTTAAACCCTAAACCTAAACTGGACCCTCAAACCTTAACCCTAAACACTACCCTTAACCTAAAATCTAACGCTAAACCACACCCTTAAACTGAAAACCTGACTTTTATCCCCAATCCTAAACCTAATGTTAATCCTAAACCACATCCTTAAACTCTAAACCGCAAACACCAACCCTATACCATAGCTCTAGTAACAACCTTAAACCCTACTCTTGATCCTAAACCACGAACTTAACCTTAAAACCTAACCCTATAACCTAACCTAACCCTAAACTATACCCTTTACCTTAAACCAAAACCCTTAAACCTAACCTTAACCCTACTTTAACCCTAAACCATACCCTTAACCCCAACCTTTACCCTTAATCACAACCTTACATTCTAAACCCCAACCTAAACCCTAAACTGGACCCTTAAACCTTAAACCCTAAACCTAAACTGGACCCTCAAACCTTAACCCTAAACGCTACCCTTAACCTAAAATCTAACGCTAAACCACATCCTTAAACTTAAAACCTAACTCTTATCCCTAATCCTAAACCTAATGTTAATCCTAAACCACATCCTTAAACCCTAAACCGCAAACACCAACCCTATACCATAACTCTAGTCACAACCTTAAACCCTACTCTTGATCTTAAACCACGACCTTAACCTTAAAACCTAACCTAACCCTAAACTATACCCTTTACTATTAAACCGAAACCCTTAAACCTAACCTTAACCCTACTTTAACCCTAAACCATACCCTTAACCCCAACCTTTACCCTTAATCACAACCTTAAATTCTAAACCCCAACCTAAACCCTAAATTAGACCCTTAAACCTTAAACTCTAAACCATATCTAAACCCTAAATACTAAACCCTATCTAAACCCTAAACCATATACGCTAAACACTAAACCTTATCTAAACCCCCTAAACCCATTCTAAACCCTAAACTCTAAACCCTATCTAAACCTTAAACACTAAACCCTATTTAAACCCTAAACCATATCTAAACCCTAAACACTATCTAAACACTACTAGAAACACGCTAATTACTGTCGGAATATTTATTGTCGGAATTTTCCGACAGTAATTTCTGTCGGAAATTGGGAAATTACTGTCGGTATTTCTGACAGTAATGTCACATTTTTGGCGGGATAAATATTACTGTCGGAAATAATCCGACAGTAAATATCCGACAGTAATACAGGTATATTCTCAGAATATACCTTTTCATCCGACAGTAATTACTGTCGGACTATCCGACGATAATATTCCGCGAATTGCATCGTCGAATTTTCGAGATTAACATTCGTCGGAACCGATAAATCTCCGACGTATGTCGACGGAGTATTTCTCGGAGTTATCCGACAATAAATTGAAATTTAACCCCTAAATCGAACAGCCCTCCCCAAATCACATACTCCTCGATCTCTCTCTCTCTTACTCTCTCTCTCTCTCTCGCTTACACTCCTCTCTCTTCCTCCAAGGCCTCCGCCGCCCCACCGTCACCACCGCCTCGAGCCATCGCCACCGCCCACTCCGGGCGTGCCCTCCCAAATCACATACTCCTCGATCTCTCTCTCTTACTCTCTCTCTCTCTCTCTCGGTTTACACTCCCTCTCTCTTCCTTCAACGCCTCCGCCGCCCCACCGTCACCACCGCTCCACCGTCGCCACCACCCTCCGGGCGTGCTCTCTCTCGTTCACTAGTCTCGCCACCGCCTCCACCCCGCCGCGACACCGTCTCTCTCTCAAACCCTAGGTATATAATTTTTTAATTTTTAATTTTTGTGTTTAATTTATGTTTTGTTTTAACCTAGATTTTTAATTTGTTGTTTATATATATATATATATTTTTTTTTAGTCCGCCGCGCCACCGCCGTGCCACCGCCGCGCCACCGCCACCCTCTCGCTCTCCTTGCGCCACCGCCACCGCCACCCTCTCTCTCTCTCTCCTAGGTAATTTCTATCCATCAACGAAAATTCATCGAAATGCTTACTAATGAGTAGGTCCATGTTAGATTTAGGTTATAAAGGTTGGATTTAGATAACAAATTTTATTTGCTTTTGATTTGTTTGAGGAGCATGATGGAGCCTTTTAAAGTTGTGCATCTTTTTACATGTTCGATTTGTGCATGTTGAATATTCTAAGATATTTAATAGATATGAGTGGTGTAGAATTGTGGAGGTCCATGTGCTTTGTATAAGTTAAAAAACCTATCTGTTTCGAGCAACTTGATTATCCTTTTCATTTGTGCCATTCGTCAAAAGGGTGCACCAATTAATGCGTATTTGTTTATGTTTGTGTACTTCTTTGTACTTCTGTTGTAGTCTTGAATCATGTTTACTTGTCCTCCACATCGACATTATAATCTCATTAGAGTTTCTCCTTTTGATTTTCTTATTCAATCTCTCTCTCTCTCACACACACACACACACAAAAACTCTAATTGCTTGATGATAGGGTTGACTGTTAACTCGACCTAGCCATCATTCTTGTGTTCGGAGCCGGGTTAAGTGAACCCATAAGAAGGGACAAATTATGCATAAATAATCACATACATGTAGATGGAGATCGTTTGTTGGTCATTACACAATATACATGTATTGGCTTTGGAGTTAAGCGAATAGATGTTATGGAGATGGAGATATTGGTTTATGTCTAGGAAGATTATTACGGCTTGTTCGATGTTACGGCTTGTTTAAATTTCCTAATAATAATAATAATAATAATTGTTATTGTTACACGATAATATCAATGATTACATTATTTGATTGTAGTTAGAGTAATGTTGAGAGATGTTATAATACTTCATGCCATATATATGCCCTAGTTTATTATTAGGGTGTTTGAATAATCGTGTGCTTGTGTGCTTGTGGTACATAGTCTCATGTCTACTTGGTGCTTGAAAATGAGTCTCATGTCTACTTGGTGCTTGTAGCTAATAGCTTTCAAGCGTATATGGAATGTACACTTGAGGTCAGGCCTTTCTTTTCTTTTTTTCTTTTTAGGTTTAGTGGCTTCTTAAGGTGAGGTGATATGCGAGTTCTATCTAGTAACCTTGATTTCTTCTTTGTTTTAGGTGTTTCAGCAGTTATCGACATGTTGGTGTTTATAATAGTGGTCTTGGTCCTTAATGATTTCTGTTTGTCTTGGATCACGGTCGCCATCTAGTTGGTGTTTATAATAGTGGTGTTGGTGATGAGTATTCGGCCATGATTAGTACCTTGGTAAACATATTTAATTTGGACTAGGTGAGAGAGTGCTCTTCTCTTGGTTTATAGCTTAGTTTTTATGTTTGTCTAGTGGTTCATTGTGTAGGTTATTTGCCGTCTTCTCAAGACTGCGATGATTTTGCGTTGTTTTATTCATGAACTTCATGGGGAAAGGAAAGGAGAGGGAAAGAGTGCGATAGTATGCATGTAATGTCGATCATATCTCGCTTTTTTAATTTGAAACTTTTTAGATTTTTCGGTTGAGTACCATGGTTATGTTTTTATAGTTCAACTTATAGTATATTATTACATTTTTAAAAATATGATTATTATTAATCTTAGATGTTTAGATCTCTTGTTGTTGGCTACAATATTCGTTAATCTTAGATGTATAGATCTACTGTTGTTGGTATAATGACACGGTTGCCCTTAGAACCCGGCGTGCATGATATTTGTGTTGAGTTGAGAATTGAGAGTATTATGTTGATATTCATGCCTTAGTTGAACCACTTAATGTGTTTCACTTCCCTTTAGAGATTTAATGTCTCTATTGTATGCTGTAGCGGGATGGCACGAACTAGGAAGACCGCCAGATGTCGGTTATGCATCCGATCTTATTTCAACTCGACACGCATTACGAGAACCGAGAGAACTTGAGGACCAACTGAATGTGGCCCTAGGTGAGACACCCCGAGTGGAGCAAGTGACCCCACCGAACCCTCGCACCTACCCAAGACTCCAATAGGGAATGTAATCATTGAGAGTGTATTACACTCTATGTTTCGACTAGCATGTGTAGTATGTGGTATTGGTATCCAATGATACCGATCCGTTCCGTTGAATGTATTTAGAGTTCGAAACTTTTATTATTATTTATGTTGACCTTGTGACTTATTGACGTGAATAGTGCATCACGAGCATGTTAACTTGGGATTCCGTTAGCTTTTTATATTGTTGGCTGATGATGGGATGTAAGCTAATAAATCAACTTTGACTTAAATCAATTAAACATATATTTCATCGATGATCATTCATTAATAAATTATAATATCTGGACACCAGTCGCACTTCGGTGGTTCTTAAAGTTATCAAACTTTAAGAATGGACGGGTAGAACAAAAGGATATTATTTTTCATTAATGAATTTCGCTTGTTTCTTTACCCTATAAAGTTTCATAAATTTCCCTTAATCACAACCTTAAATTCTAAACCCCAACCTAAACCCTAAATTGGACCCTTAAACAACCCTAAACCATATCTAAACCGTATCCAGTTAAAATTAATCAAATATATTTATCTTTAAAAAAATCAAGTTTTTAGAAAATTAGGATGTAAGCTATATAAGAAATCAACTTTGACTTAAATCAATTAAACATATATTTCATCGATGATCATTCATTAATAAATTATAATATCTGGACACCAGTCGCACTTCGGTGGTTCTTAAAGTTATCAAACTTTAAGAATGGACGGGTAGAACAAAAGGATATTATTTTTCATTAATGAATTTCGCTTGTTTCTTTACCCTATAAAGTTTCATAAATTTCCTTTAATCACAACCTTAAATTCTAAACCCCAACCTAAACCCTAAATTGGACCCTTAAACAGCCCTAAACCATATCTAAACCGTATCCAGTTAAAATTAATCAAATATATTTATCTTTAAAAAAAAAATCAAGTTTTTAGAAAATTAGGATGTAAGCTAAGAAATCAACTTTGACTTAAATCAATTAAACATATATTTCATCGATGATCATTCATTAATAAATTATAATATCTGGACACCGCGCACTTCGGTGGTTCTTAAAGTTATCAAACTTTAAGAATGGACGGGTAGAACAAAAGGATATTATTTTTCATTAATGAATTTCGCTTGTTTCTTTACCCTATAAACACTAAACCCTATCTAAACCCCTAAACCCGATCTAAACCCTAAATTCTAAATCATATCTAAACCCTAAACACTCAACTCTATCTAAACCCCCAAAACTCTATATAAACCCTAAACCATGCCTAAACCCTAAATATTATCTAAATCGGTATCTATCATTATATTCGTCATTCCGGATCTAAAGCGATCGTCCCAAATTTCCCACATCAATGTAGGTTTATTGGATTCAAGATGGGAGATCCTTCAATTGAAGTATCTCTTTCATTCGGAGCAATTACTAGATAAAATTTGTGTACGTCGTCGTTAATTATCTCCGCCGAATTAAGCTTATTTAAGAAGAGGAATTCTTGAAAGCATCCAAGGACAACGGAGATGCTATTCTTTATGTCGTTGATAGCTGTCCGTCCTTTCATAGATCCCAAATATTGCTCGTGAAGAAGAGTTCTCGGCACTTGGGACTGACCTCAAAAGGGTTGAAAACTATTCTTATGCCGGAGATGCTACTAAGTTTTGTTAAAGCTTAGTCTTAACTCCGTGTAAGGATACTTTGCAATCCTTGTGAGCTCACTCCCAAAGAAAACTCTTTTCACCAAAGAATATTTTTAGGCTTCAATGAACGATGGAGAGTCAACGACATAGGGAATTACAAAACTCCGTTGCCCTTGGATGCTTTCAAGAATTCCTCTTCTTAAATATTCTTAATTCGGCGGCGAGATAATTAACGACGACGTACACAAATTTTATCTAGTAATTGCTCCACGGCGAATGAAAGAGGTACTTCAATTGAATGATCTCCCATCTTGAATCCAATAAACCTACATTGATGTGGGAAATTTGGGACGATCACTTTAGATCCGGGTTTGACGAGTATGATGATAGATACCGATTTAGATAATATTTAGGGTTTAGTGATGTAACAGCGTGATGTCGACCGATGAATTGTGATTACCGTAATAAGTGTATTTTTCTCATACTAATCATTTGTTGCTTAATAGGAGTTATGTCGATCGACGATCGCAGTTGGATGTATAATCGGAGGTTGCCGAATCGTAGTGGTATTACGATGAGTTCATTAGAGGTTTGAAGAGTTTTATCGAATTTGCTCTAGCGAACCCCAAATACATGAGTGGTAACAACATAAGGTGTCCATGTGATGGCTGCAAAAATCGAAAGTACTTCCTTCGATGATTGTGGAGAAGCACCTTCTCCAAGACGGGTTTCAAGTTGGGTACAAGCGGTGGGTAGCTCACGGTGAGCAAATCGAGTAGTGTCTAGGCCGGAAAGTAACCAGAGGATTCTGTACGTGAACCCGAACCGGTAAATACGAGTGTGAACGATGAACCATTTCGTGGTATGGAAGATATGGTTAGGGATGTTGTGGTCCTCATTTTGACCGGTCGGAGAACGCACGTCAAGAGGAGCCAAATCCCGCAGCCTAGTAAGTTCATTGAAGCTATGGAGTCCGCAACGGAGAAGTTGTATCCTGGCTCGAGCGCACCGTTTTGGAGACCGTGGTGAGTTCCTAAACATCAAGTCGATTGCAATATTAGTCAATCTGGTTTCAATCGTCTTATGAAAGCACCGAAAAAGCTTTGCCGAAAGGGAATAAGATGCCGAGAACTTCTATCGACAAAGAAGATGGTTGGGCATATTGGGTTGAAATATGAGAAGATTGATGCGTGCAAGAATGATTGCATGCTTTTCTACAAGGAAGATTCAAACCTGAAAGAATGTTCCGTGTGTGGCCATGATCGATATAAGCCGAAACGGAGGGCGTTCAAACGCAAGAAGAATGAACCTTATAAGCGGTTGCGTTACTTGCCGTTGACTCGAGATTGCAACGCCCTACGCGTCTAAAGCTAATTCGAAGCTATGCGTTGGCACAAAGAAAGCCGCGCGAGGATGGCGTGTTGACTCATCCGTCGGACGGCTTGGCTTGGAAACAATTTGATGCAACCCATCCCGACTTTGCCGAAGCTAGAAATATCGTTGTGCATATGCGCGGATGGTTTTACTCCTTTCGGGCCTGGGGCGAAGTCCTACTCTTGTTGGCCGGTTATAGCTACCGTGTACAATCTTCCACCGTGGTTGTGTATGAGTGATCCTTATATGTTCTTGTCACTGTTCATACCGGACCGACTAGCCCTGGCAAGAACATTGATGTTTATCTCCGCCCTTTGATTGACGAGTTGAAAATGCTCGGGAAGACGGAGTGGAAACATGGGATGCATTCAAAAAGAAAATTTTAAAATGAAAGCCGCGTTGATGTGGACGGTGAATGACTTCCCCGCCTACGGGATGTTATCGGGTTGGAGCACACATGGGAAGCTTGCATGTCCTATCGTATGGATGACACTAAGTCGTTCACACTCGAGCACTCTCGTAAACCTTGTTGGTTTGATTGTCATCGTCAATTTCTACCGGATGACCACCCTTTTAGATCACGTGGCAATTCACCAAGAATAGGGTTGAGCGTGATGAGGCGCCTAGACGTTTGAGCGGTGAAGCTGTTTATGAAAAGGTGTCTAAACTACGAAGACCGGTGGGGAAGATGTATGCAAAGGATAGATCGAGATTTTGGTGTAAAGCATAATTGGACCAAAAAGAGTATATTCGGGAGTTGCCTTATTGGAAAGATAATTTGATACGCCATAATCTTGACGTCATGCACATTGAGAAGAATGTGTTTGACAATATTTTTAACACCATTATGGATTGGAGGGCAACTACCAAGGACACACCCAAAGCCCGAATGGACATGAAAGACATATGTAAGCGGCCTGCCTTGGAGCTAAAAGAGGTCAATGGTAAAACAAAGGAAACCGTCGCTCCATACGTGCTAACCAAGGAACAAAGACTTCTAGTGTTGAAGTGGTTGAAGGGATTGAGGCTTCCAGACGGTTACGCTTCTAACATCGGAAATTGTGTAAATGTAGACGAAGGAAAGGTTCATGGTTTGAAGAGTCATGATTGTCACGTGTTACCGAACAGTTACTTCCTATTGCGCTTAGAGACTTGTTGCCCGACAATATATGGATTGCGTTAACCGAGCCGAGTGAATCATTCGAGCGTTATCATCCAAAGACTCGCGGGTTGATGACATGAGAAGACTCGAAGCGAGCATTGTCGTGACGATTTGCAAACTTGAGAAGATCTTTCCTCCGTCTTTTTTGATTCTATGGAGCATTTACCGGTCCACTTGGCATATGAAGCTAGGGTTGGGGGTCCAGTTCAATACGATGGATGTATCCATTTGAGAGGTAATAACTCGTCTCATAATAATCGTTTTCATGATCTATAACATATTTAAAAGTCGGTTATAGATTGAGTAACATTTTTTTGTCATTCATTAATGAATTAGGTATCTCGGTCATTTGAAAAGGAAGATGAGAAACAGGCAAAGGTTGAGGCCTCAATATGCGAGGCTATTATTATAGAGGAAATTGTTGCCTTTGCCGCGCAATATTTTCATCCCGATATTGAAACGAGATTGACTCGGGTTGGGCGCAATTACGATGGTGGAGAGCCCGATGTCAATGAGGACATCTCGTATTTAATGCTCCGGTCGGCCACTCGGTAAACCGGTTAAGACTCGAATGCTAAGCAATAAGGAGTATGAAGTCGCGAGACTCTATATACTCCTTAATTGTCCCGAGGTTGAGGAATATCTCAAGTAAGTTAATTATCAATTTCATTTAATTTTAGATAGTCGTCGATTCAAATTAAAGTTGCAAGATGCACAAATAACTCGTATAAACTCTAAACCTAATGCAAGTATGTTCGAAGATCAAGCCGAGATGATATATCCGACGAATTGCGAGATATCGTGACAGAAAGAGTTTCCGTCGTGGTTACGCAAATATGTAAATATCATTTCCTGGCTCGATTTATATGTAGACCTCTTATTAATGGCTCACCATTAAAAATGTCTATTATGCAATACTTTTCGGTTTTGGAGCATCCTAATGACCCGCGAGTCGCGAGATTATCTCACATATCCGCAAATCCGTTGATGAGAGTTACTATATACAACGGATATTATGTGAATGGCTATGTCTTCCATACAAAGGAATACGGGAGGGAAAACAAACAGATAACAGCGGTGTCAATCTTAAAGGCAACCTTGACTATTATGGTGTCCTTAAAGAAGTCATCGAGTTACGATATCTCGGGAGGAAAAATATAGTCCTATTCAATTGTGATCGGCGAGACGCCGTGCGAGGTATAAAAAGCACGACTTGTTTGACCTAATCGATGTGAAGCACACGTCTAGACATGCGGGTGATGATGTGTTTATCTTAGCATCACAAGCACAACAAGTCTACATGACACCATACCCTTATCGGCGAGCCGATGAGAGGGATGGGGTCGTTTGGAAGACCAAGGCCGAAGCACTATTGATATAGCATATCGGTCGACGACATAACTACGTAATCGTCACTAGAAGGATGTTATCAAGAGGATGAAATGCCCATACCTCCCGTTGTATCTTCGATAGTCATCCAATGGATGAAATGCTCGTGCCTCCCTTGGGCCTGGAGATAGTATTGCCCGTTGATTTGCCACCTCCTTCCCCGTCCGAAGACGAAATCCCGATTATTGAAGGTGATGCGAAGAAGACGAGGTAATGAAGGTGAAGAGGATTGGATGTCCGAGGATGAGACGAAGAAGAACTTGAGTTTTGTAGTAGCGACTCAAACGCCGAGACCGGAGAATCGAGAATGAAGAAAATGCAAACACCGAGAATGAAGACTCGAGTAGTCTTGCAATATGTACCGTTTAGGCTCTTTTATTTTTGTTAGAAAGTAAATGTCATGTGTAGAACGCTATTTGTATGTTACTTGTTATCATGAAGATGAGAGATTTTAATTTATGTTATGTATTTTAACTTAATTGTCATCTAAACTTAGCGTTAATTGTCAACATTAATATACTAATTTATATATAGACATGTCGACGAGCCGGTAGAGGTAGGAGTCGGACACCTAAGGTCCGACTTCTACCTACATGCATTACGGGTACACCTACTGTACTGCAGGAGGAGCCGATCCCGACTTGGATCGGCCCGAGGATGCACCCGACTCTCCCCACGAGCCGATGAGCGGGCCGGGTCCTCATCGACTCCAGATCATGGACACGCGAAGATGGTCGGATTATCGTTACCATCTCCCTTTGCGAAGTAATAATATTTCGCTTTAAAATTTTAATGCTTGTACGACATTGGTTACATGTTAATTGCATATTTGTATAATATATTTGTTTAATATTTGTCGTTTGCGGGCGGGTATCCCGATCCGACCCGCTTCCTTGGACGTATCCTCGCAGATGAGGCACGAGGAGTACCGCCACATTACTCTAGCGTGCCTACGGCGACCCGAGACCATGGTGGGATGATTTTAGGGTAAGGATTCTAAGGATATATAAAATATGTTAATGTTTAATAATTTAATAATTTCTATCAAAGTTTATAATTAATATGTTTAAATTGGTTAAACTTGCACTTCATTATTGTTGGCCCGCGCACTCGACGCCGAGGCGCACGAGGCGTTTAGGTTGATGTGCGCGAAGAAGTTCCGCGACCGGATTTACGGCATGAAGAGGGCGTGACCGAGAGGAGGGTGAGGGCTCCAAATTTCATCGATGATGTTCGGCGCCGTAAGTACATTATAATAATATACTTGATTTAATTTCATTCCTTAAATAGATGAGAGATTTTGTATATATTGTATCTCTATAACAATTTTAACATTTTCACAGTATACCGAGGGTTGGGATTCCGATGACGCTAGAGCCGCCGATCGCAACAGCAATAGGCCGAGCGGCACGGGGAGGGGTGAAGCACACCTCGGGTCGATCAACACCTCCGAGCACCACTTGCGCATGGTAAGGACTTTAATGTGTTGTATTGTAATTAATTAATACATGCTTTAATTGTTTTAGCGGTGCTTTAAATTGTTTTGTTGGGTAGCCATGTGGATGCTATGAAATCCATGGTGAAAGCAGGCACTAATCGGGCAAATATGTTGTTTTATAAGGGGTTTGAGTGTAAATGTAGAGTTTTAGAAGGGTTTGAGTGAAATTAGGCCTTTATGAATTCATCAAAACATACATATTATATGTTATTGTTTTACTTATGATTTAAATTGATTTGTTGGGTAGCCATGTGGATGCTATGAAATCCATGGCTGAAAGCAGGGCACCGGTAACAATTAGGTTGTTTTAGAAGGGGATTGGGTGTAAATGAGTAGTTTTAGAAGGGTTTGAGTGTCAATAGGCTGTTTGAGAAGGGTTTGAATGTCAATAGGCCTTTATGAATTCCTCAAAACATACATATTATATGTTATTGTTTTACTTATGATTTAAATTGATTTGTTGGGTAGCCATGTGGATGCTATGAAATCCATGGTCGAAAGCAGGCACCGGTAACAATTAGGTTGTTTTAGAAGGGGATTGGGTGTAAATGTACTGTTTTAGAAGGGTTTGAGTGTCAATAGGTCGTTTTAGAAGGGTTTGAATGTCAATAGGCTGTTTTAGAAGGGTTTGAGTGTAAATAGGCCTTTATGAATTCCTCAAAACACACATATTATATGTTATTGTTTTACTTATGATTTAAATTGATTTGTTGGGTAGCCATGTGGATGCTATGAAATCCATGGTCAAAGGCACCGGTAACAATTAGGTTGTTTTAGAAGGGTTTGAGTGTAAATAGGTTGTTTTAGAAGGGTTTGAGTGTACAAAAGCCTTTATGAAAGGGTTTTTCAGTTTAAATAGGTTGCTTTAGAAGGGTTTGAGTGCAAATAGGTTATTTTCGAAGGTTCCGAGTGTAAATAAGTTGTTTTAGAAGGGTTTGAGGGTCAATAGACTATTTTATAACGATTTGAGTCTTAATAGGTTGTTATGAGAATGAATTGAGTTCAAATAGGTTGTCTTAGTAGGGTTTGAGTGTATATATAGGCCGTTTTTATTGTTTTCTTATAAGTTGATCGTGTTATAGCTTACTATGTGTTCTTTGCTAATTTTAATTCATTATATTTGTAGAATCAATACTACGGTACCGAGGTACCGATGACCGATTTATTTGCCGCGACCCACACCACTCGCTCCTCCCGGTGCCGATTCGCCTTGTCTTTGTCGATGAGACGCAGAGAGAGCATTTGTAAGTATTACTTAAAATATTTTAATTCTATTTTGTTTATTAGTTAATGGTAAATGTTAATATTAATGTTAAAATGTTTTTTGTGACACGAGAGCCTATAAGGACTCTATGTCCACGCAGTCGCCGAGGGCTTGTCAGACGACCCCGAGGTGCAGACGCCATTTGTCTCCGACATTTGGCATTCGGTCACCGGAGTCAAGGAAGAAGAGGGAGATCGCTCTACGGCTTTGGTGACCACGGCGCGGCTTAGACCAGTGGATCGACTTCTTCCTCGGCGACCACGTCTTCCGCCCTCGGAACCGCGCCTACCGAGCGTGCCCCGCTCGAGAAGACGCGCACTCTCGAGCGCTTGCAAAGAAGAGCCGAGGAGGCGCAGCAGACGCGGATGGAGAGCAGATGCAGCAGCAGGAGGAGCAGATGCGGCAAGCGAAAACAGAGCACTGCGACGATCGGTTATGGGGAAGAAGAAGAAGAAAAGCAGCACCTACTAGGCGTATTTTATTTGACCCCCTCCACAGACCCTCCACAAGAGATACATTTATTTTAGTACGTAATATATTTTAATTTGTATATATATTAATTTTAATTTAGTTTATGTTTTAGTTGTTAATTAGTTTTATTGCAAAGGTGGTGTGTGTGATTTGTGTATATATAATTGTTATATCGTGTGCAAAAAACAAATTTAAAAATTTCAAATTTTATTTTTTATTTTAATTAGTAATTATCGTCGGAACTTCCGACAAGAATTAAATATTATTCTACCAATTTATTATGTCGGATATTCCGAAGAATTACCGTTTGAGCAAGAAATTACCGTTGGATTGTCCGACAAGAATTACCGTCGGATATTCCGACACATTTCACCACTATTCAATTAGTAAATTCCCGTCGAATATCCCGACAAGATATTCGACAGAATTACCGCCGGATGATCCGACAAGAATTACCGCCGGAATATCCAACAAGAATGTCCGACAAGAATTATCGTTGATCCTCCGACGAATTACGCCGGATATAGCCGACGCAATTATCGTGGATTATCCGACAAGAATTACCGTCTGATCATTGCCGACATGTCTTAATATAATTACCGTCGAAGATTTATCGTCGGAAACTGTTTGAGCTCGTCCGACGTAAAATACGTAATTACCGTCGAATTTTGAATTATCAATTCTCCGACAAGAATACGTGTTTTCCAAAGAGGAATGTATCATATTTCACAACCCATTTAAAGCCGATCGTCTCATTTCACATCAATGGGTTTATTGACAAGAAGATCTTCACCGCCGAAATTGCTTGATAAAATTTGTATACGCCATCATTTATCGCCGCCAAATTGCTTATTTAAGAAGAGAATTCTTAGTTTTGCTTTTTATGTCGCTGATAGTCGTCCGTCCTTTCATTGATGCCTATAAATATTGCTCGTGAAGAAGAGTTATCAGCACTTGGGAGTGAGCTCAAAAGGGTTGAAAACTATCCTTTTGCTGGAGATGCTACTAAGTTTTGTTAAAGCTTAGTCTTAACTCCAGTGTAAGGATACTTTGCAATCCTTTTTGACCTTACTCCCAAGTTGATTACTCTTCTTCACGAGCAATATTTGTAGGCTTCAATGAACGATGGACAGCTATCAACGACATAAAGAATTACAAAACTACGTTGTCCTTGGATGCTTTCAAAAATTCCTCTTCTTAAATAATCTTAATTCGGCGGCAGAGATAAATGACGACGTACACAAATTTTATCAAGTAATTGCTCGACTGCGAATGAAAGAGGTACTTCAATTGAAGGATCTCCCATCTTGAATCCAATAAACCTACATTGATGTGGGAAATTTGAGACGATCAGCTTTAGAGATGGGTTGACGAGAATATGATGATAGATACCGATTTAGATAGTGTTTAGGGTTTAGATATGGTTTAGGAGTGATGTCGACCGATGAATTGTGATTACTTAATAGTGTATTCGATCTCATACTAATCATTTGTTGCTTAATAGGAGTGATGTCGATCGACGATGCGTTGGATGTATAATCGAAGGTTGCCGAATCGTAATGGTATTACGTATGAGTTCATTAGAGGTTTGAAGAGTTTTATCGAATTTGCTCTAGCGAACCCCAAATACATGAGTGGTAACAACATAAGGTGTCCATGTGATGGCTGCAAAAATCGAAAGTACTTCCCTTCGATGATTTTTGAGAATCACCTTCTCCAACACGGGTTTCAAGTTGGGTACAAGCAGTGGGTAGCTCACGGTGAGCAAATCAGAGTATTGACTAGGCCGGAAAGTAACCAGCAGAGGATTCCTGTACGTGAACCTGAACCAGTAAATACGAGTGTGAACGATGAACCAGTTCGTGGTATGGAAGATATGGTTAGGATGTTGCTGGTGCTCATTTTGATCGGTCGAGAACGCACGTCAAGAGGAGCCAAATCCTGCAGCTAATAAGTTCATTGATGCTATGGAGTCTGCAAGGGAGAAGTTGTATCCTGGCTCTGAGCAGACCGTTTTGGAGACTGTGGCTGAGTTCCTAAACATCAAGTCAGATTACAATATTAGTCAATCTGGTTTCGATCGTCTTATGAAAGCACTGAAAAAAGCTTTGCCGAAAGGGAATAAGTTGTTAGAGAACTTCTATCAGACAAAGAAGATGGTTGGGCATATTGGGTTGAAATATGAGAAGATTGATGCGTGCAAGAATGATTGCATGCTTTTCTACAAGGAAGATTCAAACTTGAAAGAATGTTCCGTGTGTGGCCATGATAGATATAAGCCAAAACGGAGGGGCAGTTCAAAACGCAAAAAGAATGAACCTTATAGCAGTTGCGTTACCTGCCGTTGATTCTGAGATTGCAACGCCTCTACGCGTCTAAAGCTAATTCAGAAGCTATGCGTTGGCACAAGGAAAGCCCGCGCGAGGATGGCGTGTTGACTCATCCGTCAGACGGCTTGGCTTGGAAACAATTTGATGCAACCCATCTTGACTTTGCTGCAGAAGCTAGAAATATAAGGTTGTGCATATGCGCGGATGGTTTTACTCCTTTCGGGCTTGGGGCGAAGTCCTACTCTTGTTGGCCGGTTATAGCTACCGTCTACAATCTTCCACCGTGGTTGTGTATGAGTGATCCTTACATGTTCTTGTCACTGTTCATACCTGGACCGACTAGCCCTGGCAAGAATATTGATGTTTATCTCCACCCTTTGATTGACGAATTGAAAATGCTCTGGGAAGACGGAGTAGAAACATGGGATGCATTCAAAAAAGAAAATTTTAAAATGAAAGCCGCGTCGATGTGGACGGTGAATGACTTCCCTGTCTATGGGATGTTATCGGGTTGGAGCACACATGGGAAGCTTGCATGTCCTATTTGTATGGATGACACTAAGTCGTTCACACTCGAGCACTCTCGTAAACCTTTTTGGTTTGATTGTCATCGTCAATTTCTACCGGATGACCACCCATTTAGATCACAGAAGCAGCAATTCACTAAGAATAGGGTTGAGCGTGATGAGGCGCCTAGACGTTTGAGCGGTGAAGCTATTTATGAAAAGGTGTCTAAACTACAGAAGACCAGGTGGGGGAAGATGTTTGCAAAGGATAGACTGCGAGATTTTGGTGTAAAGCATAATTGGACCAAGAAGAGTATATTTTGGGAGTTGCCGTATTGGAAAGATAATTTGATACGCCATAACCTTGACGTCATGCACATTGAGAAGAATGTGTTTGACAATATTTTTAACACCGTTATGGATTGGAGGGCCACTACCAAGGACACACCCAAAACCCGAATGGACATGAAAGACATATGTAAGCGGCCTGCCTTGGAGCTAAAAGAGGTCAATGGTAAAACAGTGAAACCTGTCGCTCCATACGTGCTAACCAAGGATCAAAGACTTCTAGTGTTGAAGTGGTTGAAGGGATTGAGGCTTCCAGACGGTTACGCTTCTAACATCGGAAATTGTGTAAATATAGATGAAGGAAAGGTTCATGGTTTGAAGAGTCATGATTGTCACGTGTTACTAAACAGGTTACTTCCTATTGCGCTTAGAGACTTGTTGCCCGGCAATATATGGATTGCGTTAACCGAGCTGAGTGAGTCATTCAGAGCGTTATCATCCAGCACTCTGCGGGTTGATGACATGAGAAGACTCGAAGCGAGCATTGTCGTGACGATTTGCAAACTTGAGAAGATCTTTCCTCCGTCTTTTTTTGATTCTATGGAGCATTTACTGGTCCACTTGGCATATGAAGCTAGGGTTGGGGGTCCAGTTCAATACAGATGGATGTATCTATTTGAGAGGTAATTACTCATCTCATAATAATCATTTTTCATCTATAACATACTTAAAAGTCGGTTATAGCTTGTGTAACATTTTTTTATCCTCTCATGCATCTACAATTAGGTATCTCAGTCATTTGAAAAGGAAGATGAGAAACAGGGCAAAGGTTGAGGCCTCAATATGCGAGGCTATTATTATAGAGGAAATTGTTGCCTTTGCCGCGCAATATTTTCATCCTGATATTGAAACGAGATTGACTAGGGTTGGGCGCAATTATGATGGTGGAGAGCCCGATGTCAATGGAGACATCTCATTATTTAATGTTCCGGGTCGGCCACTCGGTAAACCGGTTAAGACTCGAATGCTAAGCAATAAGGAGTATGAAGCTGCGAGACTCTATATACTCCTTAATTGTCCTGAGGTTGAGGAATATCTCAAGTAAGTTAATTATCAATTTCATTTAATTTTAGATAGTCGTCCGATTCAAATTAAAGTTGCAACATGCATAAATAACTCGTATAAACTCTAAACCTAATGCAGTATGTTCGAAGATCAAGCCGGAGATGATATATCTGACGAATTGCGAGAAATCAAGACAGAGAAAGAGTTTCCGTCGTGGTTACGCAAATATGTAAATATCATTTCCTGGCTTGATTTATATGTAGACATCTTATATATGCATCCAAACGGTATAATATCTCAGTCATTTAAAAATGTCTATTATGAATTACTTTTCAGGTTTTGGAGCATCGTAATGACCCGAGAGTCGCGAGATTATCTCACATATCTACAAATCCGTTGATGAGAGTTACTTTATACAACGGATATTATGTGAATGGCTATGTCTTCCATACAAAGGAATACGGGGAGGGAAAACAAATAGATAACAGCGGTGTCAATCTTAAAGGCAACCTTGACTATTATGGTGTCCTTAAAGAAGTCATCGAGTTACGATATCTCGGGAGGAAAAATATAGTCCTATTCAATTGTGACTGGCGAGACGCTGTACGAGGTATAAAAAAGCACGACTCGTTTGACCTAATCGATGTGAAGCAGACGTCTAAACATGCGGGTGATGATGTGTTCATCTTAGCATCACAAGCACAACAAGTATACATGACACCATACCCTTATCGGCGAGCTGATGAGAGGGGATGGTGGGCTGTTTGGAAGACTAAGGCCAGAAGCATTATTGATATAGCATATCGGTCTGACGACATAACTACAGAATCGTCATTAAAAGGATGTTATCAAGAGGATGAAATGCCCGTGCCTCCCTTGGGCCTAGAAATAGTATTACCCGTTGATTTGCCACCTCCTTCCCTGTCTGAAGACGAAGTCCCGATTATTGAAGGTGATGCATAAGAAGGCGACGAGGTAACAGAAGATGAAGAGGATTAGATGTCCGAGGATGACGATGAAGAAGAACTTGAGTTTTGTAGTAACGACTCAAATGCTGAGACTGAAGAATCTGAGAATGAAGAAAATGCAGACACTGAGAATGAATACTCAGAGTAGTCTTGCATGTGTACCGTTTAAGTTTTTTTATTTTTTGTTAGAAATTAAATGTCATGTGTAGAACGCTATTTGTATGTTACTTGTTATCATGAATATGATTCATTTTAATTTATGTTATGTATTTTAACTTAATTGTCATCTAAACTTAGCGTTAATTGTCATCATTAATATACTAATTTATATATAGACATGTCAGGACGAGCTGGTGGAGGTAGGGGTCGGACACCTAAGGTCCGACTTCTACCTACTTGTATTATAGGTACAACTACTGTACCTACGAGGAGCCGAGTCTCACTTTTCTCAGCCCGAGGATGCGCCCGACTCTCCCCCGATCGGCGGGGTTGGGTCCTCATCTACTCCAGATGTTGTTGATGGAGATGGTAGGATTATCCTTACCATCTCCAGCCTTAAGCAGTAAGTAATAATATTTCAGTTTTAAAATTTTAATGCTTCCTTGGTTAAATGTTAATTACATATTTGTGTAATATATTTGTTTAATATATATTTGACAGGTTTGCAGGCGGGTATCCCGATCCTGCTTGCTTTATTGGACGCATTCTACGTACGATGAGGCACGAGGAGTACTGGCCACAGTACTCTGACGTGCCTAAGGAGGTCCGAGACTCCTGGTGGGATGATTTTAGGGTAAGATAACATATGTTAATGTTTAATAATTTAATAATTTCTATCAAAGTTTATAATTAATATGTTTAAATTGGTCAAACTTACAGTTGACTTATTGTTGGCCTGAGCACTCTAATGCCGAGGCGTACGAGGCGTTTAGGTTGTTGTGCGGCAAGAAGTACCGCAACTGGATCTACGCCATGAAGAAGGCGTGGAATGAGAAGAGGGCGAGGGCTCCAAGTTTCATCGATGATGTCTGGCGCTAGTAAGTACATTATAATAAATACTTGATTTAATTTCATTCCTTAAATATATGTTATTTTGTATATATATTGTATCTCTATAACAATTTTAACATTTTCACAGGTTTACCTCGGCGTGGCATTCCGAGAAAGCTAGGGTTGTCGCCGAGCGACAAAGGCAGAATAGGCTGAGCTCAACGGGGAGGGGGGTGAAGCACACCTCGGGGTCGATCAATACCTCCGAGCACCACTTGCGTATGGTAAGGACTTTAATGTGTTGTATTGTAATTAATACATGCTTTAAATTGATTTGTTGGGTAGCCATGTGGATGCTATGAAATCCATGGCTGAAAGCAGGGCTCTGATTATAAATAGGTTGTTTTAGAAGGGGTTTGAGTGTAAATAGATTGTTCTAGAAGGGTTTGAGTGTAAATAGACTGTTTTAGAAGGGTTTGAGTGTAAATAGGCCTTTATTAATTCTTTAAAATATACATAACATACTTTATTGTTTTACTTATGCTTTAAATTGATTTGTTGGGTAGCTATGTGGATGCTATGAAATCCATGGTTGAAAGCAGGGCTCTGAGTGCAAATAGGTTGTTTTAAAAGGGATTTGAGTGTAAATAGACTGTTCTAGAAGGGTTTGAGTGTAAATAGGCTATTTTAGAAGGGTTTGAGTGTAAATAGGCCTTTATTAATTACTCAAAACATACATAACATACTTTATTATTTTACTTATGCTTTAAATTATTTTGTTGGGTAGCCATGTGGATGCTATGAAATCTATGGCTGAAAGCAGGGTTCAGAGTGCAAATAGGTTATTTTTGAAGGAGTTTGAGTGTAAATAGACTGTTCTAGAAGGGTTTGAGTATAAATAGGCTACTTTAGAAGGGTTTGAGTGTAAATAAACCTTTATTAATTCCTCAAAACATACATAACATACTTTATTGTTTTACTTATGCTTTAAATTGATTTGTTGGGTAGCCATATGGATGCTATGAAATCCATGGCTGAAAGCAGGGCTCTGAGTGCAAATAAGTTATTTTTGAAGGGGTTTGAGTGTAAATAGACTATTCTAGAAGGGTTTGAGTATAAATAGGCTGCTTTAGAAGGGTTTGAGTGTAAATAGGCCTTTATTAATTCCTCAAAACATACATAACATACTTTATTGTTTTACTTATGCTTTAAATTGATTTGTTGGGTAGCCATGTGGATGCTATAAAATCCATGGCTGAAAGCAGGGCTCAGAGTGCAAATAGGTTATTTTTGAAGGGGTTTGAGTGTAAATATACTGTTCTAGAAGGGTTTGAGTATAAATAGGCTATTTTAGAAGGGTTTGAGTGTAAATAGGCCTTTATTAATTCATCAAAACAAACATAACATACTTTATTGTTTTACTTATGCTTTAAATTGATTTGTTGGGTAGCCATGTGGATGCTATAAAATCCATGGCTGAAAGCAAGGCTCTGAGTGCAAATAGGTTGTTTTTGAAGGGGTTTGAGTGTAAATAAACTGTTCTAGAAGGGTTTGAGTGTAAATAGGCTGCTTTAGAAGGGTTTGAGTGTAAATAGGCCTTTATTAATTTCTCAAAACATACATAACAAACTTTAATGTTTTACTTATGCTTTAAATTGATTTGTTGGGAAGCCATGTGGATGCTATGAAATCCATGGCTGAAAGCAGGGCTCTGAGTGCAAATAGGTTATTTTTGAAGGTGTTTGAGTGTAAATAGACTGTTCTAGAAGGGTTTGAGTGTAAATAGGCTATTTTAGAAGGGTTTGAGTGTAAATAGGCCTTTATTAATTCCTCAAAACATACATAATATACTTTATTGTTTTACTTATGCTTTAAATTGATTTGTTGGGTAGCCATGTGGATGCTATGAAATCCATGGCTGAAAGCAGGGCTCTGAGTACAAATAGGTTGTTATTGAAGGGGTTTGAGTGTAAATAGACTGTTCTAAAAGGGTTTGAGTATAAATAGGCTGTTTTAGAAGGGTTTGCGTGTAAATATGCCTTTATTAATTCCTCAAAACATATATAACATACTTTATTATTTTACTTATGCTTTAAATTGTTTTGTTGGGTAGCCATGTGGATGCTATGAAATCTATGGCTGAAAGCAGGGCTCTGAGTGCAAATAGGTTATTTTTGAAGGGGTTTAAATGTAAATAGACTGTTCTAGAAGGGTTTGAGTATAAATAGGCTACTTTAGAAGGGTTTGAGTGTAAATAGACCTTTATTAATTCCTCAAAACATACATAACATACTTTATTGTTTTACTTATGCTTTAAATTGATTTGTTGGGTAGCCATGTGGATGCTATGAAATCCATGGCTGAAAGCAGGGCTCTGAGTGCAAATAGGTTGTTATTGAAGGGGCTTGATTGTAAATAGACTGTTCTAGAAGGGTTTGAGTGTAAATAGGCTGTTTGAGAAGGGTTTGAGTGTAAATAGACCTTTATTAATTCCTCAAAACATATACAACATACTTTATTATTTTACTTATGCTTTAAATTATTTTGTTGGGTAGCCATGTGGATGCTATGAAATCTATGGCTGAAAGCAGGGCTCTGAGTGCAAATAGGTTATTTTTGAAGGGGTTTGAGTGTAAATAGACTATTCTAGAAGGGTTTGAGTGTAAATAGGCTACTTTAGAAGGGTTTGAGTGTAAATAGACCTTTATTAATTCCTCAAAACATACATAACATACTTTATTGTTTTACTTATGCTTTAAATTGATTTGTTGGGTAGCCATGTGGATGCTATGAAATCCATGGCTGAAAGTAGGGCTCTGAGTGCAAATAGGTTGTTTTTGAAGGGGTTTAAGTGTAAATAGACTATTTTAGAAGGGTTTGAGTGTAAATAGGTTGTTTTAGAAGGGTTTGAGCATAAATAGGCCTTTATTAATTCCTCAAAACATACATAACATACTTTATTGTTTTACTTACAGTTTAAATTGATTTATTAGGTAGCCATGTAGATGCTATGAAATTCATGGCTGAAAGCAGGGTTTTGAGTCCAAATAGGTTGTTTTCGAAGGGGTTTAAGTGTAAATAGACTGTTTTAGAAGGGTTTGAGTGTAAATAGGCTGCTTTAGAAGGGTTTGAGTGTAAATAGGCCGTTATGAAAGGGTTTTGAGTTTAAATAGGCTGCTTTAGAAGGGTTTTAGTGCAAATAGGTTGTTTTTGAAGGCTCTGAGTGTAAATAAGTTGTTTTAGCAAGGGGTTGAGTGTAAATAGACTATTTTATAACGATTTGAGTCTTAATAGGTTGTTATGAGAATGGATTGAGTTCAAATAGGCTGTCTTAGTAGGGTTTGAGTATATATAGGCCATTTTTATTGTTTTCTTATAAGTTGATCATGTTATACCTTAATATGTATTGTTCACTAATTTTAATTTATTATATTTGTAGAATCGACACTATGGTACCGAGGTACCCTACACTGATTTATTTGCTGCGACCCACACCACTCCTGCTCCTCCTGGTGCTGATTCGCCATTTGTCTTTGTCAATGAGACGGCAGAGAAAACATTTGTAAGTATTACTTAAAATATTTTAATTTTATTTTGTTTATTAGTTAATGGTAAATGTTAATATTAATGTTTTTATGTTTTTGTGACACAGAATGCCTATAAGGCGAATATGGACACGCAGGTCGCCGAGGGGCTTGTCCAGACGACCCCTGAGGTGCAGACGCCATTTGTCGGCCACATTTGGCATTCGGTCACTGCGGAGTCACGAAAGAAGAGGGGAGATCGCCTTTACGGCTTTGGTGACCATGGCGCCGCTGTGTTGAGACCAGGCGGATCGACTTCTTCCTTGGCGACCGCGTCTTCTGGTCCTACGCACCAGTCAGCTACTGAGCGTGCCCTGATCGAGAAGACGCAGACTCTCGAGCAGCTGGTGCAGCAGCAGGCCGAGGAGGTGCAGCAGACGCGACAGCAGATGCAGCAGCAGGCCGAGGAGAATCGGCTGACGCGACAGCTAATGCAGCAGCAGTCCGAGCAGCTAGAGCAGCTGCGACGACTGTTCATGGAGCAGCAGCAGCAGTAGCCTCAGCCTACTAGGTCTTCGATTGTCCGTAATTTATTTGACCCCCCTCCACAGTAGACACATTATTTTAGTACTGTAATATTTTTTAAATTGTATATATATGAATTTTAATTTAATTTATGTTTAATTTGTTAATTATATTGTTGCAATGTTGTGTGTGTGTGTGATTGTGTATATATAATTGTTATATCAGGTGAAAAAAAAAACGAATTTCAAAATTTAAAATTTTAATTTTTTTTATTTTTATTTAAAATTACTGTCGGAGCTCCGACAGTAAATAAAAAGATTTGCTAACATTACTGTCGGAGATCCGACAGTAAAAAAAATAACGACAGTCATTTTCTGTCGGAGATCCGTAAAAAATTTAACGATAATCCGATAGTAAACTAACCCATTGTTAATGGTCGTTATCGTTTTATTATCGGAATCGGATGCTCCGACAGTAATTACTGTCGGAGAGAAATTACCGTCGAAGGTTTACTGTCGGAAACTCTCGGAGCGGTTCCGACAGTAAATCCATAATTACTGTCGGAGTTTTTTAATTACTGTCGAATTTCTCCGACAGTAAACACGTGTTTTCTAGTAGTGAAAGTTTCTGACTTATCCAATAGAAAATTAAAAAACCCATGCCTTTCAAGAGAAATCATCTATGAAACATAATAAGTACCTCTTATGGCTGCTTGATGCTGGTGTGATGGGGCCGTAAAAATCTGCATGAACTAGTTGTAATTTCTCAGTTGCTCTCCATTGACTCTTTTTAGGAATAGGAGTCCGATGCTTCTTGCCCTTCATACATGCATCACAGGTGACACTCGAAGCTAAATTTTTTGGCAATCCAACCACCATTTTCTTGTATTGCAGGGTACGTAAACCTTTGTAACTAAGATGACCGTAACGATGGTGCTAGAGCTTAGACTGATCTGTGGCACTGATGTGCAAACATCTTTCCTCCTTTACTGTGACATGTGGTTCACTTAGTAGAATAAACATCCTGTTTGCACTCATGATAGACTCTACTATTTTTCCTCTTTTTGGATGATAAATACTGCACACACCATCCTTGAACAACATTTGCAATCTTTTTTCCTAAAGTTGCCCTGCGTTCAAAAGGTTGTTCTTGAGCTTAGGTACACAGTACACATCACCGATGGCATAGTTGATTCCCTTCAGAATTAATTTCATAATTCCTTTTCCAATAACCTTCATTCTAGTATTGTTTCCAAGCTTGACAGTATGTGAAAATGTTGTATCCAAGCTTGTAAACATACCTTGATTTCTACACATGTGATTTGAGCATCCAAAGTCTATGAACCACGCATCACTTCTCTTTGCATCCTGTAACTCCACATATGCCATCAACAGCAGCTCATCTTCCTCTTCTATCTCTGCATAATTTGCCTCCTTGGTCAACTCTAGACATTCATACTGAAAATGTCCTAAGTTGTGACACTTATAACATTCAATAGTTGCTTTATTGAAAGTTGTTCTTCCTCTTCCTCATCCCCTACCTCTGGAGGTGTTCTTCCTCTGCCTCTCATTCCAAACCGGTCCTCTACCTTCAGAACTTGATCCTCATTCTCATTGTCCACCCTTCGAAACTTTTGCTCATGTACCACCAACGAACTCTGCAGTTCATCGATGGATATGTTGTCAGTATCCTTTGCTTCTTTGATGGACACCACAACGTATGTGAATCTCTCGGTTAAAGTTCGTAGGATCTTCTCAACAATCTTTGAGTCAGGCATATCTTTTCCATTACTTCGCATCTTGTTGGAGACTGTCATTACTCTTATAAAATAGTCAGTGATGGTTTCAACCCTCTTCATCGCAAGAACATCGAATTCCCTTCTTAGTGAGTTAAGAAGAGATTTCTTCACCTTGGCATTGCCTCCAAACTTTCGCTTCATTGAGTCCCAAACAATCTTGGATGTTCGACAGTCCAAGATTTGTTCGAAGACAGTACGATCAAGGGCCTGGAAGAGATAATGCTTGACCTTGAAATCCTTGGTTCTGGCATCTTCAAGCTGTTTTTGCTGGGCCTTAGTCAGCGTTGTCCCTGCTCTTGGCTCTACAAAGCCATTCTCCACCAAACTCCATAAACCCTTTGCCTTGAGTAAGTTCTCCATCAGTTCACTCTAGTGGTCATAATGACCATCAAAGTGAGGGATCTTTGTCAGATTCTTATTATCACTCATTCTCTCAGTGTTTGATCACTTGAAGGCTGCTGCTTCTTCTCTATAAAGCCCAGTGGTGGCTCTGATACCAAATGTAAGGTATCAAGGATAATTCAAGAACACAAACAATTTTGGGTGAATGATCATCATTTCATAAAATAACACTTGGCTTTATAAAGCCTTACATCTAGCAGAACAGAGAAATTTCAGTCCACCTAGCACATACTACACCTAGATGTTTAGATAACATAAAAATTGAACTAGCTAAAATAACTATAACAAACACTAAAGAATATATAGGCCTTTATTCCAACAGTCCTTGACTTATTCAACTTCTTCCAATAGATTCTTGATCACAAAGTGAGTGGGGGATTCGTGAATCATGGCGAGACGAATTCAATTCTGGAAGCAGTGAGTACCGGCGTGCCGATGGTGACATGCCCATTTTTTCCTGACCACTTCTATGCTGAAAAATTGGTGACGGATGTTTGGAGGATTGGGGTTTCTGCGGGTGTCAAAAAATTTGGCAACCTTTTTCCAAGTGAAGTGGTCCTAAAAAGGGATTGGATTGAGAAGGCACTGAAGCGAATATTGGTCGGCCAGGAAGGGGAGGAGATAAGGAGTAGAGCCGAAGCACTGAAAGAAAAGGCAAAAATGGCTGTTGGTGAAGGAGGATCATCTTACTCTGATTTAACTGCTTAAATTAAAGAACTGACCTCTTACTTACGGTTATTCAAGTGAAGTGAAGCACTAGAGAGTGAAGTTTAGATTTGTCTACAATTATCATATGGTCTATCTTTAATCTCTCTCTATTGCTAAATGTTTCTAACCTAAAGTTTCAAATAAGGTCATTTAGTCTAAACTGATGCAAGCGAACCCAATGAATTTGGGTGGGATTGAAACTAGAAATAAAACAAAAATCAGAATGTAATAGAGATATTTATTTTAAAGGGTAAATTATAAATTACCCCCTCAACTATGGGTTGGGTTCGAATTGCTCCCCTCAACTACCAATTGAAGTAATGTGCCCCCTCAACTATAGCATTTTCCTTAATCGTAACTTCTGTTTAAGCACTGTCATTTGAGTTGACGTAAAATGCTCACCCGGAACTCATGCGACCATCCTTTTAATAATAAAGCCCTATTACTGTTTCAATTGACTTATTTACCCTTATTGCTCTAAGATCCTTTTTGTACAAAAAGATGGTCAAAAAAGCAATTGTTTATCTTTCTTTTGAATATTATTGTAAAAATAATACGTACAGATGCTCATGTGAGTATTAGGTGGGCAAATTCCATCAATTCAAACAGTATTGCCTAAATAGAAGGTGCAATTTAAGAAAATGTTATAGTTTAGTGGGGCACATTGCTTCAATTAGTAGTTGAGGGAGGTAACTCAAACTTGACCGATAGTTGAGGGGGGTTCTTTGTAATTTACCCTTTTTTTAAAAATTCAATAATTTGGTATTCTATTTTTGAAGTTTGGTACAATTCCAAATTTATAATTTTAAGAATGTATTTTATTCCGTTTAGTCTTAGTTTTCAACTTAAAATCGAGCATAAACACCCCTACCCTATGCTACGCTGATGAATTTACAACTTCATTGTTTCACAATCCTATAAGTTCGTGGTCTAAGTAAGAACATCAGGAATTTGGGATAAGCCATTGGCCATACTCATTTCCAAACAACTCGTGGTTGACTTGTCTTAACGTTAGTGTGTGCTCTTAAATATGAATGAATTCCTTTTAACCCGTATTTTTTAACTGTCATTCAAGCTTAGAAATTTAAATTATGGGAAGGATTCATTTATCTTTGTGTCTTAGAACGTACACGAGTAATAGTTGACCATATGAAAGCAACCAAAAATGAGGGTAAAATTAAAATTACACTAAGAAAATAGAGGAAAATAATTTCAGATGAGATTAAATAGACATGAATCTACGACTTACGTATGTGACTGAGTCAAAATATTTGATAAACAAATGACATTGCAAGCTTAAATTAACAAAAGGAACACTCTAATTGATGCAAGAAATATGGTGGAAGGTACTGTAAAGATTACCTACACACGAAAAAAGAGAAAAACCCTAAGGCCCAAAATTGTTCTTTGGGGAAGACCGTCCAACACTCAAGTCGATATTTGGTATTTATGTGATATGAGAGAGAAGGGAAAAGGCTAGGGAGAGAAAAGTAACTGCGGTGTTGATGCAAGATATTTGGGTGCGATTCTTGTAGCAGTTGCTCTAGTGGTTTTTGGATCATTAAGGTGGCTTCGTGCAGTGTTGATGCAAGAAATTTTGGTGGAATTCTTGGAGAAGTTGCTCTAGTGGTTTTTGGGTCATTAAGGTGGCTTGTCAAAATTCATCGATACACTCGCATCGTTCAGGCAAACTGGTCTCAATTCCTGGAAACTTGTAAGGTAGATCTCGTTGCCCTTGTCTTGTTCATTTGATCATCTATATATTACGCAAGATCCTAATCTGATGAGTTTGTTTCAATGTGAATGTTTTTTGTTTTTTTTTTGAACTTCCTGTTACATAGTTTTTAAGTCCACTCTTTATATTTTTCTTTATTGTTGTTCTGTAGTTGCCTTTAAGGTTGTTATTTTTAGTTTAAGTATATGATGAACATTACTAAACTAATGGTCCGATGAACATTACTAAACTAATACCAAATTTAAAGTTGATGTTATGTTTGAATATATATAAAGTTATTAACAAGCTCTTGGTAAATGTTTGAATACAGGCTTGGTGGATGGATGGATGGATAGATAGCAGCTCCTTGTGCAGGGCCGGTTCTGAGCATGATCCAGTGGATCGACCGCACAAGGCCCAAAAATTTTAGGGGCCCAATTTTTAAGTCCATGTAATAATATATATATATATATATATATAATTTAATCTTTATTGCTTCACCAACTAGTAGATTTGAACAATATAAAGAATATGAAAATATTTTTGGTTTCTTATTTACTTCTGACAAGTTGGATTCATTGGATAATATGAGTTTAAAGCCTTGTTGTAGACGTTTTGAAGCTGCACTTAAAAAAGGTGAACAATCTAACATTGATGGAAATGAATTATACGTGGAATTAAAGTTACTCCAAGAATTCTTGCCCAAGGAAAAGATAGACCTGTTGATATTTTAAAATTATAATGTTATAAACTATGTAATTTATTTTCATCTTTTGTTAAATATATTTTATCAATTTTGAGGCCTAATTTTAAATTTTAGACAGGGCCTTCAAAATGTCAGAACCGGCCCTGTCCTTGTGTAGCCTGAAAGTTCGGAAGTGGCACTTATGCTTTCAAGAAAATGGAAGTTAGGAAGAGTTCTTACTTTTTTTTTTTAATTCTTAATTGCTATTTGAATTTAACAAGAAAATTATTGTTGTTTGTCTACATTTTGATTGAATTATTGTAATTTTAAAGTTATTTTTTTTTACTTTTAATTATTTAGTTTGTGTTAAAAGTATTTTTTTTTGAAATATTTAAATAATTAAACCGCGGAACCGAACCAAATCGATCAGTTCGGTTCGGTTCGAAAAATGTGGAACTGTTAGGAAGTAGTTCGGTTTGCGATTTTGGCTCAAACCAAACCAAATCGAACCACCTTCACCCCTACCCAGCAGGGTTGCTAGGTTAGAGAGTTTAGGTTAATGTGCTATGCATATTTATCATTTGATGAACCTTTGCTGAATTCTAATATAAAATATAGTTTTCTACATTCAGTCTTTACTTATCTTATCTGCTTTACATGTATTACTTCATAAGCACTCTGCTCATGGAAAAGATACCCACAGTTGAGGAAGATATAAGTCTATTGTAGTGTTGTCCTTGTACTATTTTATTCACAACCACTTTGATCTTCTATATTATATATTTGCTGCAAGTCTTTCTACTGCACAACTCTTATATAGTAGCAAATATATATTATAACGCCAATTTCCTAGCAGATGTTTCAGTCTACTGTGACAGAGTAGTTAAAGTCTGCTGAAGCAAAACTGGCATTCTAAACACCAGCAGAATTGCTATGTACGGAAATTGACCTAACCCAAAAATATTTCATCCTTGTGTGTAAAGATTTATCAAATTAGGATAAAATTTTTAATGAAGGTAATATAGGCTATTCATGTACCCCCCCCTCTAGCCTATATTCTGAGCATATTTCTGAGACTAATACCAAGCGTTGTGCAAGCATGCCTCATACTGGGTAAGATTGAACATCAAGCGAGCAAGATAAGGCACTTATAAAAGCTATGTCAGTTCATGGTCAAAAGGTATGTTGACTATTCAAAAGTTAAAACTCTGTCAAATAGCAAGAAAGTTCTTACTCTCACGCAGGAGTGTTTTAGCAGGGCAAGCCCCTGCATTCATGCACCCTAGCGTGCTTTCTTTGCTATTTCAGGTTCACACATAAGCCCAGATATCCATACATTCAATAGAGTTCCTGCCCGCGACGATCTGTGCAACATCAATTACCTACACGCGAAAAAAGAGAAACCCTAAGGCCTAATTTTTTTCTTAATTTGAGGAAAACCGTACGACACTCAAGTCAGTATTATGTGATATTAGAGAGAAAGAAAAAGGCTAGGGAGAGAAAAGTAACTACAGTGTTGATGCAAGAAATTTGGGCGAATTTGTCGGAGTAAGTGCTCTAATGGTTTTTGGATCATTAAGGTGGCTTCGCCAAAATTCATCGATAAACTCACATCCTTCGGGCAAACCGGTCCTGGAAACTTGATTATATTAAGGTAGATCTCGTTTCCATGCCCTTGTTCATTTGATCTTCTATTCGTTTAGTGAAGACGAAGGCATTTCATAAGGGGTAATGATGGTGGCTTTGACACCTCAGAAAGCGAATAGTTGGCGTTGTCACGGAGTGTTCCTTTTTTTTTTCTATGTAATTAAATTATTAAATGCCAATATTACTTATTTTTTAGTGATTACAAAAGGAAAAGAAAAATAATATTTGCTTATATATATATATATATATATACATATTTTAGTTTTTTCTTTCCTAAAAAAAATGTACTTCGTTGAATTAGCATGTGGGAGTCATATGTGTATTAAAAAGACTAAAAAACCATAGATAGTTGGACGATGTGACACATCCATCCAAAAACTAACGAAAATCTCATTTTAACCCTTAATTGTTACCAAAACATAACCTTAAATCCCTATATTCAAAAATTAAAATCATAAACCTTAAGTATGATAGAGTACAAACCACAGGGTGGTAAATGAAATTAACCCTTTCTAGTTTGGGTGGGCTATTCACTCCTCCGCTCCTTCTAATTACACCCATTTTTTAAGTAAACTACCCCTTAAATTTTTAACCTCCCTAAATACTAAATGCACCCCCTCATTTTCCTATTTTATCCTTCCTAAAATGTTTTAAAAAATTACCCCTTTCTAAACACACCCACTCCCTATTTGTGTGACACCCCCACCCCAAACCCAAAAATCAAAGGCAATCTTCTTCTCACCCCAAATTCAAATCATCTTGTCTGAAGAAAAGGAGGAATAAAAGGAGGAAAAGGAAGAGAACAAATTGCATTTTTGGTTTAAATAGGATTTGTTTTGCAATTTGTATGTTAAATAGATTTTAGTTGAGTTACATATGAATCCCTTTGCAATTTGAATATGAATTTAGTGGTTTGAGTGATTTTAGGTTGAAATTGAAAAAATTCTAGGCTTGTTAATTAGATGTTTGGCCTTCCCAAACCGAACAACACTAGCCAGGGCCGAACACCGTGGTACCCAGCAGCTAGTTTTTGCTTCGAAAAAGACGAAAAAAATATGATTTTTAAGCTTAAAATTAGAAGAGATACTTACATTAGTTATCTCATTCACTTGTTTGTGATCCATGTTTTTTTTTGCAACAATATGGATGATTGAAGGTTTATGGTTCGGAGAATGTTGGAAGAGATGAAAATGAAAATGTAAACATAATAGGTGTATTGTGTAAGAAGGTTGGGGTGTACTTAGAGGTGTTAGGATAAAATAAAACAACGGAGGATGTATTTAGTAAAACTAATGGCAATTAGGTGAATTGTTCAATGGTATTTTTTTAATAAATAAATGAGGGTGTACTTAGAGAAAGTGGGGGTACTAATAGGTAGAGCTATCAAAATGGGTTAATTTTCTTGGGCCAGCCTGCCCCGCCACATAAATAATGTAAATTTGGTTGATAAAATATGAGTCCGTTACCTGACAGTCAAAACAGGTTGAGCCCGCAAGGGCTACGGATTGAGGAGGGGTAGGGCTGGCTGGAGACACAGGCTGGCCCGCCATTTCATTTGTCCTGGCAATTGATGATCTGAATCGTTGATTAAGACCGAAGATTAGAGAAAGAAACCTTGTCTCTTTCAAAGTCCAAACTTCAAACGCAGCAGCAAGCAGGCTGTCAGGCAGTCGTAGCTTTTACTCTTTCTCTCATCACTCACCACACCAGTCACCGCCACTCGCTACCTCAACACCTCTCTCTCATACTCACTGACAGTTTCTTTCTCTCTCATCCGCCACTCTCTTCCTCACTGACAGTTTCTTTCCCTCCCCCACTGATAGTCTCTCACAGCCAAGGTAAGCTCTCTCTTTAAATCGGTTCTTCTTTCAATCAGTGCTCTAGTAAGTTTGTATCTACTAGCATCACTATCATTTTTTTTGCTTTATTTCTTTTTAGTGGTTTTGAATTTGAAATTATGAATACTTGTTTTGACTTTTGAGGTGCTAAAATTATGAATACTTGTTTTGACTTACCAATTTTGATTTTGAATTGAGCAGAAGGGAGTGACCAAATTAAAAATAAAGTAACAATAGTTTATCCTTAAAAGTCGATTGAGGTTGAGATGAATAATTTTGCTTCTAGTTATGTGAACTAGAATATATGAAGTGAAACTGAAATTGATAAAGATGAGTCAAGCAAGGCAGTAGCAAAAAGAAACCGCACACACGGATTTGTGTTGAATGCACATGATCTTAGACACCATGAAAAGTATCATGAACTGACAATTAACGGATTGAGAAGATATTCTCATTGATTAAGACAAATGACTTACAACACAGAGGAGAGAGAAGAAAATAACTGCTTCCAACTATCTAAGATTCTATTTAACTTATATTTACACTTTGATCCTCCTTCTTTGCCTTATGACCACACTGGCCATTGTGACTTGCTACAGCTGTTGTTGATGCTATATTCTTGTCACCCCCTTAAGTTGGAAGTGTGAAACAGGTTGAACACATTTAGCTTGGTTGATAAATGGAGAATACGATCACCAGACAAAGACTTGGTGAAGAGATCAGTTGGAGTGTGAGAAGTAGAAACATGATGAGTGGTGATGATTACTGCATTGAGCTTTTCCCTGACAATATAGTAGTCAATCTCTATGTGTTTGGTTAGTTCAAGGAATACAGGGTTGGCTGCAATGTGTAAGGCAAAATGGTTGTCACAATAAAGGGAAACAGGAATGAGATGAGTGATGTGTGTTAGAATTTTATGGACTTATATATATGTGTATATGATTAATATGTGCATTTGGGCATACAGACGTGTATGAACTGCGGCTTAATCGTATATTTCATGTTATTTAAAGTTAATAAGCCTAATTGAAGTGATTTACTAAGTTATATGGGCCTAAGTCATCTATGATAAGTATGGGGTTTTAATTGAATATGTGTAGAGACCTCAAGGGAGCTAATTGTCAACTTATAATGGGCTGGTTGATAATTAGGTCAAACTATTACTATAAAAGGTTATGGTCCCCAATTGAGCGTAGGATTACAATCTTTTCTCTCTGCCGTCCCATTAGCAAGAGAAAGCCCAAAAGATACTACGCGACAATTGGAAGACGCATAATTAACCAAGGGACAATCGTTCTCATGGATTCAGGTACGCTTCCGCATCTAGTTTATTGTTTCAGGTAATTCCTATGTGAAGATTAAGATCTATGGGTATTAGTATTACTTTTAATTTCCATCAATGTGAAAATCGGACAAAAGGCTAAGAAGCCAAGTGATTTCACAGCACATATTAGCAAGGGCTCTATACTCAGATTCTGCAGATGATCTGGAGACTATAATTTGCTTCTTGCGCTTCCAGGACACAAGAGAGAAGCCAAATAGAACACATAATCTTGATAAAGATTTCCTTGTTGCAGGATAGGCAGCCCAGTATGAATCACTATAGGCTGTTAAAGTGGGAGAAATTGGAGCAAATAAGAGCCCTTGAACAGGAGATGCCTTGAGATATTTAACAAGCTTAACTGCTGCATCTATGTGAAGGTGTCTAGGTTGATAGAGAAACTGACTAAGGATGTGGATTGAGTATGATATACCAGGTCTTGTAATGGTGAAGTAGACAAGCCTACCCGCCAAGCTTCTGTAAGAACTAACATTAGTCAAGAGGGGACATTTGTTTGAGGTCAAGGCATGAGTGGTATCTATTGGAATATAAGAAGGCCTGGCATTCTCTAAACCAGTATCTTTAAGAATGTCCAAGGTGTATTTCTTTGATGAAGATATAGATCCTTAGAAGATCTAGCAATTTCCAAGCCCTAGAAATACTTAAGAGTGCCCAAATCTTTGATCTTGAATCTAGAATGAAAGTGGGATTGAGCGGAATGAATAAGTTCCATGTTATCTCCAGTGATCACTAAATCATCCACATATACCAACACAGCAACACAATGAGAATTGTGATGTAGAACAAATAAAGAATGGTCAGCATGAGTTTGTATAAAACCAAAATCAAACAAGTCTACAGAGAACTTTTGAAACCATTGTCTTGGGGCATGTTTCAAACCATACAAAGATTTTGTCAACTTGCAAACCACAAGAGAAGCATTTGTAGACTGCAAATGACGTAGAACAGATAGGCCTGGAGGAAGATCCACGTAGACTCTCCTAAAGATCCCCATATAAAAATGCATTGGATACATCCATTTGCAATAATGGTCAATTCTTAGAAACTATTAAGGCAAGAACAAGCCTAACTGTTGTCATCTTTGCCACATGGGCAAAGGTCTCACAATAATCTTGACCCTCAATCTGTGTGAAACCCTTAGCCACAACCCTAGCTTATACTTGTCCAAGGTACCAACAGCCTAATATTTTATTTTGTACACCCACTTACATCCAACAGTGTGTTCATTAGGAGGTAAATGTTGGAGAATCCAAGTATTGTTATTCTCTAATGCAGTGATATCATCATTCATAGCTGTTATTTTTAAAATAATCACTAAATGCTACTGCAAGCGCACAACTTATCCTATAGTATTTAGGATATCGATTCCACAAGGACTTCGAATCAAGTACCAAAAATTCACAACTTAAATTATCTAGACAAATCGATTTTCTTCGGTTTGAAAATTAATAAATAAAATAAACTAAAAAGACTTTTAATTAAAAATAACAAAAGGAAGCAAGTAATTAACTTTAAAATCAAGAAGAGACAACTTCTAGGATTTCGGTTCACGATGATGATAAATTCATAAACTTCGTAACGATCTTCCTGTTTATAATGAATGTCATGTTTTGAAGGCGAATTGCGCAAATTTAGTTGATCGTATTCTTTCGAACGACTCTCAACTGTGCTTAGATTAATTACAAATCCGATGTCTCGCTCAATAAATTAATCCAAACCCATTACTTTCTACAATTCATATGGCCTCTAGAAATTCAATTAACTGTCGTTCTCATGAATTTCTAGTTCGATTTTAGAGTTCTATTACCCACACTTCACCTTTCGGTCCTTCGCTTTAGTAACTGAGATTTTTGCATGAACATATGAGTTTCACTTTTCAGTCCTTCACAACTACACATTCACATAAATTCCAACAAAGCTAAAATCGAATCAAAGCCGCTAACATTCATAAACGCACGGAAAGATCACAACTTTATTTATAAATTCATCATGGGCTACACCTAATCCTAGAAAAAGAGAACTACTCACGCATAATTGAAGAAACCAACATGAACATCATAGGAAATATTATAAAACAACAAAATCAAAATAATAAAATTAAAGAGAGGGAAAGAAAAAGAACTTGTCTCCAAAATGATTCCAAATGATGAAGTCTTCAATCTTCAACTTACAATCCAAAATTTGCCCTAAAAATTGTGTGGAAAAAAGAGGATGAAAAAGTCTAGTTTTGTAGAGAGCGAGAGAGTATCTCGAGAGAGAGGATGCGTTCCCCCTTTTCATCAAGAGGGAGACGCACCTGAAAAGAGAGGGGAAACTCAAGAACTTTTCCTAATTTGAACATAATATTAGACTTGATACTAATATAGGGTGATACAGTAAATCTGCCGATTCGCGAGTGTGAAGGAAATTGCAGCCAGGGCGAACCAATCTGCCTTCAACTGGAACAGCTGCCTTCAAATTCCACCTGCGAAATAAATCGCAGCCTGCCCACAAACAATTCTGATGGCCCGAACCTCTTCCTTTAAGCTTTAAATCACCACCCAAGCCTAAGCTTTGATCCGAAATGCTCCAAGTTTGCACAATTAAGCTCAAAGATAGTGAAATGAACTAAAACAACTAATTTTGTTTTGATAAACACATTATTGAAGAGAAAACACGCCCAAAAACATCCTAAAATATAGATATTTTGCACATTTATCACTCCCCCAAACTTAAACTTTGATCGTCCCGAGAAAAGAAATAGATTTCAAAACGAGATAGCCCAGGACCAAAGACTAGAAAGGACACCATCTCAAGAATGCAAATGCATTACATCATGGGATTATCGCTCAAAACCATCAACACACTAGCAAACAGATTCTCATGATTTCCAAGCTAATAAAGTTTCAAACGCTCAATGCAACCCATGAGTCACTTAAGCAAAGAAATGCCTAGCACCCATTTAGGTCGGATTATGCAACCTCATGAATATTAAAGCTGATATTATCAAATCAAGGGGCAATCTCCATTCATGCTATCAAACTCAATCAACATGGCATATGCATATGTAGCAACAAGATCATTAGGACTTTATTTAAGCTTGTAACGTTAGGCCAAGGTGAGGGCTACAAATAAAGGAATGGATAAATCAAAGCAAGAGAGCATTAAATAAACATGTTAAATACAAACTTGCACACGAGAAAGTGCTTCACTTTTTCCCAAAGCACTCACCAATTTCAACAACCCCCAAACTGAATTTCTTGAATAGCTCACCACCAAACATTAATCACCCCTTAATTCCCCTTGAGAGATTGAAAAACTTTTTCTTCTTTCTTTTTCCTTTTTCGTTGGTGCCCTTTTCTTCTTTTTATTTTTTTCCATTCTTCTTGATTTTTTTTTTCAAGGCATGCTATCTTCGTTTTTCTCTTTTGTTCTTTTTCTTTGATTTTCTCTTAGAGAAATCACCCACCAATCAACATTTTTTTCAACACCCTTTCTTTCACTCATTCCACCACAATAGCATAAAAATAGCACATGAAGCATCAACCCGACAAAAGCACACAATAAACACATGAATTCATTTTAAGCTCTCTTGAAGGGTAGGATAAAGTGTTTAGGCTAAATGGGTAGGTAAATTTGGGTTAATGAAACAAACATCGAATGGGAGTCATTCATTCTAGTAGGCTCAAGGGGGACACTAGGGATACAATCTTCGCAAGGGGTAGGCAAGAAAAGGCTCAAATGGTCCAAAAATGGCCTAAATCATGTCCTCATCACCACAATGCTCATGCCTAGCTTCAATCATCATCAAGCAAAGATTTTAAGAAAAATCCCAAGATATCAAAACTCAACTAAAATATTAACAAGGTAAACATAATACTTCGCTAGATAGCACCAAGAACAAAACTAAGACTTTGTGAACAACACGAGCAACAAGGGAATCACTAATTTCTATCAACTAGCATGCAAATGACTCCAAGATTACTCCACCAATGCAATAAACGTGCATACTTTACAAGTGCCTTCCAAGAACATATGACCAAAACTAGAAGCTTAGGTTTTCAAAAGCTCAAAATGTCAAAGTTTCAAAATTTTACTCGCAAATTGAAACCTAATCTGTAATTACCATCTCCCCCAATCTTAAAAATCACATTGCCCTGAAAAATTTGTAGCTGGGATCTCTACTAAAAAACAGCAAACAAAAAATCAGATGTTGTACTGGATGTAAGTTATAAATATTAATCTACAAGCAAGGCTTGTAGATCTACCAATATGGCAAAACTTCTACTAATAAAATGATTGTACGAATTACAATACTTAAATTAAAACACAAAATCACTTAGTGGAACTCAAATGAAAAAAGATCCCTATTAAGTGAGCACAAAACCCTTCCAGTGATACACCACAAAAGTATGGAGTAAGGAGTGTGGTTGTAGTCACAAATGTATCCAGACTTTTATGAATCACTCTTGGAATGGTTTCTTCTTCTAGAAAATCGTTAAATCTTCAATGCCACGCTCACTTCTTTATATAGCTTCCAAAGGATCCTGCCGTGTATGTCAAGAGCTCAAAGAGGACATGATTACGGGTTAGAAAAGAAGAAACAATCAAATGCAATTACATCTATGAAATTCCTAAACTTTAGCTTATACCAAATCTTGTGAACTCGGTATTATCAAAAGAGTCTCAAAGAAAGGCAATAACTATTAAGTTTACTAAGGAGGAAAATCTTAAATCATTTTTGATATATAGCACGACTCTATCCTCCTTAACATGCCCTCAATGTACAGAAGCAAAAGAGATAACAAAAAGGGGGAATGGAATGAACTCACCAAATTAGAGGGCAGGGGAAGGGTCACGAGAGATGGGAGACAGCTGACTCGCCTATAAAATAGCTATGATATCACGTTGACACTTTTGCTCATCTTTGATTGATGCAATTGATGCAAACAGCTCCCGAATCAAAGATTAGCTAGAGCACTTTGACTTGGCCTTAGACTTTGATGACGAACCAATAGTTACTTTTTCTTTTTCTTTGCAGCCATCATGATGAAAAGAGGTGTCAATTGATTTCAAAATCACCATAAATCCCCAATTTTCCACCTTTCTCGCTCCTTGAATCTCCCTGGAAATCCTAAATCCCAAATCCTCTCAATTGATGGATAGATGAGAGTAAACCCTAGGATTAATGTATGACGAGATGAGGGAGAATGAAAAGTTTTTGATTCCTAGGTTTTGATTTGGAGATTGAGGCGGGTATCCAAGAGAGGAAGATGAGAGAGCGTGGCTTGATTTGGGTGATGAATGTGGGAAGAGAGAGAGACTGACGTTTAGTTTTGGGCGGGGAGTTTTTGACAAATTTTTTTTTTTTTTTTTGGGTTTCATGGGTGCGAAAAAATTCCCACCTCAGGTGCGAACAGAGCTGGAGCAACTTCCTTATTCTTTACTTCAATTTCGTGGGCGTAAAAAATTTTGCACCATGGGTGCGAATTGTGCTACAAGATATCATATTTTCTTCCTGCTTCAAATTCGCAGGTGCGAAAATTTTCCCAACTTGGGTACGAACAAATCTGCAAAAACTTTTGATCTCCATTTTGTGAAATCGCACCCGGAACATAATTCGCAACTAGGGCATGAACCTTTCGTCGAACAAGTTCTTCTTTGCTCAATTCTTCACACGGATCTTATGGTGCAACATTAAAATCCTATAAAAGGAAGATAAAACAAAACACAAGAAAAAGACTGTAACGTAATAAAAAACAAAGATTGAAATAAGATTAAAAACAAGAACAAAAAAGTGAAAGTGAATATATATATATATATATATATCCTTTTAGGTTGCCTCCCAATAAGCGCTTGTTTAGGGTCATTAGCTCGACCCCTATTTTCAATTCAATCCGGAAGTCGTGGTTTGTAAGAAACGGTATTTGTGGTACCCTTCTTGTTTTCATATTTATCAACATGCTTCCTTAATCTCCATTCGTTTACCTCAATAAACTTAGGCGCATCTCGCCAATTCTCAACATCTTCTTCACGAAACCTCCTTCGAAAAGTACGCTTATCTTGCAACCGTTTGTGTTTGAGTTCTACTCCCGGAGCTTGCTCTTTCTTGAAAGTTTGGGCTGTGGAAACAAGACCTTTCTTTTCAACTTGTACTTTCTGAAGTGGAGGATTAAAATTTGCCTCGAGCAAATGTGAATATGCAACATCATTAGTATTCCCATTGCTCTTGAGCTCATCTTTCATACAGAAACTATATAAATGATCATTAAAGAAATGTTGTTCATGTTCATTTTTCATTGTTTGATCCACAGAATAAATCCTGCCACAATAATTCTCAAGAGAAAAACATTTAGAAGCATTTGACAATTCAAATTCAACTTTCTCTTCCTCAATATTCAAAGAAAGCTTTTTATTTTTAACATCCACGATCACCCCAGCAGTGGCAAGGAAAGGCCTTCCAAGAATTATGGGGATTCGAGCATCCTCATCCATTTCTAACACAACGAAATCAGAAGGAAAAAAGAACTTACCCACCTTGATAGGTACATCATCCATTATACATACCGGATACTTAACGGAACGATCCGCCAATTGTAGAGACATCTTGGTGGTCTTTAAACCACCTAAGACCAACTTCTTAAACACAGACAAAGGCATAAGAGAAACACTAGCACCGAGGTTACATAAAGCATGTTCAAAATGCACATTGCTAATAACACAAGGAATTGAAAAGCTACTTGGATCTTTAAGTTTTGGAGGTATCTTATTTTGAACTATGGCACTAGATTCCTTCGTCAAAGCAACAATTTTATATTCCTCAAGTTTTCTTTTATTGGACAAGATTTCTTTCAAAAATTTGGCATATGTGGGTATTTGTGACAAAACTTCTGTAAAAGGCACATTGATGTACAACTTTTTAAGAACCTCTAGAAACTTCCCAAATTGTTTATCAAGTTTTGCTTTAGCCAATCTTTGTGGGAAAGGCACAGACAGCTTATAGGGCAGTGGGGGAATGTATTTAGGTTCTTCCCCATCCTCAGTTCCATTTTCTTCCTCTTTACCTTTCACTTGTTCTACTATCGGTTTAACCTTTTCATGTTTCTCAAGTTCACCATTTGCAGCCTTCTCTTCTATCACCTTAGGGACATCTAATTCTTTCCCACTTCTCAAGATCACAGCATTATAATGTTCCTAAGGATTGACCTCGGGCTTAGCCGGTAACATTCCTGGAACTCCAAAAGATGAAGCAGTTAATTGTGCAATTTGGGTTTCGAACATCTTGTTATGAGTAGCCAAATTATCAATTTTAGATGTTAGTTGCCTAATTGCTTCACTCACTATTCTACCGTGCTACTCAAATTCTTGATTTTTAACAAAATTCTCCATTAAACTCTCTAAATTGGACTTTTGAGGTGGTGGAGGATTGAAAGGTGGTTGGAAACCAGGGGACTGATTGAAATTTCCTTGAAGTGTTGGGTTGGGATTATTCCTATATGAAAGGTTTGGTTGATTCGTCCAACCAGGATTGTAAGTGTTTGACATAGGGTCATTAAAGGGTCTTTGGTTGAAGTTGTTCAAGGCATTGACTTGTTCTTGAACTCCAATTTGAGGAAATGATATTCCTACTAATTGACAATCAACAGCTAAATGACCTAAAACACCAAAAATTTCACATGGAACTATTATTACTCACCACAGCACTCACATTCAACTTATTAATTTTTGAATTCAAAGTATCAAACTTAGCAGCAAGCATATCAAGAGCATCAACCTCATACTTACCTGGGACTCCTTTTGATTGATTGGTGCCTCTTTCCGTTGACCATTGAGATTGATTGGTGGCCATATCTTCAATCAACTTATAGGCTTCATCGACATTCTTGTTCATGAGAGCACCACCTGCTGCCGCATCAATGGAAATCTTTTTATTATATGTGAGCCCATTATAGAATGTATGGATTATTAACCACTTCTTCAACCTATGATGAGGACACAAGCTAAGCATCTCTCAAAATCTTTCCCATGCTTCATACATTGATTCATATGGCCGTTGTGAAAAACTTGTGATTTGATTCCTCGTCATCCCAGTCTTACTAGAAGGAAAATACTACGCCGAAAAGGTTTGCAAAAGTTGATCCCATGTAGTTATAGAACCAGGAGGCAAAGAGTGTAACCATGCCCTTACTCTATCTCATAGAGAAAATGGGAACAACCTCAGTCATATGGCATCGCTGGAAGCTCCATTTATTTTCAAAGTGTCGCTGTGAGCGCCCCGATCCCCAGATCGTCCCTGGGCCTTTTTGCTCTGGACTCCTGAAATAAATGTTGGGATAAATGTGCACAACACATTTATATTTAAAAAATAGAGTCGCCACTCTCGTTTATATAGGAAACGGGAGAAAACTTTAGATTATGGGTTCGGGAGCCAAGTTACAATTTGGGAAGGTTTTAAGCACCCAATTCGCCCTTTCGGTCTCTACACATTTGTATGCTCATATTTAATTATTGCAAGTTTGTTTATTTACGGAATATATATATATATATATATATATATATTGCATGTATTTATAATGTATTTTACAATGCATTTGAAATAATTACATACACTTATTACATTTATTTACATATCTAGACTAACGAACGGAAAGAGTTACCTTCTGTCGTTTTACAGAAATTGGGCCACGTTCTAGGCCATTATATTATACCAGATCAAGCTAGCTTGTAGCCTGACCGTTGTGCTTCCACTGCTACCAATCGAGGAAAGGAAGACTTACGTTTTGTGTGTGTTGAGATAGAGTCAATACTATTTTCTCTTTTTTTTTCTCTCTTTTCTTCCCCAAAAAGAGGCTTGATAGAGAGAGATGTTGTGTGTGTGTGTGTCTCAGGGAGAGGAGTGATGGTGATTGTGTTGTTGAGGGAGTTGGTTTTTTTTTTAAAGAGAGCTGAGAGCCTCTTTATATAGGTGGCTTGGGAGAGGAAACTCTCGGGGGCAAGTTTGGAGGAAGCTTCCTTTTGCCTTCAAAGTCTTCAGTAGCTAATGGCTAAACTTTGAGGAAAAAAGCTTGGTTTGGTGCGCGGCACACCTGGCATGGTGTCCGCGCACCAAACCCTGTTTGGGTGTATCAGTGCACTAGAAATGTCTTCAGCGCACCAAACCTTGTTTTTGGCTTTTCCAGGCTTTGTGTCTTTCACTTTGGCCCTTCTAAGCTGTGTATCATCAGTATAGACCCTTGATGTTGATCTAACGGAAGGTTGTTTATGTGTCAGACATCGTTAGTCCTGTTGTATCTTCGAATTTGACCCTTGATGTTGATCTAACCGAAGTTCGTTGTATTTGTTGGACGTTGGCAGTCCGTTGTGTATGTCATTTCCTGAAATAATCATAGAAACATGTGTTAGCCTATTTGTAAATAAACAGTTGTTTATTGGAAAATTCGTATAATGTAGGTGTACGAATTCTCGGTGTCTACAGAGCCCCTTGACTACGTTTGCTTAGAAGTAAGTGAGCGTCGTCGAAAAAGATAGACATCCAGTTTCGTACTAGTAATTAGATGGTCAAACTCTGTATCGGAGTTTGTGCGACCATGTGTATATGTGTGTGTGTGACAACATGTGTCAAAAAGCGATCGGATCTCCAGGGGAGACTGCCTACGTATCTCTATAAAGAGAATCAGGTCAAAACGTAGTTAAATCTCTTCAGGGAAGAAATTTGACTGTTGGAATCTGCTGGGGATAGGCAACAAGGTCTGCCCTGTGGTGACCGAATCTCCAGGGAAGACTGCCTACGTATCTCTATAAAGAGAATCAGGTCAAAACGTTGTTCAAATTTCTTCGGAGAATTTGACGTGAACTATTGTGTGTGGGAGTGGTTCATTTTCGGACCCCGGGTTTATACCCGTTTGGAAACGACCAAAAGAAAGATGTACCAATGCAAAATAAGGTAAATTACAGTTTGTGATAAGCTGTAAATTTACATAAAGTAAAGATACTATTTTTTGTGTGGCGTCTGGGGGACGAATTCTGAGCTGTGTTAGACGGCAGAGCCGTTGAGCGGTTGATTTCCATGTGCCTCAGGCTCGAACCTGTGGGGGAAATGACCGGGTAACTGGGTGTGCAAACGTGTGTGAATACACTGCAAAGTGGTGTGGTGTCCAAGGGACACTTTGTTGGGGATGATGCGCACGACCATTGGCGATGCATCTACTGAGATATGCTGTGTAGATTCCCATGGAGATTCTGCTGGAGATGATGGATTGGACGGCAGGGCAGTTGGGAGTAGCTCCGCTGGGGATTATCCTTGAAAATATGTTGATGACGGACTTCCGTTAGGACATTCGATTAACGACCGTTAGTTGGACGTTAAGTTGTCGTTAGGAGGACTTGAGGGTGCAAATCGTAAAATGCTAAAACTTGGAGGGAAAAGGGAAAATTGCCTTTCTTCAAAAAGGAGAACACGGCAACAGCAAGTAACAGCTTGCTGCCGTTCTTCTTTCAATCCTTCTCCGATTTCTTCTAAATTTCTTCCGCAATCACTCCAATTTTTCAAGGTTTATCGCTCCAAAATTATTTGTATCGATAATGGCGAACAATTCGGGCTCAAAAAATGAGATTCCTAGCGATGTGAGTGTCGATGACGAACAAGCCGGCGAGGTGATGGCGCAAAATTGGGTCCGCTATCCGTTCTCGGATAGTAATCCGAACGATATCCATCGTGACCGGAGCAGTCACATTTCTTCTTTAGATCCACCCGCGGTGAGTTTTCGAAAAACCCATTTGTTCCGCAAAGTATGCTAAATTTGAAATTTTTGTATGATTTGCTGGACTCTTGATGTTAATCCTGCAATTGTTAGTATCGAAGTAGCAAATATATGTTGTTGCATGTTGAATCTAAGCAAAGAATGTGAATTTATACAATATGGGTATAAACAAGTTTGTATGTTCATGGATTTTGCATGTTTAAAGTGCCTACATTAATTGCAAATTTGAACGTGTTAGGATAAAAATTTCTCGAAATCGAGAATATGTATGTGTAGAGGGATAAACAAAGATAGAAACCCCCAAGTTGATTTTTTTGGGGTGGCTTAAAATGTGTGAATTTTTCTTACCCGAAGTAGCGCGAAAGTCGCACACCAGCTGTTTGAAAAAAAACTTCAATGAAGAAAAGTTAAGAAAAACCCTCACTAAACACTTGAAAACATTTTATTTTGATCCCGGGATCCAAGGGATGGGATTTGGAGGATATATGGAAAAAAAGAAAAACTTTCAATTTTTTTTTTTTTTTGCATGGCAAATATGAATGACATGACAGAAATGTGCATTTATGAAAATGATATATAAAATGTACACGTGTGCTTTGTGCTGACACACTGGAATTTTGTTTGTTTCGCAGTCACAGAGGAGGATTACTCGCATCCGGGCGAACGGGGACATGGTGAGGGAGATCTATGATCGACTCCCTCAGCTGATTCAGGAGAGGGTGAATGGTACCTGTCTTGGTACGTTCATCCAGAACTTGGGCAGTTTCATCGGATACAGCAACATCCATGAGGTGTTGCGGTGCTTCTGTTGGGACACTACCCACACCTTCCACCTTCCATGGGGCGAGGTAACTATGACGCCTGCAAATTTGTCGACGATCACGGGGCTACCAACTAGTCGGGGCTGGGCTATTGAGCCAAAGTTTCGCTGTGACATCATCCTGATGTCGTTGCTCAGCTGTTGGAGTTTACTCCTGTGTACAAGAGCTTTGACGAGATTCCTGTCAGCTATGTTAGGGAGTGGTTGCTCCAAAATGTGAATCTTGTCGATACTGCCGATCGACCTACTGTGACCCGATTCGTTCAGGTTTTCTTGTTCTTGGCATTGGGGATTACCCTTTTTGCCAACGCTTCCTCAACTCTGCGAGTATCTTTACTCGGCTGTTTAAGGTGACTGCGCCATCTGGGCAACTTTGACTGGGAACAGGCTGGCCTAGCAAAGTGTTATTTCTTTATGGATCATGCCAGCCGGAACGTCGCCAGTAGTGTAACTAGCTACAACGTGGCTTGGGAGGTAATATTTGGAACAAAAATCATCTTTACTTTTAAAAACATCTTTTGTCATTTTTAAAATAGATGCTGACTCATTGTTTTTGATGTGACAGGCTTGGGCGTACGCGGTGTTCAGCTTTCATCCTTTCATTCTCCACACCAGGGTGATGACCCCGCCATTTGTGGTAAATTTTCAGACTTTAAACCAGAAGTATGCTCGGAGGGTTCCTACTCGGCCTAACACCGAGGTGGTTCGGACTGCGATTATCAACTCCAGTCCTGAATCTGTCAGCTTTTTCCCATGGGGTCAGCTTCCTTCTTCCTATGGTCCAGCCCAAGCGGCCAACGATTGTGGCATTTTAATGGTGTCCATCATATGCGACTCTATGTATCTGGGCGATCGGGTCAATCGTCAACATGGGCCCAACGTGGGCTAGCCTCTGACACCGTCTTCACCACCCTTCGGGATGATGACACCTGACGTGATGCCGAGACGCGAGTGGTATCTTGCGAGGGAGGCCATCGATCCACATAGATATGTGGAGATGGATTATGAAGTGTTCGTACAGACCGTGATGTATCCTCCTCCTCTTCCTGCTCAGGAAGCGGAGGGTCCATTTCCCATTTTTGTGGGAGAGATCGGGTCATTTGCGAGGTGGATACACTATCCGGAAGTCCCGCGGATGATTGGTTATGGAGAGGGTGAAAACTACAGGGAGAAGGACCTGAGCGATGGTGAGATTCCACCACACGACTATCTTCAGCGAAGGAGAGATCTGGTATATTTTTAATCACTCTGTACACATGCTATTTGTTTATTCTATCTACATGTATTTGCATATTGATGAATAAAAAAATGCTAAAAGAAATGTTGTATGAACAGGTACCGACCAGCTCTTATCAGAAGCTGTTGAGCAGATTTTACAAGTTGTCTGATCTATATTGGAAATTGAAGGTCGGGGCCAGTGATTTCACTTGCCGAGGTGGTGCAGACGCGACCGGGCCGGGTCGCAGAGGTGGCGGGAGTGGAGGCTCCAGAGGTGCCAGCACTAGCAAGTCGAAGAGAGGAAGACAATGATTTCCTTTCCTGCTATTTTTGTTTTCCTTTAAAAAGATGTATTTGTAAGAAAATTTTATTTATTCTGTACATTGTTTATTATTAATGAAAAATGCAAAAAAAGAAAAGAAAATCTAGGGTCTCAATTCTAATTACTTTTAATTACACAAATTGTGCTGTGGGAACAAAATTATGCATTTGGCCGAGGCGGCTAATGGTTGATGCATAATTGGTGGCTTTCGACAGGCGAATTTCTTGCATGTGAGGCTTGAGGGAAGGAAATGATTTCCTATCCTAGAAGCTGCTGAATTAAAAAATAGGTTTGATGCCTATTCTCGAGGGGACTGTGGCTGTGATTTTTACGGAGATATGTGAGATGCTCCGTGTCTGCAGGGGAGTTATTCGAAGAGGACCCTGGGAGATACATGCGTATCCTTCAGGGCATGATGTGAATTGGAGAGCTGGACCACATATATGGTGTTGTGCGCAAGCACCAGGCTTGGTGCCCGCGCACCAGACCTGTCTTTTCTTTCCTATTGCTGAATTTGATGTGTTGTGACATGTTGGCTCAAATTTCTTCAGCCTAAGGTGTAGGCTGTTGTAGTGTAGAGAGAATTCTTTCCTTTTACTTTGCTTCATAAGTCCATTTAGCCCGAACAACTTAATGCAAAGCTTTTTCCTTCTGTCTTCCTCTTTTGCTTCTCAGGAAAAACCTCTCGTCCTTAGGCAAAACACCCTCTGTTTGTTCAAAATGAACCATCCCTTCGAGACTATTGCAGATTACGAAGCCCGCCTAAACGACTGGTGCCTTAGTCTCAGTACCACCGAAAGGGGGTATCTCGCGGACACCTATGGTTTCCGATGTATGTTTGGATGGAGACATATTCGAATTCGAATTCACTGACATATGATACGGGGTGCATCCCACTTTTGGTCCTCAGAAGACCACCTTTTCAACTTTTCTTTGAACGAGATGTGTCCCACATTCGAAGATTTTTATGCTCTGACGGGCATGTCCATTGATGGTCCCATTACAGTGCCGTTATTGAGGAAACCTCCATTGGTGCTCATCTAAGAATTGTTCGGTTTCACTATCCGAGAGGCCCGTAATATGCTACATGGTCGGCTCTTCGACCTGACCCAGCTTCCGACGATCTTTGCCAATTATCAACCCGACGATGCTTATTTAGAGCATCGGCAAACGGCTCTTTTCTTATGCATGTTAGAAAAATTCTTCCTAATTAACTTTGACGGTTATGTTGACATACGGGTCTTGGATGTTGTTTTACATGCCAGGGGATGAGTGAGCAACATGATTCCTCTTATTCTGGCGGAGACTCTTTTCGGCCTGGACAGTTATGCTAACGGAGAAGAACAATTTCCTTCTGGCAGCCCCATTCTGTTGCATATTGTGGGCGCCCCGGATCTGACTTTCCCTTCTCGGGAAAAGATCCGACGAGGGCCTTTTTCGCTCTATGTCTTGTGGTTTCCCTCTATTTGATTTTATGGTTTGATAAACATGAAAAATATGTTTACCTTTGAAAACAGAGTCGCCACTCTCGTTTATAAAGTAAACGGGAGAAAAACTTTAGATTATGGGTTCGGGGGCTAAGTTACGATTTGGGAAGGTTTTACGCACCCAATTCGCCCTTTGGTCTCTACACATTTTGCATGCTTGTATTTAATTATCGCAAGTTTGTTTATTTACAGAATATATATATATTGCATGTATTTACAATGTATTTGAAATAATTACATACATTTATTACATTTATTTACATATCTAAATAAATTAACGAACTGAAGGGATTACCTTCTGTCGTTTTACAGAAATCGGGCCACGTTCTAGACAGTTGTATTATACCGGATCAAGCTAGCTCGTAGCCTGACCGTTGTGTTATAACTACTACCAATCAAGGAAAGGAAGACTTACGTTTTGTGTTTGTTGAGATAGAGTCAATACTTTTTTCTCTTTTCTTTCTTTTTTCTCTTTTCTTTCTCTTTTCGTGGTGAGGATTAGGCCGTGAGTTTGACCTCGACGTGGTCGAGGTACCTGTTTACTTACGATCTTCTTCAGCGTGGTGAAGAGTAGGTCGTAAGGTGACCTCGTCGTGGCGAGGTGCCCTTTGTACTTACGATCTTCTTCAACGTGGTGAAGAGCAGGTCGTAAGGTGACCTCGGCGTGGCGAGGTGCCTTTTGTACTTACAATCTTCTTCAGCGTGGTGAAGAGCAGGTCGTAAGGTGACCTCGGCGTGGCGAGGTGCCTTTTGTACTTACGATCTTCTTCAGCGTGGTGAAGAGCAGGTCGTAAGGTGACCTCGACGTGGCGAGGTGCCTTTTTGACAATGTCGAAGAAAGTAAATCTGAGGTCGATGCAAGATAGGAGAAATTCTTCTTTTATTGATAATATCTGAAACAGCATTACATCAGTAATAGTATTTTTTTAAATGATCCGCATGCCAAGGATTCTTGAGTGGTGTGCCATCCTGTTCAGCTAGTTGATAAGTCCCATCTCTGACTATGCCTATCACTCTGAATGGTCCTTTCCAATTTGGAGAGAGTTTATTCCTTCCAGCGTTTCTGCCTGTTACCTCGATTTTCCTGAGTACCGAGTCTCCGACGTTGAAGGATCTTGTTCTGACTCGTTTGTTGTGGTGAGCTTTGGCGAGCTGCTTGTAATTAATCATCCTGAGTCTTGCTTACAGCCTTCTTTCCTCCAAGTAGTCGAGGTCGAGCCCCCGAGTTGTTGCATTGTCTAGCTCGTCAAAATGGGCTACCCTTAATGTTGGTAGGGCCATTTCTACTAGGGCCATTGCCTCTGATCCGTATGCCAGCGTGAAAGGGGTCTCCCCTGTTGATCCTCTGACCGAAGTGTGGATTCCCTATAGTACAATGGGTAGCTCGTCGAGCTATCTTCCTTTCTTCTCATCCAAATTTCTCTTCAAGGCATGGAGGATCTTTTTGTTTCCGGCTTCGGCCTGTCCGTTCCCTTGGGGGTGAGCAACCGAGGACTTCCAATGCTTGATATTCATCTGCTCGCATCTCTAGGTAAACTTGGTGGAGAACTGAGTACCATGGTCGGATACAATAGCTCGCGGTAATCCAAATCGGCACCAAATACAGTCGTGTACGAAGCTGATTGCCTTTTCCTTAGTTATGGCGGCCAACGGTTTTGCTTCTACCCACTTTGTGAAGTAATCTACTGCCACTATTAAGAATTCGCAGCCCCCTTTAGCCTTTGGGAAGGGTCCAATGAGGTCGACCCCCCACATATCAAATGGCCAGGCTGCGACTACCGGTGTTTGTGGAACTGATGGCAGTCTTGGGATATTAGCAAATCTCTGGCACTTGTCACATCTTTTCACGTAGGTCTCTGCATCTTTCCGCAAGGTCGGCCAGTAATAGCCGTGGAAAAGAATTCTGTCTGACAGCGACCTCCCGCCGGGGTGACCTCCGCATACTCCTTCATGGACTTCGGCGAGGAGGTCGTCAACTATCTCTGGTCAGACACATCTAAGCAATGGCTTGGTGAATGATCTCCGGTATAGTACTCCAGCAATGACTGTATAGCGAGCTGCTCTCTTCCTTACTAGCTGGGCCAAGTCCTTTTCTTCAGGCAGTATTCTGTGCTCTATATAGTCTTGTATTTCATCTATCCAGCATCTTTCCGTTGAGTTGATAGGCATGACTTCCTCCCTATTCACTGATGGTGACTCGAGGGTTTCCAACCATACATCTTGAGGGAGGTCGCTGACGTCCGATGATGCAATCTTGGATAGGTGATCAGCTCGCGCATTCTCTGTCCTGTCTACCTGCTTTAGCTCCCAGTATTCAAATTTTTCTAACAGGTGTTTTGCAAGCTCACAGTACTTTGATAATGTGGGGTGATTAGCCCCGTACCCCCCCAAACTTGCTTCACGACGAGTTGGGAGTCGCTGAAAATTACGACCTGGCTGGCCCAAAGTTCCAGTGCGAGCTCTAGCCCTGCGATCAGAGCCTCGTATTCTGCTTGATTGTTGAATGCCTGAAATTTAAATCGCAAAGCTTTGCTGAATTCTCCTCCTTCTGGTGAGTGCAAGGATAGGCCTGCCCCGCTACCTGCCTTGCTTGACGAGCCGTCAACATAGAGAGCCCAATGGTGCAGTGGCCGAGGGTGTGACGAGCTGGCCGTCTTGATATGCTTGGGAGGGCTGGGAGGGTTTGTCGAAGATGTCAGCTCGGTCAGCGTGGTGGTCGGGCTTTGATCTTGCTTGACGAATGATGTTTCAGCGATAAAGTCTGCAAGTACTTGGGCTTTTATTGCTTTGCGCTGCTCATAGGTGATATCGTATCCTGGGACCACTTTAATATTCTCTCAGCTACGTCTGGTTTGTGAAGGATTTGCCTGAGTGGGAGGTCGGTATATACCGTCAAGGCATGGGCCTGGAAGTACTGTGTTAGCTTTTTTGCTGCTACGATCAGGGCTAGTACTACTTTTTCCACATTTAGATATCTTGTTTCCATATCTGTGAGTGCGTGGGAGACGTAGTATATCGGTTTTTGGACCGCATTTCGTTCACTGAGTAGGACTGCTGCGACAGCTGTGTCTGAGGCGGCGAGGTAGACGTAGAGGTGTTCTCCTGGTGCCGGGCTTGTAAGTAGTGGCGGGCTGCCCAAATATGTCTTCAGCTCGGCGAAGGCTTTGTCACAGTCTTCATTCCAGGCGAACTTCTTACTTCCTCATAGCGTCTTGAAGAATGTGAGGCTCTTTTATGCAGATTTTGCTATAAATCTTCCTAGAGCCGTGATTCTTCCATTCAGCCGTTGTACCTCCTTGATCGAGCTGGGAGCCTTCATGTCGACCAGGGCTTGTATCTTTTCTGGGTTGGCCTCTATACCTTTCTCGTTTACCATGTATCCCAGGAATTTGCCTGCCTTTACTCCAAAGACACATTTGGATGGATTGAGCTTCATCTTGTTTTTCCTGAGATTTGAGAAGGTTTCGTTCAGGTCGTCGACATGGTTGGCTTGCTTCATCTTAATAACCATGTTGTCAATGTAGGCCTCCACGTTTCTTCTGAGCTGGTCTCCAAAGACCTTGTTCACCATCCGTTGATAGGTAGCCCCTGCGTTTTTGAGCCCGAAGGGCATCATCTTGTAGCAATAGATGGCGACTGCTGCTGCTCGGAAGGCTGTCAGCTCCTGGTCGGCTAACCACATGCATATCTGATGGTACCCCGAATATGCGTCGATGAAGCTGAGTATTTTATGGCCTGCGATTGTATCCACAAGCTGATCTATCCTCGGTAATGGGTACCAGTCCTTTGGGCAAGCCTTGTTCAGGTCCGTGAAGTCGACGCACATCCTCCATTTTTCGTTGGTCTTTTTGACCATCACCACGTTCGCGATCCAGGTCGGATAGAAGACTTCTTCAATGATGCCTGCTTTGAGTAGCTTGTCAACCTCCTCTTTCATCGCTGCCTACTTTTCTAGAGAAAATATTCTAGGTCATTGTTGGACAGGAGTTATGGCTGGATCAACATTAAGCTTGTGCACAGCAACCTCTTCGCTGATTCCTTCCATGTCCTCTGTCCTCCATGCAAATACGTCCTTATTTTCCCTGAGAAATTTGATTATTGCCTCCCTTTCATCCTTGTCGATTTCCAGTCCGACCTTAATTTTTTGCTTGGGGAAGTCGAAGTTGATGACTACCTCGTCAAGGTCTTCATGTGGCTGGATTTCAGGTTGATCCTTAGGATCTAGGCTTTCTACTGTGACGACTTTGTTTGGCTTCTTTGTGTCATCGGTGGCAACCTGGTATGAGTCGGCCTGCTCGGTGTCCAAAGTGGGCACGTCGGGGAGGTCGTCATCTGGACTCTCCTTGCGCTGCGAGGTAGAGAGATTGTTTTGTTCGAGAGTTTGGGTGATCGGGGGCGAGTCGGCATGCTCGACATCCGATCTGGATACGTCGGGCATGTCGTCGTCCTCGTCTACCTCTCTGTGCGGGCTGGAGTGGCCAGCCCGCGCTAATTGCTATGCTCGATTATTAGAAGGGCTTATTTCGGTGCCTTCTTTGATTATTAACGACTTCAGTCGCTTGTCATCGAGGTCTATTTGGTGGACCTCTTCGTGGGCTGTAGTCACTTTTCTTTTTCCTTTGAGCCGAGCTTCCTCGGCCTTCTTTTCCTCAAGGAGGTGGTTCAGAGTGCTTCTCGGATCATTCCTCACCTCTCCGACCCAATTGTCCGTGGGAAATTTGATTTTTTAATGAGTTGGAGAGATCACCATCTCGAACTTTGTCTGGGTTGGGATGCCCAGAATGGTATTGTATGGAGAGGGAATATCGAGGACCAGGAAGGTGACGACCTCGATTCGAGAATTGTCTTTGGAACCGAGGATTACCTTGAGGTCGACTGTGCCCTTAGTAGCGACCTTGTGTCCGGTGAAACCTTCCAGCTTGATTCCACTCGGGGTTAAGTGTGAGCTTCCCAATCCGATCGCCTGAAAGCACTTGTAAAACAGAATGTCATTCCCTGCTCCTGTGTCGATGAGCACTCTTTTTACCCTTCCTTTGCCAATTTTTGCTTCGATGGTGAGTGCGTGTCCCCTGGCAGCGGGGTTAGAGGCCAGGTCGCTAGAAAGGAATGTGATCCCTCTCTCTCCTTGAACCTGAGGCAGGCTGACAGTATGGTTGAGGCTGTTAATTGCTGTCTTCAGCTTCGTGATGCTCGACCATTCCTCCATGATGGTGTTGACCAGAACCTCGTCCTCGTCTGCATTTGCCCTCGGGGTCTCTCGTGGCCTTTCTCTGTCGCCGCCTCCTCACTGCTCGTATCTTCTGAGCTCCCCTCTGTCAATCAACTTCTGGATCACCTTTTTGAGCTGAATGCAGTCTTCGGTGGTGTGCCCGATGTCGTTATGATAAGCACACCTTTTGTTGGGGTTGCGAGGATAAGGAGTTTCTCTCTACGGCTTAGCTCGGCCAATCTTGTTTTCTTACAGCAGCACGTTCATAATGTTTTCCCTGGTCGCGTTTAAGGGGGTATAGAACTCCTCTTTCTTGGCCCATTTCTTCTTCCTCTCCCCCTTGCCATGTCCATTGCTGCCACCTTCCTTACGGTCCCCAGACTTATCTTCCTTTCTCTGTTTCTGCGCCCTAGAGGATTTCTGGTCCTCCTTATCTTGGTCTGCCAAGGTTTTCTCGACGTTCCCAATGTTCTGGGCCCGTGTACAACTCCGCGCTGGTAGTAGGAGGTCGCATGTCGATCTCAGATAAGAGTTTGGCAGATCGGCATCCAGCATGGAAGAAAGCCATTATAGTCTTGTCGGGGACATTAAGCAGCTTTTCACCGACATGTTTGAATCTCTCGAGATAGCTTTCCAATGATTCGCCAGGTCGCTGCTTGATTCTGCAAAGGTCAGATTCCTTCTTGGGGAGGTCGCCTGCTGAGGAGTATTTCTTCATAAAAGCTTTTTTCAGGTCGTACCAATCTCTGATGGAACCCTTCTCCAGCTCTTCGAACCAGTTGAGGACAACCTCTTCAAACGTGCTGACAAACACAATACACCATAGATCCAGGTCTCTGGTGCATACTCCCATCTTTGCTTCGAAGCTCGACACATGGCTTCGAGCATTCGTGTTTCCTACGTAACTTTTCAGCGACGGTACCTTCAGGCGATGATTTAGAGGAGTATCCCTGATTCTTCTGCAAAAGGATGCCGTTACGCTCCCTGATGGTTTCCCTTCTTTGCCTCTTTCGAGGGCTTCCAGTCGTTCCTTCATCTTGCACAGTACCTCGTCTTCCAGGTCGCTGCTCCTACCCCTCCTCTTAGATCGGTGATCGTGGCCGTCGATCTTGGAGTATTTGTGCGAGGATGCATCACTGCTGGATGGACTTGCGCTTCGACCTGTGGCTATGGCTCTCATGTGGCCTTCGAGGTCGCTCCTCGTCACATTCCATTCGGTAGGACCTGTAAGATTTTGCCGGACTGGGGCTTCTAGCTCGTCCTCCCATCCTGGAATGTACGCTTCCCCTAGGTCGCTCTTTGTCTAGGGTTCCCAAGCCATCTTTCACGCTGGGTATCTGGTGGTCCTCCACTCTTCGCCCGAGCTGGCTTTTTACATTTCGTCTAGTAGCATCATCCCTTGACCCCCCATGATGACTGTCAGCCGGCAGACCCCTGGGCTCACTTCTTCCAGGTCGACCATCATGGTGATCGTTTCGAGAAGGATGGGAGCTCGGGGTTGGTAGTTGGGTTGCCTGGGCGGCGAGCTTGCGGGATAGCTCGTATTCGCGCTTCTCAAGCTCTCTCTGTCTTTCCAAGAAAGCTTTTTCCTTCCTTATGTGTTCCAACTCGACGAGGTCGATCTCCTGTTGGGTAGGAGACATCCTGCTGCCCATCATGATGAGGTCGTCCTTGTCTCCTGAGCCCTCGCCGTCTGAGGAAGGGGGAGTGGGTGTCCGACCATCTCGAGTTGTCAAGCCCGGTCCTTTAGCGGTCCGGGCTGCCTTCTTTCCCAAGGCTTTCCTCCTCATCGCCCTGGCCAGTTTCTGAGCTCGAGCATTCTGGTGAAGAGGAAGCCCTGATGAGGGCACATCAGGTGATTCTTTTTCAGGCTGTTCAATATGTTGGCCGGCAGGTGGAGCTGTTGCAGGTACTGCCAAACTGGCTACTGGGGCTGCTTGCTTGGAAGCTTTCTTAGAGGTTGCCATGTTTGATCAAAGAAAAACTTCGTCCCGGCAACGGAACCAAACTGATCACGCCAAAAAAGGTTGTGTGAATCGTGTCTGGTCCACGTGTGTAGTCTAGTAGGATTCCGGCTTACGTTGCAGGGATTGCCCTTGAAGTATAAACTGCTTGAAACATGTGATCAACAAAGAACACCGTAAGGGGTGCTGGGTTGTCCCAGCGATAACCCTTAGGCGTGAGAATTAGCAATACTTCGTAGGAGAGGTAAAGCTAAGAAAGTATGTAAGCAAGTAATTTGCATATACCTTATGAGGCCTGTTGAGGGTGCTTTTTATAGAGATAGGAACCATAATCCTGGTTGGATTCGGAGTAGGGGTGATATGATCCTCATGTCTTTCGGAATAGGTTTCCTCATATGCTTAGGACTGATATGTAAAAGAATTATAATAGGACTCTTCCCAGGCGTGATGTGACTCCGTATAGGACACTGCTTTGCCGAGCTGAAGGGACTATGTCGAGGTCAGCCTGGATGCTTCCAGGTCGTTCTATGTAGTCGAGGTCGGCCTGGCATGCGCCAGGTCGCTCGATGTCATCAAGGTCGGCCTGGCATACGCTAGGTCGCTTGGTGTTGGTGAAGTCGTCCTGGATGTCCTCAGGTCGCACTGTGGGTCCCTGTGTCAGTGTGCTGAGAGAGTATACTGGTGAGGTGAGCGACCTGCCATATTGTGTTTTCCAGGTCGTCACGTTCGAGGTGGCGCATGTCATCTCAGCAATTGCCAGCTGAAGCTCATGAGGCTGCGATATCTGCCACGTGTCCAGCTGAAGACTGAGGTCGTTCAAGTAGCTCCAGAGTGTTGTTAACAGTGAATTGAGTCATGCAAATAAGACTAGCAAGACTTGCATTAGCCAATAAATTACCTGCTAAATGACCTCCTGGAGTTTCAAGACAGCCAACATTTGATCCAGCATTGAGCATATTGATCAATTGTTGAAGTTGTGTTACTGAGATGACAGATCCAGATCCTTTTTCTTGATCATCATGGTGTCCAATAGTAATGCCAGAAAAGTTTCCAGTGTTGGTGTTGCCAGTTGAGATAGCAGCCACTACTGCTGTTTTGTTTGATCAAGATTTATGATTCTTGGGCATTTTTGCCATGTCTGGTTTGGAACCATAGAGAGCATTCCATTCTGGATACCCATGAAGGAAATAACATTGACAGAAGGGGATCCTCTTTGTTGTTCCTCTTGGAGAAACATGTTCAAAGCTTCATTTACATTAAGGATTTCATCATCAAGATTTGACCTCTAATGGCACTAAAGCTATCATTCAATCTCATCAAAAACTAAGTTAGCTTGTGAACCAATTCAAACTCTTCTTGCTGCTTTGAAGCTCCACACTCACAATCGCATATACATTTTGACAAATGAGACAATTCATAGTACTCATCCCATTGGCTCCTAAACTTTATGTAATACACAGAAACAGACAAGTGTCCTTGAGTAAAAGATGCTAAATCTTTTCTCACTTGAAAGATTTTTGGGGGCATTGGTTTGAAAGTATATTGCTCTCAATTTATCCCAAATATGTTTTGCAGTCAACAAATACACCACACTAGAACCAATGTCAGGAGAAACAACATTCAAAATCCATGATATGACCATACTATTGCATCTATTCCACAGTCCTGTGTACTTAGGTTTTGGACATTGACCATTTATCATTCTTTGTTTCAACTTTGATTGAGAGACAATGTCATGGCATAACTCCATTGACTGTAATTGGATCCAGTAAGCACATGAGTTCTAAGTTTCATTCCAGGATGGTCATTCGGATGTAAGAAAAGTGGATGCTTAGGGTTCAATTGAATTGCAATTTCTTCAAGATCATATACATCAACTTGAACATCTTGATCCTTATTAGTATTAAATTCATCAACTGATAGCTCATCAACTGATAGCAGAAATTTATATCGATAGCTAATCGAACAAAGAAGTAACAAGAACGAACAAATTGTAATCAAATTCAAAGAAGAATCAAGGTGATTACTAATGCGGAAGTAAAAATTGCAAAGTATTTCAATACAAAGAAGTTACTAGAGATCGAAATCTGCTTTGATACCATGTTGAATGCACAAGATCTTGGACACCTTGAAAGGTTTCATGAACTGAGAATTAATGGATTGAGAAGAAATTCTCATTGATTGAACAAAATGACTTACAACACAGTATATATACATTACACAAAGGAGGGAGAAGAAAATAACCGTTTCTAACTAACTAAGATTCTATTTAACTTATATTTACACTTTGATCCTCCTTTTCCTTATGACCACAGTGGCCCTTGCGACTTGCTACAGCTGCTGTTGATGCTATCTATATTCATGTCAATTTGATTATTGGGGCAGTTGTTTTCGTCTCAATAAATATTCCCAATTTTTTTTTTTTTTTATATTTTTCATTCACGAATTTGAAGGTTTGTTCATTGCATGTGTGTGTTTTGCAAAGTGAAAGAGAGTGTGTGTCTTGATTTTGGTCTGTTGGTCTTAGTACCCCTAAGTTTGTAACAAAACTTAACAGTATTACCTCTGTGATGTGTATTGTGCAGATTTGTTCGGTGTATATGGGAAATTACTTACTAGTATTAACAAATGTTCACACTTTGTTTCCTAATTAATTTTGTTTATTTCATTTCTCAGATCTCTAAATAAAAATAATAATAAAGGTTGTAGTATAAGGCACAAGTGTATAAATTTTCTCTTCTATTCTTTCAGTTGGAGACTTTTCTAAAGCCAATAATAAGGTTTATCGCTAATGAACCTTATCACAAGCAGTTCAGAGGTTCTTCGATTGATTGTCACAAAACGAAGGTTCAATGCAAGTGCAGTAATCTTGAGTAGCTGGGTTTGTCTATGAGCCTATGGGCTATGGGTAGAAAATTAATTGTGCAATAAATTATGAGAGACCATGGTGAGTTATGGATTGGACGAGAGTTCCATTTAGCACTACTCTTTCTTTTCCTTTTCCTTTTCCAAAACTCAAAATTTTTAAGGGGAGCAATAATGACTTTTGAGGAAGTGGACTGCACAATCAACATGCCACGTAAATTCCCTTGCACCATGTACAAAGGGGTTCTTGGAGGGATCTAATGGGGGAGCTTAGTAAACATTGAGGGATTTAATGGGGAGCATTGAGGGATCTTATGTAGAAAAAGGGAAATGGATAGCTTATTAAGCTATTGGAGCATAGGGGGAGCTCAAAGCTTCTCTAATGAAATCATTAATCTATTAAAAAATACAAATTACGTAGTCAATATAGACTTTCACCAAAAAAAAGACATTATCCAATGCAAATATTTTATACTAAGGTGGAGGTGATGTGACATTTAATTGGAAAGATATCATCTATGTGATCCTATACTTCTAGAGGGTCACCTAGATGATATCTTTTCATTTACGTTATTTAATAATAATTAAATGTTATAACTTTTTAAAAAAAATTACGATTAACGTATTATCAAAATTAAATAAAAAACTAAAAGCTTGGCCTTAGGTCATGCGGCTGACTTCTTTCATTTTTACCGAAATTCTTACATATACTCCCTTCATTCCACCCAAATAATTCACGTTTGAAAAGTCTAATAATTAAATGATATATAAATAGCGTTGGAGTTGGTTATAATTGCAAAAATATTTAGGCTTAAATATCAATTTGGTCACTCTATTTTCATCCAAAATTCATTAAATTCACTTTACTATTGTTTTTGACGCTTTAATCACTCTACTTGGAATTTTTCAATCAATAAGCTCATTGATTGAGTGTGCTTATTGAATCTCCAGTCCAAGCAGAGTGATTAAAGTATGAAAAAAGAAAGTACAATGAGCTTAATAAATTTTGGGTAAAAGTAGAGTGACCAAATTGGTATTTAAGCCAAATAGTTAAGCATAGTTAAGATATTTATAGCATATGTGGAGAGGGTAAAGTTGAAAACTTTATGGAGATTGTAAGCTTAATTATTTTAAAATGGTCTTTTTAAGTGGAACATCCTAAAATATAATAGTAGACTCTTTGTCTGGAACAGATGGAGTATAAAAATAACAATTTAGATTTATCAAAATCTAAATGACTCAAATTAGTACATCTATAAAGTAGTTGGGTGTAATTAATATTCTCTTTTAGTAATTAACTAGTGCTACACCCGTGCGTTAAACGCACGGGCTAAATACTATCGTGTTTCACGGAAAGATAATATTTTATGCAAAGTTAGACATTTAGAAAATATAGATGAATCCTGTCACAAAAAAAAAAAAAAAAAAGTAGTTAAGAACAGCTTTTCATAATACTTCTTGATGAAGCCCCATCCCTCAGCTTTTCATTATACCAACTAATGTCAACATTTTTGTACATGTGCAGGTTGGTTGATCTTGACTTTTGTACCTATGCAATATACGGGATACTAAGGTTATGATCTGAGTTCAAGCTTATTTTCATTGACTCCATCATAGGAAACATATATACTCATTGGTCCAAAATAAGTATCCCCTTTTCCTTTTTAGGATGTCCCAACAAAATAGAAACAAAATAGAAAGAACAAAAGTAGGAGGAAGAAAAAAGGCTAACCTCAACATCCACCAGAAGCAGCTCAAAAGATGGAGGAATCTTCATATCATTCCCAGGTTTTACTTTCCACTTTCGTGCTAATCTTACCTTAATCAACCAATCTGATCTTCCTTTTTTAATGTCTTTCAATAGAGTAAAAGTCATTTTATGTTCTTTGGCTGGGAATAATGCAAAGTATATGAAAAAGATTGGAATAGGATGAAAAGAAACAGATTTTGAAGAAAAACCGTATTATAAACTGGATAAATAAACCTGTTGATATTCTCATTTACTAAATTGGGGAATCCGAAAATAATCTTACTATTTGACATTAAATAATTTCAGATTTCAGGATGACTGTCTAGATTCCACGGTGTATTTTCTAGGAAATTGCTAGAAAATGTATTAAATGTAGTTGCCATAAATGTTCCTATCCAAAAATAGTCTTTCTCATTTATTTATTTGATAAAGGCAATATTATAAACATTTATTTATTTTTTAGTGTGCAGATACAAGATACAAGGGAAAGACGACAGATCGAAATAAGATTTTTCGGATATAAAATAATATGTATTTTTATTTTATTTATGTATAATGTTTGTAATAATTTTTTATTTTTCCATTACTATTTGACATTAAATAGTTTCAGATTTCAAGATGACTATCTATATTCCAATGGGTATTTTCTAGAAAATTGCTGAAATATGTATTAAATGTATTTGCCATAAATGTTGTCATAATCCAGGTATTGTTTGATAAGTCCAATTATTACTTAAGCATTGATATAGGTGAGAAAGAAATTAAATCTTTAACTGAAGATAATGAGGAGTAGCTTTAAATTTACGTTTCTAAATATAGATTTTCAGTTTTGGCGCCAAATTACCTGTTTTAGTAAGTGTGCCAAAATCACTTGTGTCATTATATATATATAGATGTATTAAGTAAATTACTATATTGTCTTTAAATTAATCAATAATGAAGTGGATGTATGTTAAGGATTTGAATTTATGCTTAATGATAATTTGACAAAATAAATTATGAACTTAATTCAATGCCCACAACGTTAATGACGAAATATATTTTATTATCCATTTGGGACATCTGAATTCGGCCATTTGGCAGCTTCTTACAGAGTTATTCTTCCATTTTACTGAGGGACCCAAAGTTCGGGTCAAAGCATGTGAGAAATACTCCCTCCGTCCTAAATTATTGCCTTGCTTTTATTTTTGGGTTTATTATGTTTTTGACCAACGTAATATGGTCGGGGAGCAGAATTGACAATCGTACTCTCAAAGACTCATTTTTGTCCTATGTACTTGCATAAGTTGGAAACAATTGACACACCCGTTATCTTCCCATCCAAAAACTTAATGGTCGTCTGACGTGGAAATTATTTTTGTGTTAAATCTCCACCGTGGCAGCCAAGTGGATATTTATAACGGTAAGAAGATCATGCTTAATGCACGTGATCTTCTTTTTCAATTCATAAACTCAGGCACAGTTAGGGCTCAAAATCGATTGGCAACAACACCGATCGATTAGAGCTGGGGTTAGGGAAATTGCGAAATTCAAGGTTGGTTCTTGCCTTTGCACCAGAATTTTGCTAGGGTTTTGTCATTAATCTTCTCAATTAGGGCTTTTAAGATGGAAACCCCAATTTTTGATGAGAAGGAAGTCGAATCCCAATCAAATGACACACAGTTCAATCGCTTCTATCATTGTGGTATTCGAACAACAATGTGGACGTCGTGGAGTGATGAGAACCCAGTTAGAAGGTTCGTTGGATGCCCAAATTACAAGGTAAGCTCTTCTTGTCATTTTTCTGTTTGTCATTAGTGTTATACATTGAAGAAATTGAATCTACCATGCTTTGCTGATGGAGCTCTACTGCTGGTGTGCTGCTAGTGTAGCTCTGCTGGTGACTCTGCAGGTGTCCAGCAGTGTCTTCAACATTCTTTATAATTCTATCAAAAGCAATGTTTAATTCTTGTTTAATTGTCAAGAGGATTCAATATGTTTAATTCTTCCAGTTATATTTTGCATTGTTTTTCAGGATACAACTAAGCATTGTAAGTTCTTCTCTTGGATTGACCCTGCACTAAATGAGAGATCAAAAAAGATCATTCTTGCTGGACGGCTGAGATCACAAATAGTGGGATTAAAGCATGAAGTTGAGAAATTAGATATCCCCAACTTAAACAAGTTGTTGATGAAGCTGAAAAATTGAAGAAAAAAAATGCAAAGGTGAAGCTACATGAGAGAAAAGTTGAAGAATTATGTCAGAAGGCAAAACAAAAAGAACAAAAGTATTTGTGTGCAATGTTGGTAAGTTGGACATTGGTAGTTGGGCTGATAATGGCAATTCTCAATGGCAAAACAACCTTTAGCAATATGTTGCTTCCTTAGTTGGGCTAGTAATGGCATTGTAATGTGTTTCAATGTAATGTAATGTTTTTCAGTGTTGTAATGGCATTGTAATATGTTTCAATGTAATGTAATGTGTATTTGACCATCTTTTGAACATCTTAGTTGGGCTGATAATTGGCTAATGTAATGTGTTTCAAAGAAATGTATGTTGCTCCCAATTTGTTGAGTGTATGTGTAATGCCCTGTTTTTTGTATTATTGTAATGCCTTGGTTTTTTGTATAAAAGGCTTGCAATTTGGTAGCTGTTGAGTGCATCTGTTGACATAAATTTTGCACTCATTTCAAACACCAAAATGCATTTGTATAACCTGTCAACATACACAACAATGTTTTTAAACCTCTCAACATACACAACTGTTTATCCATAAAAAAAGTATCATATTCAAACCAAATGCTTACAAGTAACCTGTCAAGCCTCACCAAAACAAAAGGGTTACCAAATTGTTTCAATCACACACACAAAAGGACTACCAATTTGTTTCATTTGCTAAACCTCTCTGACATTGTCATTGTCATCAATTTCAAAGGTTTTCCTATGGATCTTAAGTGATGTCTTCTTGAATTGAGTAATCCAAAGTCTTTGAGACCTTTTAATATCTTCTCCTCTTTCCACTTTGATTTTCTTCACAAAGCTTAATGGTAATGGTGAGAAAGTTGATGGAATTGATGCTTGTGCTTCTGTAGGGGTCCTTGGTGATTGGTTTCCTTGAGAAGGACCAGTCAAAGGTACTTCATCTTCATTTGCTGAATTTAGCTCTGTAGGGGTCCTTGGTGATGTGGTTCCTGTGGGTACAAATGTTGGGACAGTTGGTTGGATGCTTACAAATCCTATTGTTGCTTTTGGTCTTGTTCTTCTTCTTGACGGTAAAAGGGGAACTGAAGCAGTATTTCCTATAACACATGACAACAAGTTGATTAAATGTGATATGAAAACACATTTTAAACAAGTAATATTATCTGAACATCAAGCTATTAACAAGTTCTTACGACAATGTAGGCATCTCCACTGTTTTGATTGACATAAGTTCCAAACCCTACTGGAACATTCCTCCTTGGTAACAGTTTCTTTGGCCTCCCAGGTGATCTTTTTCTTATGTTGGCTTGCCTTGGTTGAACAAATGGTCTTTGCTCAGTTTGTTGCCTTTGCTCAGATTGTGGATCCATTGAAGCTTCATTGTCCACTCTTTAAAACCAAACAAATATCAATTGCTTTTAAATACAAGTTTTAAAAAGAAATCAAAAATAGTAATGTGCTTACCTTTGCTCAGTTTGTTGCCTTTGCTCAGATTAAGGTCTGATTTCATTGCTTTCTTGCATTGGTCCAATATGTGGATCCATTGAAGCTTCATTGTTCACTCTTTAAAACCAAACAAAAATCAATTTCTTGTAAATACAAGTTTCAAAAAGAAATCAAAACTAGTAATGTGCTTACCTTTGTTCAGCTATTGGTTCTTCTTCAACTATTGGTTCTTGTTGAATTGTTGGTTCTTGTTGAACTTGTTCAATTGTTTGTTCAGAATTCACCCTTTACAAGTAAACATAGCAAAACAACATTATACAATGTCATAATACACAACCACAATAAATAAAAGAAATATTTAAAAAAAAATAGAAACAATTGCTTGCCTTGTGTCTTGCACTTGCTCAATTGCATTGGGCTTTCTCTTTCTTTGTCTTTTCCTCCTCAAGTCAAGTTCTGGATCATTCTCAACTCTTGGATTCTTACAACTTTTGGCATTGTGATCATCTCCATTGCAATTTGTACATTTCATCTTCCTACCTTTCCTTGAAACTTGATTATTGTTCCTTTCCCCCTGTTCTTTTCTTCTATTCACCTTTGGTCTCCCGGGCATTCTTTGTATAAAAGGAGGATATACTTTTTCATTTGCAAACTTCTTCCATTAGTTAACTCCATTGACTGGTTCCAAAGGATATTCATAAGCCTTCAAGGTTTGATATTTGAGAAACCAATGGCTAACAAAGTTATCAGGCTCATCCCCTATGTAATAAATGGCACATATTGCATGAATGCAAGGGATCCCTGATAATTGTCAATGCCTACAATTGCATGTCCTCTCAATCCAGTCAACACAGTATCCATCTCCTCCCTTTGTCACCTCGAATTTGTTTTGTCCATTATGCTCAGTACTCCAATCTCTGAATCTCTCTTTCAAAACTTCTAATTTCTTTCTTATTCTTGGACAAACATTGTCTTCTAGCTTGGTGAAAAGGTCATGTTTCTGAGCCAACCTATGCATCACAGCAACTCTAATGTCTTCTAACATACTTATTATTGGCTTACTCCTAGCTTCTACAATGTAGGCATTAAATGACTCAGCCATATTGTTCTCTATAGCCCCACAACTACAGCTTGGTGAAAAGTATGCCCAACACCACTTACTAGGGTCCCTTGTGATCAAACTTTGATAAGCACCTTGGTTCAATTCTTTAATCTCTGCAAATATGTAGTGCAGCTCCTCTAATGTCCTTGTTTTTGCTCATTTCCAAAATAGATTCCTAAGTTGCACACCAGTATACAGCTTTCTGAAGTTGGCATAGATATGTCTTGCACAATTTCTCACCTCTGCTTCAGGAAATACAGTCTACATAGCTTTCAAAATTCCCTGATTTAAAAGACATAGTTAGATAAAGCAATTAAGTAATTAAGATATGGAAATCAAAATTTTAAAACAGTAAACATAGTCCATACCTTCTGTTGATCAGATATCAAAGTCAACCCCTGTCCATTGTGGAAAGCTATGTCATTTCTAAGTAGCTGCAAGAACTAAGTCCAAGTGTCATTGCTCTCTGTTTTCACAACAGCCCATGCTATAGGGTAGAAGTTGCTGTTCCCATCCCTACCCACAGCACAAAGTAGTTGGCCTTTACAAAACCCCTTCAGGAAACACCCATCAAGCCCAATCACTGGCCTACAACCTGCAACCCATCCCTTTTTCAATGCAGCAAAATAGATATAGAACCTATCAAAGAGCAAATCCTGTGATGATTCTAACCTTTTAGTTTCTAAAAAAATTGAGCTCCCAGGGTTGCTTCTTTTCAGTTCATACTCATAATCAAACAGCTTGCTGTAATGCTCCTTCAAAGCTTCTTTCACCTCTACCAATGCAATTGCTTTTGCCCTAGCACATTGCTTCAGACTCAAATCCACCTTATAGTGCTTATGAATAAAAGCTTTCATTTATTTTAAACCCCACCTAGGAGAATTCCTAATCTCAGTTGCACACATCTTAGCTATCCAAGATGGACAAGCTATTTTAAGCTTATACTTTCTCACACACTTGTGCACATCTCTCAAAGACTTGATCTGAATGGACTGTTCATTTTGCATCATGGTAACATAAAGCCTCCACTTAAAGCTAGGGTGCCTACAAACAACTAGGAGTCTTTTGGTTTCAATTTTAGCCCACTTTAGGTCATAACCATTATTTGCTGCATAACAAGTTAAGCAATGCTTTAACTAAGCAGTGCTAACAAACCTCATACCAAGCTCAGGGTACATGTGGTCCCATTTTGTTGTAGGGTCAAAGACAGTGTAATGGTTCCTAATGTCTTCCTCATTGTCATTTTCATCCTCACTGTCAAGATAGGGGGAATCATAATCACTGAAGTCCATATACTCACTATGATACCCAGTAGTATCCACATCAGCACCAAATTTCCTAAACTGCTCCATAATGTCATCATTCACTTCAGTTGGCATAACATGAGTAGTTGTGAGTTCAACTACTGGAGGTTCATTTGGAGGCTCATTTGGAGGTTCATTTGTGGGTTCAACTACAGGGGTGTTAACATTTTCAGTTGCTCTGGTCAAATTGACTTCCTTTACCCTTTTCCTTTTTTTTTTTCAATTACTTGCTCCCTAAAATGACCAACCTCATCCTCATCTTCACTTAAATGATCTAAGCTTGCCGCATCATCTTCAAACTCACTACCATTTTCATATTCAGGATCATCATCATTATGACCTTGAAGGTTTAATTAATCATCAATTATATCTTTGTTTAACTCATAAATATTATCAATATTTTCCTCAACAGAGTTGTCATGCTGAACATATAAGGTTGCAAAGCCTTGTGTAGTTCTACAAATATCTACGATGTCCTTAATTTGTTGAGCAGACCAGATCAACCTAAGCCCATCATCCATGGAAGAATTTGGCATTTGGTAATGTATTTTCTCAATAGGCTTTGGGTATTTTGATTTAATTAGACATTCCAACACTAAAATGATAAAAGTCTCAACATTTACATCAAAAATCCTTGCCACATGTCCCATATCATACCACCTAAAAGGACTAGTCTTAATTACCCCACCATAGTAAATGCATAATGAAACTGTTTCACCCATTCTACATTGAAGAAAAATAAAAATTTTAAAAATAATCAAAGTAGGTACAACTTTAGCAAAAGTCCAAAAGAAAAAGCATACAAAATGGGGCCGGGAGACCAATTTCTCAGACAAATTAAAGTGGGGGACCATGATCTTCAATAGACAATAAAGAAATGGGGGGTTACCAACACAAAAAAAAATATAAACTATAGCAGACAACAATGGTGCAGCACACAAAAACCCAAATGTGAAGCCCTTTTCAGCCTTTTTAACCTCTTTACAGCCCTATTTTGCCCTAATTTCATATTGGACCAACAAAAAGATGCATTTTGCCTAAAAACTCTAGATTTTGAAACAAATCAAATCAATACGTTGGAATACGACCAATTTTAACCAAAAACCCTAGATTTTCGAACTTAAGTGTCTTGAAATCAACATACCTGTTCTTCAATGCCGTACTTTGTTCTTCAACCTTCAAGCCTTGCCAAGTCTTCGTCGCTAAAGCCTTGAACCCTAGAACAACTTCGATGCTAACATTAAGCCTTGAACCCTAGAACAACTTCAATGTCGTACTATGTTCTTCAACCTTCAATCGGGGTGTTGGTTTTGGAGGCTACTGAGAGAGCCTTAACGTACATTAATTTTCCCACCATTTTACTTCTGGACTCCACTAAATATCCACTTGGCTGCCACGGTGGAGATTTAACACAAAAACAATTTCCATGTCAGACGACCGTTAAGCTTTTAGATGGAAAGATAACGGGTGTGTCAATTGTTTCCAACTTATGCAAGTACATAGGGCAAAAGTGGGTGTTTGAGAGTACGATTATCAATTCTGCTCCCCGACCATAGTACGTTGGTCAAAAACATAATTAACCCTTTATTTTTTGTTTGTCTCAAAATAATTTTCTTATTTAAAACTTTTCTTTCTATGATATCCCTTTTACTATTTTACCTTTACTTTTTCTTCCCACTTTAATTATGTGCTACATACACATGGTCATTAAAGAAAACTACACACTATATCAATATTAGTAAGAGATAATTACAAAATAAACCTTGTACTAGTTTTGAGATTTCAATTTAAACCATGTGTTTTTATTTTTTGCAAATTGAACCTTCACCTAATTTTTTTTTTAATCAAAACCTTCCGTCAAGTTGCTATTAGATCAACTGACAGAAGAATGACTTGGCATCCACGTGGCTCTTATGTGGAAATGGCGGGGAAATTATTCCAAAAAAAAAAAAAACTTGTACTATTTTATGATTTCAAAAAAAAACATTGGTTGTTAACGAATTTTCAAAAAAAATATTTTAAAAAGAACCTTATACAATTAATATATTTTTAAAATAAACCCTAACAGTTTCTTTAATATCTTCTCATAATAAACCATGATCTTTGATTATTGAAATAAAAAGGTAATATTGAGTTTATTGAAACCAGTTATAATCAATTCAATACCAACCACATTGCTATATATTATTGAATTGATATTTTAAAATATTATTATTTAAATTAATTTAATTTTTTATTTTTTAATAAAATATCTAATATTTTCTAAAAGACGGGGTAGTGAAGCGAAAAGCCGAAAACCCTGAATCTCGAAAAGCTTTCTTACTGGGATTTTAAACCACCGGGTTAGAGCAGGATCAATGGTTTGATTCAATCAAACCAAAAATCAAACAAAACTCATTAAAAACCAATAAAATAATCCATTTGATACTCATTTGATTCAAAACTAAAAAACTACTCAAATGGTGACACAAACTCCAACACTTTTACATACCCCCACCATCTTTATCTCCATTAATTTAATATCTTCTTTCAATAATCCAAAATATCAATAATTTGAAAAAAATTTGTTTGGTGTCCAAATGATGGAAATCAAGTCTCTATTTATAGATAAAAATGTATACTATTTTTTTATATATTTTTTAAAAAATATATATTTTTTGTACACCAAAACTGCCCTCAACCGGAGATAATTAAAAAAACTACCCAACCGCCCAGGCGCTGACACGTGTAAAGAGTGTCAGCCCCTTTGTCGGCCACTTTTTTTTTTTTTTTTTTTGAAATTTTGACCCTCAAAACGACGTCGTTTTGAGGGTTTAAAGGCTTAAACACAATCGTTTTGTCTCCTTCTCTGTTTGTCCGGTTTGTTTGATTTTATTTATTTTTTATTGAGTTTCATCTCTTGCATTTTTTTCTCTCAAGGCTTGTAATTATTTGTTTTTGATCCTTTATTGTAGCGAATATTTATCATGATCCACGGAAGCTCCATGTGGTTGCAACTTCCAACAAAAGAATCTACAACGACCAAGTGGTCTTTTTTTTTTATTTTTTTTATGAACTCCCACGTGGTCCTACTTGCAAACTACGATTTGGTTAAATAAAATCATTTTTAAATGTGTTTATATACGTTTTATAAATTCTCTCATCCTTATTTGCATTAGCCATACTTCTTCTATAATTCCTTGCTTGAGTTTCTTCATTTTAAGCTCGATAGACAAACAACACAATATGAATCAAGATCCGCTACATATATTTTTCCTCCCATTATTGGCCCATGGCCATATGCTACCAATGCTTGACACCGCCAAACTATTCGCTTCCCGGGGTGTCAAAGCCACCATCATCACCACCCCAGGAAATGCCTCCGTCTTCAACAAGGCTTACGACATCTCCCTTCACCTAATCAAATTTCCGGGAACTGAGGTCGGTCTGCCCGAAGGATGCGAGTGTTTCGATAAAGTCACATCACCAGAAATGGTTCCCAAGTTTGGCCAAGCCACCTACATGCTCGAAAAACCAGTGGAGCAACTTCTCCAAGAATTCCGCCCAAATTTCCTAGTAGCCGATGCCTTCTTTCCATGGGCTACTGACGTGGCAGCTAAATTCAATATCCCAAGATTGGTCTTCCATGTCACTTGTATTTTCTCCCAATGTGTTTCTCGTAGCTTCATCATCAACAAGCCTTTCAAGAACGCCATTTCGGATGTTGAACCATTTATCATACCCAATCTCCCTCACGAGATTAAGTTTACAAAACTGCAAATCGATGTGCACGAGCTAGTCGAAGAAGAAACCGACTTTACCAGGTTTCTTAATCAAAAGAACGAGTCTGAGTTATCCAGCTACGGAGTTATTTTCAATAGTTGCTACGAGCTTGAACCCGACTATGCTGATCACTTTAGGAACGTCTTGAAGAGGAACAAGACATGGCTTTTAGGGCCGGTTTCCTTATGCAATAGGGAAGTAGAAGATAAAGCACAAAGGGGAAAGAAATCAGACATTGATGAACACGAATGCTTGAAATGGCTGGATTCAAAGAAACCCAATTCGGTCATCTACGTGTGCTTTGGGAGTCATACAAATTTCGCCTACGGTCAGTTGAAGGAGATTGCTAGGGGGATTGAAGCTTCTGAGCAAGACTTCATTTGGGTTGTGAGGAAAGGGGCAAGTGAAGAGTGGCTGCCAGAAGGATTTGAGGAGAGAATGAAAGGGAAAGGGCTAATTATAAGCGGGTGGGCGCCCCAAGTGTTGATTCTTGATCACGAAGCGATTGGGGGATTCGTGACTCATTGCGGGTGGAATTCGATTCTGGAAGCAGTGAGTGCCGGCGTGCCGATGGTGACATGCCCATTTTTTGCTGACCACTTCTATGATGAAAAGTTGGTGACGGATGTTTGGAGGAATGGGGTTTCTGCGGGTGTCAAGAAATTTAGCAACGTTTTTGCAAGTGAAGTGGTACTAAAGAGGGGTGGGATGAAGAAGGCGGTGAAGCGAATAATGGTGGGCCAGGAAGCGGAGGAGATAAGGAGCAGAGCCAAGGCACTGAAAGACAAGGCAAAAATGGCTGTTGATGAAGGAGGATCGTCTTACTCTAGTTTGACTGCTTTAATTGAAGAATTGAGTGCTTGCGTTTATTCAAAGTGAAGTTTAGATTTGTCTACAATTACTATTGTTATGTTATCTTGTCTTTAATCTTTCTCTATTACTAAGAGCCCGTTTGGAACAGCGTTTACAAAATGCAGTATTTTAAAAACGCAGCATTTTAAAAACGGAGGTCTTTCCTTATAAATACGTTTGGGATATCACTTCAATACGCAGCTTTTTTTTCTAGTAGCGTTTTAAAACCTGCGTTTTGGGAAAAAGCTGGGAATTCCAGCGTTTTAAAACGCTGCGTTTTCTGCCGCAGTATTGAAACACATTTTTTGCAAATAAGCTGCGTTTTATCCCTGCGTTTTAGCCAAAACGCTCGACCAAACGAGCTCTAAATGTTTCTAAGCTAAAGTTTTAAATTAATAACGACTTTTAGTCTGTACCTTGCACCGGACTTGGAGACTCTATCTCAAAATTTATTTATTTTTTCTTTGCGATAATTGACAACAGCCCTAAGCCATATTCAATTCTCCAACGGGTTTATCGCTATTGAACCATTTCACAGCAGTTCTAAGGTTCTTCGATTGATTGTTACAAACAAAGGTTCAAGCAAATACAAGTAAAGCATTGGCCAATGAGAGTTCTGGGTTGAATCTGGTGGCCAAAAATAGTGGATTTTAAGTTTTTGCCGTTTTTCTTTTCCTTTTCCAAAATTCAAAATTTTGAAGGGTAGCAATAATTGACCTTTTAAGGAGTGGAATTCACAATTAATATGTCAATTATGATGCATATGTTAAGAAGCATTACTAGGTAGTTTTTACCCTAATTTCACACTAACCACCCTACCAACTACCCTAATTGATGCCTCCTACCAACTACTCTAATTGACGCCTCCTGTCAAAAGTTTCCAATACCAACTAGAATAATTAATGTTTTTTGGCATATGCCCTTAAAACATAAATTAATAGGATTTTACTTTTTGAATTATTTACATTATTAGTCTATTTACTATAGATTTTTTTTACCACTGGTCCCTTAACAATTTTTTTAAAAATTTCAGTCCCAAGAGTTTTTAAAGTCACGCAGCTAGTCCTTTTGATGGATGCCATTAAAAAAATTCTGTTAACTCCTCTCATGTGCAAGTCACATGACTTTTTCTTGGGCATTAATGGAATTTCACCTACCCTTCTTCTTTCCCATCCCCTCTCCCTCTCTCTACAGCCACTCCTTACCAAACATTTGTTACCAAACAGACTACCAAACAATTGCGAAGAATTTCAACAAAAATTCAAAATCTTCATGGCCAAAGCATGTACAAACCCAGGATTCTTGAACCAGATCATTTACTAGATTTCACTGGAAACAACAGCAACAATGGCGGTGATGGTGGTTCAACTTAACTTCACAATCGTTGCCATTTATAATGCCAAAACTAAATTAATTCAGGAGGCTGAATTAATTAATGGACTATCAAACATCAACAACCAACAAAATCTGTAGAAACCCCAAAAGAATCATCATCTTTCAAAACTCATTGAATCAATAAATTAATTAAAATTAAATTTTGGATTGGAAAATATATGCTCAAAAATCAACTTGACCATAATCAAATAGACAAAGTCCAAAATCCACTCTCAATGTTAATGCCAACAAAACCCAACAGTTAGAAGAATAAGAAACCCACCTAAAAATGGCATAAACATCATCACACGTGCATCTTTAAGTGTGTGAATGTGTGAGTTTGTGTGTGTGTGTGTGTGTGTGTGTTTAGACAGAGAAAGCCCAAAATTAAAGGAGAAATCAAGAAGAGAGAGAAGGGGAATTAATGCAGATAGAGGATAGAATTTGGCCTGTGAAGCTGTAGCAGAGCCCCCATCATCTCTAGCAATCCCCCTCCCTCTGTCAAGGCCCAAACCGCAGCAGTAGTAGGTCCTTCGCCGACGTCTTCCATCTCCGGCATCCCCAATTCTGGTGTCATCTCCGCCAGATCCTCTATCGACGATGACGAGCTCAACAAAGACGACGTTTTCTGGGTTCATATTTTGTCTTTTATAACGCTTGAAAATTAACCACAAACCTAAAGAAAGTGCTGGAATTGGAATTAATGCTCCTTGCTGGGTTGTTGTTGATTGAGAGAGAGAAAGGGTTGAAGAAGAAACTCAGAAAGGGAGACAAGAATGAATCACCATGAAATTTCATAAATGCCCTTAACCAAAGTCACGTGTTGGGCACATGACAGACTTAATGGAAACATCCTAACGGCATCTGACAAAAGGACTAAGCGTGTCTAATTTTGGTAGTCAAGGGATTGAAATTTGAAAAAAATTTTATTAAGAGACTAGAGGTGAAAAAGTCCATAGTCGAGGGACTAATGGTATAATTAACCCTTACATTTTTTATTAGCGGTTCTGTTGCTATTAGTATTGTATACGCAGCACCGCTCTTGCACTAATTAATAGCCCCAAATTCCAATGCATTGACGCCTCTCTTGTCCAGATATCATTAACATCAATGGCTACTTGTAACCATTTTTAATACTCCTACATATTAATTGCAACATATGGTTCTGTTGCTATTTATTGGATCAATATTTTCTCCTACAACAAAAAAATGGTTTCATCATCTGTTACTACATAAGTACATATATATGTACATTTCTCATAGTTCTCCAGTGAAGTCTTCCTTCAGTTTCTTTGCTTTAAGCTCCAAAACACTTTTAACACAAACACACACACACACAACATGAATCAAGATCAGCTTCATCTCTTCTTCTTCCCATTAATGGCCCATGGCCATATGCTACCAATGCTTGACACAGCCAAACTATTCGCTTCCCGGGGTGTCAAAGCCACCATCATCACAACCCCAGGCAATGCCTCCGTCTTCACCAAACGAACAGATGATCAAACGAACAAGGGCAAGGGCAACGAGGTCTCCCTTCACATAATCAATTTCCCGGGAATTGAGGTCGGTTTGCCGCAAGGATGCGAGTGTATCGATGAAGTCACATCACCAGACATGGTTACCAAGTTTGGCCGAGCCACCTTAAAGCTCCAAAAACCACTGGAGCAACTTCTCCAAGAATTCTGCCCTCATGGCCTTGTAGCCGACGCCTTCTTTCCATGGGCTACAAAGGTGGCAGCTAAATGCAATATCCCAATATTGGTTTTCCATGTTTCTAGTATTTTCGCGCAATGCGCTTCTCATAGCATGATCATCAACAAGCCTTTCAAGAACGCCTCTTCGGATGCTGAACCATTTATCATACCCAATCTCCCCCACGAGATTAAGTTAACAAAACTGCAAGTCGATGTGCACGAGCAAGTAAATGAAGAAACAGGCTTTACCATGTTTCTTGATCAAAGGAACGAGTCTGAGTTATCGAGCAACGGAGCTATTTTTAATAGTTTCTACGAGCTTGAACCCAACTATGCTGATCACTATAGGGACGTCTTGAAGAGGAAGGGATGGCTCTTAGGGCCGGTCTCGCTATGCAATAGGGAATTAGAAGACAAAGCACAAAGGGGAAAGAAATCAGACATTGATCAACACGAATGCTTGAAATGGCTCGATTCAAAGAAACCCAATTCGGTTATCTACGTGTGCTTTGGGAGTCATACAAATTTCGCATACGGTCAGTTGAAGGAGATTGCTAGCGGGATTGAAGCTTCTGAGCAAGACTTCATTTGGGTTGTGAGGAAAGGGGCAAGTGAAGAGTGGCTGCCAGAAGGATTTGAGGAGAGAATGAAAGGGAAAGGGCTGATTGTAAGCGGGTGGGCGCCCCAAGTGTTGATTCTTGATCACGAAGCAATTGGGGCATTCGTGACTCATTGCGGGTGGAATTCGACGCTGGAAGGTGTGAGCGCCGGTGTGCCGATGGTGACATGCCCATTTTTTGCGGAGCAGTTTTATAATGAAAAGTTGGTGACGGATGTTTTGAGAACAGGGGTTTCTGCGGGCGTTGAGAAATTTAGCAGTATTTTTGCAAGTGAAGTGGTACTAAAGAAGGATGGGATGGAGAAGGCGGTGAAGCGAATAATGGTGGGCCAGGAAGCGGAGGAGATAAGGAGCAGAGCCAAAGCACTGAAAGGCAAGGCAAAAATGGCTGTTGACGAAGGAGGATCATCTTACTCTAATTTGACTGCTTTAATTGAAGAACTGACTTCTTACGATTATTCAAGTGAAGTTTAGATTTGTCTACAATTATTACTATCATGTTATCTGTCTTTAATCTCTCTCTATTCCTAAATGTTTCTAAGCTAATAAATTTTCAAATAATGACGTTTAGTTTAATCTGATGCAAGTGAACCCACTGAATTTGGGTGGGACTGAAACTAGAAATAAAACCAAAATCATAATATAATAAAACTAATTTGGAAATTTCAACCAATTTGGTCTTCTTATTTTCAAGTTTGGTATTCTTAATGTTGATCTTAAATTTACATCTTTTTGATATTGTGTTGTGCTGCTGCTTTAGCTAGTATTCCATCTCATGAGGCTGATTTCTTGCTCTTCTTTATGAAAAATGATTATATTCCCTCCGACCCGGATAAATGTTACTAGTTGAAAAAGCACAGGAATTAAGAAACGTAATTAATAATGTTTTGTAAAATATTTTTTGACGATAATACACATGAACATTAATTGAGATCCACTATTTTAAATAAGTGAATTTCTCTATGAAGTGATATATTAAATGAAGCTTTAAGGATATATTGGAAAGAATGATAGAAAATATGTATATAAAAAGTCACATTAGTCGGGACAATTATCCCAAAATAGAAAGTAGAAATATTTTTCAGGGACGAGTATTTGCCAAGTTGAAATGAAATGGGGCTGTTTTATCTTCTGTGTTACCTTCATTTGTTATAGATTTCCTTGTACAAGGGATGCTTGGCATGTCTTTTCTTTTCATTACAATTGAAATTCAAAATCTTTAACTTGATTGTGGATCGAGTTAGTTGTCCACATGCCCGTCGTTGGCCGCGCTATCAATTACATGTCATTTTTAATTTTTTCTGAACTGCCAAATTTTTTCTATTACATCTGGCGGTGCACTCCTCTCTGTGTGTTTCTCGCACTCTCTCTCTCTCTCTCTCTCTCTCTCTCTCTCTCTCTCTTACTACTCCATCTAAATTCATCACCATTAATTCCGAATTAAAACCCAAATTTGGTTATTGGAATTAAAACCCTAATTTGGATTTTCGTTTTAGGCTCCATTTGTTTCAAGGAAAATAATTTTTGAAAAATGATTTCTGGAAAATGAAAAGGTTTTATTTTCAGGCGTTTGATAAATCTTTTGAAAATATGTCAGAAAATATTTTTCGGTATTTGGCAAACATATGAAATTTTTTACGAAAAACATATCATGAATACATATAAACAATTATATTCTCTTCGTTCTAAAATTAGTGTCTCCTATTGAATATACACCTTTTTTTTTAAAAAAAATTACTTTAAATAATTTCTTTAGTAACCCCAAATTATCACTAGTGGTATTAAATCAATGGGGGTTTATCTACTTTTCAATATCACAAATATCAATAATATAATAGATAATTGACTTGAAAACACATTTCAAAAACAAAAAAAAAGAAAAGAAAGAGATAATTATTGTGGGACGTCCCGAAATGAAATAATATACACTTACTTTAGGACGAAGAGGGTATTTATTAAAATTAAGTAGTGCAAATGTGATATTAGGCTCCAATTCTAGCCTCAAATTAAAAATTCTATAATCTGAAACATTATACCAGAAGCTTCATGTACTCTTCAACCAAATATTTTATTCCGTGTAATAGTATCTTTAAAAATTAAAGTGTTAAAAAAATAATTTAAATTTTTTAAATCAACGCACTAAAGAATTTCAAACAGGATATATATAACATGAACTCTATCTTAGTATTTCTAATTGAAATATTAAGTTAAAATATTTTCGAAATTCAACTACTTGAATTATAATATTATTGTTATTTTCTCGTCTCAAAATGAATATTTACTTTTATTTGTGACCGTAAATAAAAGTGAACATTTATTTTGGGATGAACATGAATATATTTTTCAATGTTATAAAAGTTTCCATAAATCTTGACAATATCAACAAATGAAAGTATATAAATAAAACTTTGCTCATAGAATCACTTCAAAATATTACGGTAAAATATTATGATTATTTTTCTTGAACGAAAAAGTTATAAATGAATATAACACATCCAAATGTGCAAAGGTGATATTAGGAGAAAATTGGTATGAACAATTGACTTACGGAAATTAAATCCGTAAGTCATTTTCCTGAAAAGAAGACTTCATTTTCCGTTAACTTGTAAAACATCTTACATTGACTTCATTTTCCAAATGTTTCCAAACACCGAAAAATAAGGAAAACGTTTTTCGAAAATTATTTTCCGTAAAACAATCGGAGCCTTAGTTTTGGTTTTTGAGGGGGACGGGGATTGGGCTAGGTTTGTTTTATGTGGCTAAGAAATCTCAATTGGAACAAAACCCGGTTAAAACCCAGAAGGTTGAATAACTATCATTCTAAGTAGAGAAATCCTAACACTATTCTTGAATGAATCAGAGATGACATGGCTGAAGAAAGCTACTGAACCCATCAGTCCCCGACTTCTTCGGGAGCTAAAGATAGGAAGGATTTTTCCCCTCTTCGGTACGGCAACCTTAAAAACAAGAACAAATTTTTGTTTTCAAGATTTAGAACAATGAATGTTTGGGTACTGAAATGAGTTTTAACTGTGTGTATGCGTATGTGTATGTGTGTGTGTGTGTGAGAGAGAGAGAGAGGGGGGTTTTGACTTTTAATTTCTTTTTTCCTTTTTATATTTCATTTATAAAACTTGGTCATGTTTTTCCATCAAAGCAACATATTAGTCACGTGAATCTTCATTAAACTCAGCAAAGGGCAATTTTGTCTTTTTAAATTTTTTTAACGATTCTGTTTGAGAAAATGGTTAATACAACAGCAAAAGTTAAGTTCAAGGACCAATATAAGAAAGGTGAAACATCTATAACCAAATTAAGAGTTGTGGAAAGTTCAGAGACCAAATTATATATTAATCCTTATCTATATATATATATATATATATATATATATATATATATATATATATATATGAAGAGAAAGTATGATAAAGCTAGGAAAGTATCAGATTTTGATGCTTCTAACTCTTGGGCCTAGCTAGGAAGTGGAAGACATGAGATGATACAGCCATTGAGAAGAGACAGAGATTGGAAGGTTCTTGAGGTTAAGGTCATTTTTGGATTGATTTGGTGGCCAGGGGTGTCCTGTCCACCAAGAAATCGAAATATTTATATATGACTCAGAGGCCACGATTTCTTTCAACTTTTGTGTTGACCCGGCAGCAACATTCAGACATCATCTTTGACCTCTGATTAAAGTAAGAGTGAGAGGCTTCCTTTAATTTCTATGAAAATTCAAAGAAAAGGAAAATATAAGATTTAGTTAATGATTGATCTATGTTGTAAAATTTAGGGAGGCTACAATTAAAAGTCAGAAATCAATCAGCTCTGTATTTGAATTTTCTAATTCAAGTTTTTATTTCATTCGCCAAAAAAAAAAAAAAAGGTTAATGATCCATCACATGATTTTATATTTATACTAATGAGTCTTGTACATTTATATTTGATTTTTCTCAATTTTCCTTTTCTTATAATGACGCAGAGCAGAGCCAAAAGATGAAAAGAAAAAAAAAAAAAAAAATGCCAACATTGTTTAGCTCGTGCCAACTGCCAACCAATTAGTGGAAAAGTCACATGCAGTGCGATTGAAGAGATCTAACTGAAGAAAGTTTTGCATCCCAAGAGAACACGTATCTATGTTACTCCCTCCGTTTGCTAAATTCTTTTTTTTTTTTTTTTTGTTCGTTTTTAAATAATTGTCTGGTGTGAAATTTTCTTTTTAAAATATTATTTTTATTATTTTATTTTTATTTTTTTCTTATTTTAATTATGAATCACATACACATAGGCATTAAAATAAACTACACATTATATCAATATTAATAATTAAGTTAATTATTTTTTTTAATTACGTGTCAAGTCAAATAAAACAATAATTTAGAGACGGAGGAAGTATTTTTTTTTTCTAACAGCACTATTCTTTTCTTAACTACAAAAGCTGGGGGCAGCTAGAGCTGGCAATTAAAGTCCATAGGGCCAACACATAAAATCTAGCCCAACCAGCCCAGCCCACTTTTGGGCCATCGGGCCAAATCAGTCTAAATTCGTACAAAAAATATTTTCTACAAAATTTACAAATTATCACATAAAAAAAATTCAAAACTCATTACAAATCTACAATTTATCAAATAAAATCTACAAATAATAAGTTTCATCTTGATGGATTAAAATTCAACTACATAAATTTTTTGTAGACAGGAGAAGTGCAAAATACGTTAGAACACAAGTCTACAATTGTTTGGACGTTTGGTGTTCGCACTTCGCAAGCTCGCAACAAATAACCAGATTACATATGATGGTATATGAGTAATGAATTAGTGAATGTGGTTGACTGGTTGTGAGTTTGTATGTACAGGCCTACAGCCTGTATCGGGCTGGGTTGAGTTAATAAAAGTGTATCAAAATGGTTTGAAAAGACTTAAAGCAGCGAAAAATTTGAATTGAAAATGATTTGAATTTTCACTAAAAGACTTAAAAGCAATGAAAATGGTTTGAAAAGTGTGAATTGAAAAGTTAATAAAAGTGTATCTGGCTGGACTGGGTTGGCCTGAAAAATTCGGACTTTATTGGCCCGAGCCCAATTAACCCACGGGTCTATTGGGCCAGGCCAAAAAAAAAAAAAAAAAATTAGCCTTTTAAATTGAAACCCAAGCCTCTCATAATATCGGGTTGGTTGGGCCGACCCATTGGACTGGATTAATTTTGTCAACTCTACTTGTTGGGCATCATTTGTTTTTTCTCCAAAAAATTGGAAGCTAAACGGCATAGTTTGAATGTCTTTTGAGCCTAAATTACATCGTATTGGGGACTTTTTCTTAAAATTCAATTGCTAAATTCCCGGAGCAAAATAAGCACCCCAATGCCAAATGTTGCTACCAACCTAACCGGATGCTACTCTTAAAATTCCTTGTTAGAAGCATCGACACCTAATTAATACCCTTTAAGATCCCTTTTTGAGAGTGGTCTAGACTAGAAGAAAGAAAGATATTTTTGCTATCCTCTTTGTCCACTAAGCCACGGCCAGTATGACGTGTGGACTAACGTATGTATATCTACCTCAGGAACCTTCCATCCTCTGTATCTTCTCAATTTCAAGCAACCTGTACTAGTTCCTCTAACCTTTGTTCAAGTATATATATCTGGATTCAAGCCCTTTATGCCAGTCAATGTAGACAAGAAAATATAGCCAACTCTTCACACACACACACACGTTTCTCTTCATCTTCAAATATTAATTTTCTGTTAATTTGAGGTTTTGTATACAACCTCAACGTGGGAAACATGGGTCACCTTCATGTCTTGTTCTTTCCGTTCATGGCTCATGGCCACATGATACCAATACTAGACATGGCCAAACTCTTTGCTTCCCGGGGCGTTAAAACAACCATCATCACCACTCCTCTCAATGCCCTTGTCTTTGAAAGAGCAATTCAGAGAACCAAACACTTGGGCATCCAAATTTCCCTCCAAATCATCAAATTCCCAGCCGTAGAGGCCGGTTTACCCGAGGGATGTGAGAATGCCGATCAAGTCACCTCGGATGACTTGATCCCCAATTTCTTTAGAGCCACCAGCATGCTCCAAGAACCTCTTGAACGCATTCTCCAAGAATCTCGCCCCAATTGCCTCATAGCTGACATGTTCTTTCCATGGTCTAATGATGTTGCATCCAAATTTAATATCCCAAGACTTGTTTTCCATGGGCAGAGTTCTTTTGCTCTATGCGCTTCACATAGCTTGAGAGTCTACAAGCCTTTCAAGAACATAACATCTGATTCAGAACCTTTTATCCTGCCTAATCTCCCCCATGAAATCAAGTTAATTAGGACACAGCTTGCTCCAAGAGAGCGAGAAGAGCCTGCAACATTAACAGACTTAGCTAAGCTCATGATTTCAATTGTGGAGGCAAATGTCTCAAGCTATGGAGTCATATTTAACAGCTTCTACGAGCTTGAACCTGATTATGCTGACCATTATAGGAAGGTATTGCATAAGAGGATATGGCACGTAGGACCAGTTTCTCTGTGCAATAGGAATTTCGAAGATAAATCAGACAGAGGAAAGAAAGCAGCCATTGATCAACAAGAGTGTCTGAAATGGCTAGATTCAAAGAAACCCAATTCAGTAATTTATGTGTGTTTTGGAAGCGTGACAAGTTTCACTAGTAGTCAATTGTATGAGATTGCTATCGCGCTCGAAGCTTCCGGGCAAGATTTCATTTGGGTAATAAGGAAAGAGGAAAATGTTGAAGAAGATGAAGAGCGGCTGCCCGAAGGATTTGAGGAGAGAGTGAAAGGGAAAGGACTAATTATTAAAGGGTGGGCACCCCAAGTGTTGATTCTTGACCATGAGGCGGTAGGGGGATTCGTGACTCATTGTGGGTGGAATTCGACTCTGGAAGGAGTGTGTGCTGGGGTGCCAATGGTGACATGGCCATTTTTTGCAGATCAGTTCTATAATGAAAAGTTGGTGACAGAGGTTTTGAAAATAGGGGTTGGGGTTGGTGTGCAGCAATGGAGTAGAAGTGGTACTGGTGGCATAAAAAGAGAAGCCATAGAGAAGGCCGTAAAGAGTTTAATGGCGGGGAAAGAAACGGAGGAAATGAGGAGAAGGGCTAAGGAGCTCAAGGAAATGGCGAGGAAGGCTGTTGAAGAAGGTGGATCATCTTATGCGAATTTGAGTGCTTTGATTGAAGAATTGAGTTGCTATGGCTCTTGAAGCATTCAAGTAAGAAAAAATAAATAAATAAATAAAAGGGCTAGCAATGTGCTTTTATGCCTGTTTGTTTTGGTGTTGGTTTATACTACATTGTATGCTATGCAGCGACAAGGGCACTGTTCCACCTGCCAGCCTCCTTTCCACGTGGCATCTTCTCATTGGACCGACGATTTGTCCATTTTCTTGCTTTTTTGGTCATTTTCAAACAAAATATATATATAATTTGTAATAAAGTACACATTTTTATTTATAAATAGAGACTTGATTTACTTTATTTGGACACCAGATCAATTTTTTACAAATTTTTCAAGTTTTCCTTCATTTTCATCTCTTTTCTCTCTTCAAATTTGATTATTTCTCTAAAATTAAGTTATTTAATGACTTAATTTCTTACTAATATTATTATATACTAGTTAAAATATTAATTATTAATATTCTTTTTTTTTTAAGTTGGAAGGGACATAGACCTTATCCCAACCCTTATCTATTAAGATAAGTGAGCAGTACTAAATGGGTCTTTGGTGAGACCATAACAGGGCCTCATGAACGAGACCGCGGATTCCATATAGCGTCCAGTCGTGATTTAGTTGTCAAGATCGAGACAGACGTCTTACTTTCTCCAACCTGACTGGAAATTCAACTAAAGACAGGCTCAGTAGGCCACTCTCTGCAGGTTCACTCCGGTTGACATCTACGACCCTTATCTGTTAAGAAAAGTAAGCAGTACTAAATGAGTCTTTGGTGAGGCTTGAACAACAACGTTGCCTCTGGTGAGGCTTGAACACCCGACCTTTTTAAGTACCAGGGTTTCATCTCTGGTGAGACTTGAACACTCGACCTCTCCGTTAAGAGAAGTGAGCAGTACTAGTTGAGCTAGAGCTCGTTGGTATTAATATTGCTATTATATAAACTAGATATTAATATTATTGTCATTATTGTTATTGTTTTGTTATTATTTTCATTATACTATTATTATTGTTCTTATTATTATTGTTTTTATTATCATTAAGTAGTAGTAGTAATGTTGTTATTAATATTAGGATTAATTACCTCATCAATGGCTTCCTATCTTTTATCCCATAAAAAGAAAAAACTTTTGAAATCAAGATAATTCAGGCACACCAACGCCAAACCAACCCTCTACTCGTCAAATTCCTCAACCAACCTCACAAAACTCACCATCAACTTTCTACAATATTTCTGATTTTAAAAATCAACCTCCACTGCAATAATTTCAAAATTTTCCAAATGTTGGAGGAATTGGAAATTTTTAAAACCCTTAGCGATTCCAAAATTTTCCAATATTTTCTATGCCGCAAGATCTCTTTCAGTGGAATTCTCCAACACCTTCAAATTTGTCCCCTTTTTGATGCGGACAACCAAGCTTTGTGATGCGTAACAAACGCCAAAGTTGTTGCTTACGAATTTATGGAGGGAGTTTATGGAAGCAAAGATGAAAATTGCAGCAAAAACAAAAGGATAGATGACGGGTCACCGGTTAGGCTTCACTCACCTAACGTAAAGATCCCGTTTGGGTTCACCGGTTAGGCTTCACTCACCTAACGTAAAGAGCCCTTTGAATATTACCTCCTAAACCTAAGGAAATAATAGATAAAATAAGAACAAAACTTTGTTCTATGAATTTCTCCTTGAGAATTAAAACAATAATCTGCATTTTACATCTCTAAATCTATCCCTATTTATAGTTGTTTTACAATGCATCCTAACCTTAAAAGGAAAAGAAAACTACTCCTAATTGTACAAGCATTAGTAATACTATCCTACCTAGGAATAGAGAATCAAACCTATACAATCTAGGAATCAAAACACCAGCAGGAAAAACGAGTTCGCCCAAACTGGTCGCAGGGCGATCGCCCTGTCCCGCCACAAAGCGATCGCTTTGTGGCCAGAACCCTGGTCCGCGAAACTGGCTTCAAGGTGATCGCTCTCTCCCATGCAAGGCGATCGCTTCTTAACCAGAAAGTGTTTTCGTCCTTCTTTGCCATGCACGTGACCTCTAAAAGCCTCCCAAGCAGATATCTCTTCCCAATTAGCATCACCAAAGCTTCAAATGGCCAAGTAAATCCGCTTTTCCCACATGCATTGATGCTACGGCTTTTGTTCACGAATTCCCTCGATGCTCCCGCATCACTTTGGAATTCTTGGAATGTTTGGAGCGTGTACGCGGTAATGGCCATAACTTTTGACTCCGGATGAACCACGGGACGTATAATATATCAAATCGAAACTCTTTCCGAGACCTACAAAAGTCATCGGCTTTAGCCCATGACACACATGTTTTAAAACTGAAAAAACGTCGTTTAGACACTGTTATGGGCCTCGGAAGTTTTAGAATCGAATTTGGGTTTTTTTGTCATTTTGATTTATTTTCGTTTTAGGGTTTTGGAACCTTTAAATACATTTTTTAAGGTTTGTTTCGGGAAGTTTTTGCCGTCTAATGTTATTGAGTTTTTAATCCAATTCGTGGTATTCTTGAATCAACATGAATTGATGCCCAAGTCGCGGTAGGTTGTAAACCTCAACGTGTGTTTGGAAGATCAACAGTCGGTAGTCATGCGCGATCTCAACGATATTGGTATTATCGTTACTTTATTTGGGCTTCCGCTACGTCACCTTTTCAACACAACAATCAATTTTCAACCAAGAGTATGTTGCAAGTAGTCCCCCACCTTCGGATTTGCCTCCTTTCTCAACACAACCAGAACCAAGCAGTGATGAAGAGGCTGATGTTGAGGTGGACTTGGCTAATGAATCAACTCCTCAATCGGTAAAATCAACATCAAGACTTAAGTGGTCCGTACACGAGACCACCTGTTTGTGTGCATCCTGGGATAATACAGATAATTACATTGGCACAAACCAATGTTCGCAGCAATTTTGGAAAAAAGTGATAGATTGTTACAATCAACATCATGGTAAGGGTAATCCACGAAATCTGTGTCAAATTAAGAATCATTTCTCCAAAGTGTCAAAGGTTGCTTCAAAATTCTCTGGAGCCTACAAACATACATTAGCTACCAAAGAAAGTGGGTGGAACAATGATGATATTATCAACAAGGCGCATCTTATCTATCAAGGTGATATGGGAAAAAAAAATCACGTTAATGTCAACTTGGGGTGTCCTTCGAAAAATACCAAAGTGGTGGGCTTAATATGTTGAACTTTACCAAAATTCAGAAAGTAGTGGCTCAATAAACAAACACTAATTATTAACAAACACTAATTAATACTCCCTCCGTCCCTAAATTATTGTCTTCCTTTCCTTTTTCGTCCGTCCCTAAATAATTGTCTTGTTTGAAACTTTCCTTTTTAGAACATCACTTTTACTATTTTACCCTTACTTTTTCTTTCTACTTTAATTATGGGCCACATACACATGGACATTAAAGGAAACAACACACTATTTCAATACTATTCCAATATTAATAATCAAGTCAATTGAGTTTTCTTAATCCGTGTGCCGGGTCAACCCAGACAATAATTTAGGGACGGAGGGAGTATATTTAATAATTAATTAAATATAACACATTCAATAAACACAAATTATTTAGTATTAATATTTTAATAATGACTGCTAAAGAAAAAATTGAAATTAATTACATTAAATTTAATTTTCCAATATTATTATTAAACATTAATATAATTTCAAAAATATTAATTTAACAAATATTCAATTAAAATTGCATAGACAAAATTATTGCTTTTAAGATATAAAGATATTAAATTAATAGAGGTAAAGATGGTGGAATATGTAAACTTGTTGGAGTTTGTGCACTGTTGGAAGAGTGTTTTTATTGAGAAGCTTAAGTGAGTAACTTAGAGCCCGTTTGGTCGAGCGTTTTGGCCAAAACGCAGGATAAAACGCAGCTTATTTACAAAAAATGTGTTTCAATATTGCGGCAGAAAACGCAGCGTTTTCAAAACGCAGTTGCGTTTTAAAACGCTGGAATTCCCAGCTTTTTCCCAAAACGCAGGTTTTAAAACGCTCCTAGGAAAAAAAAGCTGCGTATTGAAGTGATATCCCAAACGTATTTATAAGGAAAGACCTCCGTTTTTAAAACACTGCGTTTTTAAAACGCTGCATTTTTAAAACACTGCATTTTGTAAACGTTGTACCAAACGGGCCCTTAATAACATTTTTGTAATAAAATGATCAAAATAGTAAACTTTAGCTCCCCAAGTATGATACTTTGTTGTTGTACATGCTCTAAATACCCAACCCAATCTTAACAAATCAAAGCAACAAACTGTTTTCCCTTTCCCTTGTTTCAATTCAAAGATTTTATCTTTTCTCATCGATTTGACTATTTTAAGTTCTATATTAGCAATAAAGATAATTAGTTTAAAAAAATAATCATTGTAAACTATATAATAATTTTATAAAAAGTGAAATAAAGATGGGTTTGCTTAGAATGTGGAGGCATTGAAACTTTTGGAAATACGGAGTAATTAATTTTATTTTAATTTTTTTTTTTGTTATATTCAATATTTTGAACATGAGCGCTAACATTTGTAATAATTATATATCTATTCTAAACATGGCATGATTCAAACAGGATCCTCTATTTCGAAAAGGTATTTCATCTTCTATTTTAATCGTCGGATCTTGGCCACATGTGCATGAAAATAAACAACATTAATTACCCCGTGATTTTTGATGCACATGTGGCGAAGATCTGACGGTTGAAATAGAAGATGAAACATTTTTTTAGAATAGAGGGTCGTATCCGAGCATCATTAGCCATAAATAGTCATCTTGCGTACTCATCTTTCTATCTCATTTGGTTAAGGGATCGTTAATGACCAGATAGAATCTATATGGACCACGTTCACGTAAAAATCTTTTCAAGAATTGAGATTTCATAGGAATTAATTTAAAAACCATGGAATGAAATCATGGAATCAGCAAGATAAGGAAGAGCAATCATCAATTGGATTGAAATCACCCAAAAAAAAAATGAAGGAAATGATACGAAGTCAACCCAAGAAAAATAAGGAAAGTTTCTTACAATCAATACTTGGGTGCCCACCCTTTTATAATAAAAAATATAGGTTTACAATTAGTTCTACTACTATCGTAACAATTTTGTCTTCAAGGCAAAGTACATGTGAGGTACATGTTTATTTTTAGTATTGAGTTGTTACGATAGTGGTAGAACTAGTTACAAGAGTTTGTTTGTTCATGCGTTTTTGCCAAAATGCAGCTTATTTGCAAAAATTTGTTTCAATCCTGCAACAGTAAAAGCAACGTTTTCAAAACGCAACTGCGCTTTAAAATGCTGAAATTCCCAGTTTTTTTCCCAAAATGCTGAAATTTCCAATTTTTTCCCAAAACACAGGTTTTAAAACGCTGCTAGGAAAAAAAAACTGCTTATTAAAGTGATATCCAAACGCATTTATAAGAAAGGACCTATGTTTTTAAAACATTGCGTTTTTTAAAACGCTACAACAAACGGGTTCTAAATCTAGCAATGTTGATTTATAATTAGTCATTTCCTTTTCCCTCTCTCCTCAATTTCTTCAGGCAACCACTCTTCATATTTCTTCAACATTTTTCATGCCCAGATGAAATATTGGCCGGAAGCTTCGTGTGCGCGATGGCAATCTCATACAATTGACTATTAGTAAAATTTGTGACACTTCAAAAACACACATAAATCACTGAAATGGCTTTCTTTGAATCTAGCCATTTCAGACTCTCTTGTTGATCAATGGCTGCTTTCTTTCCTCTTTCCGACTTATCTTCAAATTCCCTATTGCATATAGAAACTGGTCCTACGTGTCATATCCTCCTATTCAAGACCTTGGTCAGCCTAATCAGGTTCAAGCTTGTAGAAGCTGTTAAAGATGACTCCAAAGCTCGAGCCATCTGCCTCCCCAACGTACTGTAGTTATGAACTTAGCAAAGTCTGTTAATGTTGCAGCTCTTCTCACTCAGTCGGAGCCAGCTGTGCTTTAATTAAGTTAATCTCTTGGGGGAGATCAGGTAAGATAAAGGGTTCTGAATCGGATGATACGTTCTTGAAGACTCTCAAACTATGGGAAGCGTATAGAGGAAAAGAACTCTGTCCATGGAAAACAAGTCCTGGGATGTTAAATTTGGCTGCAACATCAGTAGACCATGGAAGGAACATGTCTGCTATGAGGCAACTGGGGCGAGATTCTTGTAGAATGTGCTCGAGAGGTTTTTGGAGCATGCTGCTGGCTCTCAAGCCATAGTTGCATTCTCACATCCCTGGGTCAAACCGGCCTCCACGGCCGGGAATGTGATGATTGAAAGAATATCTTCCTTGTCTTTCTTATTCATCACCAATCAGAATATATACAATGAAAGGTCAAACCAATCACCTAGCATTAATCTAGGATAATCACTAATCAGTTAGCACTAATCAAGGATTTATACATTCACACGCCTATACTGACTATGGAAAGGAGAAGAATGCTGAATATAACTTACAATCAAATATTATCTAATATACTAACAGATATTATCTAATATTCTAACACTCCCCCACAGTCGAAACGGGAGGAAGACGGACGTTGAGACTGGAACGAAAATCTTCAAAAAGTATCAATGGAAGGCCTTTTGTAAAAATGTCCGCAATTTGATGTCGAGACGGAATGTGTAGCACACGTACATCCCCACGGGAAACTCGTTCTCGTACAAAATGGATATCCATTTCAACATGCTTGGTACGTTGGTGTTGAACCGGGTTCCCTGACAAGTATATCGCACTGATGTTATCGCAGTAGACTAAGGTAGCCTTGGAAATGGGACAATGGAGCTCAAGTAATAAATTACGAAGCCAGCAGGATTCCGAGACGACGTTAGCAACTCCGCGATATTCTGCCTCGGCACTAGAACGGGAGAGGGTTGCTTGTCGTTTTGCAGACCAAGAAATCAAATTGTCCCCAAGAAATACACAATAGCCCGAGGTTGAACGTCGCGTGTCGGGGCATCCTCCCCAGTCGGCGTCTGTGAAGGACCGAATAGTGTCAAACGAGGATGGACAGATATGAAGGCCGAGTGTGAGGGTGCCACTGATGTAGCGTAGAATACGCTTGAGGGCTGCCATATGCTCCTCCGTTGGGGAATGCATAAATAAGCACACTTGTTGAACGGCGTAGCTAATATCCGGCCGAGTGAAAGTGAGATATTGAAGGGCCCCGGCGAGGCTACGGTATAAAGTCGCATCCTCGAATGGCTTGCTACCAAGAGCACTGAGTTTAGACTTTGTGTCCACCGGGGTTGGGGAAGGCTTACAATTATCCATGCCGGCTCTATGAAGGATGTCCTTAGCATATTTGTGTTGTGATAGAAACAGGCCACCACGGTGATGTTCAACTGCTATACCCAAGAAATAATGTAAGGGACCAAGATCATTCATGGCGAACTCCGAGCCAAGAAGAGAAATGATAGAGGTGCGGAGAGAATCGGAGGACGTTGTTAAAATAATGTCATCGACATATAATAACAAATATGCAACTTCCGCCCCTTTTTGTAAATAAACAATGAATTATCCGAAACGCTGTGTTTGAATCCATGAGAGGTAACAAAGTCGGCAAACCTCTTGTACCATGCCCGTGGGGCTTGTTTAAGCCCGTAAAGAGATTTTTTCAACAAACAGACATGATCGGGATAAGTGCGACTCCGAAAACCCAACGGTTGATGCATGTACACTGTTTCCACAAGGTCCCCATGGAGAAATGCGTTTTTAACATCAAGTTGGTGCATCGACCACTGTTTAGAGAGAGCCAAACTCAACACTGTACGTATCGTAGCTGGCTTGACAACCGGGGAAAATGTATCACCACAATCTACCCTAACCTGTTGGGTTTTACCATCACATACTAGTCGAGCTTTATGTCGTTCAAACGAGCCATCCGACCTGTGTTTATGAGAAAATATCCACAAAGAGCGAATAATATTAGTTCTGGGTGGACGGGGAACCAACTCCCACGTCCTATTACTAATAAGAGCATCATATTCATCGTTCATAGCCATTTTCCAATTAGGATTAGTAAGAGCCGACACAGGATTACGAGGTAATGGAGACTCAGTAGTGCAAGTATGGAGATTAAATAGTTGCTTAGGTTTAAAAATTCCATGTTGACTACGAGTCACGGGTCGCTGAGTCGGGAGAGAATGAACTGGAAATGGAGGAACGATTGGTGAAGGAATCTGTGAGGTAGAAACAGGAGGTGGCGAGGGGCTGTTGGGAGGAGTATTTGGGCTCATGAGGTCTGGGCCAATGGGCGGAGATGGGCTTGCTGGAACCTGTCGAGGAGCTGGAGTAGAAGAATTAATGAAATGGGCCATCATAAGTGGATTGGGCCCGTCATCTAGAAAGGAATATGTGTGAGGGGAAGGTGTATGGAGAGAAGCAAACGGAAATTGTTTTTCATCGAAGAGGACTTGACGATTAACAATAATTTTCCGGGAAGACAAATCATAACACTTAAAACCCCTATGGTTGAGTGGGTACCCCAAGAACACGCATGGAGTAGACCTCGGTTGAAGTTTATTTATTGTAGTGGACGGAGAAAGGGGGTAACAAAGGCATCCGAACACTTTGAGATGCGAATATGAAGGGTCTGTGTGATAGAGGATTTTAAGAGGGGATTGATAAGAAAGAAGTTTGCTAGGGAGAATATTGAGGAGATATGTAGCCATTTGAAGTGCATGATGCCACAAAAAAGGAGGAAGTGAGGCATGAGTCATGATTGTCCGAATAATATTGTTAATGGAACGAATTTTCCGTTCCGCCTTACCATTTTGAGAGGAGGTGTGAGGGCAAGAAAGACGGAAGGAAAGTCCATTAACTTTACAAAACTCCCAAAAATTCTCATTATCAAATTCTTTACCATTGTCACATTGGATATTTTTGATAGGACGTTCAAATTGGGTGCAGATATATGCTTTAAAAGTAAGAAATGTGGAATACACATCAGATTTCTTAGCTAATGGAAAAGTCCAAAGAAAATTAGAATAATCATCCAATAATAGCATATAATATCGATGGCCCGAAGAACTGACAACCGGTGATGTCCATAAATCACAATGCAAAATATCAAAAGGTAACATAGTACTTGAATTTGAATCAACAAACGGTAACCTAACATGCTTTCCTAAAACACAAGAATGACAAATGTTCGAGACACTTGAAGGAGTATACTGTATCATGTTAGTCTTCCTAAGTGTCTCTATCACAGGTGATCCAGGGTGTCCCAATCGTTGATGCCATAAAGAAGGAGAGATGGCAGCAAAGGTTGAAGATTGTGTTTTATTTGTGATCTCATGGTTGGTGACAGGATACAGCTTGCCACGGCTCTCACATCTCATTAGACGCTCCCCCGTCCGGAAATCCTTTACAGAAAAGCCAAAAGGGTCAAACTCAATTGATACGGAGTTATCTCTAGTGAATTGACGGACGGAGATTAGATTTTTAATAAGATGTGGAGCATGAAGAACATTGTTTAACACAAATGGGGGATGGGGAGAAGGGAGAGTAGTATTACCATAACCGTGAACTGGAATTGAATGGCCACTACCAACGAGAATATTACGAATATTGCTCATATTAGAATAGGACGAGAGACTACCTGACTTGGACGTCATATGAGAAGTGGCACCCGTGTCCATGTGCCATGGTGTAGCTGGTGGTGGAGTAAGGCCCAAAGTATACATAGCTGTCTCTATGTCTGTTGGGCTAGAGGGAGTAGATGTCATGTGGGCCTGAGCAAGCCGTGAGCCAAGTACCCCAGGCTGAGGCTGAACTGGGCTAAAATTGGGCCTGGACCAAGGTGAGGGTGACGTTGGATGAGGGCACGGAGGAGGAGTCCAAGGCCATCCCCAGCCTGTTCCCCATTGAGGCGTGTTGCCTGCTTGCCACGCCGGTGAGGAAGGGCCATTACCACGGAAAACAGAGCCACCAGACCCCTGAATACCTTTGCAGCCTCCCTTCCCACCATGTTTGCCACGATCAGAACCACTACCAGAGCCATTCCCACCGCGATTTTTCCCAGAATTGCGGTGGTTGTTCTTTGGATTCCCACCAGACTGTCCACTTGCCTGAGATCGATCCATCACCGGAGCATCAGACACACGCTCACGTACCATCATTGCCGACGCCATGGAGGCCTTTTTATGCAGGCCGGACTCTTCCAAGGCAAGCATCGACCGAGCCTTATTGAAAGTCGGCAAAGGATCCTGTTGCGGAATCACCGTCGCCACCCCACCATAGGCCTCTGTCAGTCCGGCCACCATTTGCAAGACCAACCGATCATTTTTGACCAGAGCCCCTACGTTCTTCAGCTGATCGGCGAGTTGCTTTAGATGTTGACAATAGGCTGATGTGGTAGGGAAATCTTCCATGAGAGTACGAGCAAAATCTTGCTCAAGGGCCACGGCTCTTGAGTTCTTGTTATCTTAGAAGATGTCCCGGAGACTATTCCAAGCCTCCATAGTCGTGCAATCTGGGACGAGAATCGTATTCAGCAGATCGGTAGAGATAGTGGAATAAATCCACCCGAGGACCGTGGAATCTAGGAGATCCCACATCTCGATTTCCGCGTCCGTCGTAGGCACTTTTTCTTTGCCTTTAGGCGGAGGGATGATATGATGAATGACCAAATGTGATTTGGAGTGCACCTTGAACAGTTCCGCCCAAGTAGCGTACTGCACATTCTCCAATTCGAGGGTCAATGAAATATGGTTCTTGATGTTGGAAACAGCAAAAGCCGGGTGATATGGAATGCGGGTTTGAGAAGTAGTCATTTGGAGGAAGAAGAAAGGGACAAAGTGTAAGGCACAGCGGAAGAAGACGAAGAAAGAAATACCCAGGTCCGTGATACCATGAAAGAATATCTTCCTTGTCTTTCTTATTCATCACCAATCAGAATATATACAATGAAAGGTCAAACCAATCACCTAGCATTAATCTAGGATAATCACTAATCAGTTAGCACTAATCAAGGATTTATACATTCACACGCCTATACTGACTATGGAAAGGAGAAGAATGCTGAATATAACTTACAATCAAATATTATCTAATATACTAACAGATATTATCTAATATTCTAACAATGATTTGGAGGGAAATTTGGATGACCAAGTGTTTGGTTCTCTCAATTGCTCTTTTGAAGACTTGGGCATTGAGGGGAGTGGTAACGATGGTGGTTTTTACGCCCCGGGAAGCAAAGAGTTAATTTGGCCATGTCCAGTATTGGTATCATGTGACCATGAGCGTGAATGGGAAGAACGACAGGTACATGAAGCAGACCCATGTTGAAGTTGTATGCAAAACCTCAAAGCAAACAGAAAAGTGTGTAGTTTGGCCAAGTATGTCTAGAAGAATGATCGAGTGGCATACATACAGCAAGTGCTGCATAGGGCTTCATAAATCCAGATTATGTATATCATGAAGAGAAGAGTGTGATAAAGATGAAAGAAGCCAGTAATGATCAGAAAGGAAGGTATCGCATTATGATGCTTCAATTCTTGGGCCTAGCTAGGAAGTGGAAGACATGAGCTGATACCACCATTGAGAAGAGACAGAGAGTTACAAAATGAAAGTGATCAAGAACAGAGACATGCACAGCAGAAGGATCGAGAAGAGATCTTGAAGTATTTACTTAACATAATTGTTGTATTACAAAAGAGAGAAGCCCAGCTATTTATATTTACATCCATAACAAAAAAAGAATTTTGTGCTAACTAGCTCAAAATATAAATATACTATTAACACCTCTATGAATAAAGAAATACACTTGATACCCTTGTAGTCACAACAACTTTCAACAATTGAAGCAGCAGCCTTGTCTTCATTGTTGGACATATCATTGGTAAAGTTATCACACTTATCACCCCCCCCCCTCAAGCTGAAGGGGGAAAAGTTATTGAACACCTACACCTTACACAAAAGATAGAGCAAATGATCACTAGACAAAGCCTTGGTGAAAAGATCAGCGGGCTGCTCAGAAGTGGGAATGTGATGTGTAGAAATAACACCATACTGAAGTTTTTCACGAACCAAATGACAGTCAATCTCGATGTGCTTGGTACGCTCGTGAAAAACAAGGTTGGCAGCAATATACAAAGCAGACTTGTTGTCACAATGTAAAGGAACAAGAGTAAGGTCATGAAACACCAAGAGAAGACAATAGAGCCAGCAGTCAAAAGATCTCACTGCAAGTAGTAGCCAGGGCATGATATTCAGCCTCAGCTGAGGATTTGGACACTGTGACTTGCTTTTTACATTTCCAAGAAACCAATGAAGAACCAAGCAAAACATAGAAACCAATAATAGACATGCGAGTAGTAGGGCAAGAAGCCCAATCGGCATCACTGAAAACAGTGAGATTGAGAGGGGAAGCAGAGTACAATAAGCCTTGGCCAAGAGTCCCTTTCAAATATCGTACTAACTTGAGAGCAGCAGCCATGTGAGGCACACGAGCGTGAGACAAGAATTGGCTTAAAATATGCACAGGATAAGAAAGATTAGGACGAGTGATGGTCAAGTAAATCAGACGACCAACCAAACGTCTGTAGGGACCAAGATCTGGCAACAAATCTCCCTGATCAGAAGCCAATGAATGATGGCATCCCATTGGAAGCTTAAAAGGATGAGCATTAATAAGACCTGTGTCTTTAAGAATATCAAGAAAGTACTTGTGCTGATGAAGATAAATGCCATGAGAAGACCTAGCAATTTCAAGGCCCAAGAAATATTTCAAGAGACCAAGATCTTTGAGCTTGAACTGAGAATGAAGAAAGGACTTAATAGCACCAATTTCATGTGAATCACTGCCAGTGAGAATCATATCATCAACATACACCAGCACTGTTATAGAAGTGCCTTTCATCAAAGTAAACATAGAGTGATCACTAGAGGACTGAAGGAAACCATAAAATAACAAGGCTGATGAAAATTTGACAAAGCATTGCCTAGGAGCCTATTTAAGGCCATATAAGGACTTAGTCCGTCTATAAACAACAGGCTAAGAAGAACAACATTTAAAAATTGAGCTGGCAGAACATATCCAGGAGGCAAGTCCATAAACACTTCCTCATTGAGATCACCATGTAAGAAAGCATTGGAAACATCTAATTGAAAATGGGGCCAATTCTTGGAGGCATCAAGGGCAAGAAGAACTTTAACTGTAGTCATTTTAGCTACAGGGGCAAAAGTTTCAAAATAATCAAGCCCTTTAACCTGAGTAAAACCTTTGGCAACCAAGCGTGCCTTGAATTTGTCTAGGGTACCATCAGACTTAGTTTTGACCCTGTAGACCCACTTACAACCAACAGTGTGCTTGTTGGGAGGTAAATGTTGTAAAACCTAAGTGTGATTAGCTTTTAAAGCTTACAATTCATCATCCATAGCAGTACACCACTGTGGATTCTTTTAGCTTGAACAAATGTAGTAGGAGCCTCAGGAAGAGAAATGACATTACAACAAAAAGCAGAATATGATGGAGAGAAACCAGAATAGGTAAGATAATTGGAGAGAGGATAAGGAGAAGTATACCAAACAGTTGCAGTGATCTTGGAAGATTGGAAAGAAGCAGGCAAACCTACATAATCTTGATATATGACAGGTACTTGTTTAACTCTAGATGGTCTAGAATAGGTAATATTTAGATAAGATGATGGAAAAGAAGGAGAAGTAGACTAAGAAGGAATATGAGAAGAAGAAGTAGAGTTTGGAGAAAAAGGCAAAGAAGAAGAAGTAGGGAAATCAACAGCATCAGAAAATAACTAGTCATCAGGACAAAGAGGCAAAGTGAAATCAAAAGAATAAGACAAAACAGGAGTAAAATAAGAATTAGCAAGAATATGATCAGAAAAAGGAAACCCAGTTTCATAAAAGATCACATCTTTGCTAAAGAATATAGTATGAGAAGAAATATCATATAGCTTGTAGGTCTTTTTGCCAAAGGATATCCCAGAAATATACATTTTGAAGCTCTGGGAGAGAACTTATGTCTACCAGCAGCTAGAGTAGATACAAAACATAGGCAACCAAAGACTTTGAGATGATTGTATCCATGTAGCTGACCAAGAAGAATTTCATAAGGACTTTTATGAGAGAGCAAAGGAGTGGGAATTTTATTTATGAGATAAGTAGGGATAAGTAGCAGTTAAAAGAAAATCTCCCCAAAAAGTAATAGGGAGACTAGATTGAAACCTCAAAGCCCTGGCAATCTCAAGTAAATGTCTGTGTTTTCTTTAAGCTTTTCCATTTTGCTGCGAAGTGGCCATACAAGAGTTGTGTTGCTGAATACCAAGAATGAGAAGAATAGAAGTAAGTTGAAGAATTCAGTGCCATTATCTGATCTAATGAGTTTAACCTTGAAATTGAATTGAGTGTTGACCATTGTGAAGAAATTGAGCAAGATAGAAGAAACCTGAGACTTGGATTTCATAAGAAAAGTCCAAGTAGATCGAGTTTGAAAAATCATCAACAACAGTGAGAAAGGATTTAAAACCATCATGTGTAGGGCACTGAAATGGACCCCAAACATCATAATGTATAAGAAGAAATGGCATAGGACTCTTATTCTGACTTAAGGGAAAGGGTAATCTTGTCTGCTTAGCCAAATGACAGACTTCGCACAAAAAATTATTACAATCAGTGGAATGTTTACATGTAATAGAATGTATATGAGACAGCTTTTTAATTGGCATATACCCAATTGGGTCTATTATGCCAAAGAGATACATTAGAGAAAGTAGAGTGCTTAGTGACAGAGGTAAAAGGACTAGAAAGAATACTAGGATCTTTATTACAAATCAAACCAGCAGAGGTATTCAAGAAGCCTGACAAATGTAATTTGTAAAGTCCACCTTCCATTTTACCAATCTCCCTTGACCTCTTCAACTGAAGGTCCTGAAGAAAACAAGTAGAAGAATGAAATGTTAAGGCACATTTGTTATTAGTAGTAAGTTTACTTCTTGATAACAAATTAAAAGAAAAATCAGGCACATACAGAACATTGTACAAAATACTGTCATCTGCCAAAATAATTGTGCCTTTGTGAGTGATTTTAGATTTATAGCCATTAGGAAGCTGAATAGAAGAATCAAAGGCAAAAGGATTTAAAAGTAAGTAGAAACAAGAAGTGATATGATCTGTTGCTCCTATATCCAGAATCCAATCAGTAATGGCAGCAGTGTGATTCATGCAAACAGAAAAAGCAATACTTGGTTTAGACAACACAGTACCTGCAACATATGCCTCAGAAATGTCACTGGTGGTAGACTTCAACAATTGTAGAAGTTGTTGCAGCTGAGAAGATAAAAAAGAAATATCATTGCCAGATACTGCAGAAACAGAATCACCTATACCACTTTGACTTCCAGTAAAATTACCACACACATTGTAGGCTTGAGAGTTCTGAAAATTGTTACTGATAGTCCTATAACCATTCTGAGAATTAAATTTTCCTTTGGCATACTTAGGCATTCTGGCAGGGTCAGGTTTGGTACCAGACAAGGGATGCCAATCAGGATATCCAAACAGATAGAAACACTTGTCCTTAGTGTGATTATCACCATGACAATGATCACATGTCACTTGTCCTTTCGATTTAGATTTATAAGTAGTTCCTGCATTTTTTTAAATTGCTTCCAGCCTTGTAATTGCTATTGCCCTTACTCATCAATGCAGTAGTAACATCGGAAGTATTATTAGGAGCACTTAAACTGGCAGAGAAACCACCTCTTTGTTGTTCTTCTTGTAACAACATATTAAGAGCTTAATTGATGTCAGATAATGGTTTCATGATCAGTGAAGCTATCGTTCAATCCAATGAGAAATTGAGTCAACCTTAATATCAATTCATATTCATCTTGCATCTTTGACATATTACAGGTGCACTTATTACAGATACACTTTGGCTAATGGTAGAGTTCAAAATACTCATCCTATATGCTTCGAAATTTCGTATAATAAGCAGAGATTGACAAGTGACCTTGATTAAATGAGGCAATATCCTTTCTAATCTGATAAATTTTTGGCACATTTGTTTGTGAGAATCTAGTTTTTAGGTCATCCCAAATTTATTTTGCACTTTGAAGATAAACAACACTCGAAGCAATATCAGGTGAAACAATGTTAAGAAGCCAAGAGATTACCATGCTATTACATTGTTTCCAAAGAGCATAATACTTTGATCATTCCTTTGGCTTTGCACAATATCCGTTAATCATTCCTAATTTCATCTTTGATTCAAGCGATATCGTCTGTTCCATTGACTGTAATTTGATTCAACTAGCACTTGATTCACAATCTTCAATCCAGGATGATCATTTGGATGAAGATAAAGAGGATGATTTGGATTAACTTGAAGAATTGATTCTTCAAGATCATCCAGATCAGGTACATCAGTACCATGAGATGAAGTATCATCTGAACCATCAGCGTTAGGGTTTTGATCAACCATTAATTGTAAAAAGAAATCGAATCAATCCTGCTTTGATACCACGTTACAAAATGAAAGTGATCAAGAACAGAGACATGCACAGCAGAAGGATCGAGAAGAGATCTTGAAGTATTTACTGAATATAATTGTTGTATTACAAAAGAGAGAAGACCGGCTATTTATACTTACATCTATAACAAAAAAAGAATTATGTGCTAACTAGCTCAAAATATAAATATACTATTAATACCTCTATGAATAAAGAAAATACACTCGCTACGTACCCTTGTAAGCCACAACAACTTAAAACAACTTAAGCAGCAGGCTTGTCTTCATTGTTGGACACATCAATTGGTAGAGTTATCACACTTATCAAAGAGATAGATTAGAAGGTTCTTGAGGTTGAGGTTGATATACGTTAATGCACTCGCCATTGGGGCCCCGGATCAATTTTGGGTGACCAGGGGTGTCCACCAAGAAATTGCAATTTATGTATGACTCATGAGGCCATGCTTTCTTTCAACTTTTGTATTGACCCGGCAACATTCAGACGTCATCGTTGACCACTGATTAAAGAAAGAGAAGCTTCCTTTAATTTTTATGAAATTCAAAAAAAAGGAAATATAATTAAGATTTAGTTAATGATCCATAATTGTAAATTAATTTAGGGAAGCTACAAATTAAAGCCAGAAATCTATCAGCTCGCTCTATCATTGTATTCTCTAATTCAAGTTTTTATTGGTTAATGATCTGTGTTCACTTGATATTATATTTATATATAGTAACGAGTCTTTTACATTTATATTTGATTTTTCCCAATTTTCCTTTTCTTATCATAACGCAGAGCAAAAAAAAAAAGAATGTGAACATTTTTAAGCTCATTACTAGAAAAGTGACCACGCCGTGCGATTGAAGAGATCCATCCAACTGAAGAAAGTTTTGCATATATACATGGCTAATAAATAGCTCATGAGGGGAAAAGTAAAGCAGCTATATATATATATATATATATATATAATAACATCAGAACGTAGAAGACACATACATAAAGGCAGCCTCTTATATAACAAGAAGGTTGTACTAACTAGCTAGGGCGGTGACGGGGGATCAAAAGCTGATTGCTTACCTCTAATAATATGCTGCTATACGCTGAACCAGCTGGTAACATATCTGGGAAAAAGGTCAAACTATCTTCACTATATAAAAATGCTATAGGTAGGTATTCTTCTTCAGTTGTATTCAGTCCCAGTATATTATAACCCAACATGAGAAGGTTCATTCAATGCAAATGTCTAAATCTGTGTGTCTCACTCCACACAGAAACAGAGTGTCCTTATGGATGGTTAGAATATCTACAGCACTAAAAATCCCAAGAGAACACATCTTTATTTTTTTTCTAACAGCACTATTCTTTTCTCAACTACAAAAACTGGGCAGCATAGCATACAATGTAGTATAAACCAACACAAAAACAAACGTGCATAAAAGCACATTTCTAGCCGTTGTGACTTAGCTTTTCTTTTTTTAATTGAATGCTTCAAGAGCCATAGCAACTCAATTCTTCAATCAAAGCACTCAAATTCACATAAGATGATCCACCTTCATCAACAGCCTTCCTTGCCATCTCCTTGAGCTCTTTCGCCCTCCTCCTCATTTCCTCGGTTTCTTTCCCCGCCATTAAGCTCTTTACGGCTTTCTCTATGGCTTCTCTTTTTATGCCATCAGTACCATTTCTACTCCATTGCTGCACACCAACCCTAACTCCTATTCTCAAAACCTCTGTCACCAACTTTTCATTATAGAACTGATCTGCAAAAAATGGCCATGTCACCATTGGCACCCCAGCACACACTCCTTCCAGAGTCGAATTCCACCCACAATGAGTCACGAATCCCCCTACCGCTTCATGGTCAAGAATCAACACTTGGGGTGCCCACCCTTTAATAATTAGTCCTTTCCCTTTCACTCTCTCCTCAAATCCTTCCGGCAGCCACTCTTCATCTTCTTCAACATTTTTCACTTTCCTTATTACCCAAATGAAATCTTGGCCAGAAGCTTCTAGCGCTATAGCAATCTCATACAATTGACTACTAGCAAAGTTTGTCACACTTCCAAAACACACATAAATTACTGAATTGGGTTTCTTTGAGTCTAGCCATTTCAGACACTCTTGTTGATCAATGGCTGCTTTCTTTCCTCTATGTGATTTATCTTCAAAATTCCTATTGCACAGAGAAACTGGTCCTACGTGCCATATCCTCCTATTCAATACCTTCCTATAATGGTCAGCATAATCAGGTTCAAGCTCGTAGAAGCTGTTAAATATGACTCCATAGCTTGAGACATCTGCCTCCCTAACTGTAGTTATGAACTTAGCAAAGTCTGTTAATGTTGCAGGCTCTTCTCGCTCATCTGGAGCAAGCTGTGTCCTAATTAACTTGATTTCATGGGGGAGATTGGGCAGGATAAAAGGTTCTGAATCAGATGATATGTTCTTGAAAGGCTTGTAGACTCTCAAGCTATGTGCAGCACACAGCGCGAAAGAACTTGTTCCATGGAAAACAAGTCTTGGGATATTAAATTTGGCTGCAACATCATTAGACCATGGAAAGAACATATCAGCTATGAGGCAATTGGGGCGAGATTCCTGGAGAATGTGCTCAAGAGGTTCTTGAAGCATGCTGCTGGCTCTAAAGAAATTGGGGATCAAGTCATCCGAGGTGACTTGATCGGCATTCTCACATCCCTCGGGTAAACCGGCCTCTACGGCTGGGAATTTGATGATTTGGAGGGAAATTTGGATGCCCAAGTGTTTGGTTCTCTCAATTGCTCTTTGAAAGACAAGGGCATTGAGAGGAGTGGTGATGATGGTGGTTTTAACGCCCCGGGAAGCAAAGAGTTTGGCCATGTCTAGTACTGGTATCATGTGGCCATGAGCCATGAACGGGAAGAACAAGACATGAAGGTGACCCATGTTTCCCATGTTGAGGTTGTATACAAAACCTCAAACTGAAGAAGAATATTTGAAGATGAAGAGAAAAGTGTGTGTGTGTGTGTGTGTGTGTGTGTGTGTGTGTGTGTGTGTGTGTGAAGAGTTGGCTATATTTTCTTGTCTAGATTGACTGTAATAAAGGGCTTGAATCCAAGTATATAGAGACTTGAACAAAGATTTGTGTGTTGGCAAATGACAAAACTGCCATACATACAGGTTCCTAATAATTGAGAAGATAACATAGACGGGAAGGTTCATCAGATTGAGATATATATATATATATATATATATATATATATATATATATGCATACGTTAGTGCACTCGTCATATTGGACATTGCGGTGAATGGATCACACCACCCGGTGGCCACAAATATCTTTCTTTCTTTCTTTCTTTCTAACCTAATCTTTAACAAATCAAAGCAACAAACTGTTTTCCCTTTCCCTTTATCAAAGAATTTATCTTTTCCTTGTCCATTTGACTATTTTATGTTCTATAAATTTAATTAGGAGATAATTACAAAATAAATCTTGTACTAGTTTTGAGATTTCAATTTAAATCATGTATTTTTATTTTTTGTAAATTGAACATTCACCTAATTTTTTTTAATCAAAATCTTCTGTCAAATTGCTATTAGATCAACTAATGGAAGGATAACTTGGCATCCACATGGCTGTTACGTGAAAATGGAGGGGAATTTATTCCAAAAAAATCTTGTACTATTTTATGATTTCAAAAAAAACCTTGATAGTTAATGAATTTTCAAAAAAAGTACTCCCTCCGTCCCTAAATTATTGTCTTCCTTTCCTTTTTCGTCCGTCCCAAAATAATTGTCTTGCTTGAAATTTTCCTTTTTAGAACATCACTTTTACTATTTTACCCTTACTTTTTCTTCCTACTTTAATTATAGGCCACATACACATGGGCATTAAAGGAAACAACACACTTTTTCAATACTATTCCAATATTAATAATCAAGTCAATTGAGTTTTCTTAATCCGTGTGCCGGGTCAACCCAGACAATAATTTAGGGACGGAGGGAGTAGTATTTTAAAAATAACCTTGTACAATTAACATATTTTTAAAATAAACTCTGTCAGTTTTTTTAATATTTTTTCATAATAAACCATGATGTTTGATTATTGAAATAAAAAATTAACATTGAGTTTATTGAAACCAGTTATAATCAATTTAATGCCAACCACATTGTTATAGATTATTGAATTGATATTTTAAAATATTATTATTTAAATTAATTTAATTTTTTAATAAAATATCTAATATTTTCTAAAATTTTAGTAGACAAATGGCTTAATAATATTATTTTCTTATAATGGAACACGAGGTGAGAGTTATAAGCATGATTAACTAAATATATTTATTCTGAAAAAATAAAAATAGAAAAATAATAAATAAAAATTAATCACTCTCTAAAAGGAAACACGTAGTCCGTCCCAAAATAAATATCGTTTTAAAAACAAAATAATTATTTTAGAACAGACAAAAAATAAAAGGAAGACAATTATTTATGAACGAAAGGAGTATTAATATTCATAATTCGTTCATAAATAATTGTCTTCCTTTCAAATCTCTATTATAAACATGGCATGATTAGCCAGAAATGGTCAAACTAAAACTCTTAGTGAAATGAGATAGAACCATATCAGGCAGTGGCGGTGGTCCTGGTCGTAGATGAACTTGGCAGTTTCGGTGTGCAAAACTATCACATATTTTCATCTAGACATTATATCCCGATCTTTTAACGCATAATTGATTCATTTTAATTTATTTAATTTATTTTTTTTGGTACAATGGAAGAAATCATAATTGATTCATGTCTTTGTCACACATTTTCAATCCAGAGTGAGTAATTGAAAAGGAATACCGTTCAATTTGGGGTGGTTGATTTTTTGAGTCAGGGTTGTCCTCCAAACAATCGCTATTTATGACTCAAGACTTGAGCAACGGGCGATGCATTTTGTTGACGCCCATACTCCAATATTTGGACTTCATCTTTGAGCTCTAATTAAGAACGACAAGCTTCCTTTACTTCTAAAAAAAAAAACAAAGGAAAGTAATTCAGAAAATACAAAGTAAAGGAAGACAGAATCACGTAAAATCTGAAAAGTATCAGAATTTAAGTTAAGGTTTAATATATAATTTGGTTCCTAATCTTTAAACATTTTTCTGATTCGGTACCCAACTTTTAATATTTCTTATTTTGGTTCTTGAACTGTGCTTTTGGCCTTACGATTCGTCCCTCAAGTGACGGCTGAAAGTTTAAACGTTAACAATTCATTGAAAGAACCAAAATACCCTTTAGACAAATATGCTAAATTAAAATTATTTTGTTAGCCTAAACTTACTGAAATAAATGAGGGTCTCATCTTCTCTCTCTCTCTCTCTTAATACGTCCCAATCGATTTGGAGCCTTGATATTAAACACCTAATTTATTTGAAGTCTTGAAAACGACAGTCACAAACCTCTTAAATCACTAACACCACGTTCCATTTGTCGAAATCGCCCTGCCCTCCTTCACGATTTGGGTTTGTTGGTTTGGATTTTCTTTCTCCAAATTTCAAACAAGGCACTAATTTCATTCTCACCTAAATTGGCCTAGGGTTTACAAGAGACAAAATTAAGTAATATAATAGGCATTGGGCTCCAACGACGGTGATTTTGGGTTGAACTGGGTGGATCAAGCATCAATGTCATTCTTCTCTCTCCAAACTTTATCGCACCACCGCCACTCCAAGACTAGCCAGCCCGAGTGCATTTGGCCTGGGAAGTTGCTCTCCGGTCATTATTATAACCTCCTCTCATTAAATTACACCCATTCACTCAATACAATACTATTTCGTTTTTCAATTTAAATTTAAATCCAATATATATATTCATTTCTTTTTGAATCTTTCTAAAGCAAAAATCCCACCTCCAGATCTTTCACAATAAACAATAATAGTCAGTTATCCTTCACAATTTGAATAAGTTCTGATTCCCAATTCCAAGCAATTGAAGTGGCTGTGGAATTAATTCTTATTGCTAATTAATCCATGAGGAACAACAGCTGGGGTAGAAGGAATGAAGCCCTTTTGAGGACCTTGAATGCTCTGTTTCTAGGTCAGTTGGTCTCCTTCATATTGGATAAACATAGTCAAATCGAGACAAAGAAAAAGTCTTTGAATGACTCGAATCCTAAAAAAAAAGAACTAGGAAAGTCGCTTGAATTTCCTAGAGATCGAATGGTCTTTCTTCCTGCCCTCAGAAAAGGCTGTTGAACAGAGTGTAGAAGGATTCTCGCCCGTGTCTTGGAATCTCGTCACAAGTATACCCTTTCTGACATTTAGCCACTGCCTGTGTTTTTTCCACAGGAAGCAATCATGCATGTTGAGAGAGAGAGAGAAAGAAAGAAAAAGAGAGAGAGAGAGAGAGAGAGGGGGGGGGGAAGAAAAAGAAAGAGAGAGGGGGAGAGGCAGTGGGAAAGAGAGAGAGAAGAGAAGAGGGGGAGCAAGACGAAGATGACGGGTGAAATGGGTTAATCCAATTTTGGCTGTTAACTTTAGTGTTACTAGTCAAGTATAACCATTTAATCCGATCTTTTATGTTTTATGGTCTCTTGATTAAAAAGTTTGATAACTCCCTAAAATGTCCTTAAAATTTTTTAAACCTTAAATATCTCATTTTCTCTCACAACTCAAAAGATATCGTCGTCTCCCCCTCCTCTCTCTCCTTTCTCGCTGCGGTTTCCCTCACCACCATATCCTCTGCCGTCGTCCTCGTTCTCCGCCTCCTATGTCACTACTGTTGAGGTAACCTTCTCTCTTTTTCAAACTGAGTGAATCAATTTCTCTCTCTCTCTCTTTCAAACCCAGTGAATGAGTCGATCAAAACGACTCATAGGTCGATCAATGAGTCGATTGATCGACCCATGAGTTGATTAATCGACTCAAGGTCGATTTGAGTCATTTTGATCGACTCATTAAGTCGTTTAATTGACTTAGTAAGAGTATTTTCAGATTTTCGGATAAAAAGTGGTCATAAAAAATATTTATTAGTGTAGCTTTTTATGAATTTAACAGCTTTGATTAGGCTATTTACGAAGAAACCCCGTTAACTCTGATTGGAAAGGATAAAAAGAAGATAGAGAAGCTAGAAGAGAGAGAGAGAGAGAGAGAGAGAGAGAGAGAGAGAGAGAGAGAGAGAGAGAGAGAATGTAAGGTTGAGAGAAAGAAAGAAAGGCAACCTTTCTTCTTATTTATGTTAGTTAGCTATAAAAATAAAAAAAAATAAAAAAAAAGCATTAACGTCTAAACTCTAACATCTTTGACCACCTAGGAATTACACTCAGCTTTTAGTAAAAGCATTTTAGGTATTTTTGACCACCTAAGAATTACACTCAGCTTTTAGTAAGGGCATTTTAGATATTTTTGACAATTATTAACGTCTAAACTCACGGCTGTCACTTGAGGGACGAACTGTAAGGCCAAAAGTGTAGTTTAGGGACCAAAATAAGAAAGATCAAAGGTCGAGTACCGAATTGGGAAAAAGTTTAAAAGTTCAGGGACCAAATTATATATTAAATCTTAAGTTCATGATCTATCACTTTTTTTTTCTTTTTTTTAAAGAGAATCAATAGTGGTTCCCCACCTACCCCTGATTACTCGAATTAATATTGATTCCTCACTTTCCCTTGTTAACTCAAACTCACGACCTATCGGTTGTAGGTGAAGCATAAGCTCCCCTTACTTGTCTAATGATCTATCACTTGATTTTATAGTTACACTAATTAGTCATACATTTTTATTTTGTTTTCCTTTTCTTTGCAGTTTCTTATAGAGTGAGCTAAAAGAAGGAATAGGCTTTGAGTGCAACATGAATACCACATCATTTGTATCACAAAATCACAATTCACAAACCAACTAAAATGTACCATATAGCAAGGTTGCTCCACATTAGCAAAGTTACTCTCCACATTGGCAAGGTTCCTAAGTTGCTTATTTGGTACCTTTTGATTGATTGGCGATACGACTCACTTTTATCACCGTTTGCACTCAACAATCACGGCAAAAGGAAACATGAAGATTGTTAGGCCTATGCTAACCAATTACTGGAAGGAGAACTCTGGCGGAAACTGACGAAGATGAGAAGACCAGTAAGATTGTTAGAGATCCAAGAGCAAAATGTTGCATCTAATGGCTTGTGGTAAAAAAACAGCTTGTATAATATCAGAACCTAAAGAGGACATATTTTTGCTGTGAGTTGAACTTCATTAGCAGCGCGGCAAGAGAAGTTTCTTATTGGTGAGAATCTCGGATCAAAACTTCCAATCAATTCCGAACTACACCTAAACGGCCAGAGTTGTACTATGGTACTCCCCAAAGAATGTACACAGCAGATCCTACTTCTATACCCAGAACAAAATGTTTTACCTTTCAGGCCAGAGGCTACTACAACATAAAAGCAGTAACAACTAATACATTAACAAAAGTTAAATCCCTGGAAAGTGTCAAATCAATAACATTAGTATAATAACCTTCGCTAAGTGCTAAAATTTACAATAACAAATCTCACAGCAGTTCAATCAACTTCCCCAACCATCAGGCTCACCCAGGATTCGAATATTTTTGGCACAAAATAAGTTTCTACTAGGGTAACAGGGGATCAAAAGTTGATTGCTTGGCTCTATATGCTGTATAATAAACCAGGTAATATATCCTGGACAAAAATCAACTATCTTCACTCTTAAAAATGCTATACAAAGCCCTGGTACAAAACTGGGATGACAGTAATGCCTATTTACTACTCAATCTTGAAACTACTGCATCTTCTCAATAGAGCGTTTTATCTGGAGGGCACCCCTGACAACATCGCCCCTGGTAATGATTCCAACCTAAACAGAATTGCAACAAACAGAGACTACTTAGAAACCACTTACCAACTTGCCATCCCCATCTAAATATAATGGAATCTCAATAAAAGAGCAGAAGTGTCCTTACCAACTTGCCATCACCATCTACAACTGGTAGTCGTCGGTACTTTGTTTCAAGCAACAACCTAAGATCATGAAAAGATTAAAGGTATTAGGGTTCCAACTCTGAAAGTAGAATACCTTGATAACAGTTCAACCAGAAATATGGTTTCCAAACTAGGCTTAGTAATCAGATCTTTGGGCAATGTGAGAAATGCAGCTTGCTTATTCCTGATTGAAATTTTGCCACTCAAACCCATTTATTGTGGAAGGCTTTCAGAAGGCCAAGGGGATGGTGTCGATTGGAAACTTTTTAGGACCCTTCCTCCTACAGTTATAAGATGGGAAACTTGTGTTCTCATGCTAGGCAAGTGTTAGAACATTCAAGAATTGCTAACATATTGTCACTTACTTAATGCTCTATTTAGAAGGACAAACAGAAATTTAAGAGGAAGGATGGCAAGTGGGACACAATGCTACCATGGAAAGGATACTGTCATTCCCTTCTAATTGTTTCAGTTATAAGAAGATACAAAGAAAGGGGTGCTACTCTATTTACCATTATGTGGTATATGTTTACATCAATGTTGCAAGAAAGGCGAAATGCAAAAGAAAAGGGTCACTCCTTCCCCCATATGACAGGCCTGAAAGGAATCGCCCCCCACCCCACTTCTCTTCCACCTTCCCTCCACTAGGAAAGCAATAATTATGGCTCTCAATACAATGCCTTATGCCATAAGGTTCATTTAACATGCCAAAACCAACATCAACGGACCAGATTGACAAACAAAAAGATGATTCGTCAAAATAGCAAGTACCTAACAGCGTCCTCAAGGTTAGTAGTTTCACGAACAACAAGGGGAGCAGGTGTCATCAAGTCGCCAACAACTTTCCCATCATTTTTACCAAGTAATCTCTGAATCTCATTGAATGTCTGCAGTAAGGACAAGAACTTTGATGTAAAAAACGAGCAAGAGGACTGAATTTCAAATATCAAGGGTGATGAACCTCCAACTAACACTAATTTAAAAAGATTCTTACAAGTTTATTGAAACACTCACTCACTAACTATGCAAGTACAATTCAACTGTTTGTCTCATCATTTAAATATGACGAACAGAAAAGTTATTGTTTCCTTCAGTCAACATTATATTGGGAGATTCTAGACCATGGTGCTTTCTTGTATAACAGTTGGAAGATGGCCACAACGATCCAAATTTCCATATCATAAATAAGAAAACCGAATATCAGTAAGTTCCAATAAACGAAAGTCGGGATCTAGTTGCTAAACATACAGAACATACAAGCAAGGCATGTTGGCTATTCAAGTTACGAGAACGTTTAAAAAATAAAGTTATTCAATTGGAATCAAACAAAGAGCAATTTAAGAAAATAAAATAAAATAAAACAAGGGCATCCCTCCTAATGAATAGCACAGAGTATAACTTAAGAACCAGAACATAATAAGATCTCAAGTATAGTCAATTTGGTGACTGCAAACAATGATTGATGCACAGAGGGTCTAGTTGGGTACTGGCAATTTTGGGGAAGTAAAAAAGGGAAAAACCAAAAGTGTTGGGCTAGTCTTTACACCCTCTCACTCAAAACATTTAGCATCAGATTTTGCCTTTTGGGACATTTTGAAAAGGAATCTCAAGTCCGAATTAAGCGAGTAAAATCTAATAAATTATCAAATTTACCCTTTTTACTTGAATAAATAAAAGAAATAGCAGAATCCTCACAAAATTTATAAAGTAGAGATTGGGCAAAAAAGAGCGTCCTAGAGATATTTTGACTTTCAAATGGGGAATTTTCTGGTACAGGGATAGTTGAACACATGTAATCATGTTTGAATCATGAAGTTGCAAGCTGCAGTTACAAAATAAAATAAAAAAAGTAAACCAAAAACCCAAAGCACTTCTTTTTTTTGGATAGAGAGAAGCAAGGCTCTGAATCAAAGACCAGAACATTTGGGTGATAGTAGGTGCTTCCCCAGTTCATCACTATTGCTCAGCTCTTCATCCAGACCAATCTCATATACGCATCACATCTCATACTTGTCCTACTTCCAATTTTCAAAATGTTGCTAACTAAGATAATGAAATCTCAGACAATTCTTGTAGACAAGGTTAGCATATTCAAGCTCAAAACATCATACTCTTTAAGTTTTCTCAACTAAAGTACAATCAAGTAAAGAAAAGAATAAAACATGTATGTATGTATGTATATGTATATATATATATATATATATATATATATATATATATATAAAGTAGAATCAAGTAAAGAAAACAATAAAACTTGTATGTGTGTGTATAAACTTCGTACATACTTTCCAGGAGCTATCAACATCAGGAAACAAGTTCATGTCAGCTTGATTCCCACCTGAGTGCCAGAGAAAGAGCATGAGTGATTACAACTTCAATAAACATAAGACACAAAAACAGATTCCAATTCCAGCTGTAAATAAGAAGTACTCCGTTCATTACAAAACAAAAAAAAAAAAAAGGCCCACTTTCCTTCTTGGTATATCCCGAAAAAGATAGTCTCATTTCTAAGAAAGGATACATTTAAAGTTTAATTGAAAAAGAAGGTGCAAATAAGTAAAGTCACAATCTTAAAAAGTTGAATCTTAAAAAGTTGACTTGTCGAATGGGACTATTTATTTGGGACAGAGGGAGTATACATCAAGGGCAAAGCACCTTAAGCAGCATATTCTATATCACAAAGAATGAATCGAGCAAAACAGTAGCAAACATAGCATTGACATATATAACTGTACATAAATTATGTGCTTCACAGGAGAACTAAGATAAATTGATCAGTTTTATGCTACAGATGTCCATGCACCCTCTCGAAGTGGATTTAAATGTCGAATTCATGTTGTGCTTTTTACATCGCCTCTTCCCAGCTATCCATTTCCTACTAAAGACTCTTACACTTGTACTGTATCTTCATTTCAGATGGCTTGCACACAGTTTATGTGATCAAATCTGCCAAACTGATCAACTAGGTCAGCGATTTGTGAGATTAAATATCTAATGCGCTTCTTCCATTGATTCATGAAGTTCCAATCAGCATCATATTTGACAAATTTCTTCACAACTCTATTTAAAGTTTGCCACCCAACGAGTCTTACAAAGTCAAGGAAATGTCCAAAGATCCAAGACAATAACATAGAAAAGATGTAAAACAGCAGGCACTCTTATCTCTTTTACCCTTTCAAACAGGAATTATAGCATATGGGTATATACACAGCCGCACATACTAACCACATAAAATGAATAGTTATAAAAGAAATTTTGTCTAATGAGTTTGAATTGACATATGAACACATAGTTACCTGATATTGAATCAAGTGCTAACAAGTCGTAATCTGAGACAACACCAACCTGCAGCCAAAGTTTACTCTCACTCAACATAATCAAACAATTTCACTTGCATCTTGAAAGATAAAAGCAGAAAAAAGCTGGCTTAATCACAATTTCAGACCAAAGATCCTAGAATGGCAGATGAAGCAAGCTGAATACTAAGGGGTAGGCTGCAGCTAGAAAACATTAATGCACATTTTCTTCAAAAGTTTGAATAATTGACTTCCCTAAAGTCAATGCAAATCCTAAATCGGGAACCAACACATCAACGTCTGGTTTGAAAGAGTAACGATTGTAACAATGGATTTTGCACAAGTAAGCAATTCAATTGAGCCTAGACTGCTGATTGCAAGATTTCAATTCGAAGCTTGTTTAGTCTTTATATACTAAACTTGTCCAAACTGTAGGACATGTAATTATACTCATCAATAAAAATTGATCTAGAAATTTGGCAAAACAAAAATTAAAGGTTTTAAATAGAACAGACCACAGAGTATGATGAACCTTATACTCAATTGGATCCATCTGGTTTGAAATTCCTTCTGAACTAATGCAAAACAATATTCCTTCTCATTATAAGTTTGCTTAAATTGCGACTTGTAGCAGTAGTAGAATTTGTATCATAATCATTATAAAAGTAGTACTGCAGTATTGCAGCAATAATGCTATTGCATGACTGATTGTGAGGAAGTGACCACGAATTATGCCATGACAAGTTCTACCACATACAGGAGTTATTTGTACTGACTGCTGTCAAAAGTGTGCATTGCTTTAAAAAGATCCATATAAAGATGGGCAAAATGTTATACTTCGCGCAAGACCTAAAAAAGAAGTTCAGGTTTCTTTGCCTTAAATAATGGCATCACTTAATCTTACATACCTTTCTCTAACCTGAAACATGTTTTGGTAGGATTTGGATTTAACAAGCTGCTATATAAAGACATCTAGTCTCTTGTTATAGGTGCAACTTGAGGTGCAAGTTTATGTTGCCTCCCTTGGGGAGAATAACAACATATGTTTCCACAGTTCCCTAGAATAGGCAAGAGATATTGAGAGGATATTCAGTGGTCTAGTAATTCTGGTATAGGTTTTGGTCTCTTATGTGATGGAAAGGTCTTCTTGTAACTCCATTATATTCTAGTGAAGACGTTGACCCGTTGGTGTATGTAGCCCAATTTCATTTCTTGATTGGTGTTGGGGAGAACCATATAAATCTTGTGAATTTTCTTTGGTTGCTAATTTGTCTTTCTGCATGATTTTCCAAATTATTATGGTTTGCATGACAATTAGTATTAAGGCTTTTGCTTTCATCATAAAAGTTATATAGGCAAAATGATTTATCAGGAAATATACTCTCTCACATGCATTGTGACGCCGAGTTTAGTGATATTGTTGAATGCACCAAGTTCAGAACTAGAAATTGAAACACACTAGGAGTCATCACCAACTTTATGGTTCTCACGTCACTGGCCTAAGAAACATAGTTAAATGAAATTTAACCGATGACTGAAGCATAAATGAGGCAAATCTATGGCCCTCCCCAAAGGAATAAACTTGATAAGAAGAATCTAGCAGCAAATTGATGATACAAAACAAAGAAAATAAAATCTGTAAAACAAATTTAAAAGGAGCACAATGGATGATTCAAAACATCAAGTACGTAAGTCAGTTATAAGGGTAGAGGTGCCAGGTCTAATGGAGTAATGGACTATAGATGAAGGTAATTTAAGTTACCAAATTCCAGTCAGCATCAATCACAGGAAACCCAGTAATTCTTTTCTCCACAAGAGTCTCAAGAGCTGTCAATAAAACTATAATAAATGAGGAGAAAGACTCATAATATATATATAAGTTGTTCATAACAACAACAACAACAACAAAAGACTAATATGACAAACACCTTTTTCTACCGTTGTCGTCGTTTCTACAACGTGCAGGTCCTCTTTTTTCGTCATGAAATCACCTACTGTATAATTCCCATCTTTTGGCTGCAAATCGACATACATATTATCAGGGAAAGACTGCAAGAGCAATGATAAATAAAAATGGTTGGTGTACAGTTTCCAGCTACTAGTATCGAATTACGTTATCCCGAAGAAATACCTGCATCAGGTGTGTCAGACTACTGTCAGGCTGTCAGCAGGCCCTATCTAGAATTATACCCACGTTTTGTCCATTGCATCGAAAGTACTATGCTCAAGCTTCAGCATGACCTAAGAAAGTTCCTTGACTGTGGCATAACATCACGTAACGGATGATAGAACCAAAAGATACATGGCTAGGAATCCAGAGCCAAGATTTCACAGATTTCGGAGAGCAAAATCCAGACAGATCTTTTCCTAATGTGTGGGACAATTGTCTGCACCACGGCCAAATCTTTCTTATAGCTAGTATGACCTAACCTGCTTAACGAAGCTCTGGAGTTGTCTCTCTACACTAATCACACACAGGTAGTAACTTTAATAACAATATATCTCTTTCAAAAAGCTTTTTTCTCAGCAAATTAGCTGGAAAAGAAAACAAAACAAAATTTTATCACTCTGCAATATGGATTGATCCATGCAGAACTTATGCAACCTTCTAGGATAACATTATCAGGGATACAGGCATACAGCCACTCCCACATAAATGCTGAAGAAGATAAAACATGCGATCTAGCGTAACCACCAATTCAGCTTTCTAAAGTCCCTGTTTGGAACAACTTATTCACAGTTGACTATAGAGCTTATAGCTTAAATAGGCATTTCCATGTCGTGATTAGCACATCTTACAAGTAGAAGCAATTGTTTGCATCTAGTTTAATAAAACTGAAATTATAAGCTTTATCGGAGATGCTTAATGTGATCATACTTCAGGCGGTGTGACAAATTCTAAATCCCATTAAGAATGAGAAGTTTCTAAAGTAGCACTTTAGGTAATAAAAGAATATGGAGCTAAAACCTATAAATATTAGGCAATAAATGAAAGGGAGATAAAGTGAACATGTAATTCTCAAGTTACAAGGGTTTCCAACATCATAACTTCTCTGTAATGTTGATTCATCCCCCTAATATTAGTGCTTTACCTGCCAAATCTTATCTGGAATGCTAACATTCCACCTGGTTTCTTTGCTTTTTCCTTTTCTTTGGAGCGTAGGGAGAGGGGGCGAGCAACTAAGTGTCTACTCTGTAATATAAACAACATCTTGGGGGCAAACCAATTAAAAGCAATTACAATGAACCTTTAAGCATTCTCAAACACATTCTGAGATATGCCCCAAAGTCTCTGTCAAAAGGCTAATACTAATATTGCATCCGTACATGCTTCCGATTGTCAAATCTCCCTAACCTCCAAATCTCATGGTCCCCCAAGATGCAGGGCTATAAGCCCAAGAGTTGGATAGGTGTGCTAGGCTTAGATACTTTGAACCTATATAGCTTTATGCATAAGATAAAATCACTGTCAAGAAAAGTACTTTAACTTAGAGAAATTCTGGTGAAATGGGGAGATTTTTGTCCTTGTAAATACAATTTGTTGTAACATATGAGCTCTTAGGTTTCAGTTAGACATTGACTAAAAAGTAAAGGATCCGACCATTCAATTACATCTCCTCACCCATGTCATACCCGGTGGACACTGGTACTGATAAAATATAAATGAGTCCATGTGATAGAGCTCCAAGCCATACAGAGAAGCCAATTCTCCGTAGACCTACTCCACTTTCCTTTCTCTTTAAGAGCAAGTTTCTGCAATAACGAAATCTCGAATCCTGTTAAAGAAGAGCTATACAGGTTTTGAACATCTAGGAAAACCTTCCATTCCCTTTCAATTCACGGTAAAAATACAGAAGGGCCATCACTCCACTTTATTCAAAATATAGACACCTTCCGAACCTCATTGCCAACACTCTAGTTCTTGAATCCAGCAAAGAGGACTCCATCATTAGCACTTCTAACAGCCACCCACTTCCAGATTTCTTTACTACGTGGACAATTAAACAAAAGGTGATTAAGGGTTTCCCTGTATTGGTTACAAAACTAAAATTAAACACTGGGGATTATACCCTAGTCCTTCAATTTATCATTCGTAAGCAATCTATCATGATATGATATTTAAAAGTTAAAGGACAAGAAGTACTTGGGGATAGTTTGCCTAAAAAATTCGGTATGGCAGATCTGGGAAGAGGCCTACTGATTCGTTCCACCACGGACTATGTCTGTAACTTAACAAATTTCAGCTTCCGGAACAGCACCATCACATACTCATGTTCCACCCGGTCTATCCTACTGGAATTTCCTTCATTTCCATAACTGTCTATGGCTCGATCACCAATTCACTATGTACGCCAACCTTAACATTCATGTATACCTTTTTTTTTCCCTAAAACACCCGTTATGGGGCTTTCTCTATTAGGAAAGAAAACAAACAAAAAAACAGAAACAGCTACTTTGTTTCTAGGTAACAAAAAAGCATATTTGCATAGCCACACATGCACGATCACGTAAAAACAAAATACACCTAATTCAAGTGAACAATAAAAAACGCGACATACCGGCGTGGAATTGGTTATACCCGCGGCGGCGGAAGGAACGGCAGCCAAACGGCTAGAATCACCCAGGCGATCGATCAATTTCAGTCGGGGGCGAGAGAGGGGGCGTGTAGAAAGGAACGGATGGCGCAGCGAAACGTTGGGATGAGAGACAGTGCAGGGTAAGTAATAACGGTGATCGGCGGAGCGGACGACGACGGAAATCGGAGCGGCGACGGAGATGATGGAGTCCATGAAAGTTCACGAGCTGGCTGCGGGTATTTAGGTGTGTGAGAGAGAAGATAGTTTCACATTTGCTGTGGAGGAGGGGTGTTTGTATAAATGTGAAAAGAGAAAGGTCGCAGTAGTAGTTAGGTTGAACAGAAGAATAATGTGTTGCGTGTTTCTCTCTCTTTCACTGTCTGTGGCTGGGAACTGCAGGGAAGGAGGAGGGGGGGGGGGTCGGTGGAAGTTCAAACTGGCGGATTGTGTTGACGCAGAAGATATTCAATGGTTCTCAAATTTTTATTAGTGGCATATATCTAAGTATGGCCGCCTGACCCGACAAAATAATTTATATGGCCTTTAACTGATCAGCTCCTTTAAAAGGAAGAGAACAAAAGGGAGTAAAAGTGAACTTCCAAAAATGCTCATTCCAGTTAAGACGGTGACTTACAGGAACGATTAAACGTTCACTAAACGGCTATTTGATCGTTTAAACTAATACTAAACGTTGAATAAACGATTAAACGAATAATGGAACGATTAAACGTTCATTAAAAGGTTTATCAAACGGTAAAAGGAAAGTAAGTTCACCTTGAACGTTTAAACGTGTACCAAACGGGCTGACCAAAATTTTAAACGAATAGTTTGACCGTTTAAACGCCTTGAACGATTAAACGTGTACCAACTGTTCACATCGCGATTCACGAATGTTCACATCGCGATGCACTAATGTTTGCATCGCGATTCAGTAATATTAGCATTACGATGAACTTATTAATCATCGCGATTGGAAAATTTTAAAAATGCGATGAACCAAACTACAAACTAATTTAAGCCATAAATAAAACAAGCGCGAAACACAAAAACAGAACGTTTCATTGAAATAGGGTAGAAGATGAAGGTTTTTAGTCTTTGGTTGGAGGGAGCATTGATAGTGGGTCGAAACAGTGTTGACATTTGCAGATTGAGACTCTTCTTGGGTTGAGGATGATTCAGGTGAGGCATTAGAGGAGTGAGTGGTGAGGGGACTGTTTGTTGCATTGGGTGATACATGATTTGGTGAAGGAATCCATGTAATGAAATTTAACACATTGTTCCTTGGATCTAGCGATTTCTTACTCGTCGGCCGATTGAGCGAGGTCGACGGATCACTTGTTGAGGAGTAGCTTGAGGAGTGGCTAGGAAGATCATGATTCGTTGTCGCATTTCATTATAGGAGATGGGTCGATGTACGAATTGAGTATATTTGGCGAACACATGATGAAGGTTGGTATGTTTTTGTAATGACGACGAAAAGTTGGATAGGAAGATGAAGAAAAGCTAAAGAGATAATGAATATATTTAGAGAGCTTTGAATGTAGGTTATCATTTTATACATCTTTTCGAAGTTTTGAGAAGATGAAGGGGTTTCTTGATTAGAGGAATGTGATTGAACATATTAAAATTTTCCTACCGGTTGGCGAACAGTCTCCTTTGGGCTTTGGGATTACACTTTGGGAAACGGGGAAATAAATGAGCATATTAAACACATATTTTAAACTAACCGTTTAAATGGATAGAATAAACGAGTAGATTAAACGGTTTTTTTTAAACTATTCCACTTAAACCCATGTGAAGTTTATCTTTTTTTTGTCAAAAATATGAATATGTACTTAATACAACAATATGAATATGTACTTAATACAACTTAAAAACTAATATTTCAGTAAATATGAATATGTTCGCATCGCGATTCACTAATTTTTGCATCGCGATTTACTAATGTTTGCATCGCGATTAAAGAATGTTTGAATCGCGATTCACGAGGTTGACATCGCGATGCACTAATTTTTGCATCGCGATTATGATGAACTTATTAATCATCGCGTTTGGGAAATTTTAAAAATGCGATGAACCAAACTACAAACTAATTTAAGTCATAAATAAAACAAGCGCGAAACAAAAAAAACAGAATGTTTCATCTCACTTCCATTGTCTGCACACAAAAAAAATTTTATCTCATTTCCATTGTCTACACCAGCAACTTCTTCTCTCAGAAATCGAGTGTTAACGTATAAGAGAATTATTTCTTCTCCACGAACGGAATACACAAATAACAAAAATGGCCAAAACGACGAAGGAAACTCAGACAACAGGTGTGTATTTCTTCTACATTATTTGAAAAATTATGAAATGCTTTTATTCAATTTGTGAGTCCGTGTTAAAATACACAATTACTAAACGAACATTTTGACCGTTTAAACAACATTTTGACCGTTTAAACGCATACTAAACGATCATCGTTTTGTTCACAACTACTTAAGTTAATTTCCTTCTATTTTCAGACCACAGTTTACCTTAAACCCTTTGCCCTAAACGATCATCGTTTTGTTCACAACTACTTCAACTCAACCGTTTGTGCTTGAATCGAGTTCCATAGTTCGAATCTTCTTGATTGGGTTTACGACCACACTTCAACATCCGTAAAATCACAAAAGGTAATTCTTCGAAAGACCACAAAAAAAACCCTTTCCTCTATTTGCATTTCGCTTATCGAGCACACTCCAACTCACACTTCAACATCCGTAAAATCACAAAAAGATAATTCTTCCAAAACGTTTAACCCTCGTTCGGTTATCGTTTATAATTTATTTTTGCAACTTTATTTTTGGCAATTTATTTCAGTTCTATGTTTGGCTTAGGTTTTATGTTCTTTTGATTGCACTTTTTGTAAAAATTTTAAAATGAATTATTTTCGTCTTTTACGTTTACGTTTATATTTCAATTGCGAGACAATATGGCATTCCTTCTTGAGCGTTCAAAATGGTTCGACTCAAAAGTTACTTGGTGTAGACTACACATAGTAGATGAAGTGTATAACAAATTAGACGATGCACACAAAGATCTATTCAAGACATCGCTTTGGAAACTTGTACAAGATGCGGGATAATATGAATATGGTGGGCAAACTTACCCATGCACTAAATATGATGAGGATTAAACCAATCAATGATTTAAACGAGGTCTGGTTTTGTATTGGGGGTAAAAAGATCAGATTTGGCTTCTCAGACTATACCCTCATAACTGGATTACACCCAGGTATTGAGGAAAATTTCATTTCGGAAATCCCTGGTGGAAACAGACTGAGGAATGAATATTTTGGTGGAGTGAAAAATCCATCAAGCCTAAAGAATTGATGGAGGCATTTCGAATCGGGCAAACAATGAGGAGGACCGATACAAGCCGGGCTCTCTCTTGTATATGAATATGTTTTGAGAGCTCGGGAAAACACGACACAAATTGACGCAATGGTTTTGGATATTGTCGACAACTTAGAGGTGTTCAATAGATATCCATGGGGAACAAGGACTTATAATCACCTCCTAGTTGGACCGACAAGAAAAATTGAAGGTCGCGCAAACCATGTATCGTACTATGGCTTCACATATGCACTACAGGTAAATGTTTAAAATCAGTTATTGATTGAATAACAACTATTTATACTCATATCATATTTCTAACATACAATTTTCTGTAGGTTTGGGCATTTGAGTCCTTCTCCGGCATAAGAAAGGCGTTTAATTTGCAAGAGACGGAGCAAAAACAGCCTAGGATGTGTAAGTGGAAGATGGTGGGAAAGTTTGCAGAAAATGCCAAATATGATAAGGTTCTTGCATTCTTTGGAGACATCACGTAAAGAATTAAGGGAACTTTCATATTTTTGTTGTTGTTTGTTGATATGATTTGAGAGAGATGAAGAATTGAGAGAATTTTCTTATTGATTTATGAAAAAGAAATACATTGTAGAAAGGAAAGTTCATACCATTTTACGAGAGATAGAGAGTATATATACACTCTCTTATAACCAACTTAACCGAAAAAATTAACACATCACTTACACCCTTAAGCTATTAAGAAATTACACACCCCACCCATACACTTATATGTGTTGTTTGTGAATTGGCGGGGTGGTTTCATGCCATTGACCTCGACCTCGAAGAATCTATTCTCCCTTACGTTCTTGATTATCCGTTGACGTGGGCACAAAATTTTGATTATTATATTGAGGAAGAGCGGATGAGGCAAATGAGGCAGATGAAGACGTTGCACGAACACCAATCTCCACAACAGAGAAGAAGCATCACCTTCGGCGTGCGTCAACCTGAAATCAATGTGGGAGATGCTCGTAGGGATGCACGTATAGATGCCAATACAGATGCCACTACAGATGCCCCTAGAGGTACCCCTCCGCATCATTTTTCATTGATTTGATGAGGGAGGTTTTGGATTCGTGGCAAATTTGGAGAGGTCTTTGGGGAGCAAGATCGATGCATTAGACCGAAGGTCGATGCATTAGACCAAAAGGTTGATGCATTGATTGTGCAAAGGAGGGAGAGGTCGAGCCCTAAGGGTGATAGTGTTTCGGCGGACATCGTCTATGAGGGGAGACCGGGATGTTTTGGGAATGGAGACCGGCAGAACCCCGAGGCTTGTGTGGAGACACACAATGAGGATCAAGTGGAGATGGGGACGATCTGAGCCCGAGAGGACTCTTACCGAGGATCCTGTGGAGGCAGAGCGCCCAGTGGGGATAATGTCGAGGAAGAGCAGCCGTGGATAATTCGAATCGAGGAGAGCTCAAATCAAGGAGGATTTAGAGTTAAAAGGACAAGAAAAGAGCTCGAATGGGAATGTTCGAGACGGAGTGAAGAGACAGAGAAAACAATCGGCGTATGTGAGAACTCCCTACACTAAAGACCTGTAATATAATGAAATGGAGGAAGAAGTTAGCTGCAGACCTTTATTGTTTAGATCTAGATCCATAAAGACCTGTAATATAATTTGTTTATAATTAGATCTGTAGTTAGTTTTTATAGTTAATATATTATGTTTTGTTTTTTGGGATCTTGACATGTCTTTGATTCAAAAGGTGATTATAGCGATGCAAACATTCATAAATCGAGATGCACATGTGATTCATCGCGATTTAGAAATCATGCATCGCGATTATGAGACTTTGCATCCGATTCTTTACAAAAATTACATGTACACTTGACTTAAAATTATGAATATTTAGTAAATTTACCATTCATTACACCACGCCACCTTCGAATTCAAGTTTCATTCAAAATCTACTAAAGTACAAAATTTGTGTGTAGTCATCCTGATTAATTGATCGCGATGCGAATGAGATACATCGCGATGCAAAAATAATTCATCGCGATCCATATATATGCATCGCGATTTAGAAATCATGCATCGCGATTCTGAGACCTTGCATCCTGATTCTTTACAAAAATTACATGTACACTTGATTTAAAATTATGAAAATTTAGTAAATTGGTTACACCACAAGGTCCACAACCATCTTCGAATTCAAATTTCATTCAAAATTTACTAAAGTACAAAACTTGTGTGTAGTCATCTGATTAATTCATCGCGATGCAACTATTAATGCATCGCGATGCGATTGCGATGCAAAAATAATTCATCGCGATTCATATATCATGCATCGCGATTTAGAAATCATGCATCGCGATTATGAGACCTTGCATCCTGATTCTTTACAAAAATTACATGTACACTTGACTTAAAATTATGAAAATTTAGTAAATTTACCATTCATTACACCACAACCATCTTCGAATTCAAATTTCATTCAAAAATCACTAAAGTACAAAACACGTGTGTAGTCATTCGATTAATTCATCGCGATGCGAAATCATTCAAAAATTTACCAATGTGAATTACATGTACTCATCATATATATATATATATATATATATATATATATATATATACAAAAATTACAAAATTTTAAAATTTACAATTATTACAAAATTGGATTAAGCCGTTTATTTCTTCATGTGCCCCTGCTATCATCATCCCCGAACTATTCTTGCTCGTATTTGTTGCGTGATGAATGTCATATTGTTGGGGTATTGATGTCCCGTTTAATAGATATTCAATCAACATGCACGATGACGCCGCAATCTTCGGTGTTTGGCGCTTGTTGGGGTGATTCGCACATGTTTTTATCGGACATTTGACGTTTTTCGGCTTAATCCTTTGAATCTTTTGGATGTTTTATCCAGGGCAATTCTTTTATTATTTCACGCATCTTTCCTTCAACGTGGTTTACCCGTAAAGTAAAATATTCACAAAAAAATAAAAAAACAAAAACAAAAACAAAAAAATAGTTAATGCGTGATTATTTTCGTTGTATTTTGATTAAATAGTCGTAGATTACTCACTAGTTTCTTTGCCCTTTCCAAATGCCAATCTTTCTTTGCCTTTGGTGGATGTAAGAGTTGTAGAGGGTCCAGACATTAATGGTTCCGAGAAAACGGTAGTGTCCGGTGATCACGAACTCCTGTTCATTTCCGCGTGTGTGTTGATAGGGAAGATGAATAACTCATCATCGTTTTCATTGCCTCTCTCAACACGTTGTCTATCTTTGCTTCTACGACTTGTCCGAACTCTACCCCACCTCTTACAACAAAGTTCTAAATTACGTTTCAATGTTAGTTTTCAGAATCAATTAATAATCTTATACGTTAAGGAATTAGGATGATTCTTACCCCTATCGATGTAAAAACAGCCCAATCGGGTTTTTTCCTTTTGTGGAGTATTTGTTGTACGACATGTGCCCATGTGTCGATGTCTGTAAACAAAGAAAACTAGTTATTCTTTCGAAAATAAAATATCACATATCAACAACTTCATAAGTACAATACATACAAAGTTTTCTAGTTTATCGTTGTGTAAGATGGGGTGTACTTCTCGGGTCCATTACGGGATAATGTCTCCAAATTGTCAAGACATGCCGCATAATGTGAGGAGCATATTAATATGTCGAACAAAAACCATATTGACGTAAGTATTATCGAAGCATGAATAATTTGATATTTTGAAATTTAACAATATTAGTTTCACTTACTCCTCTCCCCATGCCTTTGGTAAATATGGATCATTGCATCCCTCACTTCTTTCGCCATGACCTTAACGGGCTCATGATCATCGTTGAGTGGTAGTTGGGGATCTGTGTTTCTTTTCTTATAAAGGGAATATCATTCCCTTTGTCCCCGCATGAATCCCCTTTATTCTTCCTCTTGCGGTCTGCTCGTTCTTTTACGCCTTTGGCCAATGAAGAAGGAGACAGGGCACTTTTCTTTCTAGACTCGAAGATTAACAAGATCATCCGAATCATCATCGTTTTGATATCTTCTTGATTCTTTCTTTGACGTGGTTTGTACGTCCTTCGAATCGATCGGATGGTTTCATCTGTTTCGCTTGGTTCTTTGGGGTTGTTCTTGTTGTGCCCTTAGCATCTCCATCTCTTCGCCATTGTTGATAGTTTGTTGCTAAGAGCTTGAACCTCGGTTTCGCTTGAAGAAGTTTCAAATTCATGGCGGCTTGTTGCTCTTGGGCCTGGTCGGTTGATTGTTGTTCAAGCTTTGCTAATTCATGTTTCGATTTTCAACTTCCGTAGCCTTAGCTTCTAGTGTCTTTGATTTTTCAACCAACTCGGTTTGGAGCAGCTGCATTTGTTCTTTTGCACCGAATTCAACTCTTAAGCTTGCTATTTCTTGACGTAGCTTCAAATTCAATTCATCCGTATGCGTTAGATTTTCGTGCTTGTTGCTTTCGGATGATTTTTCCGAAGCTTGGCTAATTCAGATTTGAGAGAATCTATTTCAGATCATTAGCCTCTATTACAAAGATATTTAGCCTCTATTTCAAAGATACTTTTCGATCAACTCGGTTTGTAGCCTCTATTTCATTGTGATTGGCATATAGTTGAGAGGAACTTTCATCCATTTTGGCGTTGAGCGACTTGCTTTTATTTTGCTCTTCAAGCAACTGAGTTTTCAACAATTCAATTTCATTGTCCTTTTCTTGAATTTCTTTGTCCTTTGATTCAATTGTGGACAATTGCTTGATCGCTCCTCTTTTAAATTCATGCAACAGTTGTTTTCAACTTGTTGCGTATCATCAATCTCAGTTTGAAAGAGGCCAGTGTCAAAAAACTCTGTTTCTTTTTCTCCCGAATTTGAAGTTGAGCATCCTCATCGCACACATTTCTTCTTCATGTGTCTTGATTCCCCGAATGTTTCTCTCTCGGTTGGTGCCTTGGGGAAATGATGAAATTTCGCAAAAGCAAGAAAGTAAATGTAATACAATGTTAGGGAGATGCATCGAAAATGCATTGTTTGTTATTTGTAACTAGATAATAAAGGCACATTTTATACACTTACTTTTTCTTCATGACGAATTGAAATCTGATTTTTTAAAAATGTTTGACATCCGGATAGATCCCATTTGAGGAACCTTGGGATATCCTCTTCTATAATTGGTTTGATGATGTTGCTTCGCTCGCATAACCAATACCGCATGTGCAAATTCAACCCTCTTGTTAGTACAAACAAATCACTGGACCACCGTATATGGAAATTTGAAATTAGTTACAAGTGAGTGTAAAAGTTACCGGTAGCAAAGACGCATTTCTCCACGTTGTCATCCTTTCTAGTTTCTAAGGCATTTATCAACTCGTCGACAATATGGTCGACCAATTGTAGGTTGAAATTTTGTCGAAGTCCGATATTATATTGATATATGCCCATGGTATGTATCGCTAGTTGTTGGGACAAGGAAGGTTGCAAGAACAAGCGGGGTCGTCAAAATTGCAACGTCGTTAATTTCCTTTGATCTTCACTAGGCATAATGGCTGAATCCGATTACATATAAGGGTTGGGCTAAGCTTGAAGTCTTTTGATTTCCTTGATTCCTTTTCGGGAAGTGCCTTAGGAGGAAATCGATCGTTCAATGTTGTAAAAGTTAATTTTGATTTCCTCCTCCCCGTCATTGATTCCAAGCGAAGCTTTGCATGCCTTGCTTTAAGCTCTAGGTCTTTCTTTCCAACCAAGAAAGACTTGTCATCCTTTACATAAACTTACAATCATTGCCAAGACGGAACTATCCACCGTACAATGTTTTTCTATAATTTTGTCTTGGATACGGCTTCAATCGTTTCAAAACGGTGTTTTCTTCAGGGCTTGTAGGTGATTTTCACCGAATTGAAATGTCTTAATCTGTTTATTCAGAGTGTGAGATCGCATCCGTATTTTAATGGTGCGTTTGTTTCTGTTTGAAGCCGCATAACAACAGATATTCCATGTTATTACCAAAGAGTAAATTTATTGAAACAGAAGAAAGTAAACCAATATGCATAGAAATCATCTTGAATACAGGAAATCCAAACAATTTTTATATGTCACCTTTGTTGTATTTCCATGCACACACTATGAATTATTATTCATATATTATACGCTAGTGCCCTAAAAGTTCTGTTTTAAGAACCCTAGAATTGATTAAAGCATTACATAATTTTTATATGTCCCCTTTGTTGTATTTTCATGCACACACTATGAATTATTATTCATATATTATACGCTAGTGCCCTAAAAGTTCTGTTTTAAGAACCCTAGAATTGATTAAAGCATTACATAATTTTTATATGTCCCCTTTGTTGTATTTCCATGCACACACTATGAATTATTATTCATATATTATACGCTAGTGCCCTAAAAGTTCTGTTTTAAGAACCCTAGAATTGATTAAAGCATTACATAATTTTTATATGTCCCCTTTGTTGTATTTCCATGCACACACTATGAATTATTATTCATATATTATACGCTAGTGCCCTAAAAGTTCTGTTTTAAGAACCCTAGAATTGATTAAAGCATTACATAATTTTCAAGTCTTAAGAACCCTAGAATAAATTGAACCCTAGAATCGCGATTTCCGAGTCTTAAGAACCCTAGAATCGCGATTCCCAAGTATTTTAACACGGACTCACAAATTGAATAAAAGCATTTCATAATTTTTCAAATAATGTAGAAGAAATACACACTGTTGTCCGAGTTTCCTTCGTCGTTTTGGCCATTTTTGTTGTCGTGTATTCGGTTCGTGGAGAAGAAATAATTCTCTTATACGTTAACACTCGATTTCGGAGAGAGAATTCTTGGTGTAGACAATGGAAGTGAGATGAAAATTTTTGTGTGCGGACAATGGAAGTGAGATGAAACGTTCGTTTTTTGTTTCGCGCTTGTTTTATTTATGGCTTAAATTAGTTTGTAGTTTGGTTCATCGCATTTTTAAAATTTCCCAAACGCGATGATTAATAAGTTCATCATAATCGCGATGCAAAACTTAGTGCATCGCGATGTCAACCTCGTGAATCGCGATTCAAACATTCTTTAATCGCGATGCAAACATTAGTAAATCGCGATGCAAAAATTAGTGAATCGCGATGCAAACATACGTACATCGCGATTCGAACATATTCATATTTACTGAAATATTAGTTTTTAGGGATAATGACATTGGAAGTCCCTTGACTATGAAAATCAGTCACGGGTGGTCCTTTTCGTGGATGTCGTTAGTGTTTTGACGTTATGTCTATCACAGTGCTGATGAAAAGACTTTGTTTAAGGTCATTATTGGAATTTCACTTACCCTCTCTGACCAGTGAAGAATTCCAAAATTGTAATTGGCGCGAATCCCTCCCTCCCAGTCTTCTCCCCATTAAAACCTAACTACCCCACCCGGCCAAAATAAAGAGAGAGAGAGTCGCGGCCATGGGAGATCGATGTAGGTGTGGTAGGTCAACTGTAATGAAGACATCATGGACTGAATAACCCCAGAGTGTATGAACACAGAATTTGTTGGACATTGTTGCAATAAACTGATATAATAAATTGAAAAGAAAAACAGAGTAACAATAAAAAAAACAGAGTGTATGAACACAGAATAACCCCAGAATACAGTCATTTTGCATTCATTAACCCCAAAATACATATGTTCAAAAACTACCATGTGCAAACTACATCAACCCCAAAATATATGTTCATTCCCAGCGGCGACATCATTCCCATACCCCAGAATAACCCCAGAATACATAGTCATTTTTCATCAACCCCAAAATACAGAGAATCCAACACAATGTTCAAATTGACAACTTTTCAATACATCATTCCCAACTACACTAAATATTAACATAGGTGTTTTGACCCTTTTCTACTTTTGGCCTTTTCATTTGCTGCTCTCTGGCTTGTTGACACAGATGGTTGTGATGTGCCTTGAGTAGGCTGTGATGTGCCTTCAACAATGCTCTTCTTTCTCTGCTTGGCTCCACCGTATAAGATAAATAGTGAAAAATTGTTGCAAAACAATTCCAAAACAAAAACAAAAAAATGAAGCAAAAAATCGAAAACATAGTTTTCTTACCGTTGGTTTCCTTCAACAATGCTCTTCTTTTTCTCTTTTGGCTTTGGTTGGCAACCAATTCCTCCTTCCTTTGTGCATCTTCTAATATTATGTCTATCATGTCCACACCTATTGCATCTCAATTTTATACTCCTTCTTCCCAACTTAGTTGCACCCATATGTGACCTTGGCCTCTTTTCAGTTCCTCTTTTTCTCAACTGTTCAGAGTGAGTCCCAAAGACCAAGTTCATTGCTTCTTTTTTGGCCCTATATGCTTGCTTCCTAGAGATATCAAGTTGATGATCAGTTCTCACTGTTGTTCTCAAAGACTCCACCGCCGGCTTGGATTACCTCTTATAGTTTCCATGTACTGCTTGGCCACCCATTTTGATGTTGCATACTTAATCTTGTGGCTGTAATTACACATATGTTCATCCCTATATGTTGCAACTACCCACTGACATGAGTCTTGATTATAAGAAACCAACAAAAGCCAAGGACATGCAGCATTTCCTATGCATCTAACCCTAATTCTGACCTTGTCATTCTTCAGAAATTTTAGTCTCCTTCTATTCACAATTGAATAATTCTTTATTGCTTCCCTAACATCTTGAAATGCGAACTTCATCCCAATCTCAAATTTTGGATCATTTAAATCGGTAACAATATGAAAGTCAGGATAACAATCCCTTTTCCTGGCAATAAACTCTTCCTCATCATCTGAGCTTGATAAGCTCCTTAGTTCATCTGAGTCAGCATACTCAGACCCTACATAGTCTGAATCTGAATCTGAATCAACAACTCTGTTTTTACCCTTCTTGTACACAGGAATTTGAACTTTCGCCAACACCGGGAAAAACGGGCTCCTCATCATCTTCTTCATCTTCCTCGGCATCGCATCATCATCATCATCATCATCATCGGCTCATTCACCCCAAAGAACATTATCTAATTCAAAATCAAATGGCCCATTACGGCACATTAACCCCAAAGATCATGATCCAAATTAATTGGTCCATCACCTACCTCATTAACCCTATTAGCATTAGTATCCAAATCATTATCAGTATCATGCTCAATATGTTTAATAAGTTTCACATTGCCACTAACCCTATGTCTCAAAGACCCTCTTCTACTGGTTGTCAGTTGCATAGCTTGTTGATCATCTAGGTCTTCAATTACCACAGAACTTGACCCAGATGCAAATACATTATCAACAAATGAATCAATCACAGAGTATCTATGTTCAATGTACATATCAATCACTTTGTGGTGCTTCACATACTTAATCAATTCAATCACATCCTTATCTCCCCCTAATGGTTTCAAGCCATTGCTCAAATCACAACCAGGCTGTAAATAGTGATAGAACATGATGTCATCCTCTTCATCAACATACCCCAACTTTTAAGCATGCTATTAATATCCATTACTGATAGTTTTTCCCCATCCACACAATCAACAAAGTCAATATAACCCTCCTTATAAACCCTCTCAGTATTGGATTCAATGTAGCCCCCATGCTGAATCTTCAATGTAAAAAACATGGAATTTTCAACTGAAAAATGTAAATTACATCTTAGAATCATTATAAACAAACCCCAAAGGGGCCAAACAAGAAAAAAAACCCACTGTACATGTATATATATATATATATATTCAATTCTGAATATACTGGACCACACAGCACACAAGAAAAAAAACACACTGATAATGACACTACATAGGGACCACACAGCACTACCATAAACAAATATATGCAAATTGGACCACACAGCACACACGACCAATTCTTTTTTCCCAAATGCATCCTCAAAGACCGACAATAACAAGAATTGGCAAATAACTAAGCACTTTTACAGAGAATCTTCACTTTTTTTGGGAAAAACAGAGGATATTTTTGAATATTCGATACATGGTAAAAGTTCGATGGAATACTTACAGTAAAGCTCATCTGGGTCGATTACAGTGCCTCTTTGTCGAATACTCCACAATGTCCCCATTTCCTTTTGCTTGATTATGCCAATCAACGATCGTGATGAAAGACAAACCCTAGGTCAGACAAAGAAGGTCCTCCGTTTTGGTAAAGTTAACTGTGCGTCTCTCTCTCTTGTCCGTTGTTTTGGTAATGTTTTGGTAATAGCCAAAGAGAGGGTAAGTGAAATTCCAATAATGACCTTAAAAAAGATAAACTTCAAATGGGTTTAAGTGGAATAGTTTAAAAATAACCGTTTAATCTACTCGTTTATTCTATCAATTTAAACGGTTAGTTTAAAATATGTGTTTAATATGCTCATTTATTTCCCCCCGTTTCCCAAAGTGTAATCCCAAAACCCAAAGGGGACTGTTCGGCCAAACGTAAATTATCGGTTAAACGATCCAAACAAACGTTTAAACGTTCTATATATTTTTTGTTTAATTTTTTCTGCATTTTATTGAATTCCTTTCGGCGGGAAATAAAAGTCATAATTTTTAGCGGGAAATTAACGTTTAAACGTTTCTGTATAAACGTTTAAACAATATTTAGAAAGAAGATTTATAAAAAAAAACGCTGAATATTTTTATAAAACTTCTTTCAAAATATTTTTATTAGATGTTTAAATGCTATAAAAATTAGTTGTTTCAACTGAGCAATATATTTAAACGTTTAATAAATGATCATTTAATTTTTTTTTATTTAATCGTTTAGAAGTTTAAAGGGATAATGACATTACTAGTCCTTTGACTATGATTGATTCTACCATTAGTCCTTTAACAAATTCTTTTCATCGTTAGTATTTTTCCGTTAACTCCGTCATGTTTTAACCTAGCGAAACACAACGATGTGTCTTAACGAAACACAACGACATGTTTTAACCTAGCGAAACACAACGATGTGTCTTAACGAAACACAACAACATGTTTTAACCTAGCGAAACACAACGATGTGTCTTAACGAAACACAACGACATGTTTTAACCTAGCGAAACACAACGACATGTCTTAACGAAACACAACGACATGTTTTAACCTAGCGAAACACAACGATGTGTCTTAACGAAACACAACGACATGTCTTAACCTAGCGAAACACAACGATGTGTCTTAACGAAACACAACGACATGTTTTAACCTAGCGAAACACAACGATGTGTCTTAACGAAACACAACGACATGTTTTAACCTAGCGAAACACAACGATGTGTCTTAACGAAACACAACGACATGTTTTAACCTAGCGAAACACAACGATGTGTCTTAACGAAACACAACGACATGTTTTAACCTAGCGAAACACAACGATGTGTCTTAACGAAACACAACGACATGTTTTAACCTAGCGAAACACAACGATGTGTCTTAACGAAACACAACGACATGTTTTAACCTAGCGAAACACAACGATGTGTCTTAACGAAACACAACGACATGTTTTAACCTAGCGAAACACAACGACGTGTCTTAACGAAACACAACGACATGTTTTAACCTAGGATGTGTCTTAACGAAACACAACGACATGTTTTAACCTAGCGAAACACAACGACATGTCTTAACGAAACACAACGACATGTTTTAACCTAGCGAAACACAACGACATGTCTTAACGAAACACAACGACATGTGTTAACCTAGCGACACATAACGATGTGTCTTAACGAAACACAACGACACCATAAACGTTTAAACGACATAACTGTATATTATATCTTCTGAATTTTAATCATGATTAATTTTGATTAAATTTTAATGAATATACTGGATAAGAAAATATTGTTGTACAAATAGTAGCATCGCGATGCCCATGTGAAGTTTATCTGTTTTTTTTTTTCAAAAATATGAATATGTACTTAATACAACTTAAAACTAATATTTCAGTAAATTGATTTTGATTTATCTATTAAGTGCATCGCGATGCACAATTATTTGTATCGCGATGCACAAATAATAGCATCGCGATGTACAAAACGTTGATCGCGATGCATGGTGAAGTTCAGCTTTTTAGTCAAAACTACAAATATGTCCTTAATACAAACAACAAGTGAAATAAAAACATTAGTTTTAATCGTTTCTAATGGGCATGCATCGCGATGCCCATGTGAAGTTTTTTTTTTTTTTTCAAAAATATGAATATGTACTTAATACAACTTAAAAACTAATATTTCAGTAAATTGATTTTGATTTATCTAATGAGTGCATCGCGATGCAAATTAATTTGAATCGCGATGTACATATGTTAGCAACGCGATGTGCAAACCGTGCATCGCGATTCAGTTTGAAGTTTATCTTTTTAGTCAAAACTACAAATATGTCCTTAATACAAACAACAAGTGAAATAAAAACATTAGTTTTAATCATTTCTAATGGGCATGCATCGCGATGCCCATGTGAAGTTTATCTGTTTTTTTTTTTTTCAAAAATATGAATATGTACTTAATACAACTTAAAAACTAATATTTCAGTAAATTGATTTTGATTTATCTCTTGAATGAATCGCGATGCACAAATGTTCACATCGCGATGCACATATGTTTGGATCGCGATGTATATGTTCACATCGCGATGCACATATGTTTGGATCGCGATGTATTTATTAATCATCGCGATTGGGAAATTTTAAAAATGCGATGAACCAAACTACAAACTAAATTAAGCCATAAATAAAACAAGCGCGAAACACAAAAACAGAACGTTTCATCTCACTTCCATTGTCTGCACACAAAAAAAATTTCATCTCACTTCCATTGTCTACACCAGCAACTTCCTCTCTCTGAAATCGAGTGTTATTCTCCACGAACCGAATACACAAACAACAAAAATGGCCAAAACGACGAAGGAAACTCAGACAACAGGTGTGTATTTCTTCTACATTATTTGAAAAATTATGAAATGCTTTTATTCAATTTGAGAGTCCGTGTTAAAATACACAATTACTAAATTTAAATACAAAAACAATCCAAACTAAATTCAATAGAATCAATACGCTGAATTCTTGAATTAAATTCAAACAGTTACTAAATATGTGATTGCCTATCGCTCATAGGTGTTTGATCACGACAGGACAGTCTGTTGTGCCCTACTTTTTGGCACCTACTGCATTTTTGTCTCGATGGAAACTCTCCAGTTGACGGTATCCTCGCTGTTCTACGACGTCCACCTCGTGGTCGGACTAAAGGTGGCAAGATCGTCATTTCTTTAATATTGTCCGGAATGTCCCATTCATCTTCATTTGGCACCGGAAGATTGTTCCGCATATGCCAATCTCCAACACTCGTGGAATAAAATGTTGAGCACATCGGGTAGACCGAAAAATTTTTGTTTTTTGCTATTACATGCTCGCATGGTATGTGGTCTAATTGAAATTTTCGCAAGTGCAAGTACTCACATCAAAATTAACAATGAAGTTCTTGGTACCGCTCCTCACCACATAGTTGTACGCATCAATGGGTTCAGCCGTGAACTTCTTGGACAATTCACCGACTTGCGTAATTTTTCTTCCATTCTTTGGGTTAATTGGGTTCCACAACGTTGTGCGTCCTCACGTCTCTCGAAAACCAAGCTGTAACTTTTTCCCGACACTATCAAACGGTGCAAGTATAGGAGTGCGTCGGGCTTTTCTAAACACCGAGTTCGAGACTCGCATTGTTTGAGGTCATGATATTGTAACGGTCTCCTTTGAAATGTGACCGGGCCCGGGTTTCGAAATTTGTTTCGCTAAGATACTTCCACCCCTTCGTCGTTTTCTCAATTTGGGACATATGCTTTCGAAACTCATCGTGGTATAAGCCTCTGCCGCTCTCTTAAAAAGTGAGATAGTCTCGGCCTTTCGAGTTACATCCTTAAGTTGCCTTTTATATGATAGATACAATGCGCATGACGTGCATTTTGAAAAACAATTCCGAAAGCACTAATAAGACTTTTATGTCGGTCAGATATCACAACAAGTCCATCATCATCACCTGTTACTACTTTCAACTTAGTAAAAAACCAAAGCCACGAAGCATCATTCTCGAATCAACAATGGCCCACGCAAGAGGATATATCGCATATTTCCATCCTGACGGTAGTGATAATCAACGTACCTTTATATCTTTCGGTAAGGAATGTTCCATCGACAACAACTACGGACGTATTGCATGGTGAAATCCATAAATGCAAGGACCGTAAGCCAAAAAAATACTTGAAGCGGTTTTATTGTCACGCTCTAAAAGTAGACAGTTCTGGATTAGCCAATGTCAAGTTATGGGCATATGCGGCCAACTTAGTGTAACTATCCTCGGGTGAACCCCTTATCGTGTTAAAGCCGATTCTCTACACCTCCTCGCTTTTTGATAACTTAGTTGCACCCCAAAGTCTCGACGAACGTCATTCATGATGTCTGCAGTCTATAGGTTGTGTTGCGGTCCTCGAACCTTGGCGAGATATGCTTTCCAATAATCCACGATGTTGCTTGTCCGTGATCGCAGTGGACATATTTAAAGGGCAAGTATGATCACCGTATATTTTCGAACCCGAAAATAATCACATTCCGAGTACTTTGTTGCTCGCAAACGCCATGTGCAATTATCATCGACACACACAACGTGTACACACTCTTGTTCGATTTTTTGTTTTGAATTGGAAGTTGTAATGCAATGCGATCATGTGCACACTTCTGAAGCTCTCTTGTTATTGAATACTTGGTCAACCTTCAAATCAAAGTCTATGGGTACCAATCGCAATGTACTTCCAACGAAGAAATAAGATGCTCATTTGTGAAGTTATTTTCTTGACTAAAATCATATCTCCGCGGTGTATTGAAGCCATTCGCATTTTGATCGTGCCCCCACCAACTCTATTATTTTCTTCCGATTCCATTTCAGACCACCACCAACTCCATTATTTTCTTCCGGTTCCATTTCAAAGACCACCACCAACTCCATTATTTTCTTCCGGTTCCATTTCAAAGACCACCACCAACTCCATTATTTTCTTCCGGTTCCATTTCAGACCACCACCAACTCCATTATTTACTTCTTGGCTCAAAATGGTAATACAAATGGGAGCATAATACCCTTGTTTATTAAAATTGAAGCACCATTTGACATGGTCATTTGAAGTAATCCGGACAGAACTTGAAAACATGGATTTCTGGACTAAGAAAACCAATCTCTATATCATCAACTTTGCAAATATTTCGTGCAAAGATATAACTCTTCGTATGAAGTGTCTATACTTAGTGGAAATCCTACGGCCGTCGGCTGCCATCGAATCTCCGGACCATACTTTGCTTTCATCCTCAACAAAATGTCCAAAATAACAAATGGTAGTCCAATAAGGGAAGACATCGCAATGCATAGCAAAATTGTAAAATAAGATTGCGGTTTCATTATATTATATTAAAATGGAAATAACAAATTGAAACCTTGCATCGCGATTCTTTACAAAAATTACATGTACACTTGACTTAAAATTATGAAAATTTAGTAAATTTACCATTCATTACACCACAACCACCTTCAGAATTCAAATTTCATTCAAAAATTACAAAAGTACAAGACTTGTGTGTAGTCATCCTGATTAATTCAATCGCGCTGCAGATGTGATTCATCGCGATGCAGAAATAATTCATCGCGCCGAGATGTGATTCATCGCGATGCAGAAATAATTCATCGCTTCGTAAATCATGCATCGCGATTTAGAACTCATCTTGCATTTGTCGTTTAAACAACATTAGCTTTGTCGTTTATCGTTAAGTTAGTTAATATGGTGTCTATTAAACGACTAGTAAAGATCAATTAAAATTTTAAACGACGTCTGTTTACACAAATTAACAGTCGTTTAACACTCGTTTAAACGTGCGATAAGCTCTGTTTAAAATTTTAAACGAAGTCTGTTTATGCAATTTAACAATCGTTTACTACTCGTTTAAACGTCCGATAAGATCCGTTTAAACGATTATTCAATTGATGTTTAATGACTGATAAACGACACCTCTACCTCAGTTTCAATAGTTTCAATACGAAATGCGTCACCCAGATCGAATATTCCAGTATTGAAATGAATTAACATAATGAAGGGGCGAGGCGAAAGACAAACCTGAATTAAAAGAAGAAATTACTCACGCGTACGGACAAACGATGAGTTTTGAACGGTCGATGCTTGGAATTTTAGGGATTCAATTTTAGAGAGAGAGAGAGAGAGAGAGAGAGAGAGACAGTGAGAGAGAGAGATAGCTATTGAGGCCTTATTGGTTGAAGGGACAGGAAAGGGCATTATGGACATTTCCTACTGAGGCTGAGTGAAGTGTTGAAGTGAAGCTATAAGGGTAATATAGTCATTTCACAGAAAAAAGGCCATATAAGTTGTTTTCAAATAAGTTAGGCCAAATAAGATCTCAAGGGGTTTGACCAGGCCGTTTTTGAAGTAAAACCACTTTTTATTAGGCATCGAGTACACAGAAATTAATAATTATATTCGAAAGAGTAATAGATTCATAGAATTGATTATTCAAATTTACGGAATGATAATTTGATAGATGATGTAGTATTTAGATTTTTAATAATTAAAATTTGGGTAATGATACATATAGTGAAAAATTAATTATGAATTTTAAAATTTACACATGTGGCACAAATAGATCCAAGTATTTTGGTTAGAGAGAGGGAGAAGAGAGTCTCCTTGTGCCACATGGGTGGGTTTTAAAATTTATGATTAATTTTTTATTATGTGTAACATTACCCTTAAAATTTATATAAAAGGACAAGAATATCCTTCTATTAGGTTAAGTATTTTTATATTTATAATTTTATTAAATTTTAACTATTTTACGAGCGTTCTTTTTTACTCCTTCTCGTCGTCATTATTCTTCGACTCTTTTTATTACATCAAGTATTTGTTATTTTTGTTTTAAATGTTTAAACTATTTTTATTTGAATTAGTTTCATCGTAACATTAATTTTTTTATTTTAATTTAATAATTTTTTTTTTGCTTTATTGATGTTGGATAATTTAAAATTTTTACCAAAATTAAAAAACATTGAAAAAATTATTATTTTGTGAAGTAGTAATAACGTTAATGTCTAATTTTTATTATGAAATTCATTAACAAGTACTTGTCTACATTGGGGTAAAGTTGTCAATCGTCTTAATTTTATCATTGCATTCTATGTTGTTTTGTTTCCTACCAAACAATATAATAGAAATTTGCACTACATTAGTAATCACATTTTTTCTGTTACCAAATACTTTTTAGGAATCATATTCTCATCTATTTCTGTAAAATCTCATTACTAATAATCGATTTCGCGGAATTGATTTCATTTCCGTATACCAGTAAAGGCCTAAAAGTAATACTAGAACAACAGAATTGCTTTACAGATTTTATTTATAACAAGTTTAAATATTTTCTATAAATAAAATTTAGGAAGAGTTTATTTCTACTACAAACTTTTCTAATCCACTACATTCATTAATTGTTAAATGAATAAATCATTGTCACACAATTGCCCTTCAAATACTTGTCTTGTTTGATGATTAATTACTTGTCTAAAGTCGATTTTTTTTTTCTTATAACATAAAATTACTTTTTTGTTTTTCTTATCTTCTCAAATAAATTATGTCTATTCGTCAACACTGAAAAAATTAAATATGTCCATTATTTTTCATTTAATTTCTTCAAATAATTTTTTTAAGAAAATTGAATTTTATGTCAAAAAAATTAAAAGATGTTGTACTATTACCTACTTATTATAAAAATCTTTAAGTAATCGTTAAACATATATTCATTAATTGATTTTCCATTCAAGTTATTTATTTGATATTCATAATTTGTACTACGTAATTTAATATTATATAACTCATAGCACTCCATTGTTTTAGTCAATTTTTCATTTATATATATTTTTATTTGTAAGAGACAGAAATTAGAATTGTGTATTATTTTCTTTTTAGATGTCTCATTTATATTTTCTAATTTCTTACATATAAAATTATTTATTTTCATGTGCACGATTGAATATAATAGGAGTACTTATTTATAAATAAAAATTAGAAAGGGAAACAATTAAATAAGGTGGGTTTGAAGGGCAATTGTGTCAAAACTTTAATTAACTTAGTTAAATTTAAATGAATATAGTAGATAAGCAAATATTGTAGTGAAAATAGACTCTCCCTAAAATTTATAAAAGAATTTTGTTGTTCTATTATTTTCGAATCATTAAATAAAGTTTTGTTGCCTTGTTAGAAAGAGTTACAGTACCGCTTTTACGTGTCTAACTCGAAAAGTAGTACGAACTTTTAAGTCGATATATTAAAAAAGAAATGTGGTGATTGTTATAAGTCAAATTAAGTGGACTAACTCTACATCAAAAAAATGTCTACTTCTCAAACATATATAATGGAGGAGTATCTACAAATCACATTCAAATGCTAAGATATTTAGGATTTTTTTTCGTTTTCCAATAATTTTGAACCCATTCAGATCTTTTTAATGTCCTTAGTGATTACTGAACAAGGCTTATAACATTATTAAAAATAAATTAAAAAAAAAAAAACTTACTTTGTATTTGTCTTCACAAACTGATATCATATGGCGACATAAAGAGACGTTCAAATTTTGTCTACCGCTCCTTTACTAGTCCAGTTTCTATAATTTCACCGGTGGCGATCAAGGAGTTGACCACTTCATCTCATGACTCATATGGTATGGTATGGCAGGCTTTTCTTTTCAAACTCAAAGTAACACGCCGGCATTTCCTTTGAAGTTGGTTTCTCTTTCATTAATCCAAGTAGCAAATAGGAGTATTACTTATTCTCTACTTACAAAAATTGTTATAATAATAATAATAAGAAAATGACAAGAAAGTAAACAGTATCAAAAAATAAACATTACAACTAGAGCTACCAAAATTTTAACCCGGCGGCCCAATCAGATGATTTAGTCATGGTGGTCCAATACAATTTTGGGCCCATTTTAGGCTAACTTAGCCTGATTTCGGTTCGAACCGAGCCCGGAAATATCAGGTAGTTGGTTTTTGTAGAGGGACACAACACAAGAGAGTAGTGCCACCAACCAAATTAAAGGAAAAAAAAATACGTCGTCCTAAAACATATATATCCAAAAAGTCCCAAAAATAATTATTGTATCTAAAAAATTCCAAGGTAATATTTTTAGTACCAAAAATTCCAAATAATGTTTGCAATAACGTCGTTAGGCCACAAGTTTTTATTTGAATGGAACTTAATTTTCTTTTTAATGATGTTAATAATAAAAGAAAAAATAGTTACAATAGTTAATAAAAATAATAATATTAAAGAAAAAATAGCATCAAACATTTTTCTATTACACAAACAAATAATAATAACAAAATAATATTAATAATAAAAGAAAAATAATAATAACAATAATAAAAATAGTTACAATAGTAATAAACTAATACGGAGTAATACCAATAGCATCAACATTTTGCTATTATTATTAGTATTGTTATTATTATTATTATTATTATTATTATTATTATTATTATTATTATTATTATTATTATTATTATTATTTATTATCACTACAACTAATATAATTTTATTAAGCTGTAGAAATTTTAAGTTTTAGAATTTTTAGTAGAATAATTTTTGTAAGATCGTTTTGGTAATAGTTTCTTAAAAATACTTTTGGTATTTAATAATAATGTTGATGAAGATGATGATAGTAATATTGCTTTAATAATAATAATAATATTTTCATCAATGAAAAGAAAAATAAGGTTTCATTCAAATAAAAACTTTTAACATAATGGCGTTAGTAGAAATACTACATCCGTTCCAGGTAAAGATTCCAGGAAAAATTATATTTTTGACCATCGTACTAATTGGGGGCGACTGATTTTACCAACGTACTTTTAATATCCCAAATGTGACCAACATGCGATGTCGTCCCTGCCGTCAAACCTCCATCCAAAAAAATAACAGCCATGCCGACGTGGACTCTATTGATTGAGTCAATGCTTGCGTGGAGCTACGTGGACAATTAGTAACGGTAAAGAGATCACATGACCTGCACGTGATCTCCTTCTCCCTTTGCATAAAACAATTGCTCTCAATTTACACAACTTAGGGCTCAAATTTGTGAAAAAAAATCTTCAATTACACACTGTACTGAGGGAGATCTTGAAATCAATCTTGGGGAATCCACTTCATTGCTCAAACCGAGCTTATTGTTCAACTCTCTGTGGGTCAATTTCGTGCAATAATGGAAACCCCAATTTTCGAAGAGAAACAACTCGAATCGAATGACTACAATTTGAATAGGGTTTGTAGTTATGGTGTTCGAGCACCTATGTGAACATCTGACGAGCAAAAGGTGCAACTGTCAAGAGTACCCGGTCGTCCACAAGTAATATAATACGTAAGTACAAGTATTAATCCCACAGAGACAATTTCGGCGAATATTTTCCTAAGTACTAAAATTGGGGATTTAATGACTTTATCTAAACAATCGAATTTTGTTTTGTAGGGAAGCAAACTAATTTTAAGCAACTAAAAGTAAGCAATAAATATTGACTACCAATCACACGCAATTGATGGATTCAAATTATCAAGGGTGACAAGGCTAGGATTGTAATTTCACTCCATTTATCCACATGCTCAATTAATCCACTCTCTCAAAATTCTTAGAATTTATTAAGGGTAGCCGAGGACACGATTTTAGTCACTACGAGCTCTCGCATCTTATAGCAACCCTAATCTCCTCACCTACCTACGGGCTCTCGCATCTTATAGATAGAGTATGAAAATTGCAATAAACACAAGTCCTCAAAAATGACTATCGGGGTCTTGTACTATATCTCTATACTACAAAACACCAACAACTAAATTGCTAGGTCTGAAATATAAAAAGTAGCTCTCGCGGATCCAAAACACTCCTAAAATCATCTAATTATTGATCAAGTAATTAGAAGCATTAAGTATACAAAATAGTAACCCTAGCATAAATTATAGTTATCTTGAGAGAGAGAAAAATATTAGAGCATGCTTCAAAATTAGATTCATCACAATCCTAACCATAGATATTTAGCTCATAATGCAAGAGAAATCACACACAAATATTCCAAGAAAATATTGCATAATGATATTAAAAATAAAGAGTATAAGATGCAATACTTCAATGGAGATTTTAGTGAGAATCTCTTAGCACTCCTTGAGAAAACCTAATTGAAAGATGATGAAAACTCCAAACTTGAGCTGTTGATTTTCTTCTTCTCTTTCGTTCTGTGCGTCTTCTCCTCCCCAATTGTCCTCTGTGTGCTTCTAGAAAATGATACTAAATAATTTAGAGTACTCCACAAGCTAAGGAAGGGCAAATTGGACAATTGGTTAGACTTCTATTACATTCACCCAAGGAGAAACAAGGCTGAAAACCAAGGAAATAAGGCTGGATTTGGCTGAACATCCAGGCTACCCATCAGAGGAAAAAACGCAGACTATCTACTAGGAGATGGGTTGCTGTGTGAGGTAAACAGGGCAGAAGAGCGGAACGGGCCGGAGGCAAGGAAATTGGCTAGATCCGGAGCTCCAACTGAATAGCGCGGGTCAACCTTGATGATCAGCCGGACGCGTGTCATCCAGAGGAAGCGACAGTGCATAGCTGAAGAAGTTTCAGCGCTTTGTAAAGGTGCCCCTGCTCTTCCTGATGTTGCTCCGGTGCCCCTGAGTTGTCCAGAAAGCAAGCCGCAACCCTTGTACTCCCAGGCTTCGCAATTTAGTCCCAAGTCAACTCCGTTAGCCTTTTTTCTCTTTGAAACACTCAACAGGCTCTGACGGAAGTTGACTGAATGGCTTTTATCAATGCAATTCTTCAACATGCTGCCATGAATCTCCTATTGTAACACCCGCTTCATTTGCATCATTTATATCACGTATGTCATTTATATACCTTGCATGTTTCATGCCATTTAGATATCATTCACGTTCATGTTAACTCCATGCGTTCGTATGCATTGAATTGTTATTTAATTTTTGTAATTGTTCGTACTTAAGATTCATTGAACTTTTACATTGTTAATGGTCTTTTCGAGAACCTTTCTCAAGTATTTTGACCTCCCCATAGACTTAGGAGCATTTCGGGAGCGTTTCGAAGCATTTTCGGAGAGTTTGGAGACATTGGGCATAGAGCGATCGCCCTGGGGAGATCAAAGTGATCGCCCTACGTCCAGAGAGTAGAGCGATTGCCCTGGACAGGGGCAAAGCGATCGCCCTGCAACCAGAGGCCAAAGCGATCGCCCTGCCTCGACTCAGCCTACCCGAGAAAATCTTATCTTTATCTAACTTAAAATTGTGAGTGGTCCTTGTGTAGCCACGTCCCTAGGCCGAATTCTCTCCCTTTTTCAGCCACTTAAAACACCCAAGAGAGTCTTTAACACTCTCATTTCACCTCCTAAACACCATAGAAGAGAGAAAGAGCTTGAGAGGGCTTGAGGGAGATAGGAGGGTGATATTGCTATAACTTGATCATTCGGAGTCGGAATCACGATCCGTCTTCGCCGGAGTGTAGAGTACGACTAGAGGATCGTTTCTAACCGAAAAACATCTTCGATCCGTGGTGGAATCTTAGGTGTTCATCTCCACCCACATTTTCAGAGAGTGTAGTGTTGATTTCTCAAGACTTCAAGCTTGAAAGTTGGAGGTTCAACCTTGTGAGGCCTTAGAAACCTTGAAGAATCTTCCCCACCGGTCTAAATTTCATTCTCCTTGGTTTATTTCTTTAAGTGGTAAGCTACTAGTATATGAAGTTGCCATGCTTGAGTTGTGAATGTGTTGATTGTGCCATGAAATATCATTGTGGACTTGGATATATGTTGATGATAAATGTTCTATCATGTTAGGTATTCGAGATTGGGCGTTAATATGCTAGGTTTAAAGTGCAAGACCACTTTCATAACTCGACATCATTAGAAACTAAAAAATGACTCGAACGAAGTCGGTTAGGATTCGATAATGAATGTGACCACATGTGTGTTTTGTGAACCCTTGAGGATTTGAGATACCCGTGGGTTATTGGTTATACAATATACATTAAATGATATTGTATCTTTCTTCGGAAATGTTGGTGTTTGAATGGCTATGTGTAGTAGAATCGCTTGGCATACTTGAACATGTTGCTGTTAGGGTCGTCATACTCCCTACTTTGGAGTACGACATGTCTTTATAAATGTTGGGTAAACATCTACTTGAGCATTTGGTTAATTGGTTAATGTGTCGAGTAAACATCTACTTAAGCATTCGTTAAGTCCATGGCATATTTTTTGGAGGTGTATTGACGCTCAGTTATTGCGTGAGCCGGGGCTACTAATAGCCGAAGGCCAATACACTGAGCCTCGCCCTACCGTTGGCCACGGTAGGGGTTATAGCGCTAAGTGTTGTACGGAATAAACGCGACCTTGGTAAGCTATACCGTGATTGTTTCTCGAGTCGTGGGGACCAAGTCTTTACGTCGACGTGAATACGGAAAACGGTTCACTATGATACTTGGTTATGAGTTCGATTATCGAGAACGACATCAACGGTTTCTACATTGGTATTATTGGTTGGTTGGTTAGAAGTTTGTATGTCGGAGGTGTACCTCGACGGTATCCTTTTATATGTGTTTACATACCGCTCCTACGTGAGATGCACGTTATGTGATATATGTTGCTAAGAGTTACTCGCTATCTATGATGCTTCAAGATTCATCCTGTTATGACAAAGATTGTTATGCATGATTTTTATTAATGCTCACATTTTGCGTGCCATATTGTTGCATTAGTAGCTTATAGAGTTGACACATCACCCCACTTTTACTAAAGATGGATCATGAAGCTGCCAAGTAGGATCACCTTCTCACCTTCCTCTTCGGTAACGATTTGATGACATATTAGCTATTAACAATATATATTAACTATAATTATAACAAAAGGTATTATGTAATAGTATATTATTATTAGATATTACTATTAGGTAGTGAACATAAGTAATTAGTATATAAAGACTTTTATAATAGTAGATTACTATTATGTATTACTATTGGATACTAATCTTATAGATATTACTATTATGTATTAGTAGTAGGTAGTAAACCTGAGTAATTAGTGAAGTAGTATATAAAGACTCTTAGGGAATGTGACTTTTTAAATTCTAGGCAAAAAAGTTGAAACGGTAATACCTATTAATTATAGTTATTACCTACAACTATGATGGTATTAAATAATAAGTATTAAATATATATATATATATATATATATATTGTGTATCTAGAAAGATGTAAAGTCATTCGGGTAGATTATTAGACATTTTTATTGATCAACTCTTCATCGGCTCATCTTGATTAAAAATCCTTTAGACCATTTGCTTCCTTTGGTCACCCATGTAAGGACATCCGTATCTATGCCCATTTGAGTTTTGGTTCCTTTTAATCCTTTTAGAGCCCGTTTGTTCGTGTGTTTTGGCCAAAATCCAGGGTTAAAACGCAACTTATTCCTTAACTTAGCGTTTCAATGCTGCGTTATAAAAAGCAGCGTATTCAAAACGTAGCTGCGTTTTAAAATGCTAAAATTCCTAGCTTTTTCCCAAAACGCAGATTTTAAAACGCACTAGGGAATAAAAAGCTGCGTTTTAATATAATATCTCAAACGCATGTATAAAGAAAAAAGTCGCGTTTTAAATAATCTACGTTTTAGAAATGCTTCGTTTTCAAAACACTGCGTTTTGAAAACGCTACACCAAATGGGCTCTTAATCCGTCTCTGTTATGGTACATTGATTTGGGTATGCATTTCAAACAAGCAAGTCGAGGTAAGCATCAAGTACAACCTAGCAATCTCACTGACTTTACATTTGAATGCATCTTGCGGTCGGTATGCAACATGGTTCTCTCTCTCTCTCTCTCTCTCTCTCTATATATATATATATATATATATATATATATATATATATACAATTTTTATCTCTTCATTTACAAATTCCTCTTTCTCGACAATTTTCATCAAATTCATCTCATGTAATTGATTTAAAGTAAGTGCCTTGATTTTTGTTTTCGCTTTGATTTTCAGTTTTGGTTTTCATTTCGCCAATAATCTTTGTTTTGACAGTTGATATGCTTTCGTTTCTAGGTTTTTGGGGTTTTGTTTTCCTTTTGTTGATGATTCTATTTTTGTTTTTGTTTTTATTTTTGATTATGAATTTTAATTTTGATTTTAATTTTTTCCTTGACTTTTGGTTTTCATTTTCATTTTGATTACAATTTGGTTTATGATTAATAAATCATTTTAATTTTAGTTTTGGTTTTAATTTTTTGATAATTGTGGTTTTGATTTTACTCTTAGTGTTTTTCTTCACTATCAGCTTTGCTTTTGCGTTTTTTAAATTTATTTATATGATGAGTTTGATCTTACTTTTATTTTTATTTTATTTTGGCTTTCGAATATGGTTTTAGTTTAAAAATATTTGTTACTGATTCCTAGATTAATTTAATGTAGGTTTCAGTTTGTGATTTATATCTTTAGTTTGGTTTAGATTGTTGGTTTTGATTTTAAGTTTTGTAGTTTGCTTTTAGTGAAGATTCTGATTTGTTTTTTATTTTGTTTTATTTTTGCTTTTGGTTAAAATTTTGATTTTCATTTTAATTTTGGCAAAGCATTGTTTTCTTTTACATTTAGAAACACAGTTATTGATGTACAACACAAATGAAAAAAAAAATATTACGGTTCTAATTATATATGTCTAATTTATAGTTTTATCAAATCAAAACTAAAATAAAAAATTGACCAAAAAATTCATTTGTAAATAGTTGTCCATCGAGTTTAATTGAAACCAAATTCATTTGTAAAATATTAGAAATCGTACCGTCACAATGATTTGTCTTATGATTACTTGAATTATTGAAGTGAACAAGTTTTTAAAATTGCTTATATTTAAAATTTAGGATATGATGATAAGAATTACGAAGAGGATAGAGAATAAAAGTTGACACTTTAAATAAGAGAACAACTAGATGAAAGATAAAAAAAAATGATACAACAAAAAATGGAGAAAGAGAAACAGATAATAAAGAAAAGAGTAGAAGATAGATGAAAAATAAAATTTGTACAACTACCTGAGCATTGGTTGAGAATGACCCACATTAATAATTGTAATTATAATATCAATATAACTGTAGTTGTTTGTAACTACAATTAAAATTATTATTAATATAACAGATCAAAAGACGAAAATTCAGATTGAGTAACTTGGGTTGCATGAACAGAAGAGAGAGGAGGAAGGAGCGGATATAAAGCTGCAATAATATACCATGTTTTTAGCCATGATTGTGATTATGAAGACTTTGCTTGATTAAGCAAAATGAGACAACTTCTTAATTTATGACGTGAATGATGTCATTAATATTTTGAAATTGATTTGTTCTTCCTTACATAAAGTTCATGAAATATTAAATTTAGGGAAATATTAAATTTAGGAAAATAAACATATTGGAGAGATTTAGGTTAGAAGATTATAAAAATGGTTACCATATTTTAAGATTTTTAAATATGGATAAGATTGTAAATGAAAAGTTGAAAAGAAGGAGGGGGGGAGACACAAATGTATTGTTAGTGCATTAAATAATAAAAAAACCACCTTCATCAGTTATTGACCTTAACATAATTATACACAAATATTAATTACGGTAACGCCAATATAGTATATTTGGTATAATTAGCAAGCCTTAAGGATGTGGAAATGGTATAATTAGTATAAATGATTAGCATATACAAATTCAAAGTCAATTAATTCTTTTATAAATAATTGTTCATGATTTATTTTCAAATTTTACCTTCAATTTTTTGAAAAAAAAAAACATGCTTTGTACATCCCTTTAATTGAGTTAATCAATGGGTAACATAGTAAAAATAGTACTCCTAAGAAAGAAAAGATGTCTTATGGATATATTTTTTCAAACATCCCTATAATAAACAAATGACTCTTTGTCGAGAATGTTGGAATATGATTATATTTCATTTTGATGATGAGACTATAAATGAATAATGAAAGTGTGTATCCTAATGAAATTTTGAGTATTTAGGCTGTAATTATAATTTTTTATTCAAGGGTTTGGTTTAGAAATACAATATTTTCAAAAATACATAACAAATAAAATAAGGGAATTCAAGGCATACCACTTACAAAGAAGCTATAAATGACTTTTCATTTCTAAGTCATTAGCTAATAACAATACCTAATAATAATAGATTTTACAATAGATATTACTGTTAGGTAATACTAATAGGAGAAGAACTTTAAAAAATAAAATAATGTTGTCAATGAGATTTGAACCAACACCCTTTTAAATATAATTATACATCTTAAACCAACTCAACCAATTATATTATATGTAAAAATTTTAAAAAGATATCATATTATTCTATAAATTATTTTAAAATATAAACCAACTAATTTTTATTTTTATAGATGATACTTTTTTCATGTCAAATTGGGTCTCCTATTCTTATTTAAGACGTCCTAAAATAATGTATATAATATGTGATCCATATCAACAAAATTTTAAATTATTTATTCAAAATTGATGCTTATGTTTTTTTTGATATTTGTGTAAATTTCTTTTTTAAACTGATAGTGTATAAAAAATATGTAAATATAGTATCCAACTAAGCATTTTCTAATCATTGAATGATCTCCAAAAATTATTTCAAAAAATATGATTATATTCAATCCTTAAACAATTCTCATTTGTTCAGAAAAATATTATATTTCTTTAATATGTCCCAAAGTAAATATTTTATTTAACTTTGTAATTTTTTTCAAATATTTGTCTAAAATATCTTTTCTAAGTGCAAGAGAAAAAAAAGAGATAAAGAAACCCAATAATATGATATCATTAAAGGATACTTAAGAAATTAAAAAATGTATAGAAACAAAAATACATGTATTGACCACCAATAAAAAATATTTTTTTTAAAACGAAAATATTATAATAAACGACTACTAATTTGCATATATTGACAACACTTAACTTTTGTCAGACATTAAGTCAACAAACTTCTATATTCAATAATGATAATTTTTTTCAAAAATATTTTTAAAATGTTTCAATTAAACACATAAGTTAAATTACACCCGTGCATTGCACGAGCTCTATAACTAGTACACTTTAATAGCAATAATCCAAAACTAAAAGTATAAAGAATGGGGAAAGGAGACAATTTTCACAGAAAGTTAAAGTGTGGGTGGGGGACACAAAAATCAATCAATTTGAGGGGACCATGAACTTTACAATAAAAATAATTAACAAAAGGGGGGGGGGTTACCAACACAATACAGTTTACAAAAAGACACCGTAACAAACATAGACAACACACAGACAAAAAGCCCTAATTTCGAAACCTTTTTTAAGCCCCATTCTTTAAAGCACAAATCAGTACATTAAAAACACCATAATTGAAGCAATTGGGCCAACAAAAGGCTGCTTTGTGGTTCAGAAATAGAAATAAAACATGTTTGAAAAGACGAAAAATATACAAAACCCTAGAATTTTTAGTAACAGAAACCCTAGCTCGAAGTAAAGACAAAAGGAAATTAAAGATACCTGATTCTTAATATGTATATGAATTGTTGTTCAATCTTCAGGCAAACAAACCACTTCGACGATAGCTGCTTTGCGACGGTGAGTTTGAAGCATTTAATCAAGGGAATTTCGATTTTCTGTTGAAAGACGAAGAATTACTGCGATTTTCCCACCAAAATGCGTATAAGAGACTTCATTTTGCACGTAAGATCCACGCAAGCATTGACTCAGTCAATAGAGTCCACGTCAGCATGGCTGTTAATTTTTTGGATGGAGGTTTGACGCGAGGGACAACATCGCACAAAAATTATGAGTACGTTACTCACATTTGGGATATTGAAAGTATGTTGGTAAAACAGTCGCCCCCAATTAGTACGATGGTCAAAAATATAATTTTTCCAAGATTTCACTATACTATTTTGGGACGAGTCCACTTTAAAAAATTATACCTACAACCTCCATAAAACTTTCAAATTTACCCTCCACATATGCTATAAACATTTTAAATATGTTTAAATATTTTTGTAATTATGACTAACTTCAACACTACTTATATATCCCTTAATTATTAGACTTTTCAAACGTGGACTCTTTGAGTGGCACAGAAGGAGTATTAATTTTTAGACTTTTGGTAGTAAAAGTCTTAACTTTGGGACTTTTTGGATATGAATTTTTTTAGTGGACATTTTGTTTTTTTTTTTTCATAAATTAAACCTCTTGCAATCTATTGAGGTGTAAAAATTGAGTCTTCTTGGGTTCGTTCTCTGTGCAAGGTTTTAAAATTTTAATCTTTTTTTTTGTCACTTTATTTCTCTCTCTCTCTCTCTCTCTCTCTCTCTCTCTCTCTCTAATCCTACTGGCTTTCTCCTACTTCTTTTTTTTTTAATTATTACAAACAAAAATTACAAATACAAAACCTACTTTAAAACCACTATACCTAACATATCAATTTATAAGACTTTTGTTCACTATACTAAACTTGAAAATGAATAGCCCAATAAACATTTATTGATATTCGATTTTACGTAGGTACGTGTAAACTGTATCTTTATATTAGTCCTCCTTTTATTTGGTGCTCGTAGAAATTGAGAGAGGAACATGAAAGAACTGCTTCCAAGACAAGAATGGGGAGATCAATCAACTATAATGACTTGCTAAAGACATTGCTCAAGTATTGAATATAATGAAATGAAGAAGGAACAACAGTAGAAGGCGTTAACATTAAAAATCAGATGGACCTAGCCAAGCCTACATGAAAGAAGACGGATCCCCTGCAGATCCAAGAAGAATCGACGTATCTAATCAATGAATAGGCCGAGGCAGGAGATCGAGAAGCCATGTGATAAATGTGCATATTGTCTATATTTTTAGGATATTTTAGGCTAGTTTTGCTATCTAATCATGCAATTATCACAGCAAAATTAGTTGTTTTTGTTCACTTTACCACCATTGGGTTTATTTGTGCAGATTTGGAGCATTTTGGTGAAAAGTCAAGCTTGGTGGTGATTTAAAGGCAGAAAGAATGAAATTCGTCACAGCTCCAATCTGCAGCCTGGTTGCGATTTATTTCGCACCTACGATCGAAGCAGCTCCCAGCAGTTTTACTATTTTGACCTTTTTATGCATCTAGCTTAAAAAAAATATCAATTGCTAGATGGAAAGTCAGGAGTCTCCTGATTAATTGTGATGTCTCTTTGTGAGACAAGGAAGGAAAACGTACATTTCAGAGGCAGGACACGCGCAATATAAATCCTTCTCCTCATTCCCTCTTTCACACAAGTCATACACGCATACACACTTTTAGCAGCATTTCTTTCAGTTTATAAACAACAATTTTTGAAGGTTTTCTTTATCAATCATCATTGGAAGCATTCTTGAAGACGAGTTATTTCTTCCCTTCTCTCCACTTTTGCTATTCTTTTGATTTTCTTGTTTCATGATGCTTGCTATGATGTTCTTGTTAGTTTCTTTAATTATGCGTGAGTAGTTCTCTATTTCTAGGATTAGGTGTAGCCCAGGATGAATTTATAAATGAAGTTTTGATCTTTCCGTCTATTTTTGAATGTCAACTATTTTGATTCGATTTTAGCTTTTCTAGAAATTGTATGAATATGTGGTAGTGAGGGACTAAGAGGTGAAACCCTTATGTTCGTACATCTTAGTTACTAAAGCGAAGGACCGAAAGGTGAAGTGTAGGTAATAGAACCCAAAAATCAAACTAGAAATTCATGAGAGTGAAAGTTAATTGAACTTCTAGAGGCTAATTGAATTGTAGGACGTAATGGGTTTAGTTTAATTCATTGAGCAAGACATCGAATTTGAATTAATCTAAGAACGGTTGAGAGTAGTTCGAGAGAATACAATCAGCTATATTTTTGCAATTCGCCATCAAAACTTGACATTCGATACAAACGGAAAGATTATTGCAAAGTTTATAAATTCGTCGTCATAGTGAACCAAAATCCTAGAAGCTTTTTATTATTGTTTTTACTCAAAAATTAAATCTCGTGTTTTACTTAGTTAATTTAGCCCAGTTAATTTAATTTAGTTCATTGCAACAAAAACCTTGAAATCAATTTGTCTAGATAAACTAAGATTGTGAGTTTTCGGTACTTGATTCAAAGTCCCTGTGGGATCGACATCCTAAATACTATGCGATAGACCGTTCGCTTGCGGTAGGATTTAGTGATTAATTTGAAAATCACACAATGTAATGACAATAATGGATGGAACTTAGTTGGATCAAATTGCAGATCCAAGAAGAACCGATGTATTTGATCAACGAATAGGTGGGGGCAGGAGATCGAGAAGCCATGTAATGATAATAATGGATGGAACTTAATTGGATCAAATTTGGGGAGTAGTTCGGAATCATCAATCGACGATTAACTTCGGCTAGCTAGCAAGCAAAATCCATCAGAACGATAAATGCGCTTCCTAGACGAAAGCTTAAGAGCTTTTCAAATGCAATCATCTATCTATTAAAAAATGCTACACACATAGGAAAGATAGATTTTCTCAAAAAAAATAATTCTCCGATGCAAACCTCTTAGAGCATCTCCAATGCTATCATCCAGTTTTTTCTATGTGACATGCTTAAACAAGAAGACCTCTTTCGTACGTGGCAAAAAAATTAAAAGATAGAGAGTCGTCTTTCTAAATGTGCTCCAATGCAAGACTCATTTTTTCAAACGTGACAGTTTTTTATAATTAATTACAAAAAATAAAAATTACTACATACTATAACTGATTGACAGTAAAAAATAAAAATAAAAACTGACGGTAAATGATGTGGATGGAAAGACATCCTCTAGGCGACCCTCTAGAAGTAGAGGATCACATAGAGGATATCTTCTCAACTAAATGACACCTAGTCTCCACCTCAGCCTAAGAAGTTTGCATTGAAAAAGATTTTTTTTTTTTTTAGAAAATCTATCTTTCCTACATGTCTAACATTTTTTACTAGATAGATGATCGCATTGGAGAAGCTCTTATGCTGAGATGGAGATAAGGTAACATTTAGTTGGGAAGACATTCTCTACGTGATCCTCTACTTCTAGAGGGAGGTGGAGATGAGGTGACATTTAGTTGGAAAGACATTATCTACGTGATCCTCTGCTTCTAGAGGGTCACCTAGAGAATGTCTTTTCATCTACGTCATTTACTGTCAGTTTCTATTTTTATTTTTTACCGTTAATCAGTTACAGTAAAAGTTATTTTTATTGTTTATAATTAATTATAAAATAATGTCACGTCTGAAACAATATTTTAAAAGAAGTCTTGTATTAGAGCACGTTTAGAAAGATAACTCTCTATCTTTTAAATTTTTAATTAGATGATAGCATTGTAGATGTTCTAAAGTTGGTAAAGACGACTTTAATTTAATTAATCTCATTCCCATATATATATATATATATATATATATATATATATATATATATATACTAAATTTTGTGCCCGTGCCTATGGCACAGTGACAGTAGGGATCAGATTATTATATACTCGAGGTTAACGTATGCTCGAAGTTTTGTAAGGGGTGAGTAAGATGACACAAAAATAATAATGAATTATAATTCATTTATTTCGTAACAAAACCAATAATGAAATATTAATTCATTTATTTTGTAAGAAAACCAATAATGAAATATTAAAATTATAAAAAAAAACTGATTGGAAAAAAATAGATTGGTACTAATACTACATAGAGAACATAATTTTTAAAATCATGGAGCATGTTAGATTCAAAAATGCAATACATTGAACCCCCACCCACCCACCCACCTTCCAACACAAATTAACACAAAACACACACAAAATGAAAATAAAAAAAATCAAATTTTCAGAATGGAAAAACAGATCGGTACTAATACTACATAGAGAACATACTTTTTTAAATCATGGAGCATGTTAGATTCAAAAAATCCAATACATTGACCCCCGCAACATAAATTAACACAAAACACACACAAAATCAAAATAAAAAAATCCAATTTTCAGAATGGAAAAAAACAAATTGGTACTAATACTACATAGAGAACATACTTTTTAAAATCATGGAGCATGTTAGATTTAAAAAATCCAATACATTAAACCCCCCACCCCAACACAAATTAACACAAAACACACACAAAATCAAAGTAAAAAAATTCAATTTTCAGAATGGAAAAAAACTTCTCAAAGGATCCTATATGCAAAGTTAGGCTTGTTCTGGATTCATTCTTCCAGAAGAAAATCCATTCATGCAATAAGGAAAATTTATGCTGATTACAAATTAACATTTTAGCCTCAAGGCATTCATCAATATAGAAGGATATAAGTAACATTTTACTTCTTAGATGTGTCAATGTCTTGAAGCATCCAATAACAATTAGCAACGTTAAGCTTGTTCTATACTCATTCTTCCAAATAAATTCATTAGTAAAATAAGCATCAATAATTTTTCGTGAATTACATACAAACCTTTTAGCTTCAAGGCATTTATCAGTGAGAACTGATACTTTTTTTTCCATGCCACTTGTGGCTTTACCTTCATTGTTCGAACCATCATGACCTCCTTTGCCATGAATTTTCTGAATAAAAAGATAGCATTTCATAAGAACTGAGCCAACAGTTGATTCTGGGTATATATATAATTTAGGTAAATGAGAAAAGAGAATCATGAATACAGCATGTGAAAGGCCATAAAACAATAATGTGTGATCGAACGATTCATTTATGTTTCCCTGAACTGATTAACAGCTAAAATCATGATTTTATGTTAGGTTAATTTTCCTATAATCCTGTTCATCTTTGGTGCATTCCAAGTGGAAGGGGCATACTGAGAATAAATGTCTCCCATACCAAACAATGTATGCCTCGCATCATATGATTATCTCATTATTCCATTAGGTCACGACTGGAGATATTCTTCATCTTGGGATTAGCTCAATCAATGAAGTTAATATAGGGAAGGCTAAAGGCTGATAATGCTTTTTCCTATAAGGTCATTTAAAAAGTTTAACCAAAAGTTTCTAAATAACTTTGGCTTGGCATGTGCTAGTTCATAAACATATAAACTCCTTTTTTGCAATGCTGAGCAACAAACACAACCCGCATATTTCTCTCCCATTTCTTTATCTCCTGTAATGGGGTAAAATCTTCTCTTCTAGCAACTCATTCCTTACTAATTACTATTCTAATTGCATTGGGCCAACTTCGCAAGACATAAAGCTATTTATTAACGAATAACCATCAAATAGTGAATCATGAATGATATAGATATCCAACGCAGGAATCTCATGGAAGTTGGAGCAAGTAAAAAAAAACCCAAAAACTACAGGGAGGGAGAGAGAGATGAAATGAACCTGCGACGTAGAGATTCATACGGTGAATCATGGAAGTTGTGACCGGTAGTTTATGTGATCCATGTTAACAAATATCCGATACTATCCGACAACTTGGAAGTTGGAGCAAGTAAAAAAAAACTAAAAACTACAGGGAGAAGGGAGAGAGATAGGACGAACCTGCGACTGAGAGAAATCGACTGGAAAATCCGAAAGAACAAATCGCAGCGAACCTGCCACAGAGAGCAATCAGGCGCAAATCAATGTGACTGATAAACTGAAGAGAAATCACGAAGGGCTTGCAGAGAGTGAAAAATTATACAGATGGTTGTCCTGTTTTTGTCTTTGTAAATAGTCAGGTTACGATAGCTTCCTTGGTGAGATAAGAAAAAGGGAAAATGTTCTTTCATATTGCTGCCAGATTTTCACGTGCTGTTCACTTCTTTGATATAGCCATACAAAATGTGAATATTAATTAAAAGAGTAAAATTTTGGTGTGATTGAGCATGAAAAATGGTATTGCATAGATTCCTACAATTTATCACATTTAGAATTCAGGCGCAAATCAATGTGACTGATAAACTGAAGAGAAATCACGAAGGGCTTGTAGAGAGTGAAAAATTATACAGATGGTTGTCCCATTTTTGTCTTTGTAAATAGTTAGGTTACGATAGCTTCCTTGGTGAGATAAGAAAAAGGGAAAATGTTCTTTCATATTGCTGCCAGATTTTCAAGTGCTGTTCACTTCTTTGATATAGCCATACAAAATGTGAATATTAATTAAAAGAGTAAAATTTTGGTGTGATTGAGCATGAAAAATGGTATTGCATAGATTCCTACAATTTATCACATTTAGAATTTGCAGGACCTGCAAAAAATTTATAGCCCAATACCTAATCCAACCCCAATTTCTCAAAGCAAAAACGAAATCAAAGAGATGATTCCAATCCAAGCAAAAACGAAATCAAAGCAAAGAAAAACTAAATCAAAAGCAAGGACTAACCTTCGTACCGTGGCGGAGCTTAAACAGATGCCGGAGACGGAGAGTAACAGATGCCGGATACGGAGAGAGAGCTGTAGAGACCGAGTAAAGAGAGAGATTGGGGGCACTGATGAATCCAAGAAAAATGAAATCAAAGCAAAGAAAAGAAAAACGAAATCAAAGCAAAGACGAAATCAAAGCAAAAACGAAATCAAAGCAAAAACGAAATCAGCAAAAACGAAATCAAAGCAGGGACTAACCTTCGATGCCGGAGACGGAGAGTAACAGATGCCGAAGACGGAGAGGGAGGTGCTGGATTTTATAATTGAGTGAAGAGAGAGATTCCTTTACAAAGTCATTATAGGAATTAGGAATCCTTTCATTGTGGAAGGAAAGAGAGAGAGAAGGAGAGAGTCAGAAAAATGAAATCAAAGTAAAGAGAACAAAAATGAAATCAAAGCAAAGACGAAATCAAAGCAAAAATGAAATCAAAGCAGGGACTAACCTTCGATGCCGGAGACGGAGAGTAATAGATGCCGGAGACGGAGAGGGAGGCGCTGGATTTTGTAATTGAGCGAAGAGAGAGATTCCTTTACAAAGTCGTAATAGGAATTAGGAATCCTTTCATGGTGGAAGGAAAGAGAGAGAGAAGGAGAGAGTTAGAAGCCGAACCCTCAGAGGCCGAACACGTAGAATGGCCGAAACCGTCTCAGTCACGCGTGTGAAAATCTGGGTAAATTACATCCGTTGGATTTCAGTAACTCAGTAAATCTGGGCCAGTAGTTAGCTTTTATCAATTGCACATGTACGAAGTGATTGTTATTGTATTATAGATACCTCCCAATTAGACAACTCAAATTTTGTTTAACAGTTGTAAGAGCATCTCGCTATCATCTAGTTTTTCCTATTTGTCATGTTTAAACAAAGGATCTCTTTTATATGTGACAAAAAATTTAAAAGCTTAGAGAGTCTTTTTTCTAAATATCCTCCAATGCAAGACTTCTTTTAGAATATTATTTCAGACATGACATTGTCTATACTTCCTCCGTCCCTAAATTATTGTCTTACTTTCCTTTTTTGTCCGTCCTAAAATAATTGTCTTGTTTGAAAATTTTCTTTTTAGAACAACACTTTTACCATTTTACCCTTACTTTTTCTTCCTACTTTAATTATGGGCCACATGCACATAGACATTAAAGGAAACTACACACTATACTAATATTAATAATCAAGTTAATTATTTTTTCTTAATCCGTGTGCCGGGTCAAACAAAACAATAATTTAGTGAGGGAGGGAGTAATTAATTATAAAAATTAAAAATTATTCTGACTGTAACTGATTGACTGTAAAAAATAAAAAATAGCGGTAAATGACGTAGATAAAAAGACATCATTGCTTTAGGTAACCCTCTAGAAGTAGAGGATTACGTAGTGGATGTCTGCCCAACTAAATGTCACCTCAGCGTAGGAGGCTATAAACATCCTTTTAGATTAGATGTTTAAGTATGGACATCCCCACAGCCACAATCTTCGTTAAAATAATTATTACTACATCTATTTTTAAAAAATTACATAGGTGCTAAATGACGCAACCACTTATGCTAAGCGACACACGTTTTTAATGAAATTTTTTAAAAATATGATGAAAGTGCCCTTGTTAGTATTAGATATAATTAAGATTAGAGTTCATATTAATGTTAATGACAAATAAAAATATTTGTACAGTTCGGATAAATTTAACGTAGTATGTACTGTTCACTTACACAAACAAGATTAATATAACTCAACTCTTTACCTTTCTCTTTTTAACTCTCTCCCTTTCTTTTTCACTCTCACTTTCTCTCTCTAAAAGTTTCCTCTCTAGATCTCTGTATACGGTGACATAGATTCCAACAACAATGGTAATTTTACTGCAGATGACTATTTCATGGTATGTTTTTTTTTTCATTTATTTCATTTAATTTAGGGTTTTTTACAGTAAAGGAGAGCCGACCAAGCCTCATTGAAGATAGCCGACCCGGCTATATAACAAAATGCCAGCCCGGCCATTTGTTATATAGCCGGTCCGGCTCTCCCTGTGGTTCAGTCCTTTTTTAAAAAAATAAAATAAAATTGTCCTGGCTAGGTTATTACTTTTTTTTTTGTATTATTTATATTATATTACTTGTATTCAAAATACAAATGATATTATACACTTTAATTCAATATGTGGATGATTTTTTTTATGTTACATTATTGTTTACACGATGTTCACATCGTTTATGATGACATGAAACAGTTCCCTGATGTGTCTCATTTTTTTGCGACTGATCACGTGTTTGCCGGTCGAGAATAAGTGGAAACTTGGATTAGAGTAATATGAAAAGAAAAAAAAAATGTATTTCAAGAATTCAAAGCATAAAGCAAAAGCTAACTGATGTAAAAGGCTGTGGTTTGGATGTGAGAGGGGTGAGATTTATAAATATAGCGGAGAGTTGGATGAAGAGAAGCGAAATTTGAGAGGCTAAAAAAATTGGATGTCCGTTTGAAGTGATAGCTATGAAAAATATCTTTGGTGGGTGGCATGTGATCATTAAAAATGAGAAGGGTAAACACAATCATCTATTGTCGGATTATCACCAGTGGCATAGATACGAGACGGCGTTTACTGAGAAGGAATTTGGTATGATCGAAGAATTTAGTAGTACAAACATCAAGGGGAAACAGATCTTAAACGCGATAAAGAAAGAAAATCATGATCCTGAAAACTGCAGCAATTTGAGACATGTACAAAAAATCAATGGTTTAGTGAAAAATAGTTTTTTGTTTAATTAATTGATAACATTTTCTTAGATTAATTTTAACATAAATTTTATTTAATTTCTCACACGTACAAAATGCCCAACAGAAGATACGAATGAATAAAATGGGTAACATGATGAAAATAAAGTATTTTTTTTAAATTTGCTGTGTTGAGAATGGGATGACTCGATTACCCAGAGAATGAGAATGAGAATTCGGAATTTTGGAAAGCATGCGGTCACATAGGGCGTCCGCATGGAACACTGGAAACCATGCGACCGCATAAGGCGTCTGCGTAAGGTTCTGGAAACCATGCGGCCGCATGGAAGCTTTACAAATCGTATGCGGCCGCATAGTGCGATCGCATAGCGGCTGGTTTTAGGGTTTTTTCTATTGTATCCATATAAATAGTTGTATACCTAAAACGTTTGAAGGTGTGAGCCTCTAATAAAATTTCAACAGTCCGTTGGCCCAAATCTCTCTCTCTTCTTTGTGATTGATCCTATTATACTCTGTTAATTTGTTTGCTAGTCTCCGCTGTGCACAACATGCTGAAAGATTTGGGATACAAAACATGGTTTAGGTACGTGGAGGGGACAAACATTTTGGGCGATGTTATGTTTGCTCACCCGAAGGCGCAGGAGTTGCTCACAAAAATTATGCATAGAAATAATTTATTTTACCTCTGTAAGTCTATTTGAGGCAAATAGTAAGACTAGGGGAGGGGTGAATAGTCATATAAAATCTTTTTGTAAGTTTAAAAACCCTTTAAAACTTTAGCAATAAGCAAAGAAGGAATCTCACCTTAGACATTATGTCCGGAGCGCTCAATCCGCGCCTTTGGTCTTTTGGTAGTGCCCAGCTTAAGGCAACGGAGATCGAGACGACATATAATGATTAGCATGAAATAAGAGAAAAGAAATAGTTGATAGAAATAATTTCACTTTATAAGGGAAATAAGATGAGTCAAGGCAAAGATCAACAGAAGGCGAATTCAGCGGAATAACGATTTTAATAAAAACAATCAACTGAATAATGAAAGTGTTCAGTCAAGAGTTTGATAAATGAATAGTTTGATAGCTGACTGAAGTAATGATACAAAGGTTGACTAAAGCTTTAAATAATGAGATGCTTAATGCTTTGGTCAGTTTAGTCAAATGAAGCAAGCAGTAATGAATACAAGATGTAAAGTGGTTCACAGTATGAAAATTGCTACATCCACTACCAAGTTGGTCAAACTTTGATTTTTGAAGTGCACTAATATTAATAATCTAGATAATCACTAACGGATCAGTGTACAACAAGGACCAGTGATTTATGGAGATTGAAATTTACAAGGAACAAATCAATCTCGTGTGTTACAATAAATGATCTCTCAATAACTAAGTAGTTGGGAAAGATTCAAAAAATGATTGAACTAAAAAGTAAATACAAAGAATGAAATAGGAATTAAATGTTCTAAGTAAATGCTCTTCAATGAAGTTCCAAAAATCTTAAGAGTATTGAATGCTTGAAAATTTCTGTAAACTTCAATGCTTAGTTGTGGTCTAGGTCACCATTCTTCAATGCTCCTTCAGCTTTATATAGGAAGAGATAGATAAATATCTGTTGGACACAATTGAGAGTAGTTGACGTTGCATTTAATGTTCTGATGCAGAGCAGGTCAAACAAGGTGAACCACTATTCCTCGAGCTTTGTGTTATCACAGAAGAGGTAAGTAGTACCTGTCATTTCATTCTGAAATAAAACAAAAATCTAGGAATAGAAAGTGTGTTAGGATACTCATTTAAAGCAAAAAGCACGTTTGAAAGTCAAGATACACTAAGGGCGTGTTTGTTAAAACTGAAAATTAAGATCTGAAAACTGATGTCTGATAAAGTAGAGCTTAAAACATTAAGACATCATCTTTTGACTTAAAATTTTGACTATTTTTAAGAGATACTTAATTTATTAAGTGATATAATATTGCATTATCAAACAATCTTATTTTTAATATCACTTAAAATTTTCTTAATTAAGCTCTTAATTGAGTTACCAAACAGGCCCTAAGTACTGACACAAATTCAAAATAATTACGGACGCTTATCACAAAAGCTTCCGTTTGAGGATCAGTAGACTTTCAAGAGATAAGACAAGACACGTGATACAGTCTACTGTCCTTATGCCAAATAAGACTTTGAAAAATATTTAAGTCATAATCAGTTACTTGATATTAGCTGAATTAATCTTGACTGATATACAAAAGTCATCAGCCAACATAAAATGGCTGGTAGTGTGATTAGTCATCTTTGATAAGCAAGAGTGGCTGGTCATTTGGAATCTGACTGATATATGCGAGTACATTAGTCATCGGGCAGTTAGGAATGATTGGTCATTTGATCAGCCAACAATAATAAATACATCATTTGATCAGCCAACTACAATAAATACAAGACTTGGTTGAATGATTCCAAAAGATAAGATGATTTTAAATAAATCATGGAAAGGACCAACAACCTCACCATTTTATATTGCGTGCGCAATATGGCCAAGAAAATCAATAAACAGAGTCGGGGTGACGATCCCCCTTGGATGCATCAAACAACATTTACTCATTATCATCAGTATCAAGTCCTCTTTCCCGTCCACGACCACGACCACGACCATGAGCTCGACGTCCCCGATGTCTACGACCAATAGCAACATCCTCATCGTTGTCGTCGTCATCATCATCATCATCGTCATCATGATTATGAACATAATCATGATCGACACTCTTACACATCTAGCTTTAATACTTACGATACAACTCCTGAAATTGCGCATCAGTCATCGCACCCTTCCCCCGCCTAGGCCTCATGCTCAAACCAGTTATCTGACTAATAGCTTACGGACCTGACTGAAACATATGTCCCCCCATATGCTGTAATTCTTGTTCTGCCTCCAAGTCCTCCCACTATAAACTTTTTTCCCTGATTGGTCACCACTTCCACTATCACCAACTCCTGGCATCTAAAATTAACAATAAAAAGTTTACAATTAATCTAAGAATCAGTTAATTAACTACAATTAATTCTGATAAAACAATAATAGATAAACATATAAATTATGTAAAAACTTAATTTAATTAGAGTAAAACACTTAATCTAACAAATTTGCTTTGAAAACTAGCTATAAATTAATTCAAAAAATAATAATAATTAATTCTAAATGACAATAACAATTAATGTAGCATATATATAAAAAAAATTACGCAAAACAAAAGTTTAATCTAATAAAAACCTAACATTTAAAAAATTAACAATCAATAATGTAGTCTAATATAAAAAGTGGGCCAAAGGAACATTATTTTAATAAACCAATTACAAATTAACAATGTAAAAAAAAACAACAACCATCGGACAGGCTATATTTAAAACCACTGGCATGACTATTTTAAATATCGTCGGCACGGCTATACTTAATATAGTCGGCGCGACATATTTAAATATAGCCGGCCCGACTTTATTTGTTAAAGCGAGCTAAGGTTCACCTGGCTCTGCCCAACAGCCTATTTTTTATATTTTTTTTACAAATTAAACAATAATCTTGTTAAAAATCAAATATTTTAAAAGTATAGCTTGAAAAAATATACCTTTTTGGATCAAATTGGTTGATAAATTCTTCAAATTGGAGGTTTGAAAGACAAAGAGGTTTATAAAGAGAATTTTCAGTTTAGAGGGAAAGATGAGAGAAAGAGCCGTATGTGTTTGAGAAAAAAAAGGAGTGTACGATTAGTTATACTACTATTAGTTTTTTTTTCTTTCAAAAATAGGATTAATGGTATAATAATAATTTGGGCATAAGTGATTGCAATGTTTAACATAAATGGGTGCAAGTTTGACCACGTAAGTGGCCCCACAGATAACTAATCCAACGATGGAGATTTCCCCTTCATTACATTGTATCTTAGGGTTAGCCACGTCATCCACCTATATAACCCAAACATCTCCCAAAACCTCAAAGTTTTGCAGTGTGCAGTTTCAAGCTGCCTCTACAACCCCTCGCATTTCAACTTTCTCTCTCTTACCCCTCCGGCATCGCCGTTGTCACCGGCGGCGGTATCAACCACCCATCCGTCGGATCTCCGACTAAACTATCCCTATCCATTATACTTCCCTCTCCTCTCCCTTTCCTTCTTTTTTATCTCTATATCCAACCAAAAAAAAGTCAAAAAAAGTCAAAATTGAAATTTCTCGGGTTTCTTTTGACGCTATCTAGGGTTTGATTGTTATAAATAAGAAGAGGAGAGGGAAGCACAAAGAAAAAAAAGAGAAAAAAATCAGAAAATTGTTTGAAAAAAGGTAAAATTTTTGTTAGGGTTTTTTGAGATGGCGGCGCAGGTTCAAGCTCAAGCTCAAGCTCAAGCTCAGGCTCAGGCTCAGGCTCAGGCTCAGGCGGCGGTGGGCGGTGGTGCTGGTGGGAACCAGTTTGTTCCGACATCGCTTTACGTCGGGGACCTTGAGTGGAATGTGACTGATTCGCAGCTCTATGATCTGTTTAACCAGCTGGGTCAAGTGGTGTCTGTCCGAGTTTGCAGGGACTTGTCTACTCGGCGGTCACTTGGCTACGGTTATGTCAATTATGGCAGCCCTCAAGATGGTTAGTTAGCAGTTCCTTTGATGCACATTTCTATTGTTGCTAATAAGCTTTGGTCTTTTATATTAATGTGTTTGCAGTAGTAGTTATTTTGATTGTGAATGTGCGTACTTGCCTTTTGCGGTTGATGTTGGAACTTGGTGCAATTATGTGCGACTGTTATTCATTGGATACTGGCTGCACGCATAGGGAAAGAAAGTTGATTGAATAATTGTGGAATGTAATAAAGGTTTAGAGAAGGAAATTTAAAGAGGGTCTTGCTAACAAGTGCCCTTACCGCACTTGTTTATGGAAATTGGAACTAGTACCAAGGGAGTGAGGGGATTGTTTTCAATGATTGGGGGTGTTTTAAATGGGAAGGACCTTATATGCTGGTCCTGTGTACAAAGTATATGAATGCCCAATCACAATATGACATGTGCATTACATTCTCCAATCAGATTCTAGGTGCAGTAAATATTGTCAGGAAAATGATGCACATGTCGTTGTGTAATTGGTCTTTGTACACTATTAAATCCACCTATTACCATCAAACGGAATCTTAATAAGTGTAGCAAATCCCATTTTGATAAAGTAACCACATTTCGCTCATCAAATAAATAAACACTATAAAGTAATCACATTTAACTTTCAAGAGAAAAATTTAGTGTAGAGTAATCCTCTTTGGTTTTTTGATTTGAACTTCCTGCCTCCCTCACTGTACTGAAAAGGATCAATGAACAACAGGTGCATAAGAAAGGTTGTACTTTGAGTTTGTATATTTTTTTGAGAATCAAGAAGGAAAAGATGTGTATATATATATATATATATATATATATATATATATATATATATATGATACTTGTATATGTCATGTATATATGTATAGATATGATAAAACGTTATTGAGGACAAGAAGTCAATTGAATGAAATAAGTTTTTTAGGGATTTGAAAATTAGTGGAGCATTTTTTGTCTTTGTTGAATGCATACAGCCCTTTATGCTACAAACATGTTGAACACCCACTCCAAAACCTAGAATCTACAACCTGCACCCAAAAGAAATAGTAGATAAATGGGCTATTAGGCATCATTGGTCGGATGGGCCCATTTATGACCTGGCCCATTATAGCCCATTTGTTAAATTGGGCACTAAGCAGCCTGCTTAACCCGTGCCCGCTCTGACCGATACGAGCATTAGTAAGCCACACATTCTATCTCAGGCTAACATAATCCAATTTTGCTGTACTTCATTGTTTGTGCTAAAGGTACAATAGATTGCGTGAGGGGGAACACAACCACTAGAAGAATGGCGTTGGAAATGAATATTTTGTACTTCCTCTGTGTCAAAATAAGCTTATCCTATTCCATTTTTGAACCCAAAACTAAGTGTCGATGTTCCTAATTTAGAAAGTTTTTCACTAAATGTCTATATAACCCTTCTTCACTGTGAGAAAAAGAAATGGGCCCGTTGCTTGACACCACTAGAAGATAACTTGAGGGTATTAAAAGGAAGAACACTTGGGGTCAAATACCTTCTTAAAACCCATGTAAATTCAATAATGGACACTTGTTTAGGGTTGGAGGGAGTATTATTATTTCATGAAATGTTGAAGAAATGTTGAACTGTACTTTATATATTCGGGGATTACTAGTACTTCAGAGTATATGAGTCCAAGTAGAATAATAGAGAGGGCATATCATGTCTTATATATAGTGTCCCATTAGTTTTTGAACTTAGTAGTCCTAGGTCATAGTATTGAGGCTATGCACCATTTATTTTAACTCATTAGTCCTAGTTCGTAGTGTTCAAAAGAAGGAGAAAAAGAAAGAGAAATGCATAAAAGAAAATGACACTCTCTTGGCTTGTTTCATTCTTGTACCATAAAGTTACATGAAGTAGTTTTCTGTAAACCAGATACACTGGCTACTCTTTGGCTTATTGGCTTTTGTCCATTGACATTTGGATTTCATGGTTGTTCCTGAAGTTACTATAAATAAATTGGACTGGTTCATTCTAACTCATTTTTAGATGCACAAATAATGTTTTACTTGCATTCATGATTATATTATGGATATGCATTTTGAATGAGTGGATATGTTGTACATATGTAATATATTCTATTTGAAGAATATTATTCATGATTGAAATTACTTGTTCCTAGATAAGAGGAGATGAAATTTTAACTTACGTGTAGAAAATCTGTAGATGTGTTATTTGATAGAAATAGTCTGAAATGTACGTTATAACACTGTTATTGATACCTGAGTTATTCACTATGTCAAATGTTTTAGTCTTCGCCATTTACACTTTTAGTTGTTGGATTCAAGTGAGCTTCTCTTTGTCTCTGAGTTATGCATTATGTCAAATGTTTTAGTCTTCGCCATTTACACTTTTGCTCGTCTTGATGACAGCTGCAAGGGCAATGGAGGTGTTGAACTTCACTCCTCTGAATGGAAAGCCTATTAGGATTATGTATTCTCATCGGGACCCTAGTATACGTAAAAGTGGTTCTGGAAATATATTTATCAAGGTCCTCTCTCTCTCTCTCTCTCTCTCTCTCTCTCTCTCTCTCTCTTTCCTTTTCTAGTTTTCATCATCATCTTATTCTTATCCTGATAATGTTTTGTCTGTTTTCTGAACTTGACAGAATTTGGACAAGGCGATAGACCACAAAGCACTACATGACACATTTTCAACCTTTGGCAACATCCTTTCTTGCAAGATAGCCACAGATTCCTCAGGTCAGTCAAAAGGCTATGGTTTTGTGCAGTATGAAAGTGAGGAAGCTGCGCAAAAAGCTATTGAGAAGCTAAATGGTATGCTGTTGAACGACAAGCAAGTGTATGTTGGACCCTTCCTCCGTAAGCAGGAAAGAGAAATGGCAGTGGACAAGACAAAATTTACTAATGTCTATGTTAAGAATCTGTCTGAATCAACCACCGATGAGGATTTAAAGAAAACATTTAGTGAATATGGACCCATCACTAGTGCTGTTGTGATGAGGGATGGGGAAGGAATCTCCAAATGCTTTGGATTCATTAACTTTGAAAACGCGGAGGATGCTGCTAGAGCTGTAGACGCTCTTAATGGACAAAAGATTGATAATAAAGAGTGGTATGTTGGGAAGGCCCAGAAAAAATTTGAGAGGGAACTTGAACTAAAAAATCGATTTGAGCTGAGTGTGAAAGAGGCTGTGGACAAATCACAAGGGCTAAACCTGTATATAAAAAATTTAGATGATAGCGTTGGTGATGATAACCTTAAGGAATTGTTCTCTCCTTTTGGTACTATAACTTCATGCAAGGTTTGTGGCATTCCTCAAAAGCTTCTAATACTGACAATGTACTGAGTTATGTTGATTGATTGGTACAGTGCACTGATTTCAATATTTTGCATCTCTGGACAGGTTATGCGAGATCCTAATGGAATGAGTAAAGGATCTGGCTTTGTTGCGTTTTCAACTTCTGAGGAAGCTTCTAGAGCTGTAAGTAGTGGTATCTGCTTGCATTTATAAAACTTTGCTGTTAAATAACTTCTTTGTGGTCTGTTTTGGTAGCTCTTGGAAATGAATGGCAAGATGATTGCAAGCAAACCTCTTTATGTTGCACTTGCACAACGCAAGGAAGATAGAAGGGCAAGATTGCAGGTATCTTCAGGGTGTTTGATCTGTTATAATTATCTGTAAAGGAACAGTGCAGGAGCTTGAAAAAGAAAGATGCTCAAGTCATTAGAGAATGTAGAAAAATGCTTGCTGTCATCCTTGACTTTCACTCTGCTACAAAAAAGTTGAAATCTTCTCCCAATGTGTGTTCACCTATAAAGATGAAAGAGGCATAATACCTTACATATTTTCATAATTTCTGTTTTAATGTAATCTAGTATTGGACTGGCTATGTGTTTGGGTATGGAGTGTTGGTTGACTAAGAAGAAAATATAAATCTAAACGAGTGCGGCTGAGATGAGGGGGCCAATTAAATATGCAGTAGAATTAGAAAAAATAATGAAATGGACACATTTTTTAAGACAGTGGAAGGAATTCTAGTGGGAGACTATTTGAGAAAAAATAGCCAAACAGTACACGGGGATGTGATTAGTCTTAACTGTACACTTTTTGTAGGGGAAACTAATATTAACGACCGACATAAGGCCAATAAAAAAAAGATTTTTTATTTGAGAAATACATGATTACCTAGTGTCTTAACTGCTTATACTGATGTAGATGACAAGTGTTATATAGAGATCCGTGTAGCCAACTTCCAAGTAGTCGTACACTTTGAGTGGGTGGGTTTCAATTGTTTTATGTTCTATATGCTCTTAGACTTGCGTGCAAACTGATGATTTTATAAGTACCAAAAAATGTGATGATTTTAATTATGCAGGCACAATTTTCCCAGATGCGCCCAATTGCAATGGCACCTTCTGTTGCTCCTCGTATGCCAATGTACCCCCCTGGTGGTCCAGGTCTAGGGCAACAGATATTCTACGGTCAAGCTCAGCCGACTTTCATTCCGCCCCAGGTAATCTCTCATTGATTTTGTTTGAGAATGCCTCTTTTTTTTTTTTTTGACTTTTTTCATTCAGTTTCTTTGGGTCAAAGTAGAACATTTTGATATTCTTTTTCCATTATGTTTTGGAGTCGAGTCAGTTCAAAGTCATGCCACAAAGCACACTTATTGATACACATGCTTCTGCTTAAAGTTTTATGCCAAACACTGAAAAGAGAAGGGAAAAAAGACACTGGCACAGGGCTCTCTATGGGGTGACGCCCATAGTTATTAAAGGCGAGCGCCTCGCTTGCCTGAGGCGAGGCGAGGCGAGGGTACGTCACCTCTTGAAGGTCAGGCGAGGCGATGTTGAAGAAGCGAGCCTAGGCGATCGCCTCTGTCGCCTAGGCAAGAGGCGAAAGGCTTGAAAAGGCGAGGAAAGGCGAGCAACTAACCTTTTTGGCCCAGATCCGAAGGTTTTCGACATAGATCTGAAGGTTTCCGTCCTAGATACCATCGATTTCAGCCCAGATCTACCAGATCCGAAGGTTTTGAACTCAGATCTGAAGTTTTCTGGCCTAGATCTAATCGATTTAAAGCCAGATCTAGCTCTAAATCTTCTATGTTTACCCAATCTAAGGCTACTGCTGTGATTGCCTTGACATGGCGACCTTGTCTGTGGCTTTGTCATTGTCGGAAGTCGCCGGAATAGTCCTCACGCGCCGGTGCTGGCACTGGAATATTTGGCCGGACATCTGTAAACTTGGTCGCCGGCCCCTATACATCTTTGCCCCTTGCTTTGTTTTTAGATTTGGGGAGTTTCAAGCTGATTTTGGTGTTTGTCTTAGGGTTTTCACTTTCTTGTCCAAGTAATATGTGACTTTTGAAAAAGATAAGGTTAATTTGGGGCTAATAACAAAATATTTTATTTTATTGAAGTGAATTAAAGCAAGTTTATACTTATTGGTTTAAGTTTTTCGTTCAAAGTAATAAGAATATTATGAAATTAATGTTATGTATAACTTCCATTGATAACATGCTTTTAAAAATTGTTATAAGAGATATATTTTGCTTTATTTTCTTTAATTGTCATCTTGTTCGCCTTTTGCTTGCCCGCCTCTCGCCTTAAAAATGTACCTCTCGTCCACTTCACGCCTTTCGCCTTTAATAACTATGGTGACGCCATAGAGTATAGGGTCTAAAATTGAGAATGTTTTGAGGTCCCCCCGTTTTCAATTGCCAATCAGATTTGTTTCGTTGAATTGATGATATCTAATTGTTGTTTGATGTTGGGCTTAGGGTGGATTAGTTTCTACTTAATGATACAGGTTATCTGCTTCTAATAAGGTGCACCAATTATATTTATCTGCCCCCATGTCTTTCTTATCATGACAACATTCTTAAAACATGGAGGGGAAAAAAGAATCTTCATACTTAAGACATAAAGAACTGATCTAAACTGTAAATTACACTTGCGATCTCAATTCAGGATTGATCACTAATCAAGATGAGGTAGGAGATGATGTTAGTGATGTAATAAAATTGGGTCGGGTGGGTCAGGAGTGTGATGTGAAAGGCAATACCCATTAATTTGAAGAAGTTTCATAGGTCATCTATTAGGGCATTGGACCAGCACTATTGTGGAGTGGAATGCTCGGGAATTAAGAAAGAACATATTAATGATAACAAAATGAGTGTAGTGGAAATGAGGATGTTATAGATGGATATGTTGTAAAACTGGGAGATAAAGTCTGAAATGAACAACTCGTGAGATGGTTAAAGTCAACCCAATATGAGATTAAACTAGTGACAGGGTAACGTGGACAGCAATAGTACTGGTCCAATGCCCTAATAGTGCATTGGACCAGCAATAGTGATGGTTAAAGTCAATCAATTAAGAAAGTTTTGACTACTACAACGTATACTAACTGTACCTTTAGGAAGTGGGATAGTATCAATATTAACAACCAGCGACCAGACTAGAGATAGGGTACTAATGTGGACAGCAATAATAAAGAAGGATTTGAATGAGCGTGGCTTGTGTGATGACGTTGCATTGGACTGAATCGAATGGCGAAAATGATTCATGTAACCAATCCCAACTGGAGTTGAGTTGAGTTGCATTTCAATTGGAACACAAGTCCTGGCTGGAAAAAAGCTGTTTTTTATTTTGGTGGCTGTTTAAAATTGAGAAATTTGTGTGTGATGATTACACATACAGAACTTCTCTAAACTAAAAATTACACTTGTGCCCTTGTGCTATCAATTTGAACATGCAAGCGGTTACAACGTAAGTCTTTGCTGGATAAGAGGTTTGTTTTGTGTTTCTTGGTGGCTCTATCATCCTGGAATATGATTTTTGGTGATGTGGTCACAATGCGTTGGTTTTTAAATATTTTTTTATGCGACAAGTTAATGATCAGTTGTGTGTTTGGGTTTTATGCTGGTTAGCCTGGTTTTGGGTATCAGCAGCAGCTTGTTCCAGGTATGCGGCCTGGTGGGGCTCCCATGCCGAACTTTTTTGTGCCAATGGTTCAGCAGGGGCAGCAAGGACAACGTCCTGGTGGCAGACGTGCAGGAGCCGTTCCACCTCAGCAGAACCAACAGCCTGTTCCTCTTATGCAGCAGCAGGTTGGTGGTACTTTTAGCTTGCTCTTTTTCTGCTCGCAGGTTGGATAAAAGTTCATATATATTATAACGTTTGTGTATGTAATTCCGGGGTCATTTGGGTAACAGATGATGCCACGAGGGCGAGTCTACCGTTATCCACCAGGTCGTGGCCTTCCTGATGTTTCCATTCCTGGTATGGCTGGAGGCATGCTTTCTGTTCCATATGACATGGGTGGCATGCAGCTGCGTGATGCTGGAATCTCTCAGCCAATTCCAATTGGGGCTTTAGCTTCTGCCCTTGCAAATGCTTCACCTGCTGAGCAGAGGACGGTAGGCATTCTTCTTTTATATATAGGTTTATTTTTTATATATAAAGAGGGGATTGATTATGAAGGTTCATAATCCTCGAGTGGGTCCCAACCAATTTTTGTTTATTTGCTAATATGTGCCACGCCTTCATGTGAGCTATTTTGACTATTTCATTAGTACAGAAACAGACATGGATTATTAGCTGAGTTTGTGTGTTTGATAAATAGATGCTGGGCGAGAATCTTTACCCACTTGTGGAGCAGCTGGAGCCTGAAGCAGCAGCCAAGGTTACTGGCATGCTTCTGGAGATGGACCAAACCGAGGTTTTACACTTGCTGGAGTCCCCTGAAGCTCTCAAAGCAAAGGTTGCGGAGGCGATGGAAGTTTTGAGGAATGTCAGTCAGCAGCAGCAGCAGACCGGTAGCCCAGCTGACCAATTGGCTGCATTGTCGTTGAATGATGGTATTGTTTCTTAAATTTGTGGAATTTAATGGATGTACCTAACTTTGGAGGTGCTTAGTTTTGAACCATTTGTCTGCCAACTTGATACTATCCTAGAGTGAAATTTGTTTCATCATTTTTTTTCTTTTTGTTTGTTTGTTGGGGGGGGGGGGATAGGGTTCTGTATACCCTGTTAACAGTTAACTATTTCTTTTCAAGTGGTGGTTTGAAGATTGACATTTGTGAATCGTGACCTTGATTCTTATCATCTATTATCTTGGGTGTGAAATGTTTCCTTCACGTTTTGTAGCAGCTGTTAGATGGTTTTTTTTTCTTTTTTCTTTAAATGTCTTTGGGCGGGGGGCGGGGTGAGACCCATAAATTAAAACAGACAGCTGATACTGTAGAGATATCATACTCCCTTCCTTCCTAAATGGTTGTCCTGTTTTCTTTTTTCGTCTTTTCCAAAAATTTTTGTTTCTAAACTTTATTTTTTCTGAAAACACTTTTATAATTTTATCTTTACTTTTTTATCCCTACTTTTAAAAGATGGTCTCACATGGGTTTTAAAGAGAATTACATATTATACTAATATTTATAATAAAGTAAATTATTTTTTTAAAATGTGTATTCAGTCAAACAAGATAGGTATTTAGGAAAGGACTGGACACTCAGCAAAGGTGGCCAGAAGATCTTGATACAAAATTCATTGGCCTTGGGTGGTGATCCATCTTGAGTGAAATATTAAGGTTTACCAAATTCTGTTGCCTTTGGTCATCTACATTGAATGAAATACTTGATTATTTGAAACAATGTCCTCGGCAACTTTACATAATATCATTCTTATTGATGAAATTTCAGTTAACAGAGTAGAACTGAACTAAATGAGAAATTAAGCGCGAAATTTACCCAATGTAGTAGTATTAAAGAATAAGGAGATGCATTGGAAAAATAAATGCCCGATCTTCACTTTGATTCTCTATATAGAAAAAGAAAGGATTTCTTTTCATGCCAATAGTTTAGAAGTTATCACCCTAAAAATCGATCGGTAAAAGAGGAAGACATTTTCGTCAATATTCATTAATTTTTGAAGATGACCCTCTTCTGAAAAACTGGGTTTTGACAGTTTGTTTGGGTAATTGAAGCGGAGATTTGCACCTGCTTAGCTACCAAGTGAACTTTACACACAGTTAAGTTGTGCACTAGCCCGAATATTATACCCAATCGGCACTGCCACCTCTTGAACGTTTGCAACATTAGTAATCTGATGGACCACAGAAGGGCTAGGAGGGAGGGTATAGGTTAATATGAGAATATCGATGTTGCTTGCGATGCCCAAGTACGTGGTCATGAACTACAAATACTAATATTAGTTTTGCTGTCAATGGGAATCTGCAGCATGCACCTGACGTAACAAAAAACAGCGTAAACACAAGCAATCATCAGTCCATAAACTGCAGGCTTACAAATATGGTCGTAACTCGTAAGAAGTCGTTATCACCTAGTGTCAAGAATGTTGAATTGGAATAGAGCAACTGCATTTGGAAGCACGTAGAGGATCCGGTTCTAGAGGGACTTTGACGAGGGGTCCTCTGCCGGCCATGGCTGCTATGTTCCCAAATCAATTTATTACATTTACACGCTACATCATTAACTAACTGGGTAGCTTCGGTAATCAGGATTATGGAAGGGGTGTTACTGTTCAAAGATATCTGTGTACTCCAGTTTCCCACCGTCTGTTAATTGCACAACTGTGGTATTACGTTTGTATTTGTAATTATCCTTTCTCCATCCGACTCGAGCTCGGTTCGATGAAACTCAACTAAGCTGAAGTTCAATCGTATGCGACTCGAATTGAAACTGTTTGCGATTGATCCACACTTGATTCGAGCTCACGGAAGGTTTACTAGGCTATCCTCAAACAGTAATTAAAGCTTCACTTGAGCTTGAACCACCAAAACTCGGCTCGGATACACCCTAAGATCAGTCATACCCTAGAGACCAAAATACAATCTCTCAATTCCTCTCCCCTCCTCCGGAAACAGCTGATTGTACCCGTTCTCACTTCTCTCTCTATTAATTCCTGAAAGTTCACCCACCTGACCACCGTGATTTAACAAGCCTTATACCAAACAACGATTACTTAAACCAACAACAGAGAGCATACGAGGGACGACCGTCGATCATAAGGTCACTAAACTGGAAAAGATAATAAAAGCATCCAAACAATGTCCTCAGCCGACCCTGCTCTCTCTCTCCCCAACTCCACCTACTTTTTCCAACCAACAAACAAACCGCCCAGAAAATGAAAATGCTCAAGGACCGGCGACATGTGCAGTACCAAAGAGGTTAAAGTAGGAGTTTTGTGGGGGTAGTTGAGGAGCATCAATATCCATTTTACAACCAACTAGGTTTCAATCGCAACGCTACTTGGATGGATTGGTTTAACTCCAAGTAATTTTGATTGGGCTTTTGAAAAGTTATATAAGAGGCTTGATAATGCGTAAAAATGAAAAAGAGAATAAAAAACCAAGATTAAACAGTAACATATGTATGACGACAACGTAGTAAATATGCATTGTAACTCAACAAGTTTTTGATTAGTTTTATTCACAGGAGCTGAGCTGTGCTGTGTAAAAACGACCTCTCTATAAATTAAGCAATCATAGTTCGTTTACAAATGTTTTTTTTTTATATCTCAATATAATGCCTAAGCTCCAACAAATCATATTCACAGACTAAACGACTTTGTAAACCACGGCCCTCTCAAGCTGTTCCGAAGAAAGGTTACATCCCTCGGGCTACGTCATTACCTACCCATAATTTTGCTCAGCCCTCTACTGGAATGGGCCGTCTCTGCCTCAATCCTACATCATCCCCATCATTCCCAATCAATCCAGTCCCTACTGAACTAGAACTTCGCACTTCTTGCTCGACTTCATTTTGCCTCTCCTGCCTATCCTCACCAAAATTATGAAGTCTACGACCAATCAGATAACGGTCATCTCGTATGGAGTTATGGAGGTTTGTGAACCAGACATGGAATCTCTTGGCGCAAAAGCACAATAAGCTGAATCCTAGGCATCCCAGCCAGGCAAATCTGTAGACGGCAGAGTTAACAACCAATGGGTACCCAAATACAGGGAATACCCCTCGAGCCAACACATAGGGAACACAGAGGGCAGTTAGCAGCTTCATAATAATGGGAACCACAATCTCTCGCAGCACCCAAAAGCCTTGCAGCCTGGAGAAACCATCTTCTCTCACTCTTTCAAACTTGACTCTCCAACTATCATCCATCAGGGGCAACATGTGGTCCAGCATGACCTGTTCAGCCAGAAGAGGTGGAAAAGAAAATTTATTACCCAGTGAATGTAATATCAATAATTGCTTCTCACAATCACTGATCTCAAGGTCTCCAACAAGAATTTTTAAATATTAAGAAAACAAAGCACACATCAAAAAAGTACTAGTAAATGATAACTTATCCTAAGAAGAGGTCCGTGAGATACATGCACAAATCAATTGACCTCACATGATGATATCACAAATCAAGTATGCACAGGAAAATTGTGTCATTGAGGAATAATTCGGAGCACATTCTGATGCCAAAAGATTAAAGCTAAGAGATGTTGGAGAAAGTTAAGGAAATAATTTCAGGTACAGGGCATAGGCAGATGATACCAACCACTCAAACAAAGGTAGGGTGTGAATAATAAAAGATCTCTTGAGCTACTGTACACATTTATGAGTTCAAGAAAAGCCCAAGGGGAAGTCATATCAAACTCACCAGTCGAGTCCATATCTTAAGGAATATAAGTCCAAGAGCCCAGTCCTGATACAGAAGGAATACTGGGCTTTCATCCACAGGCACCCGCATAGGCACAATTACCAAAAGTTCAAAGAGCAGTCCAATTAATACTGGAATGACGAAGATCTGTAACACAATGGTAATGTAAGTAGTCAAAGAGAAAACCTGATAACCAGAAACAAAACCAGGACAAAGGCTTCTTACCCATATTGACAAAAGCGCAGAACTCTTCAAAACAATGCCACACCATTTCCAAATCTGGCCTAGCAGAAGCTTAGCTCTCCTTGTTTTGATTTGATCGATGGAATACCTGACTCCAGCTAAAGCAGTCCAAATGACATAGCTCCCAATGACGAAAGCATATAGATCTACAAGATGTGACTTGTTTAAATCGGGAATGCCAAACAAGAGAAAAAAACTGGGTGATCACAAAAAATTTACTCAAAAGTATATTACCGTTGCACTTGATGCCATGAGTAATTGGTAGAAGAGGTACAGCATTAAAGAGTGCTCGTCCAAGCGAGATGGGTACGACAACTATAGCAGAATTGAGAATCAGAAGTGTCATCCAAGCCACCAACAGCAGCAGCACGATTCGGAGCACAAATTCGTACCTGCTACAAGATAGAACCAGATGATATAAAAATGAATTCAAAGATATAAATGTATTTTTTTTAATTATTATTATTATTTTTTTTTGGGGGGTTCTTTTGACAAGTAAAATGTGAAGTAAATGGGAATGACAAACTGGACCCCTACTAAGTGATCCGAAGAAAATGAAAATAAACAGTTCTACCAAGTATCTCTGATAGTTCATGCATGCCATAATTTAAAAGAGATAAGACTCCCAAGTATTGTCAAAGAAGTTAAAAATTAGAAAGCACGTTACTTGACTTGTAGCAGAGTATCATGGAGATACTTCCATTCTCTTCATATGCATTAAATTGTGCCATGGGATGTGAGTAAGAGATTATGCTAATTTATCAAAATAGAACAAAAAATAGACCTAATGGAATTGTGAGAACAATGGTGAACAAAAGATCCATTGAGTGAATACTATTTCCCTTCTCCCACCATACAAAGGATACATAATTCATTGTCCCTTTTCCTTCCACAATTCTCCAACCAAATGAACCATAAGACATTAGTAATACAGAAACTGAAACACCTTCTCACACAAGATGAGCCTCGGGGATAATCTGGCAAGTTGAGAATAACAGATTTAAGTTTAGGTGCACAAATGAAGACACAATGAACAATTATCCTAAGTCCTGAAATACCTACATTATTTACAGCAAATAGCCCCGATGTATATAGGACTTCAAGAGGGAATTAAGTGTCGAATAAAACAAGCAATTTGCAGGGATTGGAGAAATTGCCACATGAACATGAAATAAAAGTCTATGATGACAGAAAAGTTACATAGTAACCAACATAAGCATTCAGTAAAACAGTTAAGTGGACAAGGCTTAAAACAAGTAGATCCATAGCCTGAACCTCAGTTCCCAACATTAGTATCGGCGAGTGAAATTTGTATATAGTCCAATTATGCCCTCAGTCTTAAGACATTTTTAATATTAGACAATCCCAGGCTTTACTCTCCCACTCACAATTGTGTCACGCAAATCACATTATATCCAAGCACCTCTAAACCCTCTGAATCACCATTCATGAAAACCAATCCTACTTTGCCTCATAATCGAAGGGAAAACCTCGATTTATCAGAAGTCTCCACTCGCAAGTCATTCATATTTGGATTTGGTAAATTCCTTTTTTTCACTTGCCTTGTACACAAGGTGAACCAGCTCAATAAAGTTAACAGATTAATTAGAGAGTTGGCTTGACTAGGGAAGGACTTTTTCTCCTCTCAATCAATTGCATGTTAACCATTAGGTGATGAACGCTAAGACAATTTGTTATTTGTATGTGTATAAGTGCAGTGATTTAACTCTCACTTTGCTCCATAACTGAAAAAGGGAAAAAAAAAAACTCTATTTATCTGAAGTCTCTGCTCACAACTCATTCATATTTGGATTAGATAGATTCCATTTTCTCCCTTGCCTTGTACACAATGTGAACCAGCTCAACGAAGTTAATAGATTAATGAGAGACTTGATTTGAATAAGAAAGGACTTTTTCTCCTCTATCAATTGCATGTTAACCATTATGTGATGAACGCAGAGACAATTTGTTATGTGTATATGAGTGCAATGACTTAACTCTCACTTAGTTAGGAATCAATTTGTTATGTGACCCCTTTGGCTGTGTGCTGGATTTTGTGGAAGGAGAGGAATCGGAGAGCTTTTGATAATGTGGAGATGAGGGTGGATAGGTTGAAGGAGCTGGTTCTTCAGACCATTTTCTTTTGGTGCTCAGAGATGTTCGCGAATATTGACTTCTCTTTTGACGACTTCGCGAACAGTTTTTCTGTTTTGGAATTGTAGGGTGTCGATGCTCGTATACTTCCTGTGTACATAGGACGGGTCGCCTATTTAGGTGCTTGTTTATATATATTCTACTCCTACTTATCCCAAAAAAAACCAAAAAAATAGAGCTCGTAGCAATATCTACTGCAACAAAAATAGGAGTACTTGAATGACAATTTCAGCTACACGTGAGATTCTTATTCATAACACCTAGGTAAAATTAACATAGAATATAAATATATACTCTCATCAATATAACCCTTTGATCTTGCTTGTTAGACAACTAAATCACTATTGGCCTGTGACTTATCCAAAGATATAAGGGTTCGTGTCTGCAACTTGGTCTGGTGAAAGGAAATCAAAACACCAACCAGATAAGCAAATTCTGACATCCATGTCTGCAACTTGGTCTGGTGAAAGGAAATCAAAACACCAACCAGATAAGTAAATTCTGACATCAAAAAGAGCATGTAATTAAACATATACACCTATTAGCTCCAAGCACACACCATTTTCTATGTATGTTCTATTTCATCATCCATGCTTGTCCCTCTAACTATGAAAAGTAAATACTTTTCATTTTGGTTTTTACTCCTTTTTCAAGAGAGAAAGATGTTTTTATTCTATTTAATTATTTTTGTTAATACTATAATAATAATAATAATATTTATTAGTATTATTATTATTATTAGCATCATCATCATTTACTTCCAAAATGAGTGTCCCTTTTTTAGTTTTTAAGAGAATTGCAGAAAGTTGACTTTTAGGTCATTTTAGTAGTACATATGCATGAATGCCCTTAGTGCCCACACTATAGTATTGCAAAATGCACATTGGGACATGATAGATAATAAATTAATAACTTCATAAAAAAAGGGACATTTATTTTGGGACAAATTTTAATCAAAAAAGGGTGACTTAATTTAGGACGGAGGGAGTATTTATTTATTTCTTTAAGTGGGGGGAGACAATTTATGCGACATGGTGGCTGGATGTTAGGGAGTAAAGAAAGTTCAAAGCCTTGGGTAAATTTGGACCCAAGAATTTATTGCACAAAGTACTTCAATTCTAAAGCCTCCCAAACTACTCAACCTTTGGTAACATCTTAAAGTAGCATCTATTTCTTTCAAATATCTTCACTACCACATCTCGGCATTCTTATTTTTCCTAAGGATTTCTTGATTGACTTCACACATTCCGTCATAATGTCTAACAGCATCACGATCACTCAATATCAACCAAGTCTTTTACAGCAAAGCCACAAGCAACAACATTTACCATTTCAACTATCTGCTACTGACAATATGTTCATCCCCTCAATTGAACTTCTTACTCCACATAAGAGAGTGGGTCAGTCTACCCCAACACCGTCATCCATTTGTTAATTGCTGATCTTACTCTTCCTCATCAAACAACAAAGATTTTCAATTCTAAATCAATATGAGCTTGGGTTACTTATATTGTCTCATACACGAATGATACAAGAATTACTAGCTTCTTCAATAAGAATCCTTAATTTGTAATGTAAAACAAAATTACATGTCAAAATACGCAAGAACACAATGGTTGACCACTACCAATGTAAGCTTTACAAAGTTCTTAAAGCAGGCACCTTTTCTGTGTCATAAACAATGACTCCTTATATACTGACTCTGTATATACTATTGATCATTCAAACATGTCAAGGTATTCCCGCTTCAGACCTACTTTTGTATTCCCATAACTTGATAATATACCATACCAAGGGTTCTACATCAGAAGTTCAAACCCTGCAACCGGCCACAAAACAAAACAAAGGGTCCTAGGAATAGGCTTCAAGTCGACACACTTGTTTTCTCATCTGCACATTGGCATGTACCAAGAATGCATTATTAACCATGTGGCATGTATGGTGTCTAGAATATTTGATAGAACACAATAGTTTCATTACTCTTATGATCAACTTCGGCCTCCCAAGCCAAAGCCCAAAGATCGTGTGAGATCAAACAAGCCTTTTGGTCTAATGGAAACTGCTTGCTAAAAATAATGCTGAACCATAAAAGACCCTGCAACACCACCAGACAAGCCCTTATACTATTATTTTAGTTCTAGCCCTAATCATAATAATATAAGGAAAATATCCATAGCCTACAATAAACATGTAATGCCTCAACGTTATTCATAAAGTGATTATCAAATTGGGATTAAGATTCAAGTTAATTGTGTGTGCTCTACTTATTTCCCTATCATCTTTCTTCTTTTATTTCTTCTTACACTCCAGCCACCAATATGACCAACCATGTAATACATGCTTTGGACCACAAGGAACACAAACTAGAGATATGCTTCAGCTTGTCATTTAATGCTAACCCAATTGTTAACGCATTCTATAACAAACTTCGTATCGAATAATATTGACAACTCTGCATCAAATGTAACCAAAGCACAACTTACTCTGAATCAGATGGTTCGTCACCATCATACTCATCTGCAATATTAGCATTTGCTGCTGCATGCCTGACTCTGTTCAAATCATCAGGCCCTACATATCCAACAAGGGCTCGATCGTGGCCACCATGTTGAGCATGTAGCCTGTCCTGCCTTACTGGATCAACAATCCCATTTTCCAGCCCACCATTATCCTCGGGTCTTGGCAGCAAGAAATCCGTCAAACCAAGCGCCCAACCAACTCCAGTAAACCAATAACGCAGGAGTGACTTAATTGTTGCCCGCAACTTAAAATGCTCAATAGCAAATGGAATGCAAATTTGAAAGAGAAGCATGTCAGCAGGAATCTCGGTAAAAGGGTCAGATACTCTGCAATAATTAAGTATGAGTCTATAAGTGGAAGAAGAAACAAGATGCACAAAGAAAAAGGGATTTAACTAAACAAGAAACTGCAAAAAAAAAACCGCAGATACCCGACAGCATAGAGAGCCAACTTACGATATATCAAGAGGAAAGATGGATGGAGCCATTCGCATGGCAAGCTTAACTGGCAAAAATACCAACATGACAATTAAGCTCCCATATACAGCAACGGACAACAGAACTCTACGAGCATGCTTGTGCACAGGGTCATCAATCAGATCACGGAATGGGTTGTAATTAGGATCAGCTGGATCTCGAAGAAAGTAAAGAACTCCATTGCGCAAAACCTACCCAAAACATTCAAACTTAATTAGTCAACAACAAAAGGAACTGCAATAAGAATATCAAACATGATAAAAATGATAATCTGGCAGAGATGTACCCCTCGAAGAAGGCTGACAAAGATGGATATTTGCAACATGTATACAATTCCTACAATCCAGTGAATCAACGAGCTTGCCAAAGGAGAGACAGAAAAGAACTCCACTCTTTGTGCAATTGACTTCCCAAACATCCTTATGGTACAAACATCCAGCCACCATCCACACATCAGGGGAAAAACCCCAAGTTCAATGACCAGAAGGAAGGCAACCTTTATCATAGTCATTAAATGTCTCATGGCTGCCAATAACTGCCTGTAAAGGGATGGAATTGTCTCTGCAATTGAAGCAATACCGTAGAACCTTCCCATAGTCAAAGGTTCACCCTTGGTATACCTTATTATTGCAACAACTCCAAGGTAGGAAATGACCAGAGAGAATATAAACATATAGCCAACAGCAAGAGTTGTAACATCAGACAGCCGTGACGTCCCAAAAGATGCCCCTTTTAGCATATCAGCTGAAGTTTGGGTGCTAACATTATTTGATGCTTCAACAATTCCAGTGGCATTCACTTTCAACATTTCTGCAACCTGGCCAAGTAAGCTGTTATCTTGGTTATCAGATGTCAAATTGGCTACTGCCGTTAACGCATTCTTTAACGTAATATTGGCCAAGGAAAGTGCTTGCTCAGTAAGCGGTACAACCGTTGAAAACATCGGAACAGTGGCAGACGACAAAAGCCAAGACAAATAGTGGAGTATAATTCGTCCTAGGGAGAAAGGCACAAATATAACAACTCCAAGAAATATCATGTTGCTTGCAAGAACCTGCAAGGGAAAGGAGGGCTAATGAATAAGCAACTCACTACCAAATACGAGAATGATAACACGACATAATGAAAAAACCTATGTATTCAAAGGGGGTAACAAAACTGACTACTGATTATAATATTTCACTAATCCTTTTTTTTTTTTGTCAAGAATATCAGCAGTAAGCTTTAATAGCACCAAAGATGAAGATGACTACTAAACATTAATAAAAGTAGGTTGAGATAAAATAAAATAAAATTATAAAGACCCAATCTTCATATTGCAATGTCTCCCTTACAATATCCTTTCTCTTTGATGCATGAGTAGAATACTAAACTTGAAGCAACCGGGCTAGACAAGGCATACACCTTCCTCAATTTCTGTACAAGTGCCAAGTGGACAAGGCCTGGGCCAGCTTACAATATACTAAGCAAATTGTCACTCCACTAAGAATTTAGAATGAGTGATTGAGTGAAAATCCCTTGATAGTATGAAGAATACATCAAGAAATTATGTCATAAATCATAGAACTTCTCCACTCCACAAACTAAGATATTGGTAGTAACTTTTTTCAAATCATATATTTTCTGAAATAAGTAACTTGCATTCTAGGCTTAACGACATAAGTACAGCTATAAGGTGCTAGCATGCCTAAGGTGCACAGATTAAAGAGTTAACAGACCTTGCCAGATTCAGTCCCAGATAGAGACTGGGAACATATTAGCAAAAGTGCGAGATGAGTAACCCTAGTGAACTGAGAGAAGATAGAAGTTTTATGAATATGCAACAGAAAGAGAGTAAGACTACTAGGGACTTGCTGATAAAATGAAGATTTTAAGTAGCACCAATAAGATTTGAATAAATACTCACAGTAAAAGCATTTTCCACCAAATGAAAAACAGGTCCCTGCATGCCAACTAATTCGTCGAAAGGTACATCCTCTGCGCCGTCAGCATCATCCAAACCATCAAACATTTGTTCAACGTGAGCTTCAAGACGAGCTGCCTGCATCTCCCACCGAGCAGCAACATTTTCTGCATTTCTTCTAATTATCTGACCAGCACCAGCAATCCCTTGTGCTCCAGCAGCATCTTCACCATTCCCATCACCAACGAGATTTCTATTAGCTTGTCCAGGTGCTCTTCTTGCAGCACGAGCACCATTTCTGTCTCCTTCGTCTTCTCTGTCAGCATCTTGTCCTCCAATTTCTCGTAAATGTCTAAAGTAATCCCTCAAAGAAGTCGCCCCAAGAAAAATAAAGACAATGCTTGCAGAGAGTAAGAACCCATGAAGACAGTCGGTAAGAATCACTGTAGTAGAAATATGACTCAAGAACAGTTTCTGGGCTTCACCAAAACTCCGAACAAATGCCAAGCGCCATATCCAGAAAGTTATGAAGGGTATGATTACAAGCCAAACAGAAAGGACGAAACTAAGCCGCAAAAAGAACTGCAACACATGGCATGCTTTCATTGCCATCCCAACGATAAACTCCTGAAATGGAAGTCTTGCAGGAGCATTCTCAGCATAAACAGGGGAAAACGAAAACGCATGTTTGCACACCTGCAATTAATAACCATAGCACCAAGTAAGAAACATAACTGGGTAAAACAGAAAACACCTTCAGCAGGGGTAGAGAAAGACAAAAAACAGTAGTCTACAAAGAAGATATGCAACTATATGAAAAAAGTAATCAGCTGGGTGTAGTAGCAGAAAACCACTATTTAGACAGTCCTCACCTCAATTCTATGTCACTTGGTGCACAGGAAAATCTCACATATTTAGTCTATCCACCAAGCAGTGGAACTCTTAAATGACATGCAAAGTGACATATACAAACATGAGACCTATAAATGATTGAACATTCGTATCTCCACTACCTCATTCCTAATTTACTTGTCAAAGATGACAGCAAACCCACACATATTTCCGATGAGATCAATAGGAAAGACGGGAAGACCTATAAAAATGTAAGGGAAGAAAATTAATTAGCATTAAAAAGAAACACAATCAACGCAAACTCCCTCAGAAAACCATAAAAAGAATCTTTAACTCCCACTGCATATACCATCTATATCAACGAACAAACTGAAACTCAGGGTTTAAAACTCCTCCACAGAGCACAGAAGCCAAACCAGAGCTTTTATTTCCCAATCACGCGCTGCACTCTACTCGCAACTATGAACAAAAGCTCAAAAAGCATTTGACATAAAGCAAATATCATAACAGCTAATACAACATTGACTGTTAACCTCAAGTTATCAAAGTGAATTTCCTTAAGCTGCAGTGCATAAGGAAAAAAGGTTGCATCTAAGCATCTCCAACACTGAAACTGACAGGCTTGGACAAATTTTGATCTGGCTCCTGATTCGCTCTCACCCTAGGCTTTAGTCGAAGAGAACCCAGCAATCCAAGATCAAGCCTCATACACTACAGTGAATTATCCTCCATGAATGCTGTCAATAGAACCATGCAAAAAGCCAGTATGATAACAGACCCAAGTCCAAGGGTTCCACAACCTTCCCTTCTACAATACTTCTCAAGCTAACACTTCCCAGCAACCAAGAGCTCTCCCTAAGTATACATCCGTATTCTCAGATACAGTTCAATTGAACATCTGAACCTTAAATCTTAACCTCAACTTGAAACCAGGCCTACTATCTGTATATATTTGACTTCTTCCATTCCACCATAAACTTCTACTCAGCTCAACTAAATCAAAATATAACATCGATAAAACTCTACTATAAGGCATTTTCACTCTTGCCGTAATTGCTCTTTTCTACTCCCACATATTATTTTGGTGTTCTACCATCTTCGAGCATTAGAAACAAACCCAACATAGAGCATCTGCGCTACCTTACTGCCATGGAAGCCTTTACGCCCCTAATGCTCTCTTAACTCGTGAATAAAGAAAAACCGGGGCATAAACAGGAAAGATTGTGCATTTAGTTGAAAATAGAATGATGTTATTAGTGTAAAAGTTTATGTTATATGTTTACAATCCAAACGTCTTCATTCAAGAGCATCAGCATTTAGGGGTGCTTGGGGCCAACTGCTGGTTCACTGTCTACTAATTAAGCAGAAAGTATCCTGATCCACTGGAAAAGGGGAGGTGAATCCAAGGGGGAATTTGATAATTAACCCCACTGGCAGACGGAGCTAATGGCGAGGTGAGGTGGGGTGGGGGGGAATGCACCTCCATTGAACTTTTGAAAAATGGTAATTTGTCATACAAGTTTCTAAAATTGCAATCTGTACCCCCCTGAAAAATGTTACACCTTTCCAAAAAATTATAAGTCACTGTCAAAAAATTATATTTATATCGAGATAGATAAGTTTTCTCAGTGTCTTAGAAAAAAATTAGTAGTTTTATCAACTAATTTTGGAATTATAAAAGTGAGTATTTACAAAAAATAAATCCATTTTCATTTTTAAGGGCCAACAGTAATTATAGAAGTTTGGGGAGGTTCTGTGATTTAATACAAAGACTATATAGCCCAAATATTTCTCACATAGACATAGTTTCCTTTCACTCCTTCAGCAATTCAGGCTTCAATTTATTTGATAAAGAAATTAATATTTTAATTTCTAATTTGTTGAATTGGAGTAGGGTTTTGAATTGAAAATGTATTACGGTTCCACCCACTGAAGAAATTTCTTCCGTGTTTGATTCTGATGAATAATACTATGAAAAAACCTAGCACTCTGTATTAAAGAAGAAACTTTGCTGAGAATTATCCAATTTTCAGTAATCTATGAAAAAAATTCAAGGTGTAATCTGACAATCACCAAGGAAATTATCGAGGAACGAGAGATTCCAAGGTCAATTTCGGCTTTAAGAATATTAACCAGCAAAAATAAATTTATGATTTTCAAGGTAAATTTTCCAGCTTCAGCAAATTTTTTTGTACCCCCCTCAGGTCCGCCACTGATTAACCATATATATTAGAAAGTGTAGGTAAAGCTAAAAACAGATCGGACATTTACCTTGAATACATAGGCCCTCTTTGGGTTAGGTAATTCGGGCATCCATTTAATAAATAATTTTGAGTGAAAAAGTATGCATTGTTCAGTTCTCTCATTGCAGCCCATTTGCCATTTTTCACTTTTAAGAAATTGGGCCGTGCTTGGGGAGTTGAAAGCGGTTAGTAATTTTGACCAGGCCACAAAGGGGCATGGGTTGGGCTGCTTGCAAGAGTATCAGACTGTGTGCGTGCATTGGCTTTGTGTGGCAAAGATTCCCAATTAGTGAAATATAACTAGGGGTGATAATTACAGACAAGACAAGACAAGACACGACACGAACGCACGAACCGGCACGACACGATTATAAACCCGAATTACAAAGAGAAATGACACGATATGACACGGTACAACACGAAAGCATGAAGTTAAAAATTTAGTTAAAATAACATTTATTGTTATATTTATGGTCAAATGAGATAGATAACATGAAAACAAGATACTGCGGCACAAACACGATACGACAATGAATTGCCACCCCTAAAAATAACAAACAACGGCGGTAAAACATTTATCACAAAACGGACAAACAAACACCGTCTACTCATTTGGTAGGAATTAACTCAAAGAATGTTGTATTAAGTGCACATTTCCTGCAATTACACAAGGAGATCCATATGGTTCGTTAACACTATTCGTTCATCAATTATGCACTTTCCAAGTGGAGTCATAGGCAGAGCCAATTATTACAGCACCTAAACTAGGGACTCCTCCTTTAAACCATACCTACAAACCTAAACATAAATTTTCCTCACCATTCTTCCTCACAATTGATACTCTATCCCCTTTCCCTTCGCTTTCTATCTCATTCCCCACCACAAATATGCCCAAGAGATACTGAAACATCTGCTAAACCTTTGCTAATACTCGTTAACACATTGAAGCGTACAAACCCCCATTCAACACATCGATAACATAATAATTCAAAAAAAATGCACAAAATCAAACGGACATTGCCACGGATAAAAAGAGGTGGACAGAGAGAGATTGAGAGAGAACCTCGCACTGGCGAGCGTTGCTGTGATTGAGCCACTGGAGAAGGCAGTCTTGATGAACAAACTTAATACTACCGCTACAGGCACAAGGATACCTAAGCGGATTCTCGGCGTCACCAGGATTCCGGCAGATCCGGCACACATCCTCCTCTTCGTCGTCATCATCGTACCTGCTCGACATATTATTACTATTATTCTCTTTCTCCCTCGAACCACCGGTCGATGCCGAAGACGAGCAGGACGCAGACGACGACTGATTGCTGGCGTCGGCGGATGAGGAGATTTTATCGGAGTCGTGCGACGACAGCACTGCCGGTGCGATCTCCATGTACGACGGTTGGAGGTTAGGGTTCCGGCGAGATTCTCTCACCTCTCCCCTCGGTCTAGGGCTCGGTTAATGGGGGGCGGTGGGGGATGGGTGAGGCGTTTTAATGGAAATGGGAGAGCGTTGCGATGAACAAGACTTTGGTTCGAGGTGGATTGGATGGATGGGGGTGTGGGTTACGATTATGCCCCTGTGTTGACGATTATTTACTAATACTGGTTCAGAATAGCCGCCCGTCGGTTTTGACAATCACATTAGTGAGGACTGTACAAAGTCGGCAAACTCAAGGAAGTATCCATTCCTGTCTGCTCATCTCCGAATCTAAACGCGATTAAATTAATTATGGGTAATGCTACATTCAACAAAATTTATTAAATTTTATTTATAACATGTTTTTAAGTGTTGTGCATTTAAACTAATGTATAATATTTTAAAACCTACTGTAGAAACATTCTGCTGATTAAATTTATGAATGTACTCGTATTTTTCTTAAATTATTATATTTTTTATTTATTTTATTTTACTTTGGTGAGAAAATTTGTTTAAAAAATATAGACGCTAAATCCTATCTTTTTAACTAAATACGGCGCTGTGAGATTCTTAAAATACCCTTACCTAATATTTAAAAAAAAAAAAAACTCTTCCGCTTCCTTATTATTACTCTCTTCTTACTAAAAAAATATTACAAGTCTTTTGTATTTGACTAGCTAAATATGGATTTAATGATGATTTTGTACAAGGATATCTCTAATTTAAGCTAAAATTTTAAAATATTTACAAAATTTATTTTAATTTGTGTTGAATTCATGAGTGTAAGAGTGTAATTATTTAATTTTTAACAGTTACCAATTATTATTTTTTAAATTTAAGAGTGTGACCCATTTTGAGTGGCACTAGTTAAAGAGTGCTACCTCCGAGGGCTACACTCTTAAAAAAAAATTCTGATTTTTTTTTTCTGCAAATTAGTCATTTTTCGTTAGAATACTTAATGAAATATACATTTTGTTAAGTATTCTAATGAAAAATGACAAATTTGCAACAATAATAAAATTTTAGAAATTTTTTTCTTATGATCAAAAGTGCCACCCAAAATTATCGGCCCTCTTGATTTAAAAAAAAAAAATCAATAACTTTTTTTTGTACTTTTCATTAAGTATTCCAACAAAAAATGGCTAATTAGCAACAATAAAAAAAAATCAGATTTTTTTTTTTAAAATCAAGGCGTCACCCATTTTAGGTGGCACTAGTAGAGAGTGTCACCGAGGCGGCACTATCTAGCTAGTGACACCTAAAATGGGCGACACTCTTGATTTTTAGCTCTGATTTTTGGTTTTAAAAATTAAATTTTCTTTTTAGAATTTAATAAGAAATGAAGTGGAAGAGTTTAATTCTATTTGGAAAATATTAAGTAAAGTCATTTAGGAAATATGACCTTCCACGAGTGATTAGACTATCCACAAGCCAACTCATTTAAGATGACCTTCCACGAGTAAATATGACCTCACCCACAAACCAAATCATTTAAGATAACCTTCAAATTGGGGAGCAAGTATAAACCGATGATTGGCCAAGTCGAATTATGTGAATCAAATCGAGCGGTTCAGTTTACTTTTAAGTGTGTGGTTTCGTTCGGTTTGTAAACTTGAAAATTGATTGATTCAGTTCGGTTTGTTGTTTAAGACCTTGAATCAAAATTCACCGAATTGAAAGTAAATATGACCTCACCCACAAACCAAATCATTCAAGATAACCTTCAAATTGTGGAGCAAGTATAAATCGATGATTGGCCAAGTCGAATTAATTTGAATCGAATCGAGCGGTTCAGCTTACTTTTAAGTTTGTGGTTTTGTTTGGTTTGTAAACTTGAAATTTGATTTGTTGTTTAAGAACTTGAATAAAAAATCACCGAATTGAATAGTTACTTAATGTTTACAATTAACTTTACAATCCTGGCCGTCCATCTCAATAAATGTAAACCATTATTGTCAATGAAACCTAATAATAGCTGTCATTTACTCTTTCGTTGATTCATTCTCCGCTCTATCGACTTGATAATTCAGTCAAAATGTTGTCTGTCTTTCTTAGTTCCTCTCTATCGTCTTTCTTAGTTCTTATCCACTGATCTAGCATAAACTTCATCTATCTTGATCTATCTTTTAGGTATATCTTTTTATTTTGGATTTCGGTCATGAGTAAACTTCATCTATCAATAATGTTGAAAATATGTTACAGACATGCAAAGAGTCTATTATACTATTTTGTGATGTTAACCAAATCATTTAAGATAACCTTCAAATTGTGGAGCAAGTATAAACCGATGATTGGCCGAGTCGAATTAATTTGAATCGAATCGAGCGGTTCAGCTTACTTTTAAGTTTGTGGTTTTGTTCGGTTTGTAAACTTGAAATTCGGTTTGTTGTTTAAGACCTTGAATAAAAAATCACCGAATTGAATAGTTACTTAATGTTTACAATTAACTTTACAATCCCGGCTATCCATCTCAATAAATGTAAACCATTATTGTGAATAAAACCTAATAAGTTATCATTTACTCTTTCGTTGATTCATTCTCCGCTCTATCGACTTGACAATTCAGTCAAAATGTTGTCTATGTCTTTTTTAGTTCTTCTCTATCGCCTCTCTCAGTTCTTATCCACCGATCTAGCGTAAACTTCATCTATCTTGATCTATCTTTTGGGTATAACCGAAAGTTTTCACTCGCCTGGTCAATCGTAATATCTTTTTATTTTGGGTTTCAGTCATGAGTAAACTTCATCTATCTTGATCTATCAATAATGTTGAAAATATGTTACAGACATGCAAAGAGTCTACTATACTATTTTGTGATATTTCATTTATAAAGTCTACTTTAAACAATTATGCGTACAATCTTCATAAACTTTTAACTTTATCCTCCATATATGTTATAAACATCTTGGCTATGCTTAAACACTTTAGTAATTATGATCAATTTTGATAGTACTTATACATCCCTTTATAATTAAACTTTTTAAAGGTGTACTCTAGGCATGTCAATTCTGACCCATTACCAAGGAACCCACCCAACACAACCCATTAACAAAATAAGTTATATCGGGTTACCTACAACAACCCAACAAAATTCACGGGTTAATACAGGTTGAGCCCGTAAACCCGCTTAAACCCGGCAAGTCGCGTATAGGAAAGAACCCTAACGTCGCACTCTTTCTCTCGCACACACTCTTCACTCGGTTCTCTCTCTCCAACAACTCCCTCCTAGCGCTCCCCTTCCCAACTCCGGCCTCTTTCACCTTCATCATCTCCGACCACTACTTTCTCCGTTCGCCTCTTCCGGTGAACATTCCGCAACCCCTATCCTTCCATTATTTGTGGACCCAATTTTGAGGTAAACAAGTTTCTTTTTCAACAACGAATTCCTAATGAGTCTCTCATTGTCACTCTCCACAACATGCAACCCACCAAAACTTCAAAAATATCCTCTCATTAATTGCATCGTCTTGCTTTTTCTTAACTGATTTCACTTTGCGATTTGATTGTGCTATTTTACGTTCTTTGCGATCTGATTTTGTGTTGCATGATATGGGTTTTGTTGAATTTTGGAATTTGAATTGGGGTTTTATAGGAATTCGAATTTGATTTGGGTTTAGGGGTTTGTATTCATATTGGAGATTTGATATTGTTTCATATTGGAGATTTGAGATTGTTTCATATTTGAGATTTGAGATTGTATTCATATTTCATATTTAGGTTTCGATTATTCAGTATTATAAATAATGTAAGATCTCTCTCCATTTGTTTCTTCACCAGCAACCAACATTTGATTTCTCTCTCCTCTATTTTATTTTATTTTTGTTTTGCCCTTTTATTGTCTATTCACTTTGTGCGTTTTTGAGTATGATTTTACTTAATCTCTCTCTATTTGGGTTTTCTTGTATGCGTTTTTTCGTACTTTGAGTTTGTTTATGCTTACTTGCTTAGTTTTGTATCTCACCAAATTGGTGATTGTCCTGTTTAATTATTTAATACCCATTTTGTAATGAGCTTGATTGGTGATTTTCTTTTATTTTATATTAAATTCTTTTCAAATGAGTTTGATTGGTGATTTTCTTCTGTCATGAACAGGTAATGGCTCCTAGTCACTATTATGTTATTTTTCCTTGTAATACTCTCCTTTCAGTCTTTCTTTTGTGTTGATTCTTTCTAATTGGCCTTTGGCATTCGTCATACACTTTAACATAAGCCACCGGGCTTCAGTGAATTGGCCGGCAGTGGTAATTATGTCCTCTTTCTACTTTGCACTCTTCTCCCATTGATTCAAGTGAATTTCCATGTGTTGTTATCTTTCCACTCTAGGTGTTTGTGTAACTGCCCATTTATAAGTCAATATTTGGAAATTTTCCTTTCTACTTGCACAATTTTAATTCTTTGATTGCATGTTGATTTTTATATGTCATTCCTAAAATTTACTCAGCTAACCGCGTTCACTGCGTATCGTTCTTTTGTTGTTTTATTTTGGTTTCCAGGTTTTCTTGTCAATACAAAATTCAAACCTTGCTAACTGTGTCGAGGAAAGGTAACTGCATACATCGGAATTACTGTTTCCTGTGAAATTTTTTCTTACGAGTGCTTGCTATTGGCTTTCTGTTCTTTTTTCCTCACGCCTGTAAATTTACGAGTGTTTGCTATTGGCTTTCTAGGCTTCTCTCTATTTTATTTTTGTTTTGCCCTGTTATTTTGTACGAGTTTATTAATTTCTTTTGTGTTCTTGTGTTAAGTCTTTGTGACAAGAAGTGAAGAGAAGATCTGTTGCAGCAAGATAAGCTACATATCTGCCAGGATATGAAGGAATTTTTGAAGCCTCTCGGCTAGAAATTACTTCAATTGGAATACGAATAAGAGTTTTAAATTTTCAATTACGAAAAGAGTCTCAAGCCTTTTAATTTATAGATTCATTTGTGTTATTTTTTTAAATTTCTGATGTAATTTTCGTTTATATTTGAGATCAGGAAAGGTAGATAATGTTTATTTTGTCAAATTTTAAAGGCAGCATGTTAACTTGTGAAAATGAGATTATCTTGGTAATTTAAATACCCCATACAACTAGAGGAAAAAAACTTGTTACAAGTATGAAAATGAAGGTGTCTTGGTAATTTACCTACCACTACTATAGGGACAAAAAAAAAAGGGGAAAAAAAAAACGAGGCAACCCGATATTTACTCAACCCGGCAGTAGCTTGACCCAAATTGATCTTGGGCAGAATTTGACCCAACCCAACCCAACCCGATTGGCCCAATTGACAGGCTACTCTATGGGTGGAATGGAGGGAGTACACCAATGAACTCTAGCTCAACTGGTACCGCTCACTTCTCTTAACGGAGAAGTTGAGTGTTCAAATTTCCCCAGAGACGACACCCTGGTACTAAAATAGTCGGGTGTTCAAGCCTCGCCAAAGGCACCGTTGTTGTTCAAGCCTTACCAAAAGCCCATTTAGTATTTCTCACTTCTCTTAACAGAGAGGTTGAGTGTTCAAGCCCTACACCATAGCCACCCTGGTACGCGAAGAGGTCGGGTGTTTGATCAATTTGTTCTAGCCACACCAAAAGGCATCATAGAGTCATTGAAAGGAGGTTGAGTGTTCAAGCTCTTGTTGTTCAAGCCTTACCAAAGGCCCATTTAGTATTGCTCACTTCTCTTAACAGAGAGGTTGAGTGTTCAAGCCCTACACCATAGCCACCCTGGTACGCGAAGAGGTCGGGTGTTTGATCAATTTGTTAACAGAGAGGTTGAGTGTTCAAGCCCTACACCATAGCCACCCTGGTACGCGAAGAGGTCGGGTGTTTGATCAATTTGTTCTAGCCACACCAAAAGGCATCATAGAGTCATTCAAAGGAGGTTGAGTGTTCAAGCCCTTGTTGTTCAAGCCTTACCAAAGGCCCATTTAGTATTGCTCACTTCTCTTAACAGAGAGGTTGAGTGTTCAAGCCCTACACCATAGCCACCCTGGTACGCGAAGAGGTCGGGTGTTTTATCAATTTGTGGGGTAAGGTCTATGTCCCCTCAACCTTTTTACCAAAAAAAAAAAAAAAAAAAAAAAGAATGGAGGGAGTACAATTTACAATGTCTTTCTTTGGCAAAAACGTATTGTTTCATATTCCATTTCAAGCATTGTACTACATTCAAAAAAACACAAAGCTACAAACAGAACAAACGTAGCATGTTATGAAATCCCCTGAAGTCGAGATTTTCCAATGATGATATATAATGTAAACTTGCCTTTTCCAAGCGTTCGGGTGTAGAAGGTGATAGTTGGTAGTTGAGCGAGGGGTGATGGAGGATTCGGATTTAAAATCAGAGCTCAGAGGAGATTCATTCTGTTCGGAATTTGTATGCCTGCCCTCTTCAACAGTTCAGTAGAAGCCTGCTTTGCCATTGAAATAACTTCTACCTGCCATCAACATCAACGCATAAGAAATGTTGGTAACATACAATCAATTTGAAACAGAAAAACATTTATTAACATCTTTTGCTTAAACTCTAGCAACTCACACAAATAGGAAAGAGAGAGACAGAGTGCCCCCAACAATTTCTTTTCTTTCTTTCACGAGGTGTCCCCATACCACATTGTATATGAGACTAATCCCCGCTCACGGTATTAAGCTGTCGCTGGCCAAGGAGATTTGCACCAGGTATGAGTCGAACACATGCATCCGCTAAACGGATCGCTTCACACAAGAACTCGGTAGTAGTCAAACCATTGAGCCAATCCTTTGGGTTACCCCAACAATTTCAATATACTTACCAACATTTTCCTGTGTTACTAATCAGTGTACGACTCCATGCACCTTACCTTTGAATTTTTAGAAGGCTTAAGTCTCAATTTGGTCACTCTACTTTCACCACGAATTTATTAAGCTCACTCAACATTTTTTTTAAATTAATCACCTTACTTAAACACAGCATTTTTGTTTCTCAACATTTTCTCTCTCATCTTTTCATTATCCATCATGGGTTACTCCTCGGATCTCACGAACTAGGTCTACAAGGCTACAAGGCGGTGTGCAGACCAAAATTTCCAAGACCGACTCTGCTCACAAACCCTCTATCCCACTCTAATTTCCCAATCATCCACCACAAAGTTCTAAAAGACCACCGCGGGCGGCTACTGCCTATTTTCAGCAATCATATCCAAAGCTTTTAATTTATCACTTACCCAGAAATTTTCTGGGGGTTATTATTGAGTGGTGGAGGTTAGGAGTTCACATTCTTCACAAATTCAATCACTGAATTTGGGTTTTGAAAATGAAAACCCTAACCCTAACCTCAATTCCCTCCATCCCTCCATCCCAATTTTCTTCACAGGTTTCTTAACAATTTATCTAATCGTCTACCTTGTCGTGTTTTGAAATTAGACCCCCCAATTTCAGGCCGGAAGCAGCCAGATGCGCATCTCTCTAGCTCACGGCACACCCGCCGCCGTCCTAGCCACCTGCGCCATCCTCTCCAACACCAACCACAACTTCGGCTCAACCAACACACTCCTTCAAAATTCAGTCCTTGATTACATCAATTCCTACTTCTTGATGGATCTCTGTCATTACCTAATCTTCTACCCAAGCAATCTCATGTTCATAGGCCACCATTTAGCAACCCTCTTCATTTTCACCACCTACCGTTATGTAGTCGACCACGACGCCAACGCAGTTTTGATTCTACTCATTCTTGCAGAGGTTACGAGCTTTTGTCAGAATACATGGACTCTTGCCAATGCAAGGAAAGGGGATTTGGCGATTGCAGCAAAGGTGTATGCATTTTTGTCGTTTCCATTTTATGTTCTTTATTCTGTTGTTCGTGGTTTGGCTGGACCGTTGTTTGTGTATGAGATGGGTGTGTTTTACTAGAGTGGGGCGGCCGATGATGTGATTCCAAGGTGGGTCTGGGTTTTTCTTGAATTGATGTAGTTGTAATGACGATATCGGTTAGTTTATTGTGAATCTCTAACCTATGGGTTGAGTTGTATAGAGATAAAATTAACAAACTTGAGAAGAAGAAAAGAAGTTCGTAAAATTATCATTAGATGAAAAAAAAAATTATTGAGCGGTTGACATTTTTGAAAGCAGGTATTCATTTGAAGAAACTAGATTCTGCTTCATTTGGTGTTTTGATGAGGTTGAGAAGAATTCGGGGCATTGTAGTCTTTCCAAAGATTTTTGTCAGCTAAAGTGACCTTGTTGAATGTCCAGACCAAGTATAGTCATTAAAGTGTGAAAAAAAAAAAGTAGAGCGAGTTTAATGAATTCTTAATGAAAGTAGAGCGACCAAATTGAGACTTAACCCTTAATGTAGTCAATATTTTGTGGTGAGGAGTGATTCAAAATGATTAGCTCCAAATTACTCCAATCCACAATTTTCCAAATTTCAGCATATTAGACTCGACAAAGACCACATATATAATCTGACCAATTTCTACCTCACTTGTCTTGCAATAGAATACTCCTTCCATCCCCCTCAAAAGTCGTCCTTATATATATAAAAGTCATTGCTTATATATAAATTTTCGGTCATCAGTTAAATTGATTGAATAAAAGTCAAAAAAGGACTCTTTGCCAAGACATAAGCGAGTAAATTTATTAATAAATATACTCCTTTATCCCAAAAAGATAGTCTCATTTTCCATTTTTGTTCGTTTTTCTAAAAAAAAAAATAGTTCCGTTTCTAAATTTTAACCTATAAACTTACATTATGTTTGGAATTTTTCTTTCTAACAACATGGCATTTCTGACAAGTATCTCACAAAAAAGTTATGTTACTGGAAATTATAGGAAATATATGGAAGTAAAAGTGTAATATTAAAAAATCTTACTTGTCAAATGAGAGTATTTTTTGGGATGGAGGGAGTATATGACTAGGATAAAAAATCCACTCCCTCCGTCCCAAAAGAATAGTCCAATGGTTTGCCCCAAAAAAATCTCATTTCTAAAAAGAAGAAATATTTATAGTAGAATTGAAGAAGGTACAAACAAGTAAAGCTACAACTTTCAAAAAGTTTGACTTGTTAAATGTGTCTAATTTTTTGGGACACAGGGAGTACAGCTCAACTAAACTCAATCTTAGTCTCAATTACTTGGGGTCGGCTACATGAATCATTTTCAGCCATTCAACTCGTTTCAAAGCAAGATCATCACATAGGCCACACTAGCTAACAAAAATATCATGTACTCCCTTCCTCCCCAAAATGAGTGTGCTTAAAACAAAAATTATCCCAAAATGAGTGTCAATTTCTAATGAAGTTACTAAATTCACCTTTGTCATTTATCATGTAGTAATTTACACTTGCAATGATATAATGTGAACACTTTGGCTATTTATGTATATATGCTACTAAAACTACTTAAAAGTCAACGTTCTTATTTTCTTAAAGAATAAAAAATGAACACTCATTTTCGGATGGAGGAAGTATAAAAATGCTTTGGCAAAGTACCTCATCCACGGTTAAGATTTTATGATCCTTCATAATCCAACAGCCATTGCACATGACAGAGACTACATTTTCACTTCGCATGCAATACACAAGGCTGGAGATGCTGCATATAATCATCAACTAAAGTTGTTAGAAATATTGAAAGTAAGCAATCAATAAATCGAAGGATCCATTGATTATTCAAAACAGGAAACAAGATGAAGATTGTAAGCTTAGAGATTTTGTTTAAAAAAAGAAAAAAAAAACTATTAATATTAGTTGCAACACGGTGAAATACAAGAAGGTTTATTCCAAAAATGCTATGTAGTATACAGCACAATATTTCAATATTTATACCAGTCATGAAGAGGCACCATAGACCAAGAGGAAGGATTGATTACAATCATATCTGCCTGTAGAAAATATACGCAACAAAGATCACTGTCCTGTCTAGCAATGCATCAAGAAAGGCTACTAAAGGCAAAGTAGAGATCAAATCCATTACACGAGTAAAAAGAATTACAAAACCTGAATCATAGCTTGATCATGATGAAATTAGCTCATGAAAACCAAGCGGCGCAAGATAAATTTGATTTTCATATCAAACGAGAGTCTTACTACTAAGGTTGTCTTGGGATATAGAATTTTCTTCTTTGTTTTCCTTTACCACTGTAGTTCTTTCACATTTTCTTATTTGTTTCAACCCGTTATATCATCAATTCACTTTTTGGTGGGCTTTAAAATCACGAGTAGATGGAAAATGAGAAGTTCATTGGCAAAATACTATTAGCAGTTAGAACACAGAAACTAGTTTACCCACAACAGATAACAGATATGGTCAGGGCTTAAGGATAACCCACAGAAAATGCTTACCCAACAACAGAAATAGATAAAGTTTGGGAAGAAACAAACCTTTTTCCCAACTTCAAGTGAGCCTATTTCATTGTCCCAGAGTACTGATTTTGCACCATTTACACTTGCCATTTTGAGAATTGTTTCAGCTGGAAGAGCAGTAGGATCGGTGGTACCTTTTACATGAACCTCCCGACCTTTGTTGATGAGAGAAGCCAGGTACATCTCATCAACTGTACAGAACAAAGTAGCATTAACCTCAACCACTTCACTTCTATGAGCCTTCAGAAAAAAGTTCATTATTTTTTTTTTTCATTTTTAAATTTTATTTTAATCTTGTGATCAAATTATGTGGTTAAAACAGATAATCACTAGTCACTACACTACACCTATATTACTGTTCTTCCCCTCATTACTTGAGAAGAATGTAAAGGAGCTATACATGAAGTATCAAAAAAGGCACCCTCCAGAAATTTTGCTGTTGCTCAAAGTCAATTATAAAATTAGGACTCAGAACCCTGAACACATATACCCATGGGAAAACTCTTCCACGCCCTTCTAGAGCATGGTATGCTGGATTCAGTCAAAGAGCTTCAGAGGCTTTTATTTGATCTCCTATAAGGTGGATAGATGACATGCAATTAACAGCAACTGCAAATTAAATATGTAGTTGGAATAGCTAACACTCAATAATGTAATAATCTTCTGTAAGAACCCTTTCAGAAACTTGTTCCATGGTACACATTTAACAACATAACTGGAAAAGGATTGGACAACTCCGATGACTATTTTATAACATTGAGAAAAAAAGAAAAAAAAAAGAGTAAGCGAATGCATGTATAAACATCATAAAACATATACAAAAATATTACCACAGTTATTGTAAGAACTGTTGGATATTTTAGTCTATGCGATTGGTTTTAGCCAACTTTGAGTGGTTTCCTTTGGTGGGTCCTATGTAGGTTGGCTAATGTCCGAATCATATCATAAGCTATGAAGATCAAAGCTGTAATTGGATTTTTAAATTAAAACCATTTAGTGGTAGGAATCCATTGTTCAAAGACTTATTAGCTGGGAAGTAAATTACTTTAAGTATTTAATACTTTTAGTTATTACGTGTTTTCCAAATTAGAATAGAAAAGATAAAGTTGGGAGTTGTCGTACTACAAGGTTTGTGAACCTAGTATTCAAGAACAAATAAGGTAGTGACAACACTCGAACTCGTTGACTCTGCTGGGGCTCGGGTTAGGGAGCCATTTTATCTTTTGTATTAAAGTCTTTGAAAGTTTCCAAATTATTTACTTTCTAATTTAAGAATCCTAGTTGAATTAGGACTTAGGCTAATGGCCGGGCCTAAGGGCCTTGCTGTCTTTCCCTAACCTAAAAGGTTTTAATTCAACAATTATCAAATTTGAGGTTTTTTGGCTTGAGACCGTGAGTTAAAATAGGAGCGCAGTGGCATGGCGGGTGCAGCTTGTGTGATGCACGCATGTCTGCTGCGATCTCTCTCCACTTCTCTTAATCTGTTTAATGTTCCGTTCTGTTCCGTTTAATCCTTGTGACAAGATGAATAAAGGCTTGGCAAACTAAGATCGCAGTTGAAGAGAAACCAAACTTGTGTGCAGAATTAGGTACATGATCTGAGATTATTTCATGCACAAAGGAAATTGCCTGGACCTGAAATTGCCCGAGTAAGGAGCAATATTTTCTCTACTGTTTACAGGCGACTCGATCTAACAAGTTTGCAAACTGTTCTTTAATTTTCTGCTGTTATTATTATTATTCAATATCTGCTTGGTTATTGTTCTGTTTTTGGTTTGGTATTATCATTGATTTTGCATGATTATTACGGCTTGATATAATCTATTTGTGCATTAAGTTTATTTCCAAAAAGAACAACAAAATAGGAGGTTTTTTGTGATCAAGATAAGACATAACTTTTATTCCACCCCAGGGCCCTAACTCCACACACAAACTTTAAAAAAATAATAAAAAAAAGGAAGTGGAAAACAGAGACATTAGATAGAAGTTAATTTTGTGAAAAGAGCTCGTTAACGGAACCACTGTTTGATTTTTGATCTTTACAAGACATTGCAAAGTGATAAGTGCACTATTCATGCAAGAAATAAGAAGGCAAGTAATTATACTTAGGTCTATCAATTATTATTTTGGCCTTATTCATCAATGTGTCTTTTGGAGTGAGAATGGGCCCTTTTGCGTCGGTGTGTGTGAGTGTGACTGTTGGGGAGTTGAGTTGCTTAGTTAATAAAATATGAAGCAGTATTTTTTTTTTTGGGTACAAGAACCAGTATTGTCATTGTCATGCTGGGTGATAAGTCGAACAAGGTCGTTAAATCCCATTTGTATAGACTAATCTCAAACCTTATTCAACAAAATGTTCTAGTTTATATGCTTCAAGGATGAAATAACATAAAACAAGCTGTATGAACTTCAAGGAGGGCTTATCGGAGCATAATTATGACATCCAAAGTAAGACATACCGATGCTCATTCTATTATTTGATGGTGCTCCATCGGTTCCCAAGGACACACAAATGCTAGCATCAAGCATCTCCTTAATAGGTGCAAATCCAAGCATACGCAAGGCAGCAGCTGGACAATGAGACACCTTGACCCCAGCACTGGAAAGAAAACCAATCTGAAAGGGGGTATAAGGTAACAACGATGATTAACAGAATAACAAGAAAGTCAACTCAGTTGAATTAGAAATACAACAGGCATAAGGTAACAACGATGATTAGAGAACAACAAGAAAGTCGACTCAGTTGAATTAGAAATACAACAGACATTAATCAAATAAAGTGCTGCCAGTGCAATCACACAACTCATTGTCAAAAGATTTTCAGCACTATCAAAAATTTATCATAAAGCATGAGCAAACATATCCAGACCTAATTGAGATGGAAAGGTGCTTCAGAATTTTTAGCAATAAAGGAATAGAAGAAAATGTGGCTAAATGGCTGGATGTGTACTGATTTGGTTATCTAAGGAGGAATCATTCTACAGAACTGTTTATTGGAATTCTGAAAGTACTGATTAAACTTTATCATTTATCCCAGTCTCCCAGATCTGAAAAATGAATATAGGCCTCAAGACCATGTAAGAAAAGTTGCAATTAGAATCTACAAACAGTCACCAACCACTCAATGGTCAAAAAATTATGCAAGAAAAACAGTTCAAGAAACATAATGACATAAAGATACACATAATTTAAAAAAGAAAGAAAAAAACTCTCAGAAGTAAATTAAATAGTTGGTCGGTGGTTACAAGTCAACTGCAACAATTCAACTATAAGTCCTAATAGATATGCTGCAATCTTCAATTATTTGCCACGTAAGTGTACAGACTAGTTTCAAAGAGAGCAGTGAGGGATGAAGATGAAGAAATACCTCATTTGCATTGACCCAAACAGTATGAGCTGCAAGCAAATTGCTTCGGAGAAAATTGATTTTCTCAAGGTATGTAACTGTTCCATGATCAACTTCTCGAGTGTGCATCACGAGATCATTCTCGTAAGGAATCTCCGCAACATGCTGAAACAATAAAGATAAACAATAAGTACCACTAACTTCAATACTTCAATCAATTTATTTATGTTAATCAGACACCAACCTATTAGTTTATTTATTGTCTGCCTAGCTCAAAAGCTTGTGGAAAGTTAAAATGGAAACATATGCCCCAGAGAAGTTCTATGCTACGATATATCATACTTGAGAATTCCAAAAATATCTATGATATGGTGTTAACAGTACTTGACTTCATTTACTCCTTCTCAAAATGAATATCACCTCTCAAAATGGCACGGAGATTGATAATTTTATTTCTTCTCCTAGATACCCTTAGTATTCAGATAAGTCACTTGCTCCATTTAATAACTTCATAAATGGAAATTTGCATATATATAGTAACATTAACTGTATCAAATGCAATGCTGTGGTCTTTAAGGGGGAGAGAATGGTTGTTAGTATACTTTCAAGGTAGAAAGTGCATTGAATGATTCACATGCTATTTCAATTATTAAGGGTAGTATGGGAAGTGTGGCTAACATTCATTACCACTTTAGGGATAGTGATATTCATTTTGGGACAAACCCAAAAGGAAAGAGTGACTTTAATTTTGGGACAGGGCCCAGGGGGAGTAATACTCTACATATAGACACTATTTCGCTATAGGCCAACATGCAGTGCCACTGTGTTAAAATAATATAGGACCAGCAAGACTACGCTAATGTATCACAAAAATAAAGCTATAGCACCTAAAGAATTTCTAGGGTTCACGAAATCACCCACTATGTTGTTGAAGTTTCAGTCCAATGTGTAGATTTAACTTGAAAAAAAACACAAATCAAGATGTCGTGACTACAAAACCACATATAAGTATCATCTTTTCATATTCCATATATTCAAGTAGCCGCTAAGAGATAAAGAAGAGGAGTCTTTCATGTCTTCATGCAGACAGCAGAAGAGGAGAGACAGGTAATCTGCTATCATCCTTCACATCTCAAATGTGCATTGAATATAGGCATTTCCAGCGGCAAGGATATAAAGCGTGGGTCTATCACAACTAAAAAGCATATATGAGATACTAAACTAAAAATACAAGCATGGATGCACAATATGTGCCTCCATTTAACAAGAATATACTATTTAGTTCCAGTATTTCATGCTTTCTGTATTGCGAAACTTTTCTTGCGATCAAAATATTTATAAACTGAAAGTAAGGAAAATTCATAGTGCTCCTATGAGAGAGAGAGGGGGAGGTCTTTACCATGTGGATTCCAGTTTTCAATTCTTTCGCTGTGTCTCTTGTTTCAAGAAGTAAGCGATCGGTTGAGTTCATAATTTGCCTTATCCCAAACCATATTCTGATGCGCCCATCTGCTGTATTATGGTGCTTCCAATACAATTCCTTTTGGGACTGTGCCCTTAAAAAGGTAAGAACAACTTTGGTCACAAGATGGTTTGAATAATAGATAGCTAATTATGGAACACAAGAGCATTAATGCTAGAGACATTTCAAATAAAAGGTGCGGCCCGAAAAGAGGACATACACTTGGACCATTAATGACGTTAACAAACACTAAATTAACAAAATTAATAACAAAAAGTAATACAAATTGGAGCACATGATCCTGAACTGAAAAATGTTCCACGCACTAGTACCACTAGTAAATCAAACAACTTCTATTTTGTAAAGTGATAAAATCCACTAAACCCATAACTTTTATATATTTAAATGGAAAGCCATTAAGCATGCTTTTTTCAGAAACAAGTTCTAATGCTCACTAGAAGAATCTTGTATGTTTCTCGCATCTTCAAATTAATATCCACTAGAAAGTATCTTTCTACCTGAATGCAGTCGTCCGTACTTCGGATGCCCCAAGAAGATGGCAAACCCTCACCAGAATCCATGGTTGACTGTGTCAAACATGCACGCAAGCCAAGTAATTCCACCGCCCTTGCCATCCCTGTTACATGTTGTCCTCCTGCTTCTGCAAAGCACGTGACCTGATTCCACAATGATTAATAGTCTCATTCAGCACACATGCGTTACTCAACTTGTACGTCATATGTAAAAAGCAGTACATGTTTCACATAGCTCACAAACAGAAGAAAACTCTCAACTTAAAATGCCACTGTTTATACGTAATTACTTTTAGAGATGCTATCAGCAATGGACAGAACCCCCGAGTCTTACATCAATGCCATAAACTAAGTTAACTTCATTAGTTCTTCTTGTTGAAATGATGAATATTTCCTTATTCAAAATACAACTGCCAAAGAATTCTTTCACCTCTTCAATAGTTCAATTAAAGATTTTCTGCTCCTTGACCAATCAGAATTTTATCTCAGAACAACTTGTCGAAAATGACAACAATTTTAACATCAGTACTTTGACTTTTTGAAAAATCAAATTGACCATTTTCTATATATATATATACACACACACACACACACAATGTATATTTCTTTAGTTTTAGAGAAATAAATTATAACAATTGAAAACTACATAAAGTACTATTTCAAGCTGCACATTTTAGCGTAACAACTCAAATAAACTCGTACGAAATCTTCATTTGAGAAATAGTCAAGTTCACTAAGAAAAGTCAACTACATAGCTTTGAGTGGTACTGATAGAGTACAGGCCAATATAATCTATCTAAAGCTAAACGTCTCAAATACTTCAAAAAGGAAAGAAACAAAGAAAACAAAGTAAAAGACTAAGTGAAACAAAAAACTTACACCAGAGTGAATAAGCTCGATTCCACAGAGTAAAGTGGATATATACGAGTCTTCTTCAGTCATGTTTGACTCGTAAGGCCAAATTCGATGGTGTAACCATGTGAGCAGATCAACATCATCAGCGATCCCTCTACCGAGTTGTTGAGAAGTATGAACATGTGTATTAATTAAACCTATCAAAAACAACAATTAACGTAACCATTTAGCCTTTTCATAAAATCAGTCCTAATTTCTGATATATATCATAAATTTCTATCTACAAAAACTCATACAACTACAAAACTGCAAAAAGAAAGTAAACACACACAAACACATATTCATCAAAATCATAGCATTTTATCGACATTCGATGTAAATTTCTAATTACAAAAGCTCATACAGCAATAATACAAACACTCACAAACACACACACACACACACAACACTTATATTCACCATTGCTCATTGTCGGTATATCATAAATTTCTATCCAGAAAAGCTTGTGTAAATAAAATTTATGTGAGTAAAAACACACATATAGCCATCTACTTGTTGCTATTTATTAAACCTATCAAAAACAACAATTAACGTAACCATTTAGCCTTTTCAAAAAATTATTCCTAATTTCTAACATATATAATAAATTTCTATCTACAAAAACTCATACAGCTACAAAACTCACACACACATAATCACATAATTAGAGAGAGAGAGAGAGGAGAACCAGGAAGAAGGAATTTGCCATGGAGATCAAGGACTTGGTGAGCAAGAGAAGAGAATTGACGTAGGATAGCAGGGGATTGACCGATGGCTATGATTCGATCGTTTTCGACGACGATTCCACCGTTACGGAACACACGACTTTCTGGATCCATAGTCACAATCATCGCATTGTAGAGCAAAATGATCGACTTGTTCTTCGCGCTCGCATCCATCACCTCGCCTGAGCTATCTATGCTCCTTGCTTCACTGTTGACTAGAAGTGTAGCACTCGTACTGCTCACTGAGGCTCAGTATAGAAGAAATTGGAGAGAATTGAAAAGAAAAAAAATAAATCCCCTGACCTATTTCACTTTTTTTTTTATTAAACTTCGTAATTTTTTAATTTTTTTTTGACCAATTAAACTTCCACCTAATTTTTTTTTGCAATTCAAACCTTTGTAAAGTTAAATGCATTTTATGGAAGACTGAATCGGCACCTAGTTGACAACTGACACGGGCAGAGGCCAAAAAATAACCATTTTTTTTTCAAATTAATTACCAAACAAATCCTAAACTATTTATTAGATTTCAAAAAAATCCTTTATTGCAAGCAAATTTTTTGGTATTTATATACCCAATTAATCCTAAAATTCTAAACGAAATAATCTTTTTTTAAGTTACATTATTCAAAATAAGTTTTAATACCCTCATTATTTATTCTAATAATGTTAAATTAATGAGTCTTATTGATCGTGAACTTATTCAAAATTCAAGTTACTTTGTGCATAATATTTTGTACTCATTTGAGAGGCATATTATTACTCAAAAATGAAGCTCATGCTTTGTAGACCACAATTCTATCATTGTTTGAAAATCAAGTAAAAGTAAAAATAAATATTTAAATATTATTATTTCTTGCATTTACATATATTTGTAAAAAGTTCATGATCAATTTTTCTGCATGAACTCTAATAGATAATAAAATGCTCATATTTTTTTATTATTAATTATTACACTGTTGAACACGTTCTCTTTAAGAATGGCTAAATGTAAAAGTTTAATATATTGAATTTAACAAAGCATATGTAATTTTTATTCAAATGATACTAAAAGAATTTTGAAACCTAATTGACATGATAAAATAAAATTTAAAAAAATACATCTAAAATTCAAAAACATCATTCGAAGATTTGAGATATGTTTAATAATGTACGTAGTTGTTTTTAAAATTAAAAAACAACAGTAATATTAACATTTTGCTAAAGCTCGTAGATCAAATTGATCTATCTATTCCATCGACTTTATCATCTTCATTAATACTGCATGGTTTGCTCACTTGATAAAATAATAAGACTCATTCATTTGACATTATTAGAATAAATACTTAAATATTTTGAATAATGCAACATGAAAAAGGATAATTTTGTTTAAATTTTTAGGATGAAATGAGTATATAAATACCCAAAATTTGCTTGCAATAAAGGACTTTTTTGAAATCCACTAAATAGGTCAAAGTTTGTTTTGCAATTAATTTGAAGGAAAACTTGTTACTTTCCCCGCCAAGTCAGCTGTCACCTAGGTGCCAACTCAGCCTTCTATCAACAACTTTTAACCTCACACATTGACGGTTTGAATTGCAAAAAATTTTTTAGATAAAAGTTTAATAAGTCGAAAAAAGAAATACGAGATTTAATAGAAAAAAAGTCAAATAGGTCAGGATTTTTTTGCAATTCTCTCGAAGAAAAAACGACAGTTTCATTTGACTTCAAATTCTCTCTCTCTCTCTCCTTAATGGAATACTCTCTCTACTCTATTTTAAAGTCCAATTTCATAGAGTATATTAGGATGTTTTATTTAAAATTAATTGTAAAGCAATTATGTAAATAGATTATGTTGTTTGAGTATTATTTTAAAAATTATGCTTATAATCCTCCTAAATTTTCAACATATCTTCTATACATAATACATGTCATAAACATCTTGAAACTATTAACACTCTTCTTCTCTAAATACACATTTTTTTCTTTTACTACAAAAATGTCATCAATCAAAAAAGCGTTCTTGCCCATTGCCCCTTTCTTATACACTACAAACCAAATTTGCAATCTAATACTCTCTCTGTTAGTCCACTATACTATCTTGAGATATTTTACTTAAAAAGTCTACTTTAAAAAAATTATACTTACAATTTTCATAATCTTTCATTTTTACCCTCCAATTGTATTGTAATCATCTTAGTTGTGCTTAAATATTTTTGTAAATATAAATAACTTCAATTTCAATGATACCAATATATCCCTTAATAAGTAGACTTTTCAAATGTGAATTTTTAGAGTGGGACGAAGGGAGGGAGTATAATAGATTTGCATAATACATAACAAGAAAATACACTTTGAGCATCTGCAAAAGTAGAAACCAAGAGAATGCAGACTACAAGAAACCAAGTATGAATTGTAATTGTTGTTGTGTGTGAGAGAGAGATATGAGATGAGAGGAGTAGTAGAGCCGCTACTGTGATTAGGGGATATGCTAAGTGATGTCATAGAAAGAAGACAATGGGACCCACCAAGATCATCGTCTCTTTACACCACCTGCTTCTTCATCAATTTCGAATTTCCATATTCAACACTCACACCTACCTAATCTCTTTCAGATATGTGTGTGTGTTTTTGTGCGTGTCAATTGAAGATTAACCCACCCTCTCTCAAGAATCACGAGTTAACCGGATGATACCACACCATTCTTTCTTGCTTGCGGTTTCTTCCTTGCGTCAGTTCGAGTATTGCTTGAGTTTGGTTTAGAATGGAGGCTATCGAATAAGAAGTGAGAGGGAATGTGTTATTTGTTCCAAGTAAATATATATATATATATATATATATATATATATATATATATATTTTTTTTTTTGATGTCCTAAATTTACTCTAAACTCCTAAAGACCCCTCAAAGAGATTCGATTCTGGGACCAATAGCAGGAGGAGCGAGGCTCTAACTAGAACAATCACAGGAGGAGCGAGACTCTAACCAATAGAACAATCACTGAATTTCGTTCTAAGTAAATATTTTAAGAGAGGTAAAATAGAGAATATATAAAAGGTATATTTAGTATTTGGATAGGTTAAAAATTAAAGGGAGTGTGTATCTAAAAGGTGAGTGTATTTAAAGGAAAATGAGTGTTCATAGCGCCACCCTTAATATGTATATTTCAATTATTAAATTTTTTAAACATAAACTCTTTGAATGAAACAAAGAGAGTAATATTGAAATTCAATTGACAGCTATTTGAGTGAATATTTGACTTTACACGGATTGTTCCTCAAAGCTATTGGTGTCACTAATTGGTAATTACGTACCTATCAAAAAGTATCAAAGTACTGATATATAGAGAGAGCAATGTTGCTGATTGATATTGAGTGAAAATGATTGATAATGACAATAATGCACTATCACTAGATATTAACTAGTTATGGAGAATAAAACTCTAAATTCGCGAATTACTCCCTCTTATTCTAAAAGACAAAGTCTAATATCTCGTTTTGGACGGTTATAGTAAAAACTTGTCCTAATTTTAGTAATTTTTTAAATTCGTGTTATTTATTTTATTTTATTTTATTTTTGATTTGATTGATTATTTATATAGGATATTAGTCTATTTCGTTGTTCAGTAATTCATGTACGTACATATGTTGGGCTAATTGTTATCAATATATCGGTGAATGTGTTCAAAATCATGATTCAATTAACAAGTTAGTTTTACCATTATTTGGTCTTTTACAAGGTTTTCCCAAATCTAATTGGATCTGAGAGAGATGCCCGCTCGCACGTCCAAGAAAATTTTTAGGGTGAATTACAGGCCGGTCCCTTTTTTAATATTTGTAATTGTTACAGTCCACTCTTCTTTTTTAAAAACCGAAAAAGGTGTTTTTGGGGTAAAAAGACAACAATACCCTTAATGAAACAAAAAATGCGCGCATCAGGGATTGGGATGCACATAATTGGGCATCGGGATGCAGTGTCACTTTCTCAGATTAATTTGGGCATCGAAATACAGTGTCACTTTCTCAAATTAATTTAGGCATGGGGATGCAAGAATTGGGTATCGGGATTTAATTTGAGATGCAACATTGTTGGCATCGGGATGTAACAATTGGGCATCGGGATGCAATGCTACTTTCTCAGATTAATTTAGGCATCGGGATGCAAGAATTTGACATCGGGATTTAATTTGAGATGCAACACTGTTGGCATCGGGATGTAATGCCACTTTCTCAGATTAATTTAAGCATCGGGATTCAATTTGAGATGCAATATTATTGGCATCGGGATGCAATAATTGGGCATCGGGATGCAATGTCATTTTTTCAAATTAATTTAGGCATCGGGATGCAAATAATTGGGCATCGGGATGCCAAAGCAATGGGCCAAAGCAATGGTTTAATTTGTTGTTGTTCTTCTTTTTTATACTGTGATTGACTTGCTGTCATGACCTCATGGCCATATGTTCCTTTGCCTCCATTATTAAATCATTGGCTTTCAATCCTCTTAACAGGTTTGCACGAATTTTAAGTGTTTGTGTGTGTGGTTGGGTGATAGCCATAGGCACGATTAATTACAATATTTCTATTTCCCAGCTTTATTTCTGTTCGAGGATGCTCCATTCCGTTTCCTGGGGTTCAGCCTTATGTGTGCTGGCTTTGCTATGGTATGCGCTTCACATACACACACACACCTAATCAGTGACATTATTGAAGAAAATCATTCATTATGCAGATGATTGCCTTCATTCAGAGTATCATGATCAAGGCAGCCCCTATTCCACATCACAAAGTTGACGATCACTGGACTGTAATCCCAACAAGGAGGGAAATCCCTAAAAGACTATAGTTTCAAAGACGAAGACATAACAGTTATGGAAGAAACGGGGGTGTTTTAAGAATAATTTTATGAAAGTACTTTTTAGCGGTTAATAAAAAAAAGGGTGGATCGGAGAGAATAAAAACTTTCCAAGGTGGACCGGCTAGCAATTTCCCGAAATTTTTACCTAGTAAGAGTCTAACACGAAACATTCTGCTTATATAGGATATTAGTCGACCTCCGCATTCAGTAATCCATCATATACAAGCACATATTGGACTAACGATTAAATATCGAAATATACCAGTGAATATTGTGCTCGAAATCATCATGATTTCGTTAATGCAATGATGCGGACCATGCGGTCATAGTCTGTGGTACGTGGTTGAGGCTTCTTTAGGATGATGGAGGTTGCAAGGTAATTGTTGGTAAGAGATAGGAAGGCGTCAATGCTCAAACCAACGTCTCTGACCATTTCGTAGCAGTCAGGTACATGGTCTAAGAATGATGGGTCTTAAAGAAGAAGGATAAAGGGACACGATTGATAATTTTTTTGAACAACAATAAGCTTCTTAGCAAAAGATACCATAGAACGAAACTGAGTCTCCGTGTTCCAGGCCTCTCCGACAACTTCCATGAAAGATTAATGATGAGCGATCCAAGAAATAATAAACCTGAAAGAAGAAGGTCTGGCATATCAATTAGTAAAAGAGGGTTACATGCAATTAATGAGTAACTAATTAATTTTATGCATAAAATGATGTGACATCGTCTTGTTGGCTTCCCTTTTTAATCTACATCAAAGCCTACAAGATGCCAATTGGAATGCTATATCATTTTATTAGGGGTGTAAGTGGTTCGATTTGAGCCAAAACTGCAAACCAAACCACCCCTAACAGTTTCATATTTTTCAAACCGAACCAAACTGTTACCGTAACACCCCAAACCTGGGCCCAAGCCCGACTACGTCACTACTAACAATCCAACTTAACTAAGATTATATGAAACAATATATCCAATTTAAGTTATGATAAGATAGCGCACGCGAAAAAGAACCCAAGTTTACAATCTATAATATCTAGGCCCAAAATAAATTGTTTCGCAAGATTGACTAAATTATTCAAACATCAAAACTTGGATTTAACTTATTACTTAAAAACTCAATAAAATAAATTCTAGTCCATCCTTGCTTGCACGCCTCAACACAAAACTTTAATATCTCATCTGTGATCTGAGGAGAAGAATATAGTGAAGGGTGAGCGAACAATGCCCAGTAAGTTAAAACACCCCCCTCCGATTTCTAAGGAGGGGTGGACCCACAAGGAGAATAATCAAAGTGAACAATGTTCCAAAAAGATAGTTTGTAGTTCATATAGTGCTTTACAACGAATATGAATAAGGTGAACGAATAAGTGTTTCACAAATAAGAGTTCATAGAAAGGAAAACATGTAAGGTACGAAGTCGACTAATCCAATCGCCACAAACCGTCCCATACCGACTAGCCACGACGGACTACTCACAGATACCATGCATGATCACGTAGGTGGTCCATTGACCAAGTACACAATTGTCCCCAAAGGGTAGCAAAAGTTTCGCCCCAAGGGTAAACTAATAAATTAAGGTAAGTCCGGACTACCGCACCAAGGGCCAGGTGGTGCAAAAAAATATAATTGTCACTCTATACCCAGTGATGGGTTCTACAACTAGTAATCATAGCGGAGTTCGAAACAAAAATGTTATCAAACGATACATGCGAATTTACTTTCAGAGTATTAGTATTTCACAAAATACCAAAGATATAATACAAGGTTTTGAAGAATATGATACAACAAAACGTGAATCGACGGAGTCAAAGCAAGTTCCGACACGAGGTCATGGCAATCAAAACGATAATTCAAGAATTAACAAGGGAACCTAATCATCAAAAAGAAATATGTTTTACAAAATAACCTAAAAGAAGTTAAATCCCTTACCTGGTACTAGTAGCGAAGCAATAAAACTTGTGTGCGAGTAAGATCCGTTACACGCGTTTGTCCGAATCTAATTTCAACACGTATAATACTAGTCACTAAACTAGATTTCACTAAATAAAATATGACTCTAAATAATAACATAAATCTTGTGTTGTATAATTATTAATTTATCAATATACAATTTATACTAGCTAATCCCTTTGCTAATTCCTTTGTATAATGACTAATCACTCCCAGAGTACGCATACACGCACGGTTACACACATGCACACACACCCATACACCGATGTATACACACGCACATATAGTACTGTATACACATATACATTGTTGTATACACACTCACACACAGTAACATGTACACACCCAGAATACACTTACACACACTACACATACATCATACACTTGTACACACACAACACACAGTATGCACCCCCACATGCTGCCACCAAGTCACGCCCAGCTTCTATGCTGGAGGCATACCCACGCACACACATAACACAGACAGACTCACGCACGCATAATAGCACACACACACATCACGTATGCACTCACCCACATGTTGTCTCTTGAAACATGCGCACCAAGAACATACACAAACACACACAGCTCACACACACGCAACAGCACACACACACGCAACACACACACACACACAAACATACAATTTCACATGCCCCCACACACTTTTTTTTTTTAAAAGGTTGGAGGGGACATAGACCTTACCCCAACCTTTATTATTATTATTTAATGCCTTGAAAGGCTACAATGACTCTATGATGCCTTTTGGTGTGGCTAGAACAAATTGATCAAACACCCGACCTCTTCGCGTACCAGGGTGGCTATGGTGTAGGGCTTGAACACTCAACATCTCTGTTAAGAGAAGTGAGCAGTACTAAATGGGCCTTTGGTAAGACTTGAACAACAACGGTGCCTCTGGCGAGGCTTGAACACCCGACAATTTTAGTACCAGGGTGTCGTCTCTAGTGAGACTTGAACACACAACCTCTCCGTTAAGAGAAGTGAGCGGTACCAGTTGAGCTAGAGCTCATTGGTATGCCCCCACACACAGAATAACACACACTCACAGAATACCCACAGATTATACCCTCTCTCTCCCCAGTCGTCATTCTCCTCTAATACCTTCATTGATTTCTATATCATATATATATATATATATATATATAACTTATTATGCATCTCCATCCACAAGTGTAGCGTTAATCGAATTCTGAAACAATGCGTTAACGATACGGTAGGGGTCGACATACCTCGAGAAATCTTCTTAGTCCGACTCGTTCTTTCTCTCAACACTAACGTCTATCTCTCTTTCTTCACAGTCGTCGTCTTCACCGTCTCTATATCTCTCTTCTTTTTCTTTTCTTATGTACGTAACCCTAATTTAGTTTGTTCCTCCACCTTATTTATACTTACTACCTAGGGTTTCTAACTCCAACCGAGGACGGCCAAAATATTTTAGCGGCTAATATAGTATTATTATTAATGCTATCAATTTAAAAGTGGGCCGAGCCAATTCACGTTAAATTATCGAAATAGGTCATAATAATGAAATTTTAACCTAATTATAATTTAACACAATTAGTATAATAAAGTAATATTATAATTAGATTTAGGGAATATTACACTCTTACCCCCTACAGAGAAGTTTAGTCATCTAAACTTAACGTACCTAGTCACACAAAAAAAAATTTGAGGATGTTTCTGTCGCATTTCTTCCTCGAGTTCCCAAGTGGCTTCAAAAATACTTACCAAATGTCACAATTTTCAAACCTACTCAAATATCAATGTATTCATATTGTAGTCAAAATATAACCTTTATACTTTATAAACAGGGTTTATGTGCTTGATCCTTATATTAAGTTATTTCAAAATGTAATACTTAAAGGTAAATGTAAACAAATTTTTTTTTTCTTTTGAACCAAAATAATGTTAACGTAGTAAAATGTTTTTCGATATTAACAAAAGGGTTCAAAACCAACGTAGAAAGTCTCTTGCCTCAAGTTTAACACATGCTACCAAATTAGAACTATATCCCTCATTCACTAAACCTAACTATCATCAATAAAGCTTCCTTTTATCAATACCAAAAGTATATAAACCTAGAGTCTTACATCATATAAATAAACTTAAAGTCTTACAACACATAAAGTCTAATTAAAATGTCACCAAGATAATTTGTCTAGCCTAAGGTTTAAAAGTACCCGCCATCAAAACTAAAGCCCAAATGAAGGTCCGTTAAAGACCAATTTTTAAAGTCTACCTTCGAAAAATACAATTACTTTCTTTTCTTGTGCTTGAATATTTCAAGTCATTACATTTGCCCCACCTTTTAGAAATTTGGTCTCATAAATTTACCGACATTTATAATCCCAAAAACTTATACATCACGCTTTCGCTGAGCACTCCAATTATAACACTAGATAATGCACTACGAAGTTTTCTTTAAGTATTTGTACCCCCCTTAGAGCAAAACTAAAGGTCATAACCTTTAGTTCATCAATCTACATTTTTCGATCTAACTTAATTGACCTTGAGTTGAGTCGCTTCTAATTCTAACGCTTTATTAAAGGTCTACTTAGTTAGCCAACTACGAAATGTCCATTACATGATAATCCAAAGCCTTAACTTTTAACTAAATCAAAACTCTTCATAATCATTTTCGGTCAATGTTTTCTTATCCATCAAACACAAGACCCAAAGCACATATAGCGTAGCTAGCTAAGATCCCAATTTTCGAACAAATCATAACCTAAGTCGTACTTATGCTCAATTAGTCCCAAGGTCTTCTGCAAGCTGCCCCAAATCTTCGAAGTAAACATAGCGTAATGGTCCGACAATGTCGAGACCAGTATCCAATATAATCAGACAATCTCATTCAAATTTCCTCTCTCAAGACATGCAATACTACCTTCTGATGTTATTTGTTGTTCATCCCGGAACTTAGGACAAACCAAGATATCCTCCAAGAACACAATCACCCACCCATCAAGAAACCCTTAAGAGACCGAATTCAACAAATCCTTAAATGCAGTTGGTCACTCGTTAATCCAAACGCCATTACCAAAAACTCATTGTGCCCATACTTTATCATAAAAACAATCAATCAATCCATTCCAAAAATTACATTGAAATTGTTAATGTCTAGAGTAAACAAATCAATAGGCATCTCTCAACCCTCAACTTAAAGGGCACGATCTAAACATTGACGTTACAGAAATTGGCCCCTTAGTCGACGTGTCTATAACTAAATCAACATCTAAGTTCTGAGGTAACAATTTATAAGTCGTGCAATTTATGCCATATGTTCTGACTCTAAAAGTAATAGCTAGGATCAAAAAGAACTTAAACATCGTGAAGACAAGGTTGTACGGTACCTGCTGCCACTATGTCATCGTCGTCCGAGCATATAAGGTAGCGAGAAGTCACAACACTTAATAGGAAAACAAACTGCTATCTCACGATCGCTAAATAAAAATGGTGCATATCCATTACGCATATTATAATAAGATATGACAAAAAATTTCTAGCGATTCTCAGACACAAACATGAATGTGTCATGGGTTTATAGAGTTAAAACATAACTCAAAAGTGACACATACGAATATGACTTCCTTAACATAATATAACTAAAACTATTTGGTTTCTGATTTCAAAACAACAACCCCAAAATCACATCATAATGTTTTAAGAAATTAAGAGAAAACTAACTCTAATGCCGAGGCTACTCTTCAGCTATAAGCCACCCGAACTAAATTATTCATACTTTTGGTACTCCACAGGGTTGAACATCCTTCGCGGTCGAGGTATCCTCCGCTACTTCTTGAAATTTGACTTGTCCTTTTCTTGACCCGCGTAAACTTGCCTCTAAGTGGCTCTTGGCAGTCCTTGACCTTATGCCCGATTTTCCCGCAGTTGAAACATGCTCCACTAATCTAGTAACAGTCTTTTGCATAGTGACTCTTGCCACACCAGAGACACTTCATCTTCTTTGTTACCCCTTGACTCAGGACAGGAATATTCTTTCTCTTAGCCTTCATAACTTCTTTAAATATTTTCTTCATATAATAGTTACGTTCTTCACGAGCCTTTCTAACTTCCTCTATAACTTGCATCCGAGTTGCACCTAGCTCAGTTTTTATTGCATCCAATTGTTCCTCTAAGCGTTCAACCATATCTTGTTGTCCGATTGGTCCAACTCTGCTTACATTGTTAGGTCCACCAAAATACTCATGTGTGATTCTTGTCTCCATATCACTAGTCCTCGCATAAAGAGGCTCCTCTTGTCCATTAAGCTGCAAATTAAGCCTCCTTGACATTCCAGCAGAAATCTCGACCTCTGAGAGCTGATCCACTCTGTCCATCAACGTCTCTTTACCCATCATTCTCTGATACGACATCCTAAAAAATCATCATAAAATTTAACTTTTTAATAAATTATTCAAATGAGCACATTAACCTTGAAATTTGAACCAGACTCCAATATTCAACTCAATCAACTAATTTCCTTAAATTCCAAGAACGTGACACAGGTTCAAGATATATGTATATTCTTATAACTCAACTCATATAATTTATCCAATGGGACTACCAAAACGAACCCCTAATATACTTACCGAGGAAGATACCCTACCTTAAGAGGTCAAACCTAGGCTTATCTAACTATTTTTTTAGACATATATATTCAAATACGATAAATCAAATCAACGATATTCAACGAGGCGCGTACACGAAAAAATAATTTTCTTCAAATTCTATAATTAAATACAATTTTCTCAGGATTCAAGCAAAAACTCATTCTTTCCTAGGCAAATAAAAGGATGATGGCATACTCATGTTCTTAGGAGTCTTCATTACTCGTGTCATCCTTACGATGCATCGATCGTATCACTTCCCTAAATATCCAACAGTGATGCTAATATCAATAAAGTAATGTGGTAACAATACCTGCGTGCACAATCATAATCTTAATTCAACAATCGTTTCTTAATTCTAACAGCTTTTAAGTTTCTAAACCTTCAGGACCTAAAGCCTAAGCTCTGATACCAATTTTGTAACGCCCAAAACTTAGGCCCAACTATACGGGCCCAAGCCTAATTACGTCACTACTAATAATCCAATTTAACTAAGATCATATGAAACAATATACCCAATTTAAGTCATGATAAGATAATGCACGCAGAAAAGAACCCAAGTTTACAATCCTTAAAATCTAAGCCCAAAATAAATTGTCTCGCAGGACTGATTAAATTATTCAAACATCAAAACCTGAATTTAACTTATTACATAGAAACTCAATAAAATAAATTCTAGTCCATCCTTGCTTGCACGCCTCAACACAAAATCTTAATATCTCATCTGTGACCTGAGAAGGAGAATATAGTGAAGGGTGAGCGAACAATGGCCAGTAAGTTCAAACGCCGCCCCTCCGATTTCTAAGGAAGGGTGGACCACTAGGAGAATAATCAAAGTGAACAATGTTCCAAAAAGATAGTTTGCAGTTCATATAATGCTTTACAACGAAAATGAACAAGGTGAACGAATAAGGGTTTCACAAATAAGAGTTCAAAGAAAGGAAAACATGCAATGTACGAAGTCGAGTAATCCAATCGCCACAAACCATCCCATAACGGCTAGCCACGACGGACTACTTACAGATGCCATGATCACGTAGGTGGTCCATTGACCAAGTACACAATTGTCCGTGAAGGGTAGCGAAAGTTTTGCCCCGAACGTATACTAATAAAGGTAAGTCCGGACAACCGTACCAAGGGCCAGGTGGTGCAAAAAAAATAATTGTCACTCTATACCCAATGACGGTTTGTTCGTAATCACGAACTAAAATGTCACTCTATACCCAGTGACAGGTTCTGCAACTAGTGATCATAGCGAAGTTCAAAACAAAAATGTTATCAAATGATACATACGAATTTTTTCTCAGAGAATTAGTATTTCACAAAATACCACAGATATAACACAAGGTTTTGAAGAATATGATAAAACAAAACGTGAATCGACGGAGTCAAAGCAAGTTCCGACACGAGGTCGGGCATGGCGATCAAAACGATAATTCAAGAATTAACAAGGGAACCTAATCGTCAAAAGAAATATGTTTTACAAAATAACCTAAAAGAAGCGAAATCCCTTGCCTGGTACTAGTAGCAAAGCAATAAAACTTGTGTGCGAGTAAGATTACGAATAACTTCACAATTAACATGGGGTATTTTGGATGGGGGTTGGGCTGCCTGCCATTGGATTAATGTCTGGAGATTGAACATCATGATTTCTAGAAGTATGGGGGTCGAGATTAGGATTCATGGTAGGGTTTGCAATTCCATAAGAAGAAGGATCTAACTGTGTTCTTTTAGGAATCCATATAGGAGTAGGTTGCTTTACCTTTGCCTTAGCAGCCTTTGTTGCTGTGTTTTCTTCATTAGGGGTAAGGTTTGTAGGCTTTACCTTAACAACTTCTTCTGCCACAAGGTTTTACTTATGATTAGGTTTCTTAATTTTGCAAGAACTTTGGGAGTTGCCTTGACGCAGATAGTGAATGCAATGGAGAGGGAGGCGTTCCACACGATGTATTGACAGACTCCTTCATATTGTGAGTCACAATCAATTTAAACCTTCTTAGGCATATGTTTTTTAAGATCTATTTTAACACAAATATAGGCGACACTTGACATAGACAATGTGGCCGTCGGCTGATCAATCATTAAAGGATTGCCTAGGAGATTCCTTATGGAAAACATCGTAGACTTATGAAAGAGAAGAATGGGAATTGAAGGCCCGGGATTGAGAACCATACAGGAACTATCAAGCTTTTAATGTCTGGGCGAAAGTCAGGTGTCCACTTGAACACACGCATAAGAAATCGACCACCACTGGTCCTTGATCCATAAGCGTTGGAAATCAACCTCGTGATTCCTGTATCAGTATATGCTTAGTATCGAGATGTCGAAAAACCCTACTTTGAGGCCAAATGTCTGGAAGGCTTTGCGCGTTGCCTCCATAGAGGGCTGTCCATAGGAGAATTTCCCAATCAAAGTGTGTTTGTAAGGACGCGCAAGGGTGTTGATAAGAGAGTCAAAGAGTTTGATCGAGGGCTCTCCTTTATACGAAGCCAAAGAAATGAACGAGATTTGATATGAAACTGAGGAGCATAGGACTGAGGCAAAGGACTTGTGAGCAGTAGGGTAGGAAGGGCTTGGAGAGGAATCTGGTGGTGCTGGACAGCTGATGGCGGCGCTGCCATAGCAGCAGCCATGGAACCCTAGAAGACGTTAGGGCTTAGAGAGAGACCATTTGTCAAGTTGGAGGTCATATATATATATATATATATATATATATATATATATATATAGGATCTTCAATTTCTGAGGGAAATGATCTTCAACTTCTGAACAATTGTGCTTGAATTGAGCACCTACTCGTCGTGTTAAGTTGGGTAATTGCAGAAGAATGAAACACATCTAATCAAGATTTATTGCAAAAGATACAATCAATACCTTGATAAATGACAAGAGCCGCCTAGAGAGAGACTTAGAGGGTCTTGTATGATTAATTGTTGTCTAATTAAGATGAGTGGCAGATCCAGAAAAATATTTTAGTGAAATCATAAATTTTAACTACTACATAAAAAGCTTAGAAATCACAATTCAGGATTGGTCTCTACCTCTTTGTTGCTATTATGCGTGACTTGGGAAGAGAAAAAAATTTTGAGTGGGGTCCTTATCCAAAACACCACCATTTTGTAAGGTAGAGAGTTGATATTTACACCTCCAATTTTACTTAGTACACCACCCCCCAATATTTTCAACCTCTCAAAATGCTAAGTACACCCCTTAATTTCCTATTCTACCCTTACCAATATTTTTTCCAAAATTAACCTATTCTACTAAGTACGCCCCCCACCCCAAACAAAACCATTCCTCCTTCGCCCCCACACCAACACACCCAGTCAAGCAGCCCGCCTCCCCCTCCCTTCTTCCTATGATTTTTTTTTTTTGAAACGGTTCGTTTGGCACTGTATAACCGAACACCCATAGTGGTGTTCGACACCCACTAACCAAACATATGTTACATATCTATGGGTGTTTGGTACCCCTTATCAAACAGATTTAACTGTGTTCGGTAAGGGGCTGCCGAATAGTAATTAATTATTTTTTTAACTTAAAAAATAAAAAAAAATAAAGAGCATTTAAGTCAAAATATTATAATGACATTTTTATAATATATGAGAGGGGGTGTACTTAGTAAATATGAGGGTGTAAATAACAACTCTAAAAAACAAAATTTGAGTAGGGTCACTTGCCCCCACCCCCTACCTCTTCGTGTGCATCCCGCCCTGATTAAGATGTTGTAGGGATAATTTCACTTTTGGTACTCAAAGTTTATTTGCTTTTTACTTTTGGTACCCAATGTTCCAGAGTAATCACTGTTCATACTCAATGTTTTTGCTTTTACTCACTTTAGCTATTGACCGTTAATATTTCGTTAAATACTAACGAACAACTTGCTATTGTAGGTTGATTTCAGTATAAAAGAGGAAAATTTCTTCATTTCTTCACTTTTATTTGTCTCCTACCAATCAAACCTCAAAAAAAACCTTCATTTTGATAAAATACGTAATTCGTATATAATTCATAAACCTGCTTTTTGTATAAACTGTTCCGTAACGAACCGGATGATTTAAATATTATACTACATTTTATAATTGAAATTTCATAAAAATATATTCATAACTAAAATAATCAGTTGAAAAATTAAGATAATATAGTAAAACTGGAACTTCAACTATAACAAGGAGACATCTCACCAAACTAATAATAAATTTAATATTTTTAATTTACTTGACATTTATTGATTGTAGGATTAATAATGCAACAATAAGTTTAATAAGAATAATTTTCTTCATATTAAACGAAAAACTGTAATACTCTCTTCGACTCCCAAAAAATAATTCCACTATAATTTGGGTTTGTTGCAAAATTAGTTTCTATATTTTAACATTAGGAGTGTGAGCTTTCTTTCTTATATATATATATATATATATATATATATATATATATATTTATTCGTTTCCTTCAGAAGCATAATACAAATTATAGGAGATATATAGAAGAAAAAGTACAATAAAATATTATTTTATATTATATTTTACACATATATTCGCAAAAAGCTATATAAAACACGTGATTAGTAGTACATAATGTATTATGAATTACGTGTTTTATCAAAATGAAGGTTCCGTTGAGATTTGATAGGTAAGAGACAAACACAAATGAAGAAATGAATAAATTTTTCTATTTTACACTCAAATCAACCAACAACAGCAGGTTGCCCGTTAGTCTTTAACGGAACATTAATGGTCAGTAGCTAAAGCGAGTAAAAACAGATCAACGTTGGGTATGAACAGTGATCACTATGGAACATTGGGTACCAAAAGCAAAAAACAAGTAAATTTTGGGTACCAAAAGTGAAATTATCCCTTGTATTTACTACTCCCTTCGTTTAAAAAGATTGACGTTTTAGAGTTGTGCATACATATTAAGAAATTTTATAAGTTGACAAATATACCCTTATTAAATATCTTTAATTTTTGTGCTAGGAGTAATTGAAAAGATAAATTAGAAGGAAATAGCTATTGGGTGAAAATAAAGTATTTAATGAAGAGATGATCAATTATTGAAACTTGTTAGAAGACAAGGGTAAATTAGGCAAAACATGCATTGAAAACCTAAAACGACAATCTTTTTGAAACAAATTTTTAGAGCTAAAACGACAAATATTTTGAAACGGAGGGAGTAATAAACTAGTTTTACACCCGTGCGTTTAACGCACGGATATATATCTTTTTCAACTAAATAACACTCGAGCAAAATAAAGAGGAAAATCAAAATAAAAAGAATAAATGGAGGTAAAGTAATGTTGGAGGCAACTAATTAAATAGAAATACAATGATATATTGGTAATATTATAGTTTCTGAAAAGATTTCTTATACACAAAATTTGTTGTTTTATTTCTTGGTTTTCCCTCTTTATCACATATTTTTTAATTAAATTATTTATGAATAGTATAATTTACTTTTCCTTAAATTATATTACATAAATTGAAAAAAAGAAAGAAAAATAATTATAGTGAAATTTACAAAATAATTATAAGACTTGGTTGTCATTGTATAATTTAAGGTAATTACATAAATTGAAAAAAAAGAAAAAATGTTCTATTTTAAATACGATTTTTTTTAAATTATGGAATATTGCTTTTATTAATATAATACTCTATAACATCTTTATAGAGTATAATTTAATTTTCCTTAGTTTATTCTTTGTATTTTGTTTTTCCTCTTTGTTTCAAAAATTAATGATTAATATTTCGTATATTCAAAATTTACATAATTAATAATTAATATTTCAATTAAAAATTACATAAATTGGAAAAAAAATAATTAAAAAATATTATTTTCATTGACAGTGGTTCAATTGAAAATATTGTCAAATGAAAACAATACGGAAGGGAAGGAAGGAGAGAGAGAGGAGAGAGAGAGAGAGAGAGAGAGAGAGAGAGAGAGAGAGAGAGAGAGAGAGAGAGAGAGAGAGAGAGTAAAGGAGGGAGAGAGTGAGTGGATTTGCCACTTTTTCCAATGTCACTTTTTCTAACTCGTGGTTTGGATGTAATTAAAGATTATATTATTATTTTATATTTATGATTTTGTATTTTCGAGGAAAATTTTAAATGTATAATCAGTTTTATCTATATGAAGTTGACTTTCTATTTTTGGTAAGTAATATTTTGACGGAATTTTTCCTTATATAGACTTATTAGGTTTATATATATATATATATATATATATATATATATATATATAGATATATAGATGACAAGAGTCGAGTCACCTGGGTCCAATATTTTTTTTTTTTTTCTTTCAGTTTGATATATACAACTTCTTCATATTACAAAATGTGAATATTAGTATTACTTAAAATTTTAGCAAGTACATTCAGGAGATATTTTTTAGTTAATGATCACGTTACAATTTGTCAATTTAACATTGCAAAACGTGCATATTATTATGACCACAATGTTATTTCACGGAAAAAATGAAAAATAGGATTGTTTTAAAATTAAAAGTATGACAAAAGGTTGCTTAATACTACTAATAAATTGAGTTTTGGCCGTCCCATAAATAAAATAAAAAAATACTACTAATAGGAAAAGATCTAAAGGAAGAATCATTGGTGTGCCCTTTTCGTTTTCCTGACTCTTCTCATCTTCTACTATATTCTCTTCCTCCTCCTATCTGTACTTCGCAAATATATATATATTTTTTTGTTCTTTTAGTTTTATTAATTTCCATCAAGTTTTAGTCGGTATTTCTGTAATATTCTTCTTCTTTTTAACCCAGTGCTGTGCAACAGAAATAACACTTCACTTATCAATTATGACACTCAGTTGATGTTCTATTCACTTGGAGTTTGGCTATAATATGTTTGTATAAGCACTTGTAGTAAATTATTTTTTGATAATTAGCGGTTAATTACAAGTAGTACTTAAAAATTTCGTGTTTTGTGATTTAAAAAAAAAATTACGCGTTAAATTTTCATTTAGAAAACACATAGTAGAGCGACATAGGTGAAGTCGTAATAGCAATTGTCTTTTATTAACTCTAAGATATACATACCCAAATTAACAAAGGGATTTTAGTGCCAATGTTATAGTAGCTTGACAAATAAATATACAACTATATATTGCATTATTTTTAGATTAAGGATTGGTCTAATGGATAAAAATCAGCCTATTTGCATATAACTGCAAGTATCCAAAAGAATTGGAAATTTGAAGCTTATATTAATGTTTGGGAATGGACTCATTTTTTTTTTTTTAAAAATTTGAGAGAGAAACTAAAATGTGATTATAAAAACAAGAGTACTTTCCACAAGATCATTACATAACAATATTAAATTATTAAAATGTTCTCAAATTAAAATACTTTAATTATAAGCTCAGAAAAGTTTTTAAAATGCATATACTGTGGGATTCGCAATAGGCAAATATGTGTTAATGGTTGGTGGGATTCGGCACACAGTCCTCCGGTCATATCGATGCATGAGGCTTCTCTCTAAACTAATTCCATCATCAGCTTAATTGGTAAGCTCTCAAACAGCTTTACGCGATCATGCATGTTAACAAACCTTCAATCTCTTTTAATTTTGCTTTTGATCGTGGATCCAGTACGTAAATGGTTGCTTTCTTAATCGTTGATCGCGTGCTTATACTATACTCCATAATAATATATGACTCTAAGGTGGAGACTCCACATATATATAGGGTAAGGCTGCTAGCTTGCACTTGATCGAAACTGTTAATTTTATTAAAACAAGTTGCTCTTTACTTATATAAATTGGTATTTTCTACGTAGTCGAATCATGCAAACGTTAGAGGTTTAGTTGGATTTTTGTGTTGGTCGCGCGGTCTTGTTTATTTTTTTCGGTTGTATCTGTTCCGAGGTCCAATTTGTTTCAACATTTTACGAGGCAATTGGCGGCTCTAAGCACAAATTTGGTCCCATTTCATATATATTTCTGTTTTAGCAGATGTTTTCGACTGAGGCTGTGAAACGTTGATAGATAGGCTGGTATGTTATAAAGGGTAGGATTCGAATTAATTTAGTACAAATTTAAGAGGAAACATTTAGTCAGTGATCGAATCGTGCTGGTGAAGCAAGAATTCACAGGCTACATATATACCCCCAATTGAAGAGTCTATGATTGCTGCGACGATACAAAAGAATTATTTCTTTCTTTTTCCCTTTTTCGTTACAAGTATCGTTCGTAGTAATTTCATTTTTGTGGTATCTGAGAAATTTGTAATTTCATTTTTGTCTCAAGCACGTAAATCATGGACCAAAGTCCGTGGCTACGGAAGAAGAAGAAATCTTTAGAGAAGACAATTGGTGCACATGATAAAACTGGCTTTTGTTTGAAAGGAAATCAAAAAGAGATAACTCTACACGAGAAATTAGCTTCTCTTCTCAGCGAGTGTAATGCTAAAGATGAGCTCGTCTCAAGTCATACAAAAGCAGCACAAGAAGCCATTGAAGGTGATTAATACCCCTACTATTTCCTCGAATTTGATATTTATGGATGGTTGGTTTATGCACTCGTTTTTTTTTTGGATCACTTTAGTGATCATGCTCGTTGAATAACACTGGTTTATTTCAATTTATTCTAGGCTGGGAGAAGGCTGAGGCTGAAGCAAAGAATCAGAAGCGAGAACTAGATGAAGCATTACAGCAAAAAGTAGCTGAACGTGAAAGGTCTTATGCTGCATTGAAGGACTTCGCTCAGCAACTGATCATCAGTTCTGCTAGAGAAGAGCAGGATAAAAGGGTACACGAAGCTGTGATCGAGGCCTCCAAGGAACTTGAGGATAAACATAAGAAATTAGAGGAAAAGTATGTGGAAACAAGTAGAATGGTAGCAACCCTAACCTTCGAGAATTCTCAGCTTACTACGGCCCTCCAAGTGAAAGAGAAATTGATTGATGATACAAGTGAACAAATGTCTAAGGTAACAGGAGAGTTGAATGCACTATTGGCTAGACTAGATTCAACAGAAAAAGAAAATACTTTCTTGAAATCTGAATTTCAAAAGCTCGAAAAAGAGCTTGAGATTCGAAATGAGGAGATAGAGTTCAACCGTCAATCTGCGGAGGCATCAGAAAATAAACACTTGGAAAATGTAAAGAAAATTACAAAGTTAGAAGCTGAATGTCGGAGATTACGTGTGTTGGTGCGGAAGCGACTTCTGGGTCCTGCTGCTTTGGCAAAGATGAAGAGTGAAGTTGAAATGCAGGGAAGGGTCCCTAGAGAAGTTCGTGATAGAAGAATCAGTTTCATGATCGAACGGGTATGTGATGTGGAAGAAGAAAACAAGATTCTCAAAGAAATCGCATGCAGCAAAGATGAGGAAGTTCGTTCATTGAGAAGTGCATATGCTTTATTAGCTTCCAAATTACCGCAGATTGAAGAGCAGCTTGGAGACCATTCAAAAAGCCAAAAGTCCATGGAGCTAATTGATGGTTTTGGATCATGGGCTTCTGCCTTACTTTCCCAACTGGAAAATTTCAAGCACGGGGAGAGAGAATATGCATCTGAACGCAGAATGACCAAAGTTTCAGATGTGAGCCTAATGGATGATTTTGTTGAGATGGAGAAGTTAGCAATAGTTTCTGTTGATCCTCCATCTGGAGATGCTTATGATTCCATAGGCAAGGAACTACTTCCAACAAAAGAATGTGATTCAATTGACATGGAATCAAGATTTCTATCAACCGAAAAACCCTGTGATTGGCTTCAGAGTATTTTGGAAGTGATCTTGGAGCAAAGCCGTGTTTCAAAAAGAAGCATTGATGAAATCTTGGAGGACATTAGAGTAGCTTTGAAGTACACAGATCAGTTAGGCCCAACAACAGATCTTAAAACTTCAAAGCCACTTCCCATTAGTGGCTACATAACCTGGCACTCTTCGAATAGCATGGGCATGGAAAAACAGCAAGGAGAATCAGAACAAAGCTTTGAGGGACTATATTCAGAACTGGAAAGTCTGCAAGAATCAAAAAAGCTGCTCGAGGACCAAATTGAAAATCAAAAGTTGATAAACGAAGATCTTGATATGCAACTAACTGTTTCCAAAGTTCAATTAAATGAGCTTCTCCAGAAGCTATCATCTATTGAAGTAGAACTGGAAGACAGGACTCACTGCTGTGAAGAATTGGAAGCAACTTGTCTTAAGCTTCAACGCCAACTAGAGAGGTACATTTTTTACGGTTTTGATATTATGCACCATCTAGACAGTAAGCTTTAAAGGGAAAATGAAACGTTGTCTGATTTCTATAAGTATGTGGTGTATGCCGTTTTTCTAGCAAGGAACTCTTGAAAGACAATGAAGAGCAGGACGAAAAGTTGTTCCAAGCCGTAAGTTCCTTTCTATTTCTACATCAAAGCATACTTATCACATGCCATACTAAAAGAGCTGTCTTTTTGTTTGCAGGGTTGGGAAATCACAGCTGCCTCGCCAATTGCAGAGTGCCAAGAAACCATATTGAACCTCCATGGGACAGAGTTAAAAGCACCGACTTCCCCAAAGGAATCAACAGTATTCGATAAGGTTTTATCTAAGACCAGCAGTAAAACATTGAGCCAGCACTCATCTCTACGTGATCGTCTAGCTGAGGATGGATTTGAATCAGGGGATCCAAACTCCCCAAAGACCAAAGAGATTATAAGCACTACTGAGACGATGACTCCTCTGCCCATTCTTGACTCCAGTAGTGGTCCTAGCTTCTATGAAGTCAAAACTACTGTGCCAGGAACGCTGGCCGTTGTACCAAATAAGAAGCGGGGTGGAGGATTTAATTTGCTGAGAAAGTTACTCTTTAGAAGGAAGAAAGGGGGCAGCAAGAAGAAATCCCGTTACAGAAGTACTTGGGAGATATAAAATAAGTATTGTTCGAGGTTTGTTTGTCAATGACTTTGTTGTATTGTCATTTTGAATGCTGGCTTCTTATATATGCTGTGCATAGATGTATTAGTATATTTAGGATGTGCTATATGAAGTTGCGAACTCTGATACTTGTATACGAAACACATTTTTGTGTAAACGCTGTAGAGTTGAATAAAGGGATTTTTGATGAAATAAATGATTGTCAGACAAATACATTATATCGATGTCCAAGTGTCCTGGAGTTACATCTGCAATTAGGGGTGAAAACGAACCGAGTCGAGCTGAGCACTTGAATGTTTTAGCAAACTTGAAATGGTGTTCAAACTTGACTTGTTTGTTCTCGAACCAATCTCAAAAAAGTTTTTTATCAAGTCGAGCTCGAGTAAACTTAATATTTTTCAAATGAAAAATCGAGTCGTACACTTCTTGTGTCAAACTTAATTGTCCAACGAGCTTAAAATTTTGTTTGTGATTGGTTTGATTATTTTAAAGAACAAATCTCAAATGAGCTTTTTGTCAAGCCGAGCACGAGACTGTTTATTATTCAGCCCTATCTGATATATATGGCGCAGGTAATATTGTTTGAATCTTCTACAAATCTGGTGATACAAAGGTTTAGGTGCATTTGGTTTTACAAGATGAAAATGACTGGAAGGGAATTGTCAACTTAATATGACATTCCATCGAGACTGGGATTGAGAATAAAAATGGTAGCCAATTGTGTGGTAATTCCATTACATGGTGATCTCAGGCTTGATTGAAATGGAATGAAAATGAGGAAGGTTTGTAAAATATGATCAGGGATTAATATGTTTGGTACGTTTTCACGACTCTTGACACATCAATATATTAATGGATTGAAGCTAGAGAAAGTCTAATTGCCTTGTGATTTAGGGCCCGTTTGATCGAGCGTTTTGGCCAAAACACAGGGATAAAACGCAGCTTATTTGCAAAAAATGTGTTTCAATACTGCGGCAGAAAACACAGCGTTTTCAAAACGCAGCTGTTTTAAAACGCTGGAATTCCCAGCTTTTTCCCAAAACGCAGGTTTTAAAACGCTCCTAGGAAAAAAAAAGTTGCGTATTGAAGTGATATTCCAAACGTAATTATAAGGAAAGACTTCTGTTTTTAAAACACTGCGTTTTTTAAAACGCTGCGTTTTTAAAACACTTCGTTTTGTAAATACTGTACCAAACGGGCTCTTAAAACATAATTTTGATGGTTTTAGGTTTTCTTTCTGTTTGGTCCTGCAGCTTTCTCTCTAACTTTTTCTTTAATTATTATAAAAATAAAATCCAAAATTAAAATCAAGCTCTTAAATGTAACAACCACACCTTGGAACCACTTGGTTGAATAAGACCTCTCGGAGAGGTCTTGGATTTTTTTCGTTTCGAGAAGTATCTAGCATTATTGATTGAAACTTGTACATGAATGAATCGTTATTTATCCGGTTATAACTAATTAATATATTGACTTTTTAAAATGTGGCCATATGAAATAAAAAAAACCCTATTCTAATGGAATGAATTGGCGATTCTCGCCCCCAAAAAGGAATCTCGATTCCGTATCACGACGAAATCACTGTTATGTCCATGATCACCATCTGTCCAATTTACCAAAAAATCCCTTCGTATTATATAAAGTTTGTGAAGAGCTCTACGGTTATGACACATAAACGTTATTTAGTTTACAAACCAATCACAATAAAACATGTCACTGCGACTGTTGTGTATTTCCGCCGTTCGCGCACGCGGAGTAGAAGTACAAATACAGCTTTAAATATTAAAAGCCTATACAACCAATCTATGAGGATCTCACCAAGACGCTCAAATAGATTACAATAGGGGTGGGGATAACACTTTATCTACTCTATGGGAATATTTCTAATACTATTCCAATATAATCTCCAAAAGCCTGGAAATACCAAATTAGTTAGTATTTATTTATAATGGAGAAAAATAAAGGAAATACTAAAGATAATATAACAAGAAAAGAAAAACAGTGAAGAAGCAAAGCTTCTTCAATGGTGTCCCCGACCACAAAGGCCTCAACCGAAATCACCGCAAAACTCAGATTTCCTTTCTCGACCAAGTCTACCGGAGTGACCCACGAGGAGAACAATACATTGTCTAAAGGTGAAGACCCAATCCTTTTTCCGGCAACAACTCCGGCAACCCCAACACCCAACAAACCCGGCGACACAAAGTCACCGTCACAAGCCCCAAGAACCCACCACTGTCTCGCCGGAGTCCGAGACTCCAAAATATCTCCAAACCCAAAATCCCCTCACACACACACACCCTCACACAGTGAACACACACAGTGAGAAGAAGAGAGAGAGAGAGAGTCACTGATTTCGTTTTGCCAAGGAGAGAGACAGATAGCTTCAATGTTCAATCGGGTGTAGCACAAGCCCCAACTCACGATCTCAATCGTTGGAGTTAACAACTCCAAGAAATCCACCAAACAAAAATCACCCTCACACACACAACCTCAAAAAGTGGAACACACACAGTGAGGAATGAGAGAGTCTACTAAATTTTCGTTAGCAAAGAGAGAGAGATAGAGTAAGCATGTATTGTGCAATTCGGCTATCGGGATCTAACGAGAGAAGAGAGAGCTCGCCATTTAAAGGGGGGAGAGCTGCTGGGAGAACGCACCAGCTAAAGGGGGGAATCACACCAGGTGTATGGGGAAAACAAATAGGCAAGTCAAAGGGATAAACAACAACAAGAGGAGAAACAGGGGAGGAAGAAAACTCCAAGCACGTAGGGGTGTTTTCTCCCGGTTTGTGCAAAGGAGGTGGATGGGCCACCAGGGAGCTGGGCTTCAATTTGGGCTCGTGAAATAGGTTGCCCATTGGGCCTTCCAATATCCCAACAGCGACCTTTCAACTACTTTAAGTTGCCGCATGCTATTGTTAATAGATTATGTTTATTTGTATAGATTAAGCAAAAATTGTATGAATACACATTACTCGCTCTGTTTCAGGCAAATAGTCCATTATACTATTTTGAGATGTTATATTCAAAAGGTTTACTTTAAAAAAATTTGTCTAAAGTCTTTATAAAACTTTCAACTTTATTCTCGTTAAAATATTTTTGTAACATTGCTAAAATATTTTTGTAGGTATGTCGAAAGATATTTAAACTTTAAACTTTCTTATAGTTATAGTTTATGTTATTGCTTATATCTTCAAATATGTATAATAGAATGATTTATATCCAATGTACACTATAAATTGTACGTATTACAATTACTGTATTGAACGACAAACTTAAATAAAGGGATTGAAGGGGCTCTCGCACTGGCGAGCGTTGCTGCAATTGAGCCACTGGAGAAGGCAGTTTTGTTGAATAAATTTATTACTAACGGTACAGGCACACGGATCCATAAGCAGAATTTCGGCGTATTCCGGCGACGTCCTCCTCTGACGCCATCACCATCATCATTGTACCAGCTCGATGAGTTGTTCCAATCATTTTCCATCGGAGCATCGGTCGATGTCGACGACTAACACGAAGAAGATGGGGTGAGGGAGTTGGGGCGGATGCTGATATTTTTGTTGGCCTCGTGCTATGCGCCGCCGGTGTAATCTCCATATTTGACGGCGGTTCCACAAGCTAAGTAAGTAAAGCAATGGACTAATTTATAGTCAAACGTTTTACTGTACTTCACCTATATAATCCCTCGGTTCTTAATACTCCCTCCCTCCCTCCGTCCCATCGTTAGCATTTAAGTCTCGTGAGAATAATATTTTAGGACTAGCAAACAAAATATTTCTGGAAATTCTTGATTTAAGTGGACCATTTGTATGTATTTATATGCATCAGGATGCCGGATCTGTTGATAGATAACGAAACCTACTCTCTTTTTCGGTTAAGAAATGCTATACGTTTGGTCCCTTTTTATATACAGATCGAAGAAGAGAAAAGATTAATAAAATCCATCATGTATGTGACGTCTTTTTTTGGAGCAATTATAATGCTATAAGGTTAGGTAGACAATTATAAGAGTATTTATGTATATGTGTGTGCATAAAATAGTTTAAAAAATCAACCTTCTTAATTTTCTTGAAAAATAAAAATAAAAGCTCATCTTAGGACAGTAGGATGGAGTAGTATTTTACAAGTGTTCTAAGAGCACTTTAGTTAAACATTTTCCAGTTACAGAATTATTAAATTAAGTACTGTTGTATGAATTGATCTGATAGATTTCTTATGAAAGACTGTTTGAACAGAATTAGGAGATAAATTGGATGAAAAGTAAAAGGAAGTAGTAATTTGATTGAACCTTTTTGTTTCTGTAAAATAAATGGTGACACACAAGGCACTATTTAAAAAGAAAAAGAAAAAGAAAAAGAAAAACAATTTATTTGTGTATTAAATAAATATTTGGCACATATGCATGATAAATTCTTAATGCGTTATGTCTATTTATTTATGTGTACAGTGTAATTATCATTTCTGCTTATGAAGTTGATTGATAAAGCAGTTCTGCGGCCTTTCGGCAGCAGTATATTGGTTTCATTTAGACACGTTTTGAGCGTGACGGGTCCCATCGAACACATCATTTCACTCCCATATATATATATATATATATATATGCATATTGCCTGCCCCACTCATCATGACAAGAAACACATTTAATAGAATAGAATAGAATATTCGTAAAATGAAATAAAGTATATATAACATTCCATTCAGGATCATTACAGAAGAATATTAAATTTAAAATGCTTTCAAAAGTGTTGTAATTATAAGCTCCAAATACTGTTTACCACGTGTATACCAAATATACTAACAAGTGCATTAACACCCACAAAAGATATACTCCTCTTCGTTCCAATTAAAGTGTTAATTTTTAATTTTTTTAGGTTAATTAATTAAAATTTGACTGACTAATTACATTAATTTATTGTTTTTATAAAATTATAATCTATAATATTCTTAATTTAGTTTTTAGTGAATGCGATATGTTAAATTTTGATTTGATCTAAATAAATATATATTAACTTTTAAAAATAAAAAATGAATTTTTTTGGTCCGATGGAATGGAAGGATTAATTTTCATTTAAAAATTAGTTTAGTAATTCTTTTCAAATATTCACTAAAAAAGAAAAAAAAAAACTATAAGAAGCAACAGGTGTTTGTTAAAAAAGTTTTAGTACTGTTGGACCAACTCCGATTGATATCAACATCAGCAGCAATTCAAAGCAATAACGGTTTGGTGACATTATTGACTCTGAGTCTGACCCTCGTCCTGATCCATCAAAGTTATCGACTATGGCTTCTCTCTAAACCTCATCACCAGGCCATTCACCAGCATAATTGGTAAGCTCTCTAGCTAACAGCTAAATTTACACGATCATTTTACTAAACCTCGCTCTCTCTACTTGTACTCTTTTTTTTTTTTTTTTTGCTTAATTGGTGTGTGTTTTGCTTGTGATGATATATATATATATATATATAGCAGAAATTAAGGTTTAGTTCAGTTTAGTTGGTTACATGATCTGTTTCGAGGTCCAATTTGTTTCAACGTGTTCCATGGCCATAAATTGATGCGAAAAAAGTATCTCGTTGGCGGTTCTAAACAAAAATTTGGTACGCTTTTGTCCTCCGGTGGTTTGATCATATAGTTGTGTTTTGTCCAGCCAGCCCAGCAATCATAGGCTTGATATGGCGCACTGGAGAAGTTGCCATGTTATATACTATAATGGGTTAGGTCGTTTAGGATTAGGATTAGGATATTAAAAATTTTAAAGGATAACATTTAGTCAGTGCATGTTGCTCACATGTGATTTAATTAGACATATTTTGGTGAGACCTGATCGATCTCGCACCATTCCTACAACCTAGGCTAACATAAGCATTGTGTTTTCATGCACCCGACTTTAATTCCTAAATGTATATCCTAGTTAGAAATAGTGCAAAGTATTATGACTGATCGATCTATAAACTTTAGTTCTGATTCATTATTCTTATTATCACCATTTCCTCTCTCTATATATATATATATATATATATATATATATATATATATATATATTTTGCTACTTACGTACACAACTTCAGTTGCATTGATTCATCATGGGATCCGGTGATGACAGAAGGAGCACCTACCTTCGTTTTCACTGAGCCGTGCACATAAGCAAGAATTCACAGGTCAACCCCCCTGACATTCAGCTTAGCTCTCACATTTAACTTCATAGCTGCTGTTTGATATTTGAAAGAAAATTATCATCAGGCTACCCCTATATATATATTGTGTAGTCTATCATAGTTGTGAATCAAAAAATAATTGTTTTCTTTCTTTCCCTTTTTCCTTATTATTATAAATATCTTATGCATTGATCAGTTGTCCTTGAAAATTTTATAGTTTCATTTTTGTTTCAAGTAGTAAATTATGGACCCCGGTACTCGGCTTTCAAAGAAGAAATCTTCAGATAAGACAATTGTTGCAAATGATAAAATTGGATTATATTTGAAAGGAAATCAAGAAGAGAAAACTCTACATGAGAACATAGCTTCCCTTCTCTGCGAGTGTAATGCTAAAGATGACCTCCTGTCAAATCATTCAAAAGCGGCACAAGAAGCCATAGCAGGTGGTTAATACCTCCTATTTCCTCCAATTTGTCAATGCTTGATTATGCTCCTTTCGGAATATTTTTGGTTCATTTCAATTTACTCCAGGCTGGGAGAAGGCCAAGGCAGAAGCAGCGCTCCGGAAGCAAGAATTAGATGAAGCATTACACCAAAAAGTTGCTGAACGTGAAAGGTTTTATGTTGAGTTGAAGGATCGGATACTACAACTGAGTTATGCTAGAGAAGAACAGGATGAAAGGGTGCGAGAAGCTGTGGTGAAGGCCTCAAAGGAGCTTGAGAAGAAACATAAGAAAATAGAGGAAAAATATGTGGAAACAAGTAGAAGGGTAGCAGACCTATCGGTTGAGAATTCACAGCTTACTAAGGCCCTCCTGCTGAAAGAGAAATTGAATAATGATGCAAGTGAACAAATGTCTAAGGTGACCGGAGAGTTCAATATACTAATGGCTAAACTAGATTCAACAGAAAAAGAAAACGCTTTCTTGAAGTATGAACTTCAAATGCTCAAGAAAGAGATTGAGATTCAAAATGAGGGGTTGGAGGTCAATCGTCGGTCTGCAGATGCATTGGAAAAGAAACACTTGGAACAAATATCTCAGGCGACCGGAGAGTTCAATATACTAATGGCTAAACTAGATTCAACAGAAAAAGAAAATACTTCCTTGAAATATGAACTTCAAATGCTCGAGAAAGAGCTGGAGTTTCGAAATGAGGAGTTGGAGTTCAACCGTCGATCTGCAGATGCATTGGAAAAGAAACACTTGGAAAGTGCAAAGAAAATCAGGAGGTTAGAAGCTGAATGTCAGAGTTTACGTGTGCTGGTGGGGAAGCGACATCCTGGTCCCGCAGCTTTGGCAAAGATGAAGAGGCCACATGAAGTTCCTGAGAGAAGAATCAGTCTCATGATGGAACGTGCATGCGATGTGGAAGAAGAAAACAAGATTCTCAAGGAAATCGCAGGCAGCAAGGATGAGGAACTCTGTTCACTGAGAACTGCTTTTGCTTTATTGGCTTCCCAATTATCGCAGGTTGAAGATCAGCTTGGGGACCATTCAAAAAGCCCAAAGTCCATGGAGATAATTGATAGATTTGGATCATGGGCTGCTGCCTTACTTTCCCAAATGGAGAATTTCAAACAAGGGGAGAGAGAAAATGCATCTGAAGGCAGAATGAACGGAGTTTCGGATATGAGTCTAATGGATGATTTTGTTGAAATGGAGAAGTTAGCGATAGTTTCTGTTAATCCTCCGTCTGGAGATTCTTGTCATTCCATAGGCAAGGAGCTAGTTCCAGTGAATGAATATGATTCCATTGACATGGAATCTAAAGACTTGTCAATTGAAAAACCCTGTGTTTGGCTTCAGAATGTTTTGAAAGCGATCTTGGAGCGAACCCGCGTTTCAAAAAGAAGCATCAATGAAATCTTGGAGGACATTCGAGTAGCTTTGAAGTACACAGATCAGTTAGGCCCAACAATCGAAACTGAAGCTTCAAAGTCGCTTCCCATCAGTGGCTACGTCAAATGGAACTCTTCTGATAGTGCAGGCTTGGAAAATCAGCTTGGGGAATCAGAACTTGAGAGACTACAAATGGAACTGGAAAGTCTGCAAGAATCGAAAAGGTTGGTCAAGGACCAACTTGAAAATCAAAAGTTGATAAATGAGGATCTTGATACGCAGCTAACTGTTTGCAAAGCTCAATTAAATGAGCTTCTTCAGAAGCTTTCATCTCTTGAAGCAGAATCAGAAGATAGGAGCCACTACTGTGAAGAATTGGAAGCAACCTGTCTTGAGCTTCAAGTCCAACTAGAGAGGTAAACTTGCTTTTGTTTCGATTTATTCACCAAGTAAACATTATTTACACACATAACAAGGAAAAATGGAAGGGATTGAAAGAACAGAAGAAATGTTGTCTGATTTCTGTAATTATGTGATCTGTCCAGTGTCTCTAGCAAGGAACTTCAGATAGACAATGAAGAGCAGGATGAAAAGTTGTTCCAAACTGTAAGTTCCTTTCTGTTTTTATAGAAAAATACATTTATCAGATGTCATATATATTGAAAGAGCCGTCATTTCGAATTCTGCAGGGTTGGGAAACTCCAGCTGACTTGCCAAAGATTGTGGTGTGCCAAGAAACCATATTGAACCATGGGGAACAGCTAAGATCGCCTTCACCTAAGGAATCACCAGTACTTGACAAGGTGTTATCTAAGAGCAGTGACAAGACATCGACCCTGCACGCATCTCTGCGTGACCGTATTCTAGCTGAGGATGGAGTTGTAATAGATGATCCAAACTCCCCACAGACGAAAGAAATTATAAGCACTACTGAGATGAAGGTATCATCCATTCTTCACTCCAGTAGTGGTCCGAGCTTCTATGAAGTCAAAACTAATGTACCAGGAGCGCAGATGGTGATTGTACAGAATAAGAAGCGGAGTGCAGGTATTAGCTTGCTGAGAAAGCTACTTTTTAGAAGGAAAAAAGGGGGCAGCAAGAAGAAATCCTCTTTGCTGCGTGGCAGAAGCCCTCGGTAGATATAACAATCAGTATTTTTCGAGGTTTGTTTGTCAATGACTTAGATGTTGTATCACTTTGATTGTGGCTTCTGATATTTGTTGTGCATAGATGTATAGTGAAATTAGAATGTGCTGCTATATGATATTACTAATCTCGGTTGCCTGTATATAAAACACATTCTGGAAAGCCTGTGTGTTAATAATAAGCAAGATGATCATGTTCAACAACAAGGTCAACATCATGAAGATCAACAACAGCAGCAATGTGATACTGGTGGTGTGCACTCTGCTTGTAAGGAGAAAGGAGAAAGTGCTACTAAATAAAAGAGTGGCCCGTGGTGTTAGTTAGTGGTTATTGGAGTGTGTTAATTAAGTAGTTTGTGGTTTGTTATTGAGTGGTGGGCCTTGTATTAGCTGTATATACAGAGTAGTTTGTTAGGAGATTAGCTTAGCTTGCTTTGTATAAAAAGAATGGTCTGTTTTGTTCTGTATTGATTTTTGTAACCTTTGCTTTCTTAATGAATAAGAAACTCTTTCAGCATCTCTCTCATTGTTCTTATTTTCCCGCCAAATGTTCTTCATCTTTTATTGCTTGATTGTCCCCAAATTATCATGGTATCAAAGCATGGCTGCTAGATCCACTTAATTCTTTCTCTTCCGCATGCAATATTCCTTTGGTTCTGCAAATTGATTTACTGAAATTGGATCTTCATCATCTTAGTTTGAATTTTTCTCAAAAATGTCGGACAATGAAAGCAATGATAGCAGTTCAAGCAGGAGCACCGATCGAAACAATGATCAAGCTGAAGAAGTCGATTGCTATGATCTGGATAACATTTTGATTCAACTGAATCCATCTCATCCACTTTATCTTCATCCCAATGACCATTATGTTGTTAGTGACAGAAGTTCTTACTGAATCAAATTTTAATCCATGGAAAAGGTCAATTGTAATCTCTCTCACTGCTAAGAACAAACTTGGTATAGTTACTGGATTGCTCAAAAAACCTAAAATCAATTCGAAATATGTAGTTCATTGGGATAGGTGTAATAGCATGATCATTTCCTGGTTGCTCAATTCAGTATCTTCTGATATAAGAGCTAGTGTTGTGTATATCAAGAATGCCAAGGATATATGGGATGACTTGAATGCCAGATTTTCAGAGAGTAATGCTCCTCAAAATTTTCAAGTACGAAAATAAATAGCTTCTTTAACTCAGGATAATATGTGAATCAATGCTTATTTTACCAAGTTTAGAAGCTTATGGGATGAACTTACTGACTTGATTCCAAGTCCAAAGTGTACTTGTAATGCTTCTAGAGATCAGGAAGAGTATGATCTTGTTCAAAAGCTTAATCAATTCCTTATGGGATAGAATGAGAGCTACACAGCAACCAGAGGACAAATTTTGATGATGACTCCCTTGCCTACTGTGAGCAATTAGGCAGTGTCTCTTTTGGCTCAAGAAGAGAAGCAAAGAACCTGCAACAACAGTTTTGGCAATTCTGTTATAACCACAGATATTTCTACAGCCTTGATGAACAAGTTTAACAGTGGTGGATTCAACAATGGTGGATTTAAGAATACTGTTAAAAAGAGGGGAAAATTTTTCTGTGAGCATTGTCATGGGGACTCACACACTAAGGATAAATGCTTCTTTTTAAATGGATTTCTTGATTGGCATAGAGATTACGGCAGATCCTTCTAAAATGCCAAAGAACAAAGGAAAATTCATTGCCAAGGCTGCTGTGCAAAATCAATCTTCTGCTGTCAACATAGCTTCTACAACTGCTACAAGTTCTTCTGAAGCTCCAATTCTTACCAATGCTCAATATCAACAACTTTTGTCCTTGCTTAACAACAACAGTCTTGAGAGCCCTGAGTCTCATTTGGCTGGTATGTTTGTAAATACCATTAGTCTTGTTAATCCAGTTTGCTTGGCAAGTCCTAGTAATGTATCAAAGAATTGGATTATAGACACAGGTGCGCTACTGATCATATAACCTTTTCTTTTCAACTTTTACAAAACCCTATTCCTATGCTATCAAAAATTCATTTACCCACTGGTCATACTGCTCTAATTACTCATAAAGGGACTATTCAGTTTACAAAAGACATTGTCTTACACAATGTTCTTTATGTACCAAACTTTAAATTCAATTTGTTGTCAGGTAGTAAGCTTGCTTCAGACAACAATTGTAGTCTAACCTTCTATTCTGACCATTGTGTGCTTCAGGACTTAATTTAGAAGAAGCTAAAGGGGATTGGTAAGGTTGAAGATGGTCTCTACAAACTACTTCTGCCTGGCACATCCTTAAAAGTTCCTGCTCCTTTTTCGAATTGTCATTCTGCTATGGTTCCTTCTCATACTTCTCATGTAACATCTAGTGATAATACTTTGTATCTTTGGCATATGAGACTTAGTCACTCACCTTTGAGTTCTTTGAAACATCTTGATATCATTTCCAGCAATAAGAATGTTCAATCTTCATTTGATTCAGCATGTGATATTTGTCATTTTGCTAGACAAACAAGATTACCTTTTCCAATTAGCTCCTCTCACAGTCTGCATCCTTTTGATATTATACATTGTGATGTGTGGGGACCATATAAACACTTGACTTATGATGGATGTTCTTCATTCCTCACTATTGTTGATGATTTTTCTAGAGCTACTTGGACTTTTTTGTTTAAATCCAAAGCTCATGTGTGTTCTACTCTCAAAACCTTTTTTCAAATGGTCACTACTCACTAATCAATTTCATGTCACAGTTAAAGAAATCAGATCTGATAATGGATCTGAGTTCTTTAATAATGACATTTCTTCTCTTCTTCAATCCATTGGCATTCAACAGCAAAGTTCTTGCAATAATACTCCTCAACAGAATGGGAGGGCTGAGAGAAAACACAGATATCTTCTTGAAATTGCAAGAGCTTTGAGATTTCAAGCTCATCTTCCTATTAAATTTTAGGGAGATTGTCTTCAAACAGCCATATACCTTATTAATAGACTTCCAAATTCAGTGCTGAATCACAGAACTCCTTATGAACTTCTTTTAAATCACTTTCCTTCTTATTCTCATTTGAGGGTGTTTGGATGTTTGTGTTTTTCTTCAACTCTTTCATCTCATAGAGATAAATTCGGTCCAAGGGCTTCAAAGTGTGTCTTTATAGGGTATCCTTTTGGTAAAAAGGCATATAAACTATATAATCTTGAGAATCACAAAATCATATACAACAGGGATGTTCATTTTTATGAGAATCAGTTTCCTTTTCAGTCCTTATCCTCCTCATCTTCATCCTGGTTCCCTGCTTTTCCTTCTTCTTCTGTGGCCAAAAATGATGATTTTGTTTCTTCATCATTTCCTTCTTCTTCTTCTTCTTCTTCTTCTTCTTCTTCTTCTTCAGATTCTTCAGATTCTCCTTCTTCATTGCCTCTTCCTTCTCCTTCTATTTCTTCTCCACTTTCCTCATTTGATCATTCAGACCATACATCTCAGCCATCCAGACCTGTCAGGACAAAGGTTGTGCCAACCAGATTCAAGGATTATGTAGGACTGCCTTCTACTTTTCAACCCTCTTCTGGTTCTGTCTGTACTAATACTTCTCCTCATGCATTATCTTCTTTTCTTACTTATGATCAGTGCTCTTGTTCCTACAAGAAATATCTTGCCAATATGTCTCTTCTTTCTGAACCACACACTTATAACCAAGCTGTGCAAGATCCTCTTTGGTGCAAAGCTATGGAACTTGAATTGCAGGCCTTGGAAAACAACAATACTTGGTCTTTACAACCATTACCTAATCATAAAACTGTGGGGTGTAAATGGGTTTATAGAATCAAGTATAAACCAGATGGTACAGTTGATAAGTATAAAGCAAGGCTGGTTGCAAAGGGGTTTACACAAACTGAGGGCTTGGATTTCTTTGAGACTTTTGCTCCTGTTGCCAAGATGACAACAGTTAGAACTTTACTTGCCTTGGTTGCTGTTAGAGGGTGGGCTGTTACACAGATGGATATGTCTAATGCCTTTTTGCATGGGGATCTTCATGAGGAGGTATTCATGGATTTACCTCCGGGGTATTGTCCTTTACAGACTTCAACTTCTGGACCACTGGTTTGCAAACTTCTGAAGTCCTTGTATGGCCTCAAACAGGCTCCAAGGCAATGGTTTCAAAAGCTTTCATCCTCTCTTGTCTCTTTTGGTTTTGTCCAGTCCCACAGTGATCATTCTTTGTTTACCATGGTGAAGGGATCTTCTTTTCTGGTGATACTTGTTTATGTTGATGATTTGATTTTAACTGGTTCTGATAACTCCTTAATTGCAGCTTTAAAGGTTAATCTTCATAAGGCTTTTAATATCAAAGACTTGGGCCATTTGAAATATTTTCTAGGCGTTGAGATTGCTAGGAATGATTGTGGTATTTATCTTCATCAAAGGAAGTATGTGCTAGACATCTTAAAGGATACTGGTCTTGAAAATGCTAAGGTTTCTTCTATTCCTATGGAGCAACATCATGGTTTGTACAAATATAAAAGACTTATTGGCAGACTGATTTATCTTGCTGTGACTAGACCTGATATCTCTTATTCTGTCCAAATCCTTAGTCAGTTTATGTCTGGTCTCAGGGTTCCTCATATGACTGCAGCTCTCAAACTGGTCAGGTATTTGAAGGGTACCATTGGGCAGGGCTTGTTGTTTTCCTCCACCATTTCTTTGCAGCTTACAGCCTACTGTGATGCTGATTGGGGTGGTTGTCCAACCTCAAGGAAATCTCTAACTGGTTATTGCATCTTTCTTGGGGATTCTTTAATATCCTGGAAGTCCAAGAAACAGAACACAGTTTCTCGCAGCTCTGCTGAGGTAGAATATAGGGCAATGGCTTCCACTGCTTGTGAAGTTGCTTGGTTGGTAGCTTTATTAAAGGAACTGCATGTTCCTACTTTCTCCCCTGTGACTTTGTTTTGTGATAATCAGGCTTTAAATCATATTGCTGCAAATCATGTTTTCCATGAACGAACGAAACACATCGAAATTGATTGGCATATTGTTCGCAATTACATCACTCAAGGCCTTCTTAAAACTGCTCATATTCCTTCTTCTTTGCAACCTGCTGATGTGTTTACCAAATCTCTATCTTCTTCTCATTTGTTGTCTTTATTGGTCAAGTTGAAAGTGTTTAATCTATTTTCCACTTTCACCTTGTGGGGGGATGTTAATAATAAGCAAGATGATCATGTTCAACAACAAGGTCAACATCATGAAGATCAACAACAGCAGCAATGTGATACTGGTGGTGTGTACTCTGCTGGTGTGCACTCTGCTTGTAAGGAGAAAGGAGAAAGTGCCACTAAATAAAAGAGTGGCACGTGGTGTGTGATAGTGGTTAGTGGAGTGTGTTAATTAAGTAGTTAGTGGTTTGTTATTGAGTGGTGGGCCTTGTATTAGTTGAATATACAGAGTAGTTTGTTAGGAGATTAGCTTAGCTTGCTTTGTATAAATAGAATGGTCTGTTTTGTTCTGTATTGATTTTTGTAACCTTTGCTTTCTTAATGAAGAAGAAACTCTTTCAGCATCTCTCTCATTGTTCTTATTTTCCCGCCAAATGTTCTTCATCTTTTATTGCTTGATTGTCCCCAAATTATCACTATGTCATCATTGAGTTAGCGGAGTCGAGATTTTGTTGACCTGCAAGGTAAGCGATACGATGGAGTAATATTCCTGGTTTTTTTTTTTTTTTTTAAGTAGTTGGATTGTAGGGTGCCTCGACTAAAGATCTTAAAGTATTCCTTTGAAGCCATTTGAGCTACCCTTCGAGTTAGTAATACTCCTGTTTCACGAAAGTAGTCCTACTTACTATTTTATTTTTTTAGTAAATAATATCTCCGTTTCAGGCAAAGAGTACACTATTCTATTTTGAAATATTTCATTTAAAAAGTTCACTTTAAAAAATTATACATACAACCTCCAATGAAATTTCAACTTTACCCTTCGTAAGTAAATAATGCGACGGAGGGAAATTTGTACAAGAAAAAAGAAACTCTATCATATAGTTTTTTTTTTTTTCCAAGCTCCATCTACTAAAATGATAGATAGATTATTATTTGAAAGAAAAAAAACTAAAATAAATAAATAATATAAACGGGTTTGGGCCACGCATGCAAGTAGAAGGAGCTCCGGTTGCTTAAACAACAAATCTCAGTTCTAAGCCGTAGTGTATGTAGAAAACATTCTTGTGAGAGTTTTCCGCCTCCAGCACCCGGTACAGTACCTAGGAGATTGGTCTTTGGAAGCCCCGACAGTACCTAGGAGATTAGTCTTTGGAAGCCGGAAAGATTAGAATTTGCATTTATGAGAGACCATCCATTCTGAAAATTTAGACTTCGGTAAGTGCTATTATGTGTGTTGCCCCCACTTTTTTTTTTTTTTAAATTTTATTTTTTCGCGATTCTACTCGTATCTTCGGATTAACCATGTTCCTGCCGGTCTATCCAGATTTACTTGAATTTCGGGCTTCTTCTCCTCTCTACAGCAAGCAAACGTAAGTTGTTCCTATTTATTCAAGTCTCAAACATGATATGTGAGCTGAAAGAATGAGTAAATCTAACATCTGGAGCTGTAATTATCTATGAACTGCATCCCTTTTATGTAAAGCAAACATCTCTGCTCTCCACAGAAGAAGAGTCGTTTTGGGCTCAATGCTTAGTTTTTCTAGCATACATATATATATATATATATATATATATATTGACAAATTAAGCCATGATCCTATATATGTAACATCTCTTTTCTTACAACTACCAAACATACTCTTTGATTGATTCACCTTCACGGGATAAATCTTCATAATGTAGGGAAACAAAGTGATTTATCTGATAAAACAAGGTTCAGTTTTACCTTCACGTGCATATTGAATTGCCAGTTCAAATGTTCATGTAAGAAATTAAGACTACGTACGAACCATGAAGGTATATGGATAAAAAATGGTACGTACTTTTAAGAAGAGAAATTAAGTATGGTTGGGCTTGCCAAGCGTAAGGATCTAAGAAAGGAATCAGTTATGAGGCCCAATGGTATTGAATTATATACAGCCCACTCAGATGAACAAAAATTGTGGCCGTTGCCATTGATACCCTACGAGGCAAAAAGTTGGATGAAAATGAGAAATGAGGGTTGTTTATAAATTGAGCAAGGACAAAGTGTTGCTTTAGAAAAGGAAAAAGATCTAAAGACTATCATTCTGTGTCCCTTTCAATTAATATTGTTGACCATACCCTACCCTTATATAATCCTCTCCTCTCTCTCCTATATATTTTACTTTTTAAAGATAATTGATTCCTTTCCATCATTGTTTCAAGTCTTTGTCTAATCTTCTTCATTCTTTTCATCAAATCTTTTTTACTAAAATAAATATTTACTACTCCATTTATTCTTAAATTATAGTTTTATTTGACTTTTTTAATTAAATAGAATTTTTTTTTCTTATGTAAATTTGACATATATTATTTTAATTTAAAAAAAAACATAAAACACGTGATTTGTAGTATTTTAAAAGTATTATGTATTTTATGATTTTAAAAAATATAAATAAATATGCTTTAAGTTTACATTTAAAAATTATCTTATTTGATCAAAAATAGTTAAACATAAAAATATTTTATAAATAAAAAAATATTTATTTTAATATGTTTCAAAATAAGTGTCTTTTTCTTCCTTGTATTTTAAATGGAACAAAATAAATGTGTGTTTATTCAAAGAAGCTTCGACACGATCGAATCAAGACTTAACTAAACTGAACTGCCAGTGACTCAATGCTCTCTCTTTCTCTCTCTTCTTCTTTACACACACACACTCACTTTTGACAACTTTCTCTGTGTACTTTATGACTTTTACCATTGGCTATTGTAACAGCCCCTCTGTCTCTCTCTCTCTCTCTCTCTCTCTCTCTCTCTATTAAATTAAATGCACCTGCAGTAGGCAAATGTAGGTGAATTGTCGGTCGGATTATCAGAATTTCTTCATTTCACAGCCAAGTTATCGCTCTCTTTCTCTCTCTCAATTCTCTGATAGAAATGTGCTGATACTTCACATTCACCATCAACATCACTTCAATTCCTTACTTTTTCTTTTTTTCGTTGGGGGTAATATATGCATTTATATTCATCAAAGTCATCACTCGACCTCGTTAATTCCTTGATAGCAGCTAGCAGCATCGTCTAAGCAATAATAATGTGTCGGTAATCTTGACCGTAAACCCGACCCAGACCCATCAAAACTATCAACGGCGCCTTCTCTCTAAACCCTCATCATCATCAGCAGCTTATTTGGTAAGCTCTCTACGAGTGTGTGTTTGTCAGTGTGTGAAATTTCTGATATATATTCCCCCACCAATTATTTCTTGCTATTTATGTAAACATTTGGTGTTAGTTAACCACAAAAAATGCTCACCAACCTCTTATGCATGTTGTTTTTAGTTGTTGTCAAGACCCTTGATTTGGTAAATGACTGACTAAGGTGCACATGTTCTTTTTTTTTATTATTAATTAATTTCGAACTTAATTGTCTTTCTTTAATGGTGAGAGCTCCTTGTACTCAACCATGACCTAGCTAGACACATGTTAATTTTATTTATTAATTTATATGAGTTACACACACACACACATTTGATTACGATCTCCCCCTGCAGACAGGATAAGGGTGGGCATTCACTAGTGATTTCTCTCAATACTTCGCCCAATGGCGGATCCAGAAAAATATTTTAGCCATGTCACAAATTTTAACCGTTACATAAAAAGCTTAGAAATCACAATTTACTACTGCTCTCTACCTCATTGTTACCTAGGAAGGGAAAAAAGAAAATTGAGTGGGGTTCCTATCCAAAACACCACCGTTTTATAAGGTAATTTTTTTTTTGGGTGGGTCCGGTGCCCCGCCCCCTCAAACTCATAAGGTGCGTCCGCTGCCGCTTCGCCCTCTATGTATGCCTTTTAAGTTGAATCATGCAAATATTACTGAGGTTTTGTCAGTTTGTTGTCCTGGTTTCGTTTATTTCAGTTTGTTATATCTGTTACAAAATCCTACTTGTTTTAACGTGTTATGTGGCCATTGATGGGAAAAATGGAGCTAGTGACGGTTCTAAGCAAATATTCCATGACCGCTGTGTGATCCCATGTTTTGATAAAATTCTGTTAAGTTAGCGAATGATCCAAGGGTGTGAGGTTGCTGGGCAGTATTTGGAATAAATATTACCAATTTAAATGAATACTATACTAAGATTTTGTTGGTGCATGGCGCTCACAAATGATTAGACATATTTGACAACCATTTCATTAATTAGATCTAAACATAGGCTATAGGTAAATTATAACATGATAATTTCCTGTCCAGAATCACACTGAATTGAAAAAAATAAGATAGAAATGGAAATCCGAGTATGCTATCACATTAATTTTTTTCGGAATCTCAAGAAACAAGAGCATTGTGTTTTTGACACGTGATGTGACTTTTATAATTTTGTATTCTACATGGTATACAAAATATTTTGATCAATTTCAGTTTTGAAGCGTGATTCTTCATCAACATTTCCTCTGTTTTAGTATATACTCAGCTCAGTAACACTAAAATTATTCATATTCAGGTGAATCAATAAGTATCTACATTCTTTTTAATTGAGCCGCACACCTGAGCAAGAACTCAAAAGTTCCATCTCTGTGGCATTTTACTTTGTGGCTTCGGATGCTTGAAAGAAGATAATTTCAGGACAATTTATGTTGGTTAGGTAGAAGTAGAACCTAATATTTCAAAAGTATTCAAAGGATCATTTTAAATCCTTCTCTCTTTCCCTTTACCTTTTCATTAATTATCTTACGCACATAAGTGGTCCTTGAATAATTTATAATTTCATTTTTGTCTCAAGCAGAAAATCATGGACCATGGTACGTGGCTTTGGAAAAAGAAATCGGTAGAGAAGACAATTGTTGCAAATGATAAAACTGGTTTCTCTTTGAAAGGAAATCAAGAAGAGGTAATCGAATCTCCTCTCTGCGGCAAAAAACTTATTAGTTTCAAATCTCTTTCTTGTCTTCAATTCAATAAGCATTTAGATTTTGGGAATTGATATTAGCACTCCACTTTTCAACTGCGACACTCCACAATACTGTATGTGAAGCATTTGGTATGATCAAGGTAAAGTATTGATGGAGTGGCGCGGTTGAAGGATGGAGTGCTAATGGTGATTCCCTAGATTTTTCTAATTTGCACTGAGCAATTTCTTTTCTTTCCTCAGATGCTTCACAATGAAAAAGAAGCAGCTCTGGAGAGATCTATAAAAACTCTAAATGAGAAATTAGCTTCACTAATCGGCGAGTGTAATGCTAAGGATGACCTCGTGGCAAGTCATTCAAAAGTGGCACAAGAAGCCATTGCAGGTAATTAATTATACAACTATGTCCAATAGCTTGATAAGTATCGATGGTTGGTTTATGGAAAGTTTCTTTTTTGTCACTTGATCATACTCCATTTGGAATAATTTTGCTTTATCTCAATTTATTACAGGCCAGGAGAAGGCCGAGACTGAAGTAACTCAATTAAATGCTGCATTGAAAGATTGCATGCAGCAACTGAGTTCTGCTAGAGAAGAACAAGATCAAAAGGTACGTGAATCTGTGATGGAGGCCTCAAAGGAACTCGAGGAGGAACATAAGAAATTAGAAGACAAATTTGTGGAAACAAGTAGGAGGGTGGCAAACCTAATGGTCGAGAATTCTCAGCTTACAAAAGCCCTCCTGGTGAAAGAGAAATTGATCGATGATGTAAGTGAGCAAATGTCTCAGGCAACTGGAGAGTTCAACATACTAATGGCTAGACTTGATTTAACAGAAAAAGAAAACGCTTTCTTGAAATATGAGTTTCAGATGCTCGAGAAAGAGCTCGAGATTCGGAATGAGGAGATGGAGTTCAATCGTCGATCTGCAGATGCATGGGAAAAGAAACATTTGGAAAGTGTAAAGAAAATCAGTAAGTTAGAAGCCGAATGTCAGAGATTGCGTGTGCTAGTCCGAAAGCGGCTTCCAGGTCCCGCTGCTCTGGCAAAGATGAAGAGTGAAGTCGAAATGCAGGGAAGTAATTACCAAATGGAGATAAAGAGAAACCCTCGTGAAGTTCCAGATAAAAGAATTGGTTTCATGGTCGAACGGTTATGTGAAGTGGAAGAAGAAAACAAGATTCTGAAAGAAATTGCAGTGAGCAAAGACGATGAACTTCGTTCATTGAGAACCACGTTTACTCTGTTGGCTTCCAAATTATCGCAGGTTGAAGATCAGCTTGGAATTCATTCAAAAAGCCAAAAGTCCATGGAGCTAATTGATGGTTCTGGGTCATGGGCTTCTGCCTTACTTTGCCAATTGGAGAATTTCAAACAAGGGAATACTAATAAATCATCTGAATGTAAAATGATTGGAGTTTCAGAGATGAGCCTAATGGATGATTTTGCTGAGATGGAGAAGTTAGCCGTAGTTTCTGTTGATTCCCAATCTGGAAATTCTTGTGATACCGTAGGCAAAGAAATAATTCCAGTGACACAATTTGATTCCATGTCAGACTTATCAACTGAAAAACCCTGTGATAGGCTTCAGAATGTTTTGAAAGTGATCTTGGAGGAAACTCGTGTTTCAAAAAGAAGCATTGATGATGTTTTGGAGGACATTAGAGTTTCTTTAAAATACACAGATCAGTTGGGGCCAACAACTGACACTAAAACTTCGGAGCCACTTCCTATAAGTGGCTACATCACTTGGAACTCTTCAAATAGCATGGGCATGGAAAATCAGGTTGGGAAATCAGAACAAACCATTGAAAGACTACAGTCTGAACTGGAAAGAGCGCTAGAGTTGAAAAGGTTGGTCGAGGACCAAATTGAAAATCAAAAGTTAATAAACGAGGATCTCGATACCCAGCTTTCTGTTTCCAAATCTCAATTAAACGAGCTTCTCCAGAAGCTATCATCTCTCGAAGTAGAATTGGAAGATAGAAGTCATTGCTGTGAAGAATTGGAAGCAACTTGTCTTGAGCTTCAACTCCAACTAGAGAGGTATCTATTTCTTGATTTCAATTTAGGCATGTACTAAACATTATTTACATTTCCTCAAAAAAAAAAACACAAAACATTATTTACATGCATAACAAGGGAAAACAAAAGGGCATTAAAGGAAAAAAAAATATGTGTTGTCTGATTTCTTTAATATGTGATATACAGTGTTTCTAGCAAGGCACTACCAAAGGGCAATCAAGAGCAAGAGGAAAAGTTGTTCCAAACTGTGAGTTCCTTTCTTATTTTTAGACCTAAAAATTGATTTATTTTATAGTGCTTCATGCTAATAAAAAGGATTTGTAACAAAAAAACGCTTCACAAACACCTATCATTTCAATTTTGCAGGGTTGGGAGATCACATCGGCCTCTGCAAAACTTGCAGAATGCCAAGAAACAATATTGAATCTTGGTAAACAGTTAAAAGCACTGGCTTTGCCAACGGAATCAACAGTATTTGACAAGGTTTTATCTAAGACCAATGAGAAGACATTGTGTTTGCAGCGGTCGTCTTTGCGCGATCGTATGCTAGCTGAGGATGGTGTTGAAGTACAGGATCCAAACTCAAAGACTAAAGAAGTTACAAACACTACCGAGACGAAGATAGTACCATTAGTTCTGCACTCCAATAGTGGTCGTGGTTTCAATCAAGGCAAAACTACTGTACCAGGAGCTCTGGCTATTGTACCACGTACGAAGCAGGGTGGAGGTAGTAATTTACTGAAAAAGCTGCTTTATAGAAGGAAGAAAGGGAGCAGCAAGAAAAAAATCCTCTTAGCCATGTGACCAAAGCACTCGGGAGATATAGAATCAGCGTTGGTCAAGGTTTGTTTGTGGATGACTTTGGTGTGATATCATTTTGGTTGCTGGCTTCTGATATGTGTCATGCATAGATGTCTAGTATATATATTTAGGATGTGGTAGGTATATGATACTGCTAAACTCTTTTGCCTGTATACCAACACATTTTGGGGAGCCTGTTTAATAGTACAAGTATCTTGAATAAATGGATTTGGATAAGAGCGTACAAGTATCTTGAATAAATGGATTTGGATAAGAGCCTGTTCTGGAGTTACATCTGCTGTAGTGCAGGTAATACTGGTTTAATCTTCGACAGACTTGATATTCCAAGTTTAAAATTGTGGCTTTTCCCTAACTTTTCTAAACTAGCCAATTTGTTAGTGAATTCATTCTATGAATATTCAAGATGTCCTTTAAAATTTCATACGTTCATCATTGGGTTTCTTGAGGTTTGTTTGCAGCCTCGGCAGCTGCCTTCATATCAAGCAGGGCATCTTCGAAACATTTGGCCAGAACTTTAGGATCAGGGATTATATCTTTTGCCACCAAGATTTGCATGTCAGCCATCCCTGCATAGCTCATCATGTGCATTGTAATTGCCTGCAATGCCATGCCAAAACAGCAACGTTAAACAACCTCCCGAACTCACTCAATAGACAGGTCTAGGGTTTAGAAGGAAGGCTAACATGGGGTAGGCTTGTTGACGTAGTTCTAATGTAATCGACTTTGTTGCCTGCAATCGTAATCTCCTCTCCAGGGCCAATGACATTGGAGATTGTGAAAGTAGTATTACAAACGATCCTGTAATTAAGCCAGCTTGCGAACTAAAAGCAAGCAAAAAAATAATCAATCAAGAAAGGATGGATGGAATGTAAAAGATGGGAATGTTTTGGTGGAGTAAAGTAAAAAATTTCACCTTTGGTCCGAGCAAATTCATAATAGCGTAGCCAATTTTGTATGAGAAGTAAGCCTCAAGGGATAACTTTTTGCGGTCAATCATAGTCTTGGCAGTCTTCAAGTAGTGGAGAGGATGACAGCCACCTTTGTGATAGTAAACTGGTAGTAGAAGCATACCAAATTTGTTTCCCCACCTTGTTCCTGATTTGCTAGACATCAAGTCGGAGAGTTCCTGACATTAATAATTCAACTAAACCTGTAAGAAAGAAAAAACAAAAACAGAGTAAAACAGGTCGACGTACGGATGAAGGTGGTTGGTTGAACCGACCTGCAATCCAGGTTGAGGTCTCAGATTAACCATGGCAAGACCAGTCATTTGAAGCCCCTCTTGTACATCTAATTAGAAATTATGATATATATATATATATATATATATATATATAGAGAGAGAGAGAGAGAGAGAGAGAGAGAGAGAGAATTAAACTCATTTGATTTTGGTAATCAAAATGTAAATAATCTGTTGGAAATTAAAACAAAACAAAACAAAAAAAGCGTTTGTACGTACCTTTTGGAGTTTCCATTTCAAGGTATTTTGATAGCCCGGCTGATATTACCCCAAAAAGCACATCGTTTATAGTCTGCATTGGGGTATAAATAAAAAAAGGGATTTTCAGATAGTTAGTGAGTGGGGATTTTGCATCTCCACAGCTTCCCTGCCTTCTACAATTTCTCACCAAAATCTTTTTTCTATCCTATTATAATTTATATATCACAGATCTCCTATGTTTTGGGTATTATTAATATTGGTACAACATACAATGCGTGCATTTGCCTTCGTAATTTAAGATCTTGATTTTAGACTTTTATTTTATTTTTGGAATTATTAAAAAAAATAAAAAAGAGAATAAGTCCAAAACACCAAAATCAAGTTTTAAATTAGGCCTTAAATCACTACGCAAATGGAATAGTAAAATATATATATATATATATATATATATATTAAAGTTGGTGAGGATGCTTTAACATTGTGACACCTCACATCATCCTTTAAATTTCTCTCAATTCCCAAGCTTCCAAGTAAGCAAGTGAGATGACTTTTCATTTCTAAGTCATTATCTCGTAACTATACATAATAATAATAGGTTTAACAATAAGTATTACTATTAGGTAATAAAAATAACGAAAAATTGTGCCCAAGTCCACTTTCATAATTGTTTGTTCTCTAAAGTCTACCGTTTTTTTTTAAACTGCTAAAGTACACTTTGATAGTTTTCTTCCTAAAATGCCCACAGCAACATCGTTGTTTCAGATTTGAGGTTCGAATTGATGTATAAATTATTTCATGTTGTTAATATAGTCTTCCCTCATGCTTGGGGATCAATTCATGGATAACACGAATTTGATCACAATTTGATCAAATTCAAATTTTTTTGAGTTTATCCCCTTTTTCCTTGTTATTGGGCTGTTTTGATCACTTTAATCTATGTTTTAAGCTTTGAATTTGTTTAAAATCAATCTCATATTGTTATCCTAACTTAGTACTACATTTGTGCATAATTTTTCTACCAAAAAATACTATTTTTGAGCTCCAAATCGAGCTTGGCAGTGTGCTGTCCGAAAACAGAGGGAGATATTCTTGGACTGATTTGGGGACTTTAATCAATGATTTGAGTTTGGATTTTGTATAATATCAAATATCATACTATTATATGAAGTCAATACCATGTTTGTATGTAAATTTCTCAACCAAAAACAACTATTTTGATCTTGCCGAAATTTTCTGGGTTCATGCATGTTAGTATTTCGAGTTATAATTATTTAGTAAATGGATCGGGATGCATAATTTTGGGCATCGGGATGCCTGAGCATTTAAGGATAAAAATTTTAGGCACCGAGATGCCTGGATACTAAATTTTGGGTATCGGAATACCTTATTGAGCATCCTTAAATTGAGCATCGGTTAATTTGGGCATCGGGATGCCTCAATTTGGGCATCGAGAATGCTTAATTTGGGCATCGGGATGCCTTTAGGTTACTGATGTGCATGTATTTTTCTTTCATTAATGGCATAATCTTTTCGCCCCAAAAATGCATTTTTCCAGTTAAAAAAAAAACATAGGGTATTGTAGCGTATTCAAAGTGTTCAAAAGGGACCGGCCTGTAATTCACCCTAACAATAATAATAGGTTTAACAATATATATAACCTATTAGGTAATACCTTCGCCTAAAAGAAAACAAAATAGTCAATAGGATTTGAATCCACACTCTTTTAATTATAAATATATACTACTCCCTCCGTTCCAATCAAAGAGTCCACTTTTGACTTTTTTGGGTCAACTTAATTAAAGTTTGACCGATTATTTACATAGATTTATTTGTTTTTACAAAATTATAAAAGTTGTAATCCATAGTATTCTTAATGTAGTGTATAATTAATGGAATTATATTTTCTAAAACATAAATAAAATATGGGAAATTTTGATTTGATTTGGTCACGTGTTGACTTTTAAAAATGAAAAGTGGACTCTTTACCTGGAACGGAGGGAGTATATTATATGTAAAGTTTTTAAGAAAATATTAAATTATTATATAAGTCATTCTACAATTTAAACAACTAATTTGTATAAATGTTACTCTCTCCATGTTAAATTTTGGGTCTTGCATATTCTTATTTAAGACGTCCTAATATAATATCTATAATATGTGATACATAAACAAAATTTTAAATCATTTCATTCAAAATTGATGTTTCTTTATATATATATATATATATATATATATATATATATATGTGTGTGTGTAAGTTTCTTTTTTCACACTGATATTATATTAAAAATATGTAAATATAGTATCCAACTAAATATTTTCTAATCATTGAATGATCTTCAACAATCATTTTAAAAATATAATTATATTCATTCATTAAACAATTCTCTTTTGCTCAAAAAAAGTTATCTTTCTTCAATATGTCCCAAAGTAATTATTTTATTTTTACTTTTATTAAAAATCTTCAAATATATCTCTAAAATATCTTTATTAAATGCAAGATGGGAAGAAAAAAAAATGCAACAGTTTGATATTATTAAAGGATACTTAAAAATAAAAAAATAATTAGAAACGAAAATACATATATTGACCACCAATAAAAAAATTTATTCTGATATAAAAAAAAATTTATTCTGAAATATATATATATATATATATATAAATGACCACTAATTTGCATATATTGACAATACTTAACTTTTGTCAGCTATTAAATAAACAAACGCTGATACTAAATAATGATAAATTTTTTAAAAATATTTTTAAAATATATCAATTAATCTCAAAATCAAATTATTCGTGCGGAGCACGGGCTCAATAACTAGTATAATGTATATAAGAGATCAATAAGACTCAGTTACTCCCTCTGTTTCAAAATATTTGTCGTTTTAGCTCTAAAAATTTGTTTTAAGAAGATTGTCGTTTTAGGTTTCCAATGCATGTTTTGCCTAATTTACCCTTGTTTTCTCACAAGTTCCAATAATTGATCATCTCTTCATTAAATACTTTATCTTCTCCCAATGGCTATCTCCTTCTAATTTATCTTTTCAACTACTCCTAACACAAAAATTAAAGATATTTAATAAGGGTATATTTATCAACTTATAAAATTTCTTAATATGTGTGCACAACTCTAAAACGTCAATCTTTTTGAAACAGAGGGAGTAAATGAAAGGAGTAGTAATTTCCTTCGGCAAAACTGAGAATAAATGTTAACAGAACTTTATATTTTTTAAACCATAAGGGACTTATAATAATTTAGGCAAAATGGAAGTTGGAAAGTCATTTTTTTCCTTTTCATATACCATATTCGTCTCAAAATAATTGTCATTTTAACAAAAAATTTTGTCACAAAATACTTATCGTTTTAAGATTTGAAAAAATAGTTGCCCATATTCTATTAAAAATGCCCTTATTTATACATCTCATTAAAGAGAGTTATTAATAGAAAAAAAAATACTTATACAATAATACATCAGTCAGATATAACATGAACCAAAATTCAAATATAAATAAATTATTAAAATAATAATTATTTTGAAACGAAAGTAATACACGTATAGTCAGATATAACATGAACCAAGATTCAAATACGGGACAGCATAAATTTTAGTCTTGGTCCGAAATACTTTGAAAAAATTTTAAAACAAAAACAAAAGGCAAAAAATACTATTGGCAGCATATACAATCTTCGTTTCAGTTAAAGATTTCATTTTTGATTTTTTTAAGTCAATTTAACTATCAATTTACATAAATTTATTTATTTTTACAAGTTATAAAAGTTGAAATTCATAGAATGAAATTTTGGTAAATGAGATTTTATAACCGAAAATATAATTAAAATATGTTAAATTTTGATTTTTTATAGACACATGTTGACTTTTAAAAATAAAAAGTGAACTCTTTGGTCGAAATGGAGGGAATATTGTTTCTTTGTCCTGCAAAACATTTTGTTAGTTTTTATTTTTGTTTGTCACAAATACTTGCCTATTTTTTATAATTGTAACAATTAATTATCTTATTATTGCTTTATTATTTATTAGTAGAGTAACAATTAACAATAATATTTTTCCATAATTAATAGGAATAGTTAAAAAATATTGTTCAAGATAAAGTTACATTTATAATTTATACTCCACAAAAAAAAAAACATGCTTTTTAAAATGGAGGAAATAGTATGACTTTAAATTAAGCACGGGTAAAGGACATGTATAGTTGAGCTGGGGACAGGACTATAAATGCCAAAGAAAATTTATGAGCAATTTAACAAGTACTTAATTTTATTTATATACAAAATGACGTAACATTTATAAATTAATCGTAGTACTATTAATCTTGTATTGAGTTAAGAAAGTAAAGCAAATAAATAGTACAGTACTCTTGATATTTTCTATACAAAAGTGGGACCACAGTGTAGCTGTAGCTGTAGCTGTAGCAGTATCAATATCACTGCTCAACTAGTTTTCTCTCGTTTCGTACTTGACTGCGCAACCTTTTTGGTCCACAATTCGTTCCAAAAGAACATTTCCCAGTTTTTTTGGCTAATCTAATTATATTTTAATTCAAATTTTAAAAGAAAATTTGTTTAATCAAATTTTAGGAATTATTCTTAATACTATTTCTAATATTGTGTATAATATTTACAATTTTGTTATTTAAAATATAATTAATTCATATAATCTTGGTCGATTTCTTATGTTAAGAGAGAATTTTTTTTTTTTTGGAACTGAGCGAATATATGATAAAAGCTAACATATAAGCTTAAAGTTTATGTCAAATACTTTTTTATAATATGTTTTGTTTCTAAAATTATTTTTCTTTTATTAAAACTTATAAGTGAATAATTAACCATGCAAAACTTTACTATATTCAAGTTTTTGAAATAGTACGTCAAAAACTGGTTAGTTAAACCCAAATAAGTGTTTATTTTTTATTTTTCCATTATTAAAACTAAAAAAGTTACCTTGTAGATAATTTAAGTAACATATATACATTAATGTTTTTAATGTTCATGTTCTAGCATTGCAAGTAAACACTAGGATATGATAATTAAATTAACGAACACTTACTTTGATGAGACTGAAGGAATAACTATATATGCTTAGAGTCAATTAACTTTATTTAACAGATTATAAATTTATTTTTTAATATTATATACTCTCTCCCTCCCCAAAAAAATGTCTTATTTCTGTTTAAAATCAAGAAAATAATAATAAAAGAATATGTGATTAAACATGTTTTTTGGGACAGCAAAATAGAACATGTTCTCTATACGGAGTAATATTTTTTAGTATAAGCTGAAAATACATAAATAAAAGAATATGTGTTTGAGAATCAGTCAAATATGGGTGTTTAAATAATTTTAAAAACGATGATGTTGACATGCTTAAACTGGACAACAGCAAGATTTCTTTTACAAGTGACTACGAAAAGCGAGAAAGACAAAAGGAATAAATAATATATAATAATAATAATAATAATAAGTTGTTGAAGAAAAAGGGAGATTAGATCCACTATAATAATTAGTACTTAGTTATTATTAGTACTATTTATTTAAAGTTAACTTTACATAGATGGAAAATACACCTTTTCTAATCTAAACTAAAAATTACATAAATAAAGTATTATATATTTTATTATTGATATTACGAAAATAAAATTTAATAAAAATAGAAACATTAATTATGATATGTATATTTTATCTTATTATTTATTTATTTAAAAAATTTGTTGTTTCAAAATTATTATCTTTGCTTGTAGAAAATGCAATTCTTTTATGAGCATAAATAAATAGATGTAATTCTTTAAGTCAGTAGGAAAAGAATATAAAAATATACTATTCTTTAGATATATTAAAAAAAAAAAAACTAAAAACTAGTCTTGAAATATCACTTGATAAAAGTCATATCACAATTCAAGTGTAATAAACAATTATAAAAAATAATTGTAGCTACGTACAAACATATTGAATATCAAAAAATATATTCTCATATAGACTTATTCTAATTTTACATAAAAACGAAATACTCCCTCCCCTTCGTTTGAGTCACAAAATTCACTGTTTTATTTTAAAATATAGTATAATTTAAAGAGTTAATTTAAAAAAAAAAATAAGAAGCTTCCAATCTTCAAGTATGTTATTATACTCCAATATTTTAGGAGTAGTATTTATGATCAACTCTACTAGTAATACTTATTTAGTACTTATCTCTCAATAATAATTAAAATATACTGTAGAATATTTGGGTGAAAAGATGGAAATACTCCCAAGTTTTTAACAAAGAAAAAGAAAGCAATTTGGTTTGTACTTACCGCGTTCAGAACCGCTTTCTTCACTGTCTTCATGTCGTCGAGCCGAAACCGCGCAGTTGCCAATTTCCTCGGCCACAGCTCCACCCCAGCTCCGCCGCTCAACCCTGTCTTCTTGTCACTCATCCACAAACCCCTCATCCCAAACTCCATCACGTACACCAACGTAAACCACACCATCTTCACCACTTTCCACAACAACCCAACTCCCCACCTCCCACTCCGACGACTACTCGCCGACGAAGAAGCACCGACAGAATTAATCGTCGGCATCTTTTCGGGATCATCAGCCTTCCGGCAAAAAGTCAGCAACAAAGACATGAGCGAAATCCCATCTCCCAAAGCGTGATGCACGCGCAGGACGACGCACTTGTGTGCCAATAATACGTGGATTTCCCACAAGGGTTTATCGGTGCTGAGCGGCGTGGAAACACAGAGATCGGCCACATAATCATTGACAACTTCATCATCGTCCTTTTCTGATGTGTCGTCCGGGAGGGGTTCGTTGCGGACGATGATGTGGTCGTCGATGTTGACTTGGGTCTTTCTCCAATACTCGCGGCCATGACGGTCAACGACCAGGAGAGAGGAGAATCTAGGGTGGTTGATCATCAATGAACTGGAGACGGCGGATCGGATGGCTTCGATGTTGAGAGGCTGTTTGGAGCCGATGATTGAGTTGATGATTTGGAGCGTCTCCGGCTGGAGGAAGAGACGGCCGGCGGGAGTTAACGGCTCGTCTCTCTCTTTAGCCATGTGCAGGAGAGAGGGAGGTGTGTGTGTGTGTGTACAGAAATGGAAAGGCTGAAATGGTTAGGTTTCTATAATGTATAGTGGTTTACTGTAGAAAAGATATGTCAGAAGTTTCTCCAGAATGGGATTTGGACAAATTAATTAGACAAGTCTACCCTGTAACCTCTTTTGCATATTCTCATAGACATCGCATCATATATATATATATATATATATATATATATATATATACATCCTTTGGTAGGAAAAGCAAAATTAATGAGGCAACTGTCACATGTATTAAATCTATCTAATTGATATTGTCTACCATATTATAACTCATAGAATTCTTACAACTACTTCTACAAATTCTCTAAGTTTTGATAAATAAATAAAAATAGTCTTCCTCCAAACACATCAACATTAAGATTAGTTATAAAAAAATGTTGTAAAAATAATTATAAAAATGAATACTCTCTTTTTTACGTTAGTTTACCATGCCCAGCATATGATCCACAATGCCAGCTTAAGTAATGGGCACAATATAATTACTCCCAACTAATTCTTAAATCAATACTCTCGTTTTTCTTTTTCTTTTCTTTAAATTAAATACTCCTTTCGTTCTACCCAAAAAATTTACGTTTGAAAAATCTGATAATTAAAAGAAAGTAGCCTTAGAATTGGATTTAATTACAAAAATGTATAAGATAGCCAAAATATTTATAGCACATGTGGAGGGTACAGTAGAAAAATTTGTCAAAATTGTAGACATAATTTTAGAAAGTAGACTCTTTAAGTGAAATATCCCAAAATATTATAATAGACTCTTTGTTTGGAACGGATGAAATATAATCTTATTTATAGGAAAGGATATAAGATTATCAAAAAGATAATCATGTTTTCCTTTTTAATTAGTTTGCTGAAAACATAGTTTCATTTCTATGATATGATATAAAATTTAAAAATAAAGTACAAACAAGTAAAGTTACAATTTTAAAAAAATTAATTTGTAAAATAAAACTATTTAAAGCATTGCGATTTGCACAAACCTCTACTCTATATTTATGATTAAATTATCATCCCTCTACTGTACCTTGCCTCGTGAAAAATTTATTTTTAGTTTGTACTTACTCTTTTTGTCCTAAGAAGAGTGCCTTTTTTTTTTTTTAAGAAGAAGAAGAAGAAGAAGTTGATTTTTAAGTAATTTTAATAACATATGTATATAATTATATATGCTTGGTGTCCACCTTATAGCATCTCGGGACTAACCCTTAATACTTACCGGAATCAATGTCACTCCAATAAACACCCTCTAAAATCTCAAAATCTCGATTTTCATACATAGTGCAATTAAATTTCTTTTATCTCGACAAACAAACCTCGATTTCCAAAATGGTAAGACATACTCTAAAATTAGAGTGCTGAGTAGAAGATTTAAAGATAGAGTGTCAACAAAAAAAACTTATTTGTAAAGGAGAAGTAATGTAATATTTGTACACTCTAAATTTTTTGGAGTGATTGATGAAGTGCACCCTCGTGATTGCTCTACCCTGGTAGAGTACAAGGAAAAATCTTAGGTGAAATAAGTAGTAATCCAAATATGTTTCATGTTGTACACCCTTTATTTCAAAATACTATTTTTTTTTTAATTATTGACTTTACAAAAAAAATTGAGATTTTTTTTTGCTATATGTAATATTTTTAAGTATCCTCAAAGTGTTTTAATGGTGTCAATAAAATAAGTCTCTCTTTTTCTTCAACTCACAAACCAAAAATGTATTATAAATAATTTATTTAAAGGAAAGATAAAAATAAATATTTATTTTAAAACATCCTAAATTAAAATAAAGAACACATTTACGGAGGGAGTAAAATATTTTATTCTTTTTTTAACCATTTTTTTTTCTTTAAAAGTTGGAGGGGGACGTAAATCTTACCACAACCCTTATTATTATTATTATTATTATTATTTAATGCCTTTGAATGACTACAATTAAAACTATATAATGCATTTGGTTTGACTAAAACAAACGGTGCATTTAGTGAGTCTTTTTAAACGCCCGACCTCGATTAGTACAAGGGTGTCTCTGATGAGACTTGAACACTCGACCTCTATTGAAAGTAGTTACTACTAGGGTTATCTCTGATGAGACTAAAACACCTGACCTCTGATCCGTTAGGAGAAGTGAGCGGTACCAGTTGAGCTAGAGCTCTGATCCATTAGGAAAAGTGAGCGATACCAGTTGAGTTAGAGCCCGTTGATAAAGAGTAAAATATTGATATCTATGATTCACAGAAGTTATTCCGAGAAATAACACTTAGAGCCCGTTTGGTACAGCGTTTACAAAATGCAGTGTTTTAAAAACGCAGCGTTTTAAAAAATGCAGTGTTTTAAAAACGGAGGTTTTTCTTTATAAATATGTTTGGAATATCACTTCAATACGCAATTTTTTTTTCCTAGGAGCGTTTTAAAACCTGCGTTTTGGGAAAAAGCTGAAAATTCCAGCGTTTTAAAACGCAGCTGTGTTTTAAAAACGCTGTGTTTTCTGCCGCAGTATTGAAACACATTTTTTGCAAATAAGCTGCATTTTATTCCTGCATTTTAGCCAAAACGCTCGACCAAACAGGCTCCCAGTTCTCCTGTTAGGTGGTTGCTCTAAACAATAAAAACATGGGCTTCAAAATGCATCCATATATTCTGCAGTACGTTCTTAATCTTTCCAACACGATTTTACAACAAACTAAATCCCATTCTTGTTCAAATTAAATGACTTTGAAGACATGTTGCTGAGCTGAGCTATTAGAAAGTAGGACTCGTCTTAAAAATTATGATCCGTTAGACAATCTCACAAGAAACCTACTCATGAATAAAACATGGGTTAAGGTAATTAATAGGGTGAATTACAGGCCGGTTCCTTTTTAAACATTTGTAATCGCTCCAGTCCACTCATCTTTTTTAAAAACCAGAAAAAGACATTTTTGGGGCGAAAGACGATTATACCATTAATGAAATAAAAACACGCGCGCATCAGTAACTCAAGGCATCGCGATAAATAATCCAAGGCATCGCATGGGTTAATCATCGTGATGAGCAAACAAGGCATCGCGATGAGCAAGCAAGGCATCGGGATGAGCAACCAAGGCATCGCGATGCACCACTTTTGCATCGCGATGCACTACTTTTGCAAATTGGGGCATCGCGATGCAACAATTGGTGCATCGCGATCATCGCAGCGCGCCTTAGGGAACCAATCGGTGCATGCCTTAGCGAGCAGGGGAAGTAACTGAAAAAATTGAATTGCCGTTGCTCGCTAGGGCGAGCTTTCCGTTGCTCGCTAAGGCGAGCTGTTGCTCAAGCCATCCATTTCAGTTTATTCACAGAGACAAAAAGCGATGCTTCACTTTATACATCGCGATGCTCCACTTTGTGCATCGCGATGAGCAACAAAGACATCGCGATGAGTAACCAAGGCATCGCGATGAGCAACAAAGGCATCGCGATGATAAACCAAGGCATCGCGATGAGCAACCAATGCACCGTTTGAATTTCAACTTCTGGAGGAAACTTGATTTTCAACACCTTTCGGGGGCGTTGCCCCCAAACCCCCACGAGGGACACTGTCCCCTCGACCCCTGCGACCTGACCGGGCAGGTCGATCCCCGTTGCATTGCCCAGCATACTGCGATTGGCGAATTAAATCAGTCCAAAAACATCTCCATCTGTTTTCAGACAGCACACTATCAAACTCGATTTTGAGCTCAAAAATAGTATTTTTTTGGTAAAAAAATTGTGCACAAATGTAGTACTAAATTAGGATAACAATATGAGATTGATTTTAAACAAATTTGAAGCTTAAAACAAAAATTAAAGTGCCCAAAACAGCCCAAGAACAAAGAAAAATGGGATGAACTCAAAAAATTCAAATTTGATCAAATTCGTGTTTTATACATGAAAATTGATACCCAAACATATGGAAAGACTATATTAACAATATAAAATCAATTATACATCAATTTGAATCTCAAATCTGAAGCAACAATGTTATTGGGGGCATTTTAGGAAGAAAATTCTCAAAGTGCCTTTTAGCGATTAAAAAAAAAAGGTAGACTGAAGAGAAAAAAAGTTTGGAAAAGTAGACCGGCCAGCAATTTCTCCTAATTAATATTCATTTGGGATTGGAAATTAAACCAAAACCCCAACCGTGCAAATTGAAGACAGGCTGAACGCAGATTAGATCAATATTAATAACGATTGCAGAATTGGTTGGCCTCATCAATTCGAGAGCCTTTCTCAACCTTAGATGTTGCTGGCTTCAATTCGAGATACAACCCAGCATCTTTATTCCTCCATTAAAACCCACAGCATCCTTCAGGACTTGGAAAACTAGCGGTGTCCAGCTACGAGCATAGATCACATAAAGCCCGATCATGAATTCGTAAACAGAAAAACAAAATAAAATACGCCGCTCCCTCGAAGTTAATGATAATTAGGTTAGGCCACAAAGACGACTACGAGCGAAACATAAGTAGATCACTTCACATACGGTTTTCCGAAACATAAGTCCTAACGAAACATAAGTAGATCACTTCACATACGGTTTTCCGAAACATAAGTCCTAACGTAAACCTTGACAAGCAGCACGTAGCTCTCAGATGCGGTTTTCCAAAATTGTTTGCCTAAAGAAGAGACATGGAAAATGATTATCTTAATAATAACAGACCCCTCTACTTTACAGCTCCTTAGTTTGCCAAAACTTGCACGCATGAGCAAATGAGATTGTTGCCATCCGGTATATTATGACAAACCTAGGAGCATGTTACTAACATATTGCATAATCCCCCAGAAAGAAATGAACAATTGCTGCATACGAGTACATTATTGTCCTTAAGGGGTTATCGGTAGTAGAGCTAAAGCTTCAGGTTCGATCCCTTTTCATGGCCCCTTAAGATATCAAAAAAAAAAAAAGAGGACATTATTTGTCCAAAATTGGGCAACAAGAGTAGATCTTCTGGTAAAATTCTTGGTCAAAATTCAACTGACTATTACACATCAGGTAAATTCTCTTAAATTTGAGTCTTCAAATACCTCAAGTACACCACACATAATCACGTACTTAGGAAAAACCCCACCCCACCCAAAATAGACCGCACCATCCGTCCTCTTTTCACTATGGCCACCCTTTTCCTTTTGAGGATGGCTCAATAACTCTTTTCGTGAATCGAACCCGTAGCACAGGGGTTGCACTAATAGCAAATGTATGTTAAAATCATTGACCAATAACGTGACTATTGAAATGGCATCACATCAGTTTTATTAATCAAATACTTAGAATAGACCCCACATGGAATCATTATAATAATCTCTCAGCTAACATTAGCATAGCAAAACTCCTCAAAACTAAAATATATGGACGATCAACAAAATGTTTGCAATACTAAATAATTAATAAACGAAGAAGAACAAACTGTTAATGAAGACGAGAGATACCAGAATAAATTCTGTGAGAGATGCTCAGAATAAATATTCAACGGATTAGAACCATCTCTATGAAAATCATAGACCAATGAATAGGATCGACCAAAATAGAGAAAGCTACAATTTAAAGTCTTTTAGAAAGCTTTTTCATGTAAAAGCATATATAAATGCCTCATTCTTTTCAAAAACTACCCAACACCTAATAAGTTGTAACCATTTAGTTTTGAGATATCAATACCCTATATCTTTCTACCTCATCCTTCTTCCATTCACACCACGCTCGTTCTCCACCATGCCTGCCTCACAGCAGCTATCATGTTTTGGCATCTTTTCTCCATCAAACCACACATGAACTTTCCAGTACAAGCTCGAGAGAAAACAAAAAGAAAATTGTTCTTCAAAGTCAGAGATTAGGTCACAATAACGACCCCACAGGATTTTCCACAGGGGCAATACTCAATTCATCAAATGTGTGACTATGTGACTTAACTATTGCATAACGAAACATGCCTGTGTAAGCTCTAACCTCAGGAATAAAATCAAAACTTTGCATATGTGCAGATCACTTGTCTAAGCTTTAGCCCGACAAGGGTAGACCTCATCAGAACTCCCAGTCCCAGCTAGCATAAGCATTGGAAACTCTTCAACCTGTTCTCCCTCCCTAAATAGTAACTGAAAGTTTGAAAGGCTCACAGCAAGGTTTCTCAATTACTCGTCCAGTTGGCCACACACACACACACAGAGGAGTCGAATTTTCCTTGGTTGATTCATTTTCTTGTGAAAATCATTATCAATGATACAAACACAGCCTTAATCTGGCATGAAAGCATCCATACAATCCAAATACCAAACTAAAAATGAATTGCAGATAAGCTTAGGATGCGAAATAGCCACTTAATATGACATACAAACATCCTCAAAACTCAAATACCAAAGTAAATTCACTCGGGGCATATATCCTTTGGATCAGATACAGCCCAAGACAACTGCAAAATGTCCCGTAAAAGAGCATTCTACAGTTCATTAAAGACAAAAGATCGAAGGTCACAAAAACAATATTCCATCCATATACGTTTGAGGAGAAAACAAAAGGAAAAATAAAATACAACTGATTAATCCAAACACTCAATCTTAACAAGTACAAGATTTTCTCAAAATTAGTTCTGTTGTCTAGCTTCATGTTGCTTGGATTCTAGTGCGAGTACTGTCACAATATTTATCCTAAACTAAAGCAGAGCTGCATAGCTAATAGAGAGACCAGTACATGTAATCCCAGGAAACGAATTGACCAAAGAAATTGAGTGGTGAAATATAACACACACACACAACCCCTCCCCCGGCAGTAAATTTACTATTTTACTCATGTTATAAATGGAAAAATAAATTTAATTTTGACTAGGCCGCCACCTCTAGGTGGTCATATTCCAAACATCCACCTAGATTAAGCGGTCCTCCATTTCCATCCATTACTCCCATCTGCTTTTCTTTTACACTTTCAAACCCTAAAGTTAACATTTCCGATGAAAAGTTAACACAATCCTTAAAATTTTAACGGAACTTGGTAGAACCACCACCCCTAGGCGGCCATAACTGGAAGAGCCGCCACCCCTAGGCGGCCATCACCAAAAGAGCCACCCCCTAGTCAGTCATGCCAAATTCCACTCCTAAGGGGTCCATTTGCACTAATACAAAATTGAGAGGTTTTGGTGTAAATATTCATTAAATCAAATGAGGGGCAAATGGGTATTTTCCCAAGGGGTGTTGTATTAGCATTTTTGAGTGTTGTATTTAGCACCTATGAAAAAATTTAACATCACAGGTGACAATATGGGCCACCACTGAAAAATATAGAATACATGACACAAATAGTCAAGTTTGTGGAGTCTCTATATGCAATTAAAATGACACCAACTACATGAGTAAAAGGATCTTCTTCCCCATGCTTACAAAATAAAGTAGCATGAGAAACAATCATCAATAAGAAAGATTAAGCATAAGATAGCAAGTTTAGCATCCATCAACAACAAAGAGTTGGCCGAATGATCAGAAAAACGTGTCTGTGACTCTGTTCACGACGAATTATCTTGGACTATACAACAGTTAGATCCAACTTTCATTCATCACTGTATATGCATACAACTATCTCATTGGTAATTATAACAAGAGTGGCTGAAGAAAATATATCTACTACAGTTTGTTATTTCTCAAAGTGAACTACCATCAAATGGATAAAAAGTGGAATAAAACCTCTAGTCCTAAACAGAAATGAGAATGAAATTCTCAAAAAGGATTGGGGGAAAACAAGAACAACCAAACATTATTAATGGAAAACACATCCCTCACATGTGGAAGGAAAGAAAAAGAAAAGAACCACCACATAAGGCACAGTTATGGTGAAGTGCTGAACTTTAAAAGAGCTACAAAAAAATTAAGAGCATACTAATAAACCCACAGCTTGCCCGCTAAACAGCTTGACATAAGGTTAGATGTAAAAAAGATTGAACACGACTTAGAATGCAACCAGCTCATCATAAAGCAGCTGAAACTCATTGTTGGAACAAATTTCACATGAATGATTGTTAGAATACAGTAGGTGCTGTTTGGTACACACGAAAATCATTCCCTTATATGCTATTGTAGTACAAATTTCCTTCTATTATAGTTTTAATAGCAAGGAATCATAATTGTTGAATACCAAACAAGCCCTTAGCAGTGGCAAAGCTAAACTATGGCAAAGGATGACCATGGACCGCTAGGCTTAGATGTTACAGTTTTAGTTAAAGTGAACTCGGCCGACCGAATTCATCACCCTTGGCCCCTAGGCTTACATGTTACAGTTTTAGTTTAAGTGAACTCGGCCGACCGAATTCCGCCCTTAGTCTCTTAAAATGATAAAGCTGCTACACCCTGTTAGAAGCAAATGCTTAGGGACCCCTAGGCTTAGATGTTACAGTTTTAGTTAAAGTGAACTCGGCCAACCAAATTCGTCACCCTTGGCCCCCTAGGCTTAGATGTTAAAGTTTTAGTTCAAGTGAACTCGGCCGACCGAATTCCGCCCTTAGTCTCTTACAATGATAAAGCTGCTACACCCTGTTAGAAGTAAATGCTTAGGGACTTTTAGGCATTCAAGCTTATAGCCAACAATGAAGATAGAGAACCATTAACTAGACATAATCAGAGAGAGATGCATAACACAGCCACAAAATAAAGATCTCAAACAAAAATGGGAGATTCAAATCAACCTATAATTGCAACTAGTAGTGTAAATTCTATTTAAATGTCGTATCTCAGCAACATAAAAAGGGTAAACAGAAATAGTCTAGCATTGGAATCAATAGCTGAAGACTAAAATCAAAACCCTAACTCCTTTAAGTTCACAGCATAACAAAGCCACATCACATTAAAGATTAACCAACAAAACCATTTCACATTCAGCTTCAAACATCTCATTGATAGCTAAAATAGCTTAAAATCGAGCTCATACCGTCTCAGATGCGCAAATAAAACTATGTTTAAGGTAATCTATCGAATAACATCAAATTCAGGTCTTTAATACGAGACAAAAGGAATAGAAAAACATGGATAATATAAAGCCATACTAACGAAACTTTTCGTTTAACGGTAAGATTTCTGGAACCTAGAACGAGCACCACGACCACCAAACTTCTTAGGCTCGCACCGCCTTGGATCAGCTACAAGTAAAGTCCTGTCGTACCTGATGAGAATGTCCTTAATCTCCTTCTTCGACTGCTCGTCTACGTACTTCTGGTAGTAAGCCACAAGCGCCTTGGCGATCGATTGACGGATAGCATAGATCTGCGAGGTTTGACCACCACCTTTCACGCGGATCCTCATGTCGACGCCAGCGAACCGGTGGCGGCCGAGGAGGAGGATTGGCTCAAAAGCCTTATAGCGGAGGATCTCCGGCTCGATGAGCTCAATTGGGACGCCGTTGATCTTGATGAGACCACGGCCGCGCTTGCAGTGCGTGACTGCAACTGCCGTCTTCTTGCGGCCGAAGCATTGCACCGACTCCGTTGGGGCGGGGGTTGCCATGATTGCAGCCGGCTTCTGAAGAAACCCTAACCCTAAGCTTATGAGTTGAGAGAGAAAATGGAGGCAAGGTTGTGGTGTGACTAAGGAATTTATTAGGATCTATTAGGGTTTTGAGGGATTGAGTACAGGTTTCCAGTCGAGAGGTTCAACTTTTATTTGGTCCGATCCATCAACATTGGGCCGAAGTTTTTCGTTTAAAACATTGGGCCAAAGTTTGATAAGGGACGCTTTGGGAAATAGGGAATTGGCGATTGCCTGATGCTAAAAGGGTTCAAGAAATGCTCTCTTCATCGATATAAAAGTTTATGGGCTTATTTGATAGCTCGGCAGGGATAATTAGTGTTATTAATTTTTGCATTATTAACGATATTGCTATTAATCTTCACATATATATCAGGGATTATTTTGAGATTAAAAATATTAGTCACGTATTTTTTTAGTGAGTTAGGGAACTACTAATACCACAATTTTTCTTGGTATTATTAGTGAATAGATAAAGACTTTATCCAGATAAGTCATATTATTGGTCCTTGCATGTCAAACATCTGTCAATTTGGCTTATTAATTCTATCAAATTTTAATCCTTACAACAAAACGGCTCCTACATGTAAAGTACACGTAATAAACTTTAAACATATTTTGTACTTTTAAGCAGTATTCTCTCCGTTCTTAAATAATTATCCTGTTTTTCTTTTTTGTCTGTTTCTAAACTTTTCGTTTTTGGAAAACATTTTTACTACTTTATTTTTTTTCTTCTTATTTTAATTATGACCACATGCATGATAATTTTAAAAGAAACTAAATATTATATTAATATTTATAATAAATTCAAGTAATTTTTTTTAATTTATATATTCAGTTAAATAAGACAATTATTTAGGAAAGAAAAGTATAAAACTTCATCGTAACAAAAGTTGGCAAAAACTGTCCTTGCGCCACCGAATTTTGACTACTTTCCCTGGCAGGCCATCGAATTTTAAAACATACCTTCTTAGCAAATGAACTTAACTATTGCCACCGAGTAGGCAACTTTTTTAAGGTCCGTTTGTTTTTTTTCCGTTTAATTGTCATTGCAGCACATTTTTCGGGCCCAAAATACCCTTTCCCATGCCATCATAATTTGCACTCTTCAAGAAATCTTTGTTTTTTAAATACTTCCTCCGTTTCAGGTAAAGAGTTCAGTTTTGATTTTTTTTGGTCAGCTAAGCTAAAGTTTGACCAATAATTAACATAAATCTAGTGATTTTTATAAAATTATTAAAGTTGTAATCTATAGTATTACTAAGATAGTTTTTAATTAATGAAATTTTATTTCTTAAAACATAAGTAAAATATGTAAATTTTTTATTTGATTTAGTCGTATGTTGATTTCTATAAAAGGAATGTGGACTCTTTAACTGGAACGGAGGGAGTAAAGAATTATAATGAAGAATGAAGTTCTAATTTCTAAACAAGAATTACTCAATTCCAATAATAATTGTAATGAATGATAAATTAAATTTTCATTTTACATGAATCATTCACAAGCAAAACAGTTTTCCTTTATAAAAATTTATCATCTCTCCGTCCTTAAATGAGTGTCTATTTTTTATATTAATTTGTACCTCAATAAGTGTCCATATTTATATAAATTTACAAATTTTACCTTTGGCAATTATAAAGTCCTAATATAACTTCTAATGTTGTATGTAGATATTAAAAACACTAATGTACATTTGCTACTAAAATAGCCAAACGTTAACTTTCTCTTATAAGAGAGACAACAGTTGCAAACAATCATTCTTGGGGCTTATTGTAACACCCATCAAACCTTTTCTAAGAAATCAATTTCATTCTGGTATATGATTTTCATAAACATGTATGTCTGAGGTAGAGAGAGAGAGAGAGAGAGAGAAAATTAATTGCTCACTCACTTAGCTAACTAGTAAACCAAGATAAACTTTGATGGTAAACACAAAAAGGAAATCATAACCTCAAACAATCTCAATACTCTCAATCAAAACACAAATACAAGAGCTCACCTTCACCCCAACAAACCTCTCTTAAACTATCACCCGTGTAGTCTAAAGATGAAATTATAGTTGCCAGCGCCGTTGGTGGAGGCGTTAATGAGCAATTGACCACTGAAGGAGGGATGGGCACCAAAGGATACGATACGAAGAATGTGCAGTTGCTGATGACGTTATAGATGCATCCAAATTTTCTCTATTAGTAGAGATCGATCAAAGGTGGAAGAGGATCTGAAGGGTGTTGCCGAAATCCTAGATAGCGTCAATGTCATCCATTGAAAGCCATTGCTTCCATCAAAAATCAATCATTAATCTCCAGTTGGGACCGGCTTTAATTCCATATGTTCTCCCTAACCATGTTCACCAAATCTACATCTATTTCAAACGCAGCGGCATAGAAATAGAAACAAAAACCAAATTAAAATTTGTTGTACATATTGATATAGAGAAACTATAGAGGTTGTGGTCGGTTTGGCTCTTGAAATAATAAATGTTTGTTGCATTTGAATTTTGGAGTACTGAAGGAAGAATAGAAAAACTGGCGCTAGCTAGAGATGCTCTTTTATGGATGCTAAGTTACTTGTTATTTGGAAACAATTAAGGAAGAACGGGGTGGGGTGTCCGGCAGTGAATGGGAAGAGAGTTTTGATTGGGAAATTGCATTTGTTAGGGTTTGACTGGAAATATACATTTGTGTTTTAAATTTATCTTAAACCTATTAGTTACATTTATTTATTAAAACTACGCATTAACAATATTAAATAGGCAATTTTGTTGATATTTAAATGTTGTTAATATACATTATTTCCCGTGGCACACTACGGTTTATTTATTTTTATTTTTTTCTTGTATAATTTTTTTTCATTGTTTAGTTTTTCTCCTTTTTTTATTCAGTTGTTTTTAGATATAATTCTCTTATATTTTTATTATATACCCTCTCCGTTCCAAAAATAAAATTAAAAAGTTTGCTTTCTTCTTTGGTTTGTCCCAAGGAAATATATAGTCTCATTACTAAAATTAGTAATAATATTAGTGCAATCTGAATAAGGTAGAAGCAAGTAAAGTTATAATGTTTTAAAAAAAAATTGTTTGTCAAATGAGATCATTTTTTTGGACGGTGGGAGTAATTTAACTCTACGTTTTCTAATTTTTCTCTTCATCTATTCCTATGCTTTATCTCATTAACGTAGTAATCTTCTTCTTTTTTTCTTTTCTCCCCTTATCTCGTTTTGTTTTTCTTTACATTAGTTGTGTTATGTGGAATGCTCAAACTAAGACTCTTGAGTACTATAATCGCAAGACTAATTGACTTTTATGCATAATATATGTATAGTAAAAATTGAGTCATCCAATCTAACATTGTGTCAACTGTTAAGTTCATTTGCTGGAAATTCCAACAAAAGATAATTTATTTGTAATTTTTAACTTAGTTCATTGGTGTCAACTGTTAAGTTCATTTGCTGGAACTTAACATTGGTGTCAACTGTTAAGCCTGAAATGGTAATTTTTAATTTGGAGTATATAAAATCATTTTTTCTATGTAAGATTAAGTATAATTTAATTGGAGAGACGAAAAAAGGAAAAATAATTATAGAGGGAAATAATTTAACAAGTGAATTTTGAAAATTATTTTGATTTTGAAATAAAGTGAGTTTGAAGGCAATTTTGTCAAGGTATTGATAGGCTAACTTGTGGCCTAAGAGCATTTCCAAATGCTCAAAAAAATTTACACAATTATTAGCTAGGTCCTATAGCCACCTCCCCATTTTAAGAATTTTCCTCTCTAAAAATTAACTTCTCAATGGTTTCCATTCTTCCTCTATTCTTACATAGGTCTCACTATCAAATCATCCACTTTATATACACTACTTTTTATTTTTATACTACCAAAAAATCCACTTTGAATGGGTCTCACCTTCTCCCAAAAGAATTTATTCTTATTTTCGACTTTGCAAGAAATTTGGAAAAAAAAATGTTTTTTAAGAATTGCTCCCAATGGAGAGTAATTTCTTGTCTTACTTAAGAATTGCTCAAGAATTGAGCATTGGGATGCTCTAATTGGAGGAACCTTTAAATGGAAGCAAAATAATGCCTAAGCCTTTGGTTCCACTCTCTTCAACAACCTTTATGTTTTGGCATTTCCGCTAAGTTTGGTTTTGGTCTGACTGCGCAACATGGCATGTTTGATTTGCTGAATTTGCTCCAAGTCGAGCTTCAATTTTCAATTTTTGTTTTGTACTTTCATCAATCGGTTTGGACGTACGGTAAATTGAGAAGGTCGAGTTAAGAATAGGTTGCACCCTAATGAAACAAACTTGAGTTCAATTTTAAGCATTTTAATAACTCAATAGATCAATTACACGAAATTTAATACGTACTAATTAACCTCAACTGGAGGACACTAAATATTTGTACTAATTAACCTCAACTGGAGGACACTAAATATTTGGACTTAGCTCATTTCGGGATCAATTGAATTCATTGTAGATTTGATTCAATAAATACATAAGCAAATTGCTTTCAAACTTAAGCCCAAACTCATTTAAATTGAGGTCATATCATATCATATCATAATATCGATTGAAATATAAGATTTTTGTTTCTTTATAAGGACCACAAAAGAGCCCCTTATAAAATAAAAAATATTAACACAAATTCTCAACTCCCAGCTTTAATCATCCAGTGCCGCGGTTGAAATACAAGTGAGGAAAAGTAATAATAGAGCTTTAATTAACAATGAAAACAGGAGCGAAACAAGAAAAGCAAATTACAAAGAAAGGGTTGGTGACCGGCCAACATTTTTCAAATTGTTAGGGCAGGGCAGGAGGAAGAATTAGCTGACGCGGCGGCACAGGGTAATGCCATCACCAACGGGGAGCATACAGATTTCGATCCTAGGATCAGCGGCCAAGGCTTTGTTAAGCTCCAATACAAAGTCTCTGTAGTACCTAACGTACTTCCTCATTGGTGCATCTGGTGGGGCCACAACTGATCCGTTCCATAAGGTGTTGTCGTAGCCGATCAAGCCCCCAACCTTGACCAAATCGATCAGCCTCTTGTGATAATTAATGTAGTTGTCTTTGTCAGCATCAACAAAAATGAAATCGAACGTCCCATGATATTTCCCCTGCATTTACATACACATCATAAGTACTACTTTAGATAAGAATTGATCCATCATTTTTTATTCAGACATTACAAAACTATCATCATTGATCCTCCGAATCAAATTGATTCATCAACATTTATTGTAAAATTAATTCTCGACTATCATTGAAAAGCATACCTAATACAAAACATTTTCGTATGGTATATTCATAATGAGGGCACTCCTTAACATGAACCGTATTTCCAAACAAATTATTAACAAATGTCTCAACAACATTAGAGTCTAGAGATATGAGATTGGTGGGTTTGAGAATATACGTACATCTTCGATCATTTGATCAAGAACAGGCAAAGCAGGGCCTTCTCTGAAATCGATTTTGTGGGCAACACCAGCCTTTTCAATTATGGGTCGACCAATATCGTAGTTTTCTCTGTTTATGTCCATTGCCAATATCTGGAACATTTAATTCAATCACTCATTACTAAATAACTTTAGACCAAGCAATTATTGTCACGCATATAAGGTGTATGAAAAAAAGTGACGCCCAAAAATTGGAAGACAAAATGATATATACCTTGCCATCATCAGGGAGAGCAAGGGCAGTGGCAAGGAGAGAGTAACCGGTGAAAACACCAATCTCCATGGTGTTCTTGGCATTGATTAGCTTGAGGAGCATGTTCAAGAACTGCCCTTCATCAGCTGATGTTGTCATGATGTTCCTGTTTCAACATTAAATCATCCCCAATCCACATAAGTTCATCAACACAACAAAATTCCCTAAATTGGTCGCTGGGGTACGTAATTCGCATCAAAACTAACCATGGATGTTTGGCCGTAGCCTCTCTGAGCTCTTTCATTGATTCCGGCTCTCTTGGGTACACACTGGTTTCAAGAATATACTGCAAAAACAGAATAGATCAAAAATTTATTTTATTTTTTCTTTATTTACTATGTCGAGTCAAACTTGTTCGCACTTGAACTAATTCCGACACGACAAAGAAATTAATGGATTACCTGATAGAGAGCATCACTTTGCAAAAGACTCTTGTGCCCAACCTCCTGGTGCCTTGTGGCCTGTTCAACATTCGACTCGCCGTTAGTTGCCATTTTTTTGCAGGTGGGTCCTCTGGTCAAAATTTTGCCGGAGTAATTATCGATTGCAGGTAAATTGGAAACCTGAGTTGGGAGGAGCACAAAATGAAGCATTATATGGAAATCAATGCCCGGTTTGAACCGGTGGTGTTTTTGTAAAGGTGTGGATAGACCGCCCACCAACCCGGTCGGGGGTAGGTGAGTCGTTGTTTGGATATAGAAGTGGGACCTTGTCAACACACTTATTTTAGTGTGTTAATGATTAGTGAAATCAATGGTTAGGATGTTTTGGGCTTGGTGCGTGAGAGTAAGTGGTGGGCCACTGGCAAAGTATATGCGTTGTTGGTGAAGAGTTGGTGAGGTGACTTTTGTGACCAAACAGATAGATAGATAGATAGATAATACTCCTACTCTACTCTACTCTAATAGAGAGAAATAGAGTTGGTGAACTGAATAACACCAACACCAACTAATCACTTGCCAAATTAGAAAGAGAAAATATAATTAGTATGTTCATAAATTAAATAGGGCAATGCTACTAATTACCATCTAGTTATTGCAATTTCCTATCTCGTATCAAAATAAGTAACCCCTATTGAATATATATATAACTTCTAAAAATGTGCTTGATTCTATATTACTCTCCTTTAATGTTCCCAATTTATTTTTAGCCATATCAAATCTATGAATTGATTTACTTTTCATCTCACAAATAAGGACACATTAGATAATTAACATGAAAAAAATAATAATAAGAAAGGATATCATTTTTTAAACTTTTTTATAATAAAAAAGAGATAATTATTTTGGGACATATTAAAATGAAAAAGGAAACACTTATTAGGGGGCAAAGATAGTTTTAAGATTCTTATAAGAAATATCCAAAAGAAATAATATAGTACTCCCTCAATTCCTAAATAATTTATCTGTTTTTCTTTTTGGTCAATTCCAAAAAATTGTATTTTTTTTAAACTTTCTTTTTTAGGAAAAAATATTTTTATCATTTTTCTCTTACTTTTTCTTTCTATTTTAATTAGGTCTTACGTGCTCATGAGTTTTAAACAACATTATATATTATATTAATATTTATAATATAGTAATTTAGTTTTTTTAATTTATGTGTCCAGTCAAACAGGACAGTTATTTATGAGTGGAGAGAGTACTTGTTAAGAACTTGATTGTTAAAAAGTTTTAATTTATATCAAAAATCTTTTTGAAAACTTGTTGAAAATTGATGACAATAAATTTGCAAATGTTCTCATTGTATTCTAAAGTATGTTCAGTATATTTTTTTCCAAAAAGACCCTCTAAAAATTTCATATCCAAAAAATCTCAAAAATAATTATTCTATCCAAAATGTCTAAAGTTAAACTTTTAATACTAAAAAGTCCACAATTTAAAGCTCCTACTATCATTAGGGTATGAACTTTTATTTGAATATAAACGTAAATTTTTTCAATAATTTTAATAGTTATACTATTTCGTATAAACTAATAATAATTAACAAAAACAACAACAATAATATTATTATTATTAATTACAGTTGCAATAGTAATAATAATAATAGCATCAAACATTTTGCTATTATTATTACTATTGTTGTTGTTGTTGATGCTGCTCCTTCTATTGTTGTTGCTAACTTCTTGTTGTCGTCGTCATATATATATATATATATATATATATATATATATATATAGAGAGAGAGAGAGAGAGAGAGAGAGAGAGAGAGAGAGAGAGAGAGAGAGAGAGAGAGTGAGAGAATGAGAAAATTAGATGTGGGAATGTGTGATACAATGCAGGAGAGAAATAATAGGAGGAAAGAAAAGAAAAACAAAAGTTGCTAACTGATAGGCGGATATATGAGAGAGAAGAAAAGAAGAAATAAATTAAAGATTAGAAATGTAAAATACTCACTAATTTCCTCTGGATTCATTTATTCCATGGATTACAAATGTATATATATACATGTTACAGGAGTAGATAAGGATAAGGAAAAATAATTATAGGAAGAGATACATTTGCTGACTAAGATATGTACATGCATGGAATATGGGAGGATGAGGAAATTGACCAAATGCAGCAGACCAAGGGTTGTATGGTACATGAACCATGTCTTACACTCCCCCTCAAGTTGGAGCGTGAAGATCACGAACACCCAACTTGCCAAGTAGAAACCGAAAACGCTTCGTCCCAAGTGCTTTTGTAAAAATGTCAGCTAGTTGAAGTGTAGTAGAAACATGGTGTGGCTCTATATCTTTGCTTTGGACTCGCTCTCGAACAAAATAACAATCCATTTCAACATGCTTCGTCCGTTCATGAAACACAGGATTATTGGAAATATGCAAGGCTGCTCGATTATCACAGTACAATGGTGTAGGTCCATTCTGACGAGCTTCGAGGTCCTGTAGCAACCAGCGAAGCCATAACAACTCACTAACAGTCGCAGCCATAGCCCTATATTCCGCCTGGCGAAGAACGGGAAACTACGGATCGCTTTTCGTTCGCCATGAGATGGGGCGCCTCAAGAGAGATAAAATAACCGGTGCTAGAGCGTCGGGTCATGTGGCACCCTCCCCAATCTGCATCACAATAAGCTATGAGAGATAAATCTGGATTGGCTGGAAAAAATATGCCTTGCCCAGGTGTTGACTTCAGGTAACGAAGGACACGTGTGGCAGCATCCATATGAGCACGTCGCGGGTCGTTCACGAACTGACTTAATAGATTGACTGTGAAAGTGATGTCAGGACGTGTAACCGTCAAGTAAAGTAGTCGCCCAATTAGTCTGCGATATTGAGAAGCATCCACTCGAGGGCTTTGCTCGCTTGCATCAAGTTTAAGATTTTGTTCCATAGGGAAAGAGCTAGGACGACTACCTTGAAATCCACTTTCTTCCAAGATGTCAAGCGTATATTTACGTTGACTGAGAACAATCCCATCAGAAGTACGAGCCACTTCGATGCCCAAGAAGAACTTAAGCGGGCCAAGATCTTTAATGCTGAACTTTTCGTCAAGATATTGTTTAACACTCTGTATCTTGACCATGCTATTTCCTACCAGAATAACGTCATCAACATATATAAGTGCAGCCACGTAAATGTCATTCTTTCGAAACACAAATAAAGAGTGATCTGCTTGAGATTGCTGAAAACCGATATGTATGAGGGCCCGAGTGAATTGATGATACCAGTTTCTAGATGCCTGTCGAAGACCGTATAGAGATTTGTGCAATTTGCACACTCGAGCATCTCCTGGTTTTGAAAACCCTTGTGGAACTCGCATATATACGTCCTCGTCCAAGTCGCCATGCAAAAAAGCGTCATTGACGTCAAGTTGATGAATGACCCAAGCTTTCTTGACTGCAATGGCTATAAGGCAGCGAATTGTGACGAGTTTGGCCACCGGGGCAAAAGTCTCGTGAAAATCGACACCTTCAATTTGGGTGAAACCCTTTGCAACAAGCCGAGCTTTATAACGCTCAACTTCTCCGTTAGGCTTGTACTTGATCTTGTAAACCCATTTTGAACCGACCGCTCTCTTTCCGGGAGGCAAATGTGTCAATGCCCACGTCCCATTGGCTTCTAAAGCTTGAATTTCTTTCTTCATTGCTTCACGCCACATTGGATCCTTTACTGCCTCATGAAAAAACTTAGGCTCATCACGAGAAGTAATGGCCGCAAGGTAAGCTTTATGTGAATCAGAAAATTTATCATAAGTAACAAAGTTTGAAATAGGATGTACCGTTGAGGGCTCTGAGATTAGAGTGGGTCGCACATGGTCTATGGAAGCAGGCAAATCTACCTCAAAATCTGACAAATGCTTAGGCTGCCTTTTTAAGCGCCTGCCACGCCCTTCCTCTACTTCATGTGGGCTGTCCGAACATGTTGTAGAGTTGCCTGGTGGACTTGGTGGACTGCCTGAGTGATCTAGATCAGGAACTTCAGCAGGTGGACTTGATGGGCTTGCTAAAGTCGGTGAAGTTGAAGCTGGTTCGTCAGAGTATGATGGAGATGATCCAACAAGGGATGTTGCTGGAATGGAAGCTAGGTTGTTGCCACTACAATCTGGGACAAGCTTGTTTTCTGGCTCGAAATTATCACCCTGCGTTTTGTACGGAAATATGGACTCAAAAAATCGAACATCCCTTGAGGTGTAGATTTTGCGACTTCCCAAATCATAAACTCGGTATCCCTTCTGTGAATGTGGGTAACCAACAAAAACACCACGTCTCCCCCTTTCCTTGAATTTATCTCCGCCCTTTTTATTGTCATGAGCATAAACCAAGCACCCAAAAGTGCGGAGATGATCATAAGAGGGGGGTCTGCCAAACAAAATTTCATATGGTGTCTTGTTTTGAATTACTTTTGAGGGTAAACGGTTAATTCTATAAGCGGAAGTTAACACACACTCCCCCCAAAAGGAAATGGGTAAATTAGCCTCGAATCGTAAAGCCCTAGCAACCTCAAGTATATGACGATGCTTTCTTTCTACAACACCGTTTTGCTGTGGTGTGTCTGTACAAGATGTTTCAAAATGAATTCCATGATCATTGTAAAAACTCAACATTAGATTGGAACCCAATTCCGTTCCATTGTCTGATCTAATGCGTTTAACTCTTTTTCCAAATTGATTGTCAACCCATTTATAAAAACTCATTAAATGTTGTCCAGCCTCTGACTTGTTTTTCATAAGAAACACCCAAACACCCCGACTAAAATCATCAACAACCGAAAGAAAGTAATGTGCACCAGAAAAAGATGCATATGTATAAGATCCCCAAATATCACAGTGCAATAACTCAAACGGTGAATAAGTTTTAATAGAACTTAATGAAAACGGGAGTCTAGTTTGTTTAGCCCTTACACAAGAATCGCAAAAATCCAAACTGCTGATGTCTTTAATAAAAGGAATATGCTTGATTTTTGGATGTGACGCATGCCCCAATCTGTTGTGCCAAACTCGCGAACTCAAAACTACAGAAAAAGCCATCCTTGCGTCTTTTGTAGGTTCGAGACAGTAAAGACCATTGCGATTTCTACCCACTCCAATCAGGCTCCTCGAACGTAAGTCCTGTATCACACAAAAATCAGGAAAAAATGTCATTGTACATCCAAAATCTCTTGTCAATCGACCAACAGAAAGCAAGTTGCATTTGAAGTCCGAAATGTTTAAGACACGTTCTAATTTCATCCCATTTGGTAAATGAGTGTCTCCAACTCCATTGACTGGAATTTTGTCGCCATTAGGAATTTTTACCGGCAATTCTGAACTCGACATTGTTCGATTATTTAGAATTGTTCCATCACAAGTAATATGTTCCGTTGCACCGGAATCAATTACCCATGGACCCATAAAAGAAAGCTTACCAGCCATGTTTACATTCGGAATAGACATGGACGGCTCTGAATCAGTTGTGGTCTTGTCAGACCCAAAAAAATTAATAAATTTGTCATACTGCTCAGCCGTCAAACCAGGGATAGGGCTGCGTTCAGTTCCAACATACGCTGCTCGGGGTGTTGTGCTTTGTTCCCTAGTCTGCCCTCCCTTTCTACGATTGTCACGTCCTCCATTTTGCCAACCGGGAGGATATCCGATGATTTCGTAGCAACGTTCAGCTAGATGGCCAAGCTTTCCGCAGTGGGTGCATCGAGGTCGTTCACGTCTAGCTCCTTTCCTCTCTCCCCTTTTTTCATCAGCATTTCTGTGGGCTTGATACGCGATGGCCTGCTCGCTACTTTCTTTTGGCTTATATTGCACCTGAAATGCAGCAGCTTCCAAAGGGGCTCGTTGGATAGCAGCAACTTGTCGTTGCTTCTCATCTTGGGAAACAAGGTGGTATGCTGTACCAATGGTTGGAGTTGGCTTTGTTCCGAGAATCTGTGATTTTACCGTCCCAAAAACTTCATCGAGGCCCATCAAAAATTCATACAACTGTTCCTTCTCTCGAATGGCAGCGAACTGTTTCGAGAGGTTACACATGCATTTTCCACAGGAGCATTGGGGCATGGGAGAGATCGAGCTAAACTCTTCCCATAATCCTCTCGGTTTGTAGTGAAAGATGAGCCGTCTGTCGCATGAGTGAAATAGCACATTTTAACTCGTAAGCTCTTGGTGCACTTTCCTTCCCGAATCGTTCTTAGAGGTCCTCCCAGATTTCCTGAGCCGTATTGGCATGCTTCACGCTCGCTCGGATTTCTTTGTCCATGGCGACATTAAGCCACCCCTTTACCATTGCATTGCATCTTTTCCATAACATCACCTCCGAAGGATCTTCCACAGGTATTGGAATTGTCCCGTCCACAAATCCAATCTTGTTCTTAGCAAAAAGTGCGTTGCTCATCTCATTCACCGGTCTCCATAATTACCGTCGGGCTCGCTGACGTATAATTGGCCAGGGTTATCAGACGCATGGATGTAGTATGGTGACATTACATCCACAGATGGCGTGACTGCAACATTTTTGCGAGATCCTCCAGTCATTTTGTGATTGAAAAAAGTAAATTATGATAGGAATGCTCAGATTTTACTTTTGAACTCTAGTACACCGCTCTGATACCATGTAAAATACTCACTAATTTCCTCTGGATTCATTTATTCCATGGATTACAAATGTATATATATACATGTTACAGGAGTAGATAAGGATAAGGAAAAATAATTACAGGAAGAGATACATTTGCTGACTAAGATATGTACATGCATGGAATATGGGAGGATGAGGAAATTGACCAAATGCAGCAGACCAAGGGTTGTATGGTACATGAACCATGTCTTACAAGAAATAAAAGAAATAAACATATTAAATCAATTGTTACATTTTTGCAGATGCATTGCTTGTGCCATCACGACTAGAATACTTAATAAGAGCCTGTTTGGTGTAGCGTTTTGAAAACGCAGTATTTTAAAAACGCAACGTTTCTAAAACGCAGATTATTTAAAACGTGGATTTTTTCTTTATAAATATGTTTGGGATATTATGTCAAAACGTTGCTTTTTATTCTCTACTGTGTTTTAAAATCTGCGTTTTGGGAAAAAGTTAGAAATTTTAGCGTTTTAAAACGCAGCTGCGTTTTGAAAACACAGCGTTTTTTACCGCAGCATTGAACGCTAAGTTAAAGAATAAGCTGTGTTTTAACCCTGCGTTTTGGCGCGAACAAACGGACTCTAAGTGTCCTGATATCATGATTCCACTTGCTAGAAGAGTTAAAAAATAAAAAAATTATAAGTTACTCCCTCCGTCCCTAAATTATTGTCTGGGTTGACCCGGCACACGGATAAGAAAACTCAATTGATTTGATTATTAATATTGGAATAGTATTAAAAAAGTGTGTTGTTTCCTTTAATGCCTATGTGTATGTGGCCCATAATTAAAGTAGGAAGAAAAAGTAAGGTAAAATAGTAAAAGTGATGTTCTAAAAAGGAAAGTTTTAAACAAGACAATTATTTTGAGATGGACGAAAAAGGAAAAAAAGACAATAATTTAGAGACGGAGGGAGTACAATTTACCCGTTATATATATTCTTTCGACAAAATATAAACCTTATCTTAAATGAGATAATTTTCAAGTGCCTAGATTAAGTACATGTTGGTAGTTAGATTAGTATAAGGTGAGATACATACAAGTCGAGCCCCAATGTACAAATCAAACAAAAAAAGATGTAGAGAAATTTTAGGTGTGACAAATTAATGGGTCGCGGAGAATGAAAAAAAAAGAAGTTAGATATTTGGTGTGAGAATAGTCCCTTTCTAAAGTTAGGTCAAAGAATCCGGAGTACCCACTACCAACTACGTACAACAACAACATACGTTAATATTGGCTGGGTGATGGGGCGAATATAATTTAATCCATCAATTGAGAAAGTCCTTCATTTTACCTACCACTACCCCTACCCCTACCCCTCCAAATGAGAAAATAAAAAATAAAAAAACAATACTGCACTGCCAGTTGAATACCCTTGTTATTAGCATAGTGGTCGATCATTCGATGGCTTGGTGTATTTATTACTGTAACAATAATTTTTTTGAATTGTAAATTACGTTTTCTCTATTGCCAATCAAAAAAAAGTAATGCTATGGGTATTCAAAAGAGTACCAAATTTTTTGTACCAAATTTTTTGTACCAAATAATGTGTTAGCTAATGTGATACATTAATTATAATTTTTAATTTTATTTTTTGTACCACATCCGCTGTGACATCAACTAACACATTATTTAGTACAAAAAATTTAATACTCTTTAAATAACTATAGCATTACTTATTAAAAAAAATTTAAAATCATATACGAAATTGAACCTTACAGTACGTACGTTACATAGCAGAAACCCCCCAATTCTTTATAAATGGTAGGTGGATTATTGTAACTCTGACAACGAAAAGAAAATTTTAAAAAAATTACACAAAAGATGTGAAGGATGGGAGGTCGATCTTTCTTTATTAATGTTATTGTTATCAATGTCAGACCAAACTACTTCATGTTTTACAATGAGTAATATTTCGCCAGAAGCACAAATGCAAGGCAAGATTCGAGCGAGATTACAAGATGGTGTTCTGACAAAATATCAAATTTGCATATTTTCCTTCTCAGCTATTCAAACGCCCTTTTGTATCTATACAACAACCTCTTGTGTGCCATCATCATTCTCTTATTGGCTCCTCGACAGTATGTCCAGAATAATGAAATGCCTTCCTTCCAAGCATCTCCACATGGTGCTACCAATTACCAAAGTCGCTCAAATTTATAAACCGATGCGATGCTATTCAAGCATACATAGCTTGATACAAACATGCCCTGCTCCTGACTCCTCCCGAGTTGCCCATTGTATCTCTTGATGACATTCTTTGCATTGGAAAGTCCACTGCCAAGGTGACAACAGTCACACCAGCGGTTACTTACAAACATATCTGCCCCTCATTCACAAACTTTAACTCATGCAAAAGGAAAATCCAGCATTTGAAATGGCTTGCACCAATGGTCCACTCAATGTCGCCGTAAACAAGCTTCGTCAACTTTTTCAGTCAACTTTCTCGAGAAATGCTTGCCCATAATAATGGAGTACTGATGTGCTCACCATTGCCCTCCATATATTTGGACCTTAATCTCTAGAACTGGAATGTATTTGAGCCCTAAAGAGGTTGATAACATTCAAGACACAGGACAAATAGTGGCTTCCTTGAATAATAAAGAGAAAAATAAAATATTCACCTTAAAGCTTCTACAAATATTTAAAATAAAATGAACAACTATAACATATCTATCGTCACCATGGATTTTCTGATTCTCTGGCTTCATTGTAGATGTTATATCATAGTGTTAAATAACATGGCACAAGAACCAACTGATAAATTCATTCGGAAAGCTAATGGTTAATTTGATGCAGAGCAAACAAACAAGAAAACAAGGTGGGTGGAAGCTTCATATGATGCTTACTTTCTACGCAACCAATATTTGGTAAATCAAATCAGTGATCGATTTAGAGTTCCATTAATAAGTGCACTTTGTGTAAACTTCAGGTTAATAGGCAAATCTTTGAGACAGAAACCATTGGTCCGACAAGTGTCATGGGCTTCCAAGCTATAGCCTTCATATTTGGGTGGTGCACGTGCATTTCTGGGAGTAAAATTAATCTCATGAGCCAATTTGTAATGCAACCGTGACTAAAAGGAGGTGATTATCAATGACTTGAAATGGGAAATGGGAATAAGGTTCATGCAAGAGAAGAAAACTGATAGCAGAGGACAGAGAAGTGCCCCACCTTCCTGGATTGATCACGCCTACCCTATTCTTAGGTGAGATTGGATGAACGGTCATCAGAAAAAGAAAGAAATGCGGAAGACGGCTCCTCAGAGGCCCTTCATCATTATCGAGAAGGATATCCAAACAAGTATAAAGAAAGAAAGAAGAGAGAGGAGAAATAATCCAATTCAGATCAGAGAGAGAAGACCTAAGCGAAGAGACCATCCTCACAGCCGGTTTAAGGATGAGTGCTCATGGAGTAGTCAGTCTGGCCCTGAACCTACGTTTCATAGGACCACTGTGTTGGGGCTTCCCCTCTTAGCATCTCTTTTCCTCATTTATTCAGGCTTCTGCTGCCCATGGTGCTCCTATTTCTAATCTTCTTGTTTGGAAGGGGAACTAATTTTTCTTGAAATTTTCACTTTTTCAGGAATTTGAATGATAGATATACTCAATAGGTCATTGCTTCACTTGATCAGCTTCTTTCATTCCACCGTTCTGAACATATCGATCATAGGTCTTGGATTCCAGATCCTAGTGGTCTCTTTAAGGTCAAGTCTTTCACGAAAATCCGTGCTAGATCTTGTATACCTCATGATTTCTCGATATTCACTTTCATTTGGAAATCCAAGTTCCCGCACAAGTTTTAAGGTTCTTGTCAGGTCTCTCATACTTCACCGATTGAATACTGAATTCATTTGACAAAACCAAAGTTCCCTAATGTTTCTATACTTCATTTCAGTGCACTACAAAGAGCAGTTCCATTAAGTTATCATCTCCATACTTGGCTACTTAACCATAAACAATTTCAGAGAAAAGTCTAGTGGAAAGAAATATAAACCAATGTGTAGAGTATAATATAATAATAATATCAATGTATGTTTATAAAATGCAAAGCATGCACATTGTAATGGTTGAAGCTGAACACAGATCTTAACTTGAGAATCCTCCAAACAAGAATTCTACCAGACAGTATGGCTAGCTAAATTCCCTGATCAAAAATCTTGAAATATCCATACCTTCTCATTAGAACTCAAACAGCTTTCCGCATAAGAGAATAAAAATTTAAACATTATATAGAGAATGACTACCGAATAGATAAAAACATACCTCGTCTCTAAATTAATGTTGATATTGTTAAAATGACAGATTTTATGAGAGTTGATTTTCGCTCTACCGAAACAGACCTGTATAAATCAACTTAGCCTAGGGGTGACATTCATTCAGAAACAAAACATGAACTCACAGTTTGACATTCATTTAGGGACACCTGCAGAAGTATCAAAAACATTCTACGCAGATAAACAAAACCCTGATGCACTTGGATCATAACTATCATTCAGCAAAATAATCACCAAAAATAACAATTAAAGAGCTTGCATAAAGATCAATCCTGGATAATCATGAGCCAAAGAATAGAATGTCATTATTATGAAAAAAAAATAAATTCTTTATTACCTATCCCAAGAATGTTGAACTGAGTCATACTAATGGCCTAACAGCGAACTACTGCATATAAACAGCCACCTAATCACCCCAAAATCGCATCAAACTACTGATTCCTACTAGGATTCCTTGCTCTTGTAGCCAACGCACTTCTTATTTCGAATGCTTTCTTCTCTACTAAATTATCCTCCGAACTCGTTTCTCTATAATAGTGTGATCTCTCATCATAAACCGAATAATCATTCAATACATCATGCAATGAAGAGTAATCCTCCCTCATTAACAAAGCATTATGAAGTATTGAACAAGCACCAATATAAGCCACGGCAGTCTTAAACTCCGCCTCAATTGGCCTACTCAAAACACCCCAACTCTTCAAACTAGCAATAGTCCTAAGCGCTGAAACTCGCATCAAACTAAGTGCGGAATTAAAATTCTCTTCGCTTGACTTCGCCTGTGGATCAGTAAATGGAACAAGTAACCAATGAAGTAAAGGGTAGCCTTCATCCCCAATTAAGTATTGAGGTATAGATACACCATTTATATCTATAGGTTGAGAATTCAGTAAATATGATCCTTCGATATCTTTGTACAGCGTTGATGATTTAAGAATACGCGAATCGGGTTTCTTACCATTGAACCCTGCAACAATGCTGAGAATTCTCGATGATGAATCCACTACAATTTGAGCTGCAATGCTTTCTTCTTGAGACTTGGACCCATTTTCTTTATCAATTTTGAACCTTGCGCAATCAATGATTCCGCAACAATTGGGCAAGCCTGTGAGGGTTTGAATTGAATTGGATACAGATTCGAGATCGTTTTGACCCGGGAACCCCACCCAGAACCGGAAATTTGTGCAAAGGACCCGGCACAACTGTTTGACGCAGAATTTGGCGGTAGGTTCTGAAACTCCGAATCGGGTTGAAATTTCGGAGTAATCGGAGCCGGTGGCGAGTCGGAATAGGCCAACGCCGAGGCGAGTTTCGGCGGGTAGGTTTAAGGGTGAGTTGACTGGGTCGCGGCATTCTAAAAGTGGCTCAAGAAGCATGGATAGCCACTCGAAGGTTGAAGACGACATCTTGAAGTGCAGTTTGAACGAGTCAGGGCTTCTGGGAATGTCTGAGTTGACTCGTCCGAGTCGAGATCCGGGATCGTCGTCTTCAACTTCATCAGGTTCTGCGTAGTGGGCCCGCTTACGTTTCTTGGAAAGAGAAAGGAGGGAGAGGGTGGCGCCGATGTCGGTGCTGGAAAGGAAATGGATGATTTGGGGTGGAAGGAGTTGGACGGAATTGGAATCGGTGAGAGAGAGAGGGTTTGAGGAAGGGAAAATGACGAAGAGGAGGAGGAGGAGTTCGGAGATTAGGGAGGAAAGGAGAGCTGCTAAAGCTCGAGAATCCATTCTCTCTCTCTCTCTCTCTCTCTCTTGGTTTGTGTTTTTTTGTTTTCTTCTTTTTTTTTTTTTTGTCGGGAATTCGGATTTCTTTCGATTTCCGAGCAAATCAAAAGGCTTGTCTGCAGAGGTTTAATCTGAGTGGACGAGAGACGTTAATATACACCTGGCTGTATTTTATTTTAAATTGTAAGTATAATTATTTGGTTCCACTGCTCTGCAAAATCTATGCGCTTAGTATCTTTTCTTAAAACAAAATTTATTCTAGTCATTCAATTTGTATTTCGTCGTAAGATTTAACCTTCAAGCAGTTAATGTTAAATTTTTTGTCTAATTTTTAATAAAATAACCAAATTGCCCTGACAACTTCCTCTGTAGATTTTCTCTCCTCCACAGTCATGGACTCTATTCTTACAAGAGTAATATTATGGGTATCTAAAAAGTACTAAATTTTTTGCACTAAATGATATGTCAATTGATGTGACAATTAATGTGATAAAAAAATAAAATTAAAAATTATAATTAATGGCATCACATCTGCCACATCATATGATACAAAAAATTTGATAATTTTTAAGTACTCACAGCATTACTCTTCTTACAAACCCAAATCAATATTTCCCCCAAATGACCGGAAGGAGATCAAATCAGATCCCCCACAACTTTAACCCACTACTCTCCCCTCCGCTCACTTCCTTACCCCCTCCGCACTGCCTGAATCAAAGCTGCAGGTAGTTCATTCCTCCTCCAGCACTCGCAAGAACTTGATGGAGATAGCAGATTGATGGATGGTGCGCGGGAACTGGCGGAGAAAGGACAAAAGGTCTCCGGAAGCCCCAGTCTAAATGTTGGTGCTGGTGAAGGTAATCATAGTTGTTAGTATCGTACGATACGCGATACGTATCGTACGATACGATACGAAAATCACCTATTTCGATACGTATTGCATCACCGTATCGTAATGGGCTCTGTATCATACGATACGCTTAGCGTATCGTACGATACACGATACGTATCGTACAATACGATATGAGAATCACCAATTCTTATTACCTCCCTTTTTAAACCCAATTCTAATTTGTCCATTATCCAATTCCCTAATCCTCCATTATAAGAAAACCCTTGTTGATAGTAATAATAGAGTCCATATATGCTAAAGAGTGAAGACAAAATTGAAGGAAGCAAATATTACATCTTGGAATTTATTTATTTTTTTCAAAAAAGTATGAATTTGATAGTTTTTTAAGCTTAAAAGTTTACTTAATTGTGAATATTTTATGTTCTCATCTATTTTCTTTTTCTCCTAATTTTTTTTGGGTTAATATCAAGCTTTCAAAATATGAAAACACATATATGAAGTTTAACCTTAATCATTGGATAATATATTTTTATTAATTATTGCTTAATAGTCATTATATATATATATATATATGCATATATATATAGCGTATCTTACGATACGCGATGCGTATCCCGATATGTATCATAGAGATAGAATTTCGATACACGATACGTATCCCGTTTTGACAACTATGAAGGTAATCCTGAGTTTTTTTTTTTTCTCTCTCTCTCTACATTCAATCTAGTGACGACGTTTTCTTCACCAACAGGGCGATCATTTTCTTCACCAGCGACAGGGCGATCGTTTTCTTTACCGGCGGTTGACTCAGTGAAAAAATACATTCATGGAAAGACTTGAATCTGAGTTGGTGGTGACTCGGTGGCTGAATCTGAGTTGACAGAAGAGTTAGCTCGTGTGAAAAAAATACATTCATGGAAAGACTTGAATCTGAGTTGGTGGTGACTCGGTGGCTGAATCTGAGTTGACTGGGAAGAGTTAGCTTGTGTGCGGTGGCATGGTGAGGATAATGGAAAGACTTTGGTTTAGAAGGAGATTAGGTTGACTAAAATTGGAAACGTAGAAAGTTAAATATTATTAATTTTAGGGGTTTTGAATGTTGTATACTATTCTTTAATCTTGTAATGTATTTGATCTTCATGTATGAAATTAATAAAATTCATTCTTAATTCTTGTGTCCATCTTCCATGTTCTCTTTGTTTCTTTTTGATTTTCTTTTTGTTGTTGTTGAATTTGTGATTATGTCTACATAAAAAATAAAAAATACTTTCATGTTGTTTGATTTCCATAAATACAGTGCTTTCAATACTTTGAGGGGTGAAAATTGAAAAATTCCATTTACTGTTACAACCTCACTCTGGGTTGAAAATTCCCTTTGATATTTCCAAAAAAATAAATAAATAATTTAACTTTATTGAATTAAAAAAGGCAAGGGTAGTTTAGATTTTTTTTTAAAACAGACGGAAAATTTGACGTTAGCGGTCTGAAGGGGCAATCTTACAAGAAAATACAAATCAAGTGATTAGAATGAATTTTTTTGATGAAAGGGGATCAAACACATAGTTTTTGCAAAGCGGAGGGACCAAATAATTATATAATTATTTTATTTTAGTGGATTGCTATTCACACACACCAAACCTTTTAAGTACGACCCTTTACTAAGTAGTGAGTGAGTTAGGGTGTCAATTCGTGTTGTCGTATCGTATTCGTGTCGTATTATCGTATTTTTATGTTATCCATCTTATTTGATTATAAATATAACAATAAATGTTATTTTAACTAAATTTTTAATTTCGTGCTTTCGTGTCATGTTTCGTGTCGTGTCATTTCTCTCTGTAATTCGTGTTTATAATCGTGTCGTGTTGGTTCGTGCATTTGTGTCGTGTCAGTCATTGTCACCCCTCAATATTTTTAAACTTCATAAATACTAACCACACCCCTTATTTTCTTATTTTACCTCTCCTAACATTTTCCTCAAAATTAACCCTAGAATTGATTCTTTCACGCACGCCTCATCCCTCTTCTCCCTCTTCACACCTCATTCCTTGTCCCTCTTCACCAATTTTTACGTCGGCGCCTCATCACCAGATCTCCGTCCATCGTCGCTGGTGCCACCTACTTCATTTCATCCTCCTCGTCGCAACTCCCTCTCTCCGGTAATCTGCTACTTTTCCCTCTTCCCTGTTTCTCTATGTTTGTTCATCTCTCTCTCTCTCTCTCTCTCTCTCTCTCTCTCTCTCTCTCTCTCTCTCTCTCTCTCTCTCTCTTTTTCCGGCAAAGCAAAGCAATTATTTTAGGGTGTTTGACAAGCACGCCTACCGAACACCAATAGGGGTGTTCAACCAACGCCTGCCGAACACCACTAGGCGTGTTCCACTAAGGGCAATTATGTCAGATTTTTTTAATAATATTTTTGTAATATTTGAATAGGGTGTACTTGGAGGATTTGGGGGTGTGAATAACAATCCTCTTTATTTTATTTTGGTAATTCCTTTATACGCACGTGACTAAATTTGTTTTACTTCTTTCTTTTACTAAGATAAAAGTCTCGAATTATGGTCATTTTGTGGATTTAGTACCGTAGGAAAAAAATTATGGGATTTTCAGTAATTATTATAAAGAAGAAATCAACAATTTTGGTTAAACCAAATATAGAAAATTTGGACCTTGAGCTAATGGAGGCAGGAATGTGCTTCAACTGAAAATTCTTCTGTTTAATTGTATTTATGGACTAGCAATCGGAAATGTTTTCCATTGAATTATTGAAGATCAACTCCGATCAATGGTTTCTCTCATTAACCTTTTGTGCTTACAACTGGAAAAACGCGTGTACTTGACGCACGTTGGGTTACGCGTGAAGTAATAATATAGACATTAAGGGCTTAATCGAGTAAGTCAAAACCAAACCATCATCTTATTCGTTTTCAAGCAAGAAACCCTATCCACCCCAAATTTACTACTCACTCACCCGACCGTTGCCATTCCTCTATCATTCCACCACTTAGACATCTCTCACTTTATGCATTAAGTACACACATTTCTTCAATTGTAACAAAAAAAAGGTTGATGAGAAAGAGCCAAATGGACCGAGATCCATTGTCATACATATACAAAAAAGAGAAGGCGAATGGTTTCTCCATTCAATGGTTTCGTGAACAATCAATGAATTATTGAAACGACTCCGGTCAATGGTTTCTCTCATCAACCTTTTTTTTGTTACAAACAATTGGAGAAATGTGTGTACTTAATGCACTGTGGGTTATGCACAAGGTAAGGGAAACATTAGGCTTCTGGTGGATACTAATTTGCTAAGACACATCTAATCGGATTTGAAAACCACTTTTGATGGCCACTTTTACTATACATATCACTACCTTTCAATTTTGGTTGTTGTAGCCACTTTTAATGGCTATAACATTTTTTTCTAAAATGAGATGACTGATGTGAATTATATTAGGATGGAAGGAAGGCTATATTATTTTTATAATACAGATGATAAAATATCGTGTAAAAATAAAATAAATAAATAAAGAGGTTTGGGAGGAGCAAAAATTGTGCCCCATTAACTTATAATCATAATTGTTTTAATTTTTTATTAACAAGTACTACCTCCGTATCAAAATAATTGTCGTTTTAACAAAGTTTATTTGTCCCAAAATAATTATCGTTATAGGATTTCAATAAACATTTGCCCATATTTTGCCAAATTTGCCCTTATTTGTTACTCTTATTAAAGAAGGTTGGTAGGAAAAAAGAGAAAAAGTACTCTTACAACTTGCCTAAAATAATTGAACTTAAATAAGAGTATATAAGTTTTTTTGAAAGTTTCCTTATTCTGTATGCAAAGTTCTAAAACGATAGTTATTTTGGAACGAAGGTAGTATTCATAAAATTTATAGACTTTCGATGAATGCGAGTTTAACCTGAAAGTACAGACAAAGAGTGTAATTTATTTTCCTCAGCATATATTTTTTTTTCAAATTTTGATTCATTCTTTCTTCAAGACAATGATCGCGAGGTTGAAGCTTTCGTACGTTTGCAGAGAAAGAGACTCTAGACTTTTTCAGATTAATCTTTTGGCCCGTGCGCAAAACATCTCGAAACATTGCATAACCACCTGCAAATTGCTGTCACTGGCCCCCTAAAAATACATGAAATCGTCGGCAAAAAAACCATTCTCGGTGACGGTGCAGAGAAAGAGATTCATTCATTCATTCTTTTTTTCTCTCTCTCTCCCTCTTTCCCTCTCACACGCACAAACACACACAAGGGTCAAAAAAGAGAAAAAAAACTTTATCACTCCTCACTCTCTTCTTCCCCAAATCTTCACAACGAAACCTAGTAACTCATTTCTCTCCTCAGATTATACAGAATCAGATTACCCAGATTCTAAATCTAGAGAGAGAAACTAAATACAATCTATAATCTTAATTCTTGATCTAAACTCAAACTTTCTCTCTAAACACTAATCTTGAGCTTCCCTAATGTCTCTCCAAACCAAATTCAAAAGGTTCGAGATCTGTGTTATAGCCCCACCTGTACACACACACTTCCTGTATCTAACTTCCTCAAGTAACCCCAAACCCTAATTTCAAAAATTCCCACTCATTTGTGTTATGCCCAATTCAACAACAACAACAATGGGAGCTAAGAAGAAATGGCTATTCACTTTGTTCTTTGCAACTCTCATATCTTTCATGTTATTCATGGCCGCTGGCGGAGGGGTTGATGATTGAAGTGGCAGAGAAAAAGAGAGAGAGAGAGAGAGAGAGAGAGAGAGAGAGAGAGAGAGAGAGAGAGAGAGAGAGAGAGAGAGCACAAAAAAAGATTCGTAAAAGCGAAGAGTCCAGGATGACTCGCCGCGAGGAGCCAGGCAGAACTTGGCATTGAGGAGGTGTTCAAAGTATTCCTTTCACCCCAATTTGTCAGTGCCACCGAACTTCAACTCTGGAGATTCAACTCCAACTGTTTATATAATCAATATGCATATTGTTTGGAGAAAATATCATTGAGAGCAAATACCATATCAATCCAAAGCAATTATTGCCTAGAAATTGAAAAAGTAGAAAAGTTATAATCATGTTCATAATTGAAATAAATATTTCATGGTTGGTCCTGTACTTATCTAGAAAAAATGACATTTTTGCCCTTGCTCAAATGCACGTGCGATGCACATAACACGACTTAACAAAAAAAAATTAACGGAATTGGACGAAAAGACCAATTCTGTTTAATGTTTTAGTTCAGGGACTATTTGTAGCATAAAATGACCAATCCCAAAAAAGTAAACTTCTAGGGGGACCAATTGGGTAGTTTGTCCAAATTTATATCCCTATAATATTTCATTGAAAACACTCTCCAAAACTTTAAAATTAAATAGGTACTTGTTTGGTTGATCAAACTTTTAAGGAAAATGCTTCATGTACCGCCACATCTGATTGATACTTTACAATGACCCGATTATTTAGTTGTATATTTTTATTGTTTGAATAAGTTGAGGAGTTCATATGAATCATTTTGAATGTTCAAAAACTTTACTTAAATTTTTTCAAGCTCATTTTATATGTGAAGTGATCTGCACTTGGAAAGTGACTTTGGAGTCTTCTTGAAAAACAATAACACTTGGAATATGGATTTGTTCATAGTCAAAGTTCTCCAACCAATTTTAGTGACTTTGATTTGTGATTTTTGATTTTTTCACTCTTTGATTTCACCAGCTTCATCTCCTCTGTCTCTCTTTCACTTTACTTTCAATCGCTACAAACAAAAATTTTAAAAGACCAGAACCAAAGCCATTTAATCGCAAAGACAAACACACCAAATGTGTTTTTTAGGTCGCTGGTGTATAAAAGAATTACACGGCAATCTATTCAAAATTTGACTATAATTCATTTAGGAAGAATATGTAATGGGAGCAGACATGCGACCAAAAACGAATTTTCAACCAACAAAAGTAAACATTCCTAAGTATTTGTCTTTCTATTTGAATTAATTTGATCTTTAATAATTTCATACTCTTAAAACTAACTTGCTTATAATCCTATGTAAAAAAAAATTGTTTTTCATTGACTAAACTAAAGTAAATTGGGAATTAAAGGGAATTGGTTCGAGCGAAAGTAGCTCTGGTCATTTTACTCTACTTTCATCTCAAACTTTAAATGGGCTTTTACTATATTCAACAATCAAATGCTTGGGCTTGGTCTTGGGCTTGAGCATACACTAATATGGGTTATTTTCTCACTATAGAAGCCTCAAGCCTAAAGTTGGAAATGTAAAGCAAATTAAAGCCCATTGGTTACTTTGGATTCCATGACCAATTGGTAAGAAGAAATGGAAATACACAGTTAATCTCTTTTATAATTTGAATGAAAGAAATTAATTACTGTAACATTTTTAGGTACATTAGCATAATAGATCAATATAATGTATATGTTGTGCTTTATAAAATGCTTAGTGATAGGGATTTAATTTTTTTGCAAGTGTATTAAATGTAATTTTTGCAAGTGTAATTTATAAAATGCTTAGTGATAGGAAGAAGTGCTTTATAAAATGCTTAGTGATAAGGATCCATATTATCCCTTTCCTTCTCCCTCTTCACCAATTTTCAGTTGGCGCCTCATCACCAGATCTCCTTCGGTTCATCGTCGCTGGTGCCACCTACTGTGTTTCATCCTCCCCGTTGCAACTCCCTCTCTTCGGCAATCTGCTACTTTTCCCTCTTCCCTATTTCTCTATGTTTGTTCATCTCTTTCTCTCTTTCTTTTTCTGGCAAAGCAAAGCAATTCGTTTATGGTGTTTGGCAATCATTGACTGAATACCTTTAAGGGTATTTGGTTAGAGCCTACCGAACACCACTAATGAACGTTTGGCTGGAGCCTACCGAACAACAATAGGGGTGTTCAGCCAGCGCTTACCGAACACCATTAAACGTGTTCAGCCAGCGCCTACCAAACACCACTAAGCGTGTTCCACTAAGGGCAATTAGGTCAGATTTTTTAATGACATTTTTGTAATATTTGAATATGGTGTACTTGGAGGATTTATGGGTGTAAATAGCAATCCTCTTTATTTTATTTTGGTAATTCTTCTATACGCATGTGATTAAATTTGTTTTACTTCTTTCTTTTTTACTAAGATAAAAGTCTGAATTATGGTCATTTTGTGGATTTAGTACCTGTAGGGAAAAAAAAATTATAGGTTTTTCAGTAATTATAAAGAAGAAATCAACAATTTTGGTTAAACCAAATATAGAAAATTTAGACCTTGAGCTAATGGAGGCTGGAATGTGCTTCAACTGAAAATTCTTCTGTTCAATTGTATTTATGGATTAGCAATCGGAAATGTTTTCCATTGAATTATTGAAGATCAACTCCGATCAATGGTTTCTCTCATTAACCTTTCGTGCTTACAACCGGAGAAACGCGTGTACTTGACGCACGTTGGGTTACGCGTGAAGTAATAATATAGACATTAAGGGCTTAATCGAGTAAGTCAAAACCAAACCATCATCTTATTTGTCTTCAAGCAAGAAACCCTATCTACCTCAAATTAACTACTCACTCACCCGGCCGCCGTCGTTCCTCTATCATTCCACCACTTAGACATCTCTCTCTCTTCATGCATCCCACCTAACACTTCCATTCGCCTTCTCTTTTTTGAATATGTATGACAATGGATCTCGGTCCATTTGGCTCTCTCTCTCTCTTGATATGTAACTCTCTTAGATTTCGTACACAGCATAGCCTTGGATTTCGTGAACTATCAATGAATTATTGAAACGACTCCAGTCAATGGTTTCTCTCATCAACATTTTTTTGTTACAATTGGAGAAATGTGTGTACTTAATGCACGGTGGGTTATGCACGAGGTAAGGGAAACATTAGGCTTCTCGTGGATACTGATTTGCTAAGACACATCTAATCGGATTTGAAAACTAGATGAATTTTTTTACTATGCATATCACTACCTTTCAATTTTGGTTGTTGTAGCCACTTTTGATGGCTATAACATTTTTCTCTAAAATGAGATGACTGATGTGAATTATATTAGGATGGAAGGAAGGCTATATTATTTTTATAATACAGAGGATAAAATATCGTGTAAAAATAAAATAAAAAAATAAATAAAGAGGTTTGGGAGGGGCAAAAATTGTGCCCTATTCACTTATAACCATAATTGTTTTAATTTTTTATTAACAAGTACTACTATTCATTAAATTTATAGGCTTTTGATAAATGCGAGTTTAACCTTAGCACTTCTCGTCGAAATGTGGGTTTTAACTTTAGCACTTCTCCAATTTTTCACCTTTGATCATTTGATCAGTCATTTTAATGGTCTTTGAGTAGAATGTAAAGTGAGGTTTTAAGTTTGTAAATCTTTGTTCCTCCCTTCCCTAGTCTGTATGGGCTCCCAATTGTAACTTCATGGTTTTCAATGATATTATTGCAATTCTCAAATAATAATAATAATAATAATAAGTTTTATTGAAAACATATAATGATTGCGATACAATTTTTTTATCCAATTTTCTCATCCTAATTTAAGTGACAAATTATAATTAATTAAATATCACGTAACAACGCAACATGTTATCATCTTTTACTACATTGCATATATTAAATTGGAATGAAAAATTTATATCCTTATAATATTTCATTGAAAACACTCTCCATTACTTTAAAATTAATTCTTGCTGCACTCATAATGGTGATAGATACTTGTTTGGTTGATCAAACTTTTAAGGAAAATGCGTCATGTACCGTCAGTGACATCTGATTGATGCTTGCATGGGGACCCAATTTCTTGTATTAAAAAAAAAGAAGGTAAAAGTGCATCGAAAGTCCTAGAACTATAGCCTTTTGCGTATTTAGTACATGTAGTAAAAAAGTTGTAAATATGATCCTTATTGTTGATTTTTGTTGGATTTAGATCCCTAACTCTAACGACCGTTAAAAAGTCATGTGATTCACACATGAGCTCTTTTTGAAGGGTAAAATAAGTAGATCATGGAAATTCTGAAAATAAAGTTTTTTCAAAGGATATATATATATATATATATATATATATATATATATAAACGTTAAAAGCTTAATTGAATAAGTCAAAACCAGTCAGTCCATCATAATGTTCGCTTTCAAGCAAGAAACCTTACCTACCCCAAATTTAACACTCACTCACCAGCCGCCCGAACCCCCCGACGTACGCCTACCCTTCCTCTCTCATTCCACCACTAACACATCTCTTTCTTTATACGCCCCACCTAACACTCCACTCACCTTCTGTTTTTGAGATATGGATGACAATGTATCTCGATCCATTTGGCACTTTCTTTTTTCTCTCTTGCTATGCTTGTCTCTTGGATTTCGTTAACGATGTGGCCTTGGATTTCGTGAACAATGACGTGGCCATCATTGTAAAGTTCGGGGTGCTTGATCTCAATGCAGCCGACGAAGACTGTGGTGTTATTAGCAGTGGTGGATGTGTTTTTGAGGCGGTGGTCGCAGGCAAGGGTTTGAATTTTTGTATAGAGGGCTAAATTGTGAAGGAAGTGAAGAGGATAGAGGTCAGGGGTGGAATGTTCTGAAATGAGGAGAGAGAGGGGGGGATGAAGGGCAGGTAATGAGGAAAGAGTCGGTAGGAGCGAAGATTGTGGTGGTGGTGGTGGAGTTGGGGAGAAAGGCACTAGCGGTGGAGAATTGTTGAAAGCTTGAGGAGGAAAGAATTGCTCGTAAGTAATTTGCAGATGCTTCGGCAAACTTGGCAGAAATGGGATAAGAGTTTTCGCATTGTAGTTGCTAAACTTTGTAGATCGACTAAACTTTGTTAGATCTTAGTGCCCTCTTCGTGGTCCACCATTTTCGAAAAGATATGCTTGTTCTTAATCCACTATTTCAAAAATGAAAACTACTAATTCTGTATTTTAATCACTATTATAAGTTGGGTCTAGTTAAAGCAGGAATTACAATACCCAATTATTTAGTTGTATATTTTTATTGTTTGAATAAGTTGAGGAGTTCATATGAATCATTTTAAATGTTCAAAAACTTTTTTAAATTTTTTCAAGTTCATTTTATATGTGAAGTGATCTGCACTTGGAAAGTGACTTTGGAGTCTTCTTGAAAAACAAAAACACTTTGAATATGGATTTGTTCATAGCCAAAGTTCTCCGTAGCGATTTTCATAATTTTGATTTGTGATTTTTGATTTTTTTCACTCTTTGATTTCACCAACTTCATCTCTGTCTCTCTTTCACTTTATCTTCAATCACTACAAACAAAAAATTTAGAACACCAAAACCAAAGCCATTAAATCGCAAAGACAAACACACCAAACATGTTTTTTAGGTCGCTTGTGTATAAAAGAATTACATCGTAATCTATGCAAAATTTGACTATAATTCATTTAGGAAGAAGATGCAATGGGAGCAGACATGGCGGCCAAAAACGAATTTTCAACCAACAAAAGTAAACATTCCTAAATATTTGTCTTTCTCGATTCAAATAAATTAATTTGATCTTTAATAATTTCACACTCTTAAAACTAACTTGCTTATAATTCTACGTAAAAAAAAAAAATATTGTTTTTCATTGACTAAACTAAAGTAGATATGGGAATTAAAGGGAATTGGTTTGAGCGAAAGGAGCTGTGGTCATTTTACTCTACTTTTCATTAAATTTGATTTAAAGTAAAACATTATGCTATATATAATTCTTCATGATTTTATCTCAAACTTGTAACCAGAACAAAATTATTCTATTTCGAACTTTAAATGGGCTTTTACTATATTCAACAATCAAATGCTTGGGCTTGGGCTTGAGCTTGAGCAGACACTAATATGGGTTGTTTTTGTCGCTATAGAGATCTCAGGCCTAAAGTTGGAAATGTAAAGTAAATTAAAGCCCATTGGATACTTTGGATTCCATGACCAATCGGTAAGAAGAAATGGAAATACACAGCTAATCTCTTTTATAATTGGGTTAATGATACCACTAGCCCCTTAACTATGGTCGATTTCATCACTAGTCCCTTAACAATTTTTTTTCAAAATTTAGTCCCTTAACTATGAAAATTAGACACGGTTGGTCCTTTTATTGAATGCCGTTAGAATTTTTCCGTTAAGTTTGTCTTGTGCCTAACACGTGACTTTGGCTAAGGGCATTTAAGAAATTTCACGTGCAAAGATATTTTTTAATACTTAAAATAATGTATTCTTTTTTTTTTCTCTCTCTCCTCCCCCCCCCCAACGTCCTAGTCTTCCACCTCATTCAAACCCCCAAATTCACGATTCCAACCACCGTCCCACTGCCTCCATCCATAAAGGGGGACTAACCAAAATTGAATACCCACAAATACAAACCCCAACGCCCATATTCCTTTCACCAATTCACACCAGCAGAAGAAGAAAAACCCTTGACAATCTCCAATCCCCTCCCCTCCCCTCCTCTCCTCTCTCCTCTCTCTTTCAAGTTTCAATCTCTCCCTTTTCCTCAAATTACTGTAGTAAATGCAAATTCCCTCCATGTCTACCTCCATCCATTTCTCTCTCTCCTCCCTCCTCATCATTTTCATCACCATCTCTAATCCCTCACCCTTTCATCCGACATTGCAGCCCTCCAAGCCTTCAAGGCCTCAATCAAACCTTCCACCATCCCTTCCTACTCATACCTTGGCTCTTGGAATTTCACCTCCGACCCTTGCTCTATTCCTCACTTAACCCACTTCGTTTGTGGCCTTTCTCGTTACTCAAACCGAGTCACCCAACTCACCCTTGACCCGCCGGGTTACACCAGACTCTCCCCGCTCATCTCCAAACTCATCTAACTCACTACCCTTGACCTCTCCGACAACAAACTCTACGGCCCAATTCCGTTTCTCTCTCCTCCCGCCCAAATCTCCAAACCTTAATCCTCCGATCCAACTTATTCTGCAATGTCGAATGAAAAAGTAAGGGATTGGGCTGAGATGGTGATGAAAATGATGAGGATGAGGGAGGAGAGAGAGAAATGGATGGAGGTAGACATGGAGGGTTTTTCTTCTTCTGCTGGTGTGAATTGGTGAAAGGAATGTGGGCGTTGGGGTTTGACCCGTCACTTGTCGGTTTAGATGAGGAGGAAACCGGTGAGCTAAATTCGGCGGTTTATGAGACAGTGAGATGTTGTCTGAAATGTTTAATTTCCCATCTGGGACCGCCACGGCCACCACCGCAACTGAATTGTTGGAGAACCAAATATCATCCCAGAATTATCACCGGAACCAACGCGTTGCAGCTGCCGGAGATTGGTACGGAAACAGACAAGGAGGTAATGGGATGGTGGTTGGAAGCGTGAGTTTGGGGGTTTGAATGAGGTGGAAGACTAGGGGGTGGGGGGGAGGAGAGAGAGAAAAAAAGAATAAATTATTTTAAGTATTAAAAAATATCTTTGCATGTGAAATTTCTTAAATGCCCTTAACCAAAGTCACGTGTTAGGCACAAGACAAACTTAACGAAAGACTAGTGAAATTTTATAGTCAAGGGATTAAATTTTAAATTTTTTTGTTAAAGGACTACTGGTGAATTTGACCATAGTCGAAAGACTAGTGGCGTCATTAACCTTTTATAATTTTATAGTCAAGGGACCAACCGTGTCTAATTTTCATAGTCAAGGGATTAAATTTTAAAATTTTTTTGTTAAAGGACTACTGGTGAAATTGACCATAGTCGAAAGACTAGTGACGTCATTAACCTTTTATAATTTGAATGAAAGAAATTAATTATAACATTTTTAGGTACATTAGCATAATAGATCCATATAGCGTACATGTTGTGCTTTATAAAATGCTTAGTGATAGGGATTAAAGTTTTTTGTCTATTTTTCTCATCTTAATTTAGGTGACAAACATATAATTAGTTAAAAATTTCATCATTTAATATGTGATATCATCTTTTAACCATCATACACTCGATGCCTAAATTTAAATGGGAAATTTGGAAAATAAAAAATTTAAATTAATTTTATTTTACTTATAAATTTGAGAAAAACCTTCGCATATAAGTTGCATACTCTTACAATGTATAGCAAATACCATCATTTATTATTATTATTTTTTGCATAAGTCAAAACTTGGAAAACGGTTAGCAAAAGGACCTTTTTTTTTTTTTTTTTGTACAATTGATGTAAAATGTCACGGTTAAATATTCATATACATGGAAGTTCAGGTAGTGTTTGGTAACATTTCTGTTTCTTTATTCTATTTCACATGTTTCTATTTCACTTTGTTTCTGTTTCAATTTGTTTCTATTTCTTGAAATATGTCGTGTTTGACAAACATTTCTATTTTCTTTCATAAAGTTAAACTTTTTTCCCAAAACTATTAACACATTACAACTTGATCATATATTATATCCAACTTAAAATGTGTAGAATAATAATTCACATTTCATCTATTATTAAAAAAATTGTGAATAAAAATAAAAATAAAAATTAATATTCATATATACATACATACATAGATAGACTCGGGAATTGATTTGATTTCCAAAAAGTAAATTAATTAATTCATAGCAACAATATTTAAAGGAGGAATTATAGGTTAACCGTTAATTGATTTCGTGACTCTTGTATTGACTTTGAAATGGAGACCCACAACCATTAGCTGCTTGCCTATCATAAATTCATCATCATCATCCTTTTCAAAATCATCTCTTATTACTGTGAGTGTAATATTTCCATCGTGCGCATCACTCACCACCAACAAAAACAACTGATGTAGGCGGCTACCGGTGCTACTGTTTGATGTCATGAACACCACTGTTCGAGACCCTTTTTGCCATGATATCCCTCACTTCTTTGGGTCTATATTTTTCATTTGTCCAACTCTATTTTATTATTGTTCAAGTACCCATCATCTTTCAATTACTGTTTCTAGTTTCTGATTATTTAATTTCAGTAATAAACTTTTTATTTATTTTTCTTTTGCAAACTCAATTATATATATACACATATATACACACACACACACACACACACACATGGAGGAAAAAAGTTAGGGTTGAGAATTTCTCGTGTCAAAGTTTAAAGACCCAACCTAATTGATCTTGGCCCTTCTGTATTTTGGATGAGAAATGTTTCCCTTTTGCGAGAAGCAAAAAATTTTTATTTCTAAAATTTGGGAAAAAATAAGAAACGTTTTTAGTTTTTTAGAAATAGAAATGGTTGTCAAACACATTTCTATTTCTATTTTTCACCAAAAATTATAAACATAAATAAAAAATGTAAAACAAAAATAATTAACAAACAAGCCTATATTTTGGTGCGTAATTATCATTTACTCCTGACATTATTTGAATGTATAATTTATTGGGACAAATATTTGCAAGTGTATTAAATGTAAATAATAGTTGACCTAGGAGTATTATTTGTGCCATAAATGATGACGATACTGAGTATTTATCCCGTTTAAAGCAGTCATCCAGGGTTGCATTTATTTTAACATTTATAAAAATGGAACTAAAAGTAAGTAGTAGCTATAAACATATATATATATATATATATATATATATATATATATATATATATATATATATATATATTTTCTTTTTTGATATAATGGAGGGCCGTTACCCGAAAAGAAAAACAACTAAACAGAAATAAAACGCCGTTTGCTCAAGTCTAGTGAGTCTCACAAAAAAAAAAAAAAAAAAAAAGAAAACAAGAATTAAGTGGTTTTGTGTCTCAGGACTTAGGAGTACACTATATCAATCACCATTACGAATAAAAAAATGAGGATTTCTTTTTTTTTTAATTTTCCGAAAATATCAAATTATAGAATAAAACTCCAAAAAGTGTTGCAAGAAGACTTCCTGGCTATGTTGGTTTTAATTAATTAAATAATAGAAGCAAACTACAACAGATGGATTATGATTTAATATAGGGAGAGACTATTTTCACTACAAAAATTGCTAATCCACTACATTTATTAATAATTACTATAAATTAGTTCATGTTAGGACAAAAAATTCCTTTAAAAAGCTATTTACTTAAATTATACGATATATCTTCCAAATTACTTTTTATTTTTTAACAAACATATTTATTTTTTTATTTTCTTATTTTCATGTAAAATTACACATCATTAAACCTGGTTTTTTATTTATTTTGATAACAATATGCCTAAAAATATTCATTTTAATTTTCATACTTAATATTTGTCAAGTTACAACTCTACAGATTTTTTTTTCTTACTTTGCATATCAACGAACAAAACATTTTTATTTTTTTCCTACTACAACGAATAATCATACTTAATTATTAACACTCTTAAAAAAATGTAAAAAAAAAATATGGCATTGTTTACAAAATTTGAAGGAGATATTTTCCAAATATGAAATTTTATTCTAGGAATAAAATTTAAGATTAGTATGAACATATCATAATTAATACTTCAATATTCATTAACATTTATATTTGGATATAATGAAAGGTATTTTCGTCTGTACTAATTTTAATTTAGATAAACGTAGCGAATGAGTAAATTTTGCAGTGAAAATAGACTCTCTCCCTTTAATATATAGAAGAGCATTGAAAATTTCTTAATCTTGTGCCTTATTATTATTATTATTTTTTATTGCTTCCTTAGATCTTCGCAATCTCTTAAGGGAATCTTTTTAAACTATTGAAGATATTCTTTCCCAAAACTATGAGCATCGTTCAGAGTAATTTTATGTATTTGGTACAGAAAATCGTTCTTCTTATACTGCTATAAAATGAATTTGATCACTGCAATTATAGCTATCGAATAAACTAATAAATAAATAAATAAAAAATAAAAATAAAAAGAAGTAAGATATGTGACAATCAACAGTGTAGTAGTGTAGCTAATTACCATATCTAGCAAAAATCAAGTACTGGTTGGTATTGGACAACTCAGGAGAGAGTTAGATCTCATAAGAGTCATCTTTATTATTGTCACGCTGCTCTGAGTACTGCACCAAGAGTCATAATGACCGAAATCAGTCAAATCACCAACAATCGGACGGTTCAAAATCGTCAACATATTCTAGTAAAGTTCACTCTTCACCATCTAATTTTGAATATACTTCCACACTTATCCTAACGTACATATTATATTTCAAATTAGCCCTTGGATTTGGAGTTTTTTTTTAATAACCGTAAATGACATATTTAAGTAAGGTACGAATACTAAAGAAAGCCATAATCCAATCGGGCTTTGAGCAACTGAGGGAAGAACACTATTGAAACCATTAAAGATACCCATAAAACACTCTAAACAACGTCAAAGACATTTATTTACTAACGCTCATTACAACCAACTTCCAAGCCGCCACCGTGACGATAAAAAGATCAATTAAACAAACTAAATACAACAATATCATAAAGTCCAAACAATTCTTAACAAAAGATTACAAAAGAAACTAAAATCAAGTACTTATAGCATTAGTCCAATTTGGATCGGTTCGGTTCATTAGATAAAATTGCAAACCAAACCAAACGATTTCGACAATGAAAATGGACCGAAACCTATACTTCCAAAATTTGAAGCAAACTAAAACCTATTTCCAAAAGTGAACCAAACCCAAACCTATACGTCCAAAAATTCAACCAAACCTTGGTTCAAATTGTTTCAATTCGGCTTGGTATTTCGGTTCAGATTGACACCCCAACTTGAAGGACCAAATTGGGTCAGCTCCATATATTTGGCGGCAATGTGAACTAGACTCTAAGTTAAAGGGTGAAAAACACAAATTACCTTTTGATAATCTTTTGCGGCACATATATCCCACCGTACGAAATTCGCAAAACCCAATATATTTACATTAATAAAATCAAAAGAAAGAGAGATTATTAGTGCTAATCTCTCTCCTCAAACTCAATTCTCTCTCTCTCTACATCCACACCCTCTTTCAATCCTCAGTGGCCTTGGCGTGTTTCTATTATCTTCTCCCAGCACAACCGAAACCGTCGACAAGAGCTCAGATTTCCCACAAACCCCTCTTTGATTTTTCACTGAATTTCGACCCAGAAGAAACGATCGTGAGATTAATCGATCCTATTCTCCCTCTGTATACTGCTATTATCCCATCTAATTTTGTTATTAAAATTGGGTTTATTCTTTACTTCTTCATCATCATAATCGAACTGCTGACTTTTCGAATACTTCAAATTTTCTCGAAAATATTCTTTATTTGCATGTTGATGTTATTGTTATAGTGGTTGGAGGGATCTGTTGAATTTCTGGAACTTGATTTGGGTCTTTTGGTAAAATTTTTGTACTTTTTGTTGGTTTTTAATTTGTGATTTTTTCATCGGTTGTATCGATTGATTTCTACCTGTAATGGGCTTAATAGAAACCCACCTCCCAAGTGAAGTCAGTGATATTCTCAAAGTTGCCATCTTTTTCTGTTCTTTTTCCATTTTTTTCAATTTAAAGATTCTTTATGGTTTATAATTTTACTTGATTCTGTATACTGGTCTTTTGAACAGTAGAATGTGGGTGCTTATATTGCTGAACGATTCAATTTTTGGCTTTTCTTTTTAAACAACATTTGATTTTAATTCATATTCAAATCGCTTAATTGATTTGAAATAATGTATATAGTTGTGATGCTTGGGTTTGCTATATTTTTGCTGGGGATGGTTGATGTTTAGTTTTTCTTTGCCCATGTAAAAGTCCAGCTTTTTATTATTACATCATGGGATTTTTGAATCTTTATATTTATTGTCTGGAGCTATGCTGATTCTGCATATCTTGGAACTTGTGTTGCTCTCAGTTATTGCCAATTTTTGAATTTTGTTTTTGTCAGGAAGACTGCAAATTTTTAGTGTCAAATAGGAGTATTTAGAAGAATTGGTTGTCTTTGATGTGTGTATGTGAACTTTTTCCACTGTAGCAAATACATGAAAAGCCCAAACTTTCCTTCTCACACAACTATTTTACACCCTCGCAAATGCTTTAGCAAAAACTTAGTTTCTTTGCTATGTTTTTCGTTAGAATGTTTCTTTTCAGAAGGAACCCCGTGATTAATAATCTTTGATAATGTAAATTATGTTTCAGTTCAAGTTTTTAAAAGGGGCCTTTTTCTGGGTGAAGTACCAAATTGGAAACTACGGACTTCTGAAGTTGTGGCTTTGCAGTCGGCCAGCTACCAAGTTGAGTTGTTATGCAAATCGTACATGGGTTGTATGATTAAACTCTGAGTGAAGAGTGTCCTGCTTGAGCCAATAGCAAAACATTATTCATTCCTTTCATCTCGCTCAGTGTAATAAATTTGCTCTGATGCAACGGCAAAGGGGTTGGTTTGATCCTTTCCCTGAGACTGTTGATCTTAACCAAGGACCTGTTTCGAACAATACTGGTATGGACCAGCCTAATGCTTGGAATAACATGCTAAATCCAGTCGAAAGCCGGTTGTCAAATTATGCTCTTTCTTCTAGTGAGGTGAACTACAGTTGTGTGAATGCTATTGGTCATAGTGCTCGGAGTTCTGGTGGTTGGGATGTTGGTGAATCTAGCTCAAGTGTGAATCCACAAGACCAGCCAGTTAATGATGGCTTGAAAATGGAACATGGTTACTTTCGCTCAGGGCCTGAGACAAGATTAGATGAGCGGCAATTTGAATCATCCAATTCCTTTTGCACGATAATTTTGATAGCAGTCTTGGTGGGAATCTGGTCACGAGGGGCCCATTCAGTGTGCAGAGTTCTGGTTCGGGTCATATTCCTATGGCAGTTAATTTAAACAATGGATATGATGGTGGGCATGGTATGGTGGCAGATGAATTTACCAACTTTTACAAGTCAGGAAGACCCGAATCGGAGGCTAGTGCTTCTTCTGCTGGTGTCGGGACTTCTTCTGGTAATACTGGTTATTTGGTTGAGAATGACGGTTCTGGCTCTTCTTTGGGTAGTTGGGGTTTATCCTGCAAAAGAAAAGCCCTCGAGGGTACTTCTGCACAGTCGTTTCCAGTTGGGAGTTCGAGCTGCTTTCCACAAACTGAGAACATTGTACGTCACCCTGTTCCAGCTCGTTTTAATGCTTCTAGCAGCCTAAGTGTATCGAACCTTCCTACGGGTAGTCGTCCGGAACAGATGAACCCTAGAATTGGAGTTGGCATGAGAGGGGTAGCATCTGATAGTATCTTTCCTCCTTCTAGTGTACCGGGAATCGCTGAAAGCTCCCAAAGACATTTCGGTGTCAGACTGAATCCCGGTCACCACGAATCTGCTCCGTTTAATTTATCGTCATCAGGAAATCCTGTAAGGCGTTCATCTAGACCAATTTCACTCAATGAGTTTTTGGACTCGAGACCAACAGCGTCGCTATCAACCAATTCAACTAACCCCTCAAACCAGCCTCATCTAATGCATGTTCCTGGTTTACCAAGAAATATGATTCCTTTCCCTTGGAATGGTTCTATGAATTCGAGAGCTGGTAGCGCGGCAAGTTCTGGCATTCTTCCTGGAGAGAGAGATGCTGAGTCAAGCTTCAGAAGTACCCTTAGGAACAACAACCTGGATCATCCCAATTATGTTCCTGCATCCGAGACAAGAAATTTGGTGCAAGATCCAACTAATTGGAGCCTGGCTACTGGGAATTCAAACTCCAATGGAGGAGTTCCTTCTAATTCTCGAAATGGCCTGGGCCCCAGTTCTAGTTTGCGCTCTTTTCCTACTCTCTGGATACCTCATCACAACAACGCAACGCACAGCCAGCAGCGAGTGTCTGAATTTTCTCCTTGGACTCTTTTTCCATCTGCTGAGCCTGAGTCCGGAGGTCAGAGAGGTCCCTTTACCCCATTCCCTTCAGGCTCTTCTTCTTCCTCGGAGGAAACTGTGATCTCTTCTGGAGTTAATAGCCAGGGCCACCATCAAACTTTTCCAAGGTCAGCAATGTTGATGGAGGTACCTGGTGATGATTGGCGTGCTTTAGCTGCTGACATGGAGGGGAGACAGAGGCTGGTATCTGAGGTTTGTGCTTTTGTTATTGTATTTTCTAATATTTAATCTCTCCATATCAAGGCACGTGATTGCCATGCATCATCACCTCCAGGTTTTATTTCTTGGTATAGTATCTTTGTACCAAATATGGAGAATTCGATATTTCTCTGCGGACATATATGCATGTATGTTAGCTTTTGCAGCAGTTTAGGGTGGAGCATTAATCATGCCAAATTACAAATTACCTTGCTAAGTATGTCTGCTGGATCATTATTAGTATCTGTCCGAAATCCAATAAGCAATCACGAATGTTCGTACCTGAGCTTATGTGGGTCTTTCATTGATGATGAAGAAGATGCAGAGCTTTGAATATATTCTCTTGTTGTGTGCCTATTTACTCGCCACTAGGTGATGGATTTATTACTTCAGCCGTGATAGAAAATATTCCCTCTCGAAACTGAATTTGGAGCATCACTTTCTATATCCCTTAAAACATTTCTGATTAAATATGTCATTGTAAAAGATTAAGGGTGATTTCAGGATTTAATGGTTTCTCACGTGGATCAGTTTCATGATTTTTTATTGAGGTTGGATGCTTCAGCATAATCTTATGAGACTAACTTCTAGGTTTGGATTTTTGTACTCCCTCGAGATCTACTTATTTATTTGTAATTCATAAAATAGTTGATCTTGAAGGACTTGTTCTGGACCATGTAGCTTCATATTGCGTGGGCGCCAAATGAGGAACATGCGATGTTTGTATGTCTTGAGGGGACTTTTAGGCGGTCAACATTTGGTTGGTTAATTTGCCACAGAATGGTAGGCCACTAGTCCTCATGATTAGCTCATCTGAAGTGCATCTTGTGCAAGTGCACCTCATAGAAGTTCCATTACATGCTAGCCATCTCACGGAGGACATTGACACTCATCTGGTGGGTGCGCAGCTGGTTTTCTAAGCCTAGGTCACACAATTCACCGACATGGAAGACGAACCAGCGCTCAGAGCTCGAATCTACACATCGAGAGCTGATTCCGCACAAATTCGTGAACTGGGTTTCTAAACCCGCAGATTGTATATTCCCTTGACACATCTGAGGCCTTTGGGTTCCATCAAATCAAAATCTGATCTTGTTTAAGCAATTTCATGGGTATTGTCGACCAGCTTTGTTGTCTGGATGAAGAAGGAAGCAATTTCAAAGGGTAGAAATGGACCAAGATGATAGAGATGAAACAGTTTAACCAGATTGGCAATAAAATAGAAGAAATTTTGACACCGGTGATGCTCATGCGTGGTGGAGGCATGGGTTCTAATCCACTTTCGTGTCTTTAAAAACCAAGAACCTTTGAGACTTTGACCAACACTTGCATATATCCATTACTCCCTACATCCCAAAAGTGACTCCTATTCCTTTTGGGACGTCCCAAAATAAGTGTTCCATTCCATTTTTAGAAATATTATTTAAGCCAAATGTCTATAATACCCTTACCAATTGTGAGATGAAAAGAGAAGTGGGTTCATTGATTGATTTGACACTACTAAGGGATACTTTGAGGGTATTAAAGGAAAATTACATAGGGTCAACTACATTTTAAAACCCATATAATGTCCATGACACTTTTTTTTGATAGGTAAGTATCGCCCTTGGTATGTGGATTGGAACCAAGGACCTCAAAGTCTTTGCGTTGGGTGCCCTTGCCATCTCTCCCACCCCTTGGGGTAAGTCCATAGTGTCACTTATTTTGGGACGAAGGGAGTATTATAAATGATAAATACAATCAGATCTCTTTCCTTTGATTGTTTACTTATTGACCCCAAAAATAAGTTGGACATTTTTACAAACTTATATTTTGCTATTTTTAATGTCTTTTGAACTAGGGGTGTTCATGGTTTGGGTTGGTCCGGTTTTAGTCATTTTTGACCAAAACCAAAACTGAAACCGAGGTGTCAGTTATGAGATTTACAAACCGAAACCAAATCGGAACCACAGAAAACCGAGTTCTCGGTTCTCGCTGCTTTAGTTCGGTTTTGCTATATATATTCTTGGTTTAGTGTAATATCATGAAAGAGGAAAGAAAATCAGAATGGGGATGAAGAGAAGGAGAAACAAATCCCATAAATATAATGAATTTTTTAATCATAACAAATTCAATGGATCCATCACCATTGAGTTCCATATAATGGAAATCTAAAAGAAAATTTTCAACCAAGGGCCTAAATCCAACTCCCCGAGGATATGGATCAACATAGGAGAGACAAAAGGATCTTGTGGCATCAACACCAACTAACAAAAGATCTGGAGGTGGGGGTGACAGATCTAGTATTAGATCTGGAGGTGGAGGTGGAGGTGACAGATCTACTTGTTTCCCTTGTAGATATTGTGGTTGTGGTTGCAGATTTGGAAACTAGGATGGCAGTTTTGGTGGTTGCAATGATAGACTTGGTGGCGGTGGACATGGATTTTTGAACTCAAGGTAGGGTTGATTTAGGGATTTAAAAAATAGGTGTGGGAAATAGTTTGGAGAGACAAGTAGAAACCAATCCTAGTGGTGATGGCCGTCTGTGATGGAGAGTTGAATACTATGCATGTCTTCGTACAAGGGGTGACATTGTAAGCATAGAATGAAGAGAGAATAATTGGATGAGATGGAATGGGTAGGTTTGTTATTGTTTATGTAACCAACCTACAGGAGCTACATGTGTATACGAAGAGTGCAAGATATTGGTTTGGTTCGGCTTATTGAGTTATTGGGATTAAATTTCATCCAAAACGAAACCAAACTGAAAGTTTGGTTTTCATGGATTTTAAAACCGAAATCAATCCAATTAGTTGATTCGGTTTAGTTTTTCTAGGTTTTGTTGGGTTGGGTCGGTTTCTGATTTTTTCTGCACAGCCCTATTTTGAACATCTATATTTTCTTAAAATGTAATTTTTAGCTTAGTCCCTCCATTTATTTTGGATATCATGGATTATTTACAATTATGATATATATATATATATATATATATTTGTATATAAATGATATGACACTCATGGCATTCTCGCTCTAAGCTAATTTCAAAATTTGACGCTTTTGCGCGCTCGTTCTGTGTGATCTAGGTCTAAGCTTCCTTAATATTGAAGGGGCCTTCAAAGATGATACTTGGGACCTGTGAGACATGGATAAGATTTGACACTAGCATGCGAGAATGGGAGATTTAAATAGGACATAGGCGAAATGAGACATGTTAGTGTAAGAAGAATCATGTGCAGTCAAATATTTTTGAGAACCTAACTTCATATTCCAGGATTTCCACGTGAATAATTTTAACCTTTCGGTTATAATTAACTAAAGTAGTTATTATGACTTTACCTATTGCACCCCTCTATCCAAACTTCAGAAAGCTTACATCCACTGACCAGAAAGGCAAAATTAGAAACTAAGAAATGGTCATTAACACGCTTATATTCAAGCATCTTTCCTTAAACGTCGTGTCAAGGTGGATTCTTATTTGGAGATGGAGGAGATATTCTCCTTTCTAATTTTTGGGCTGTGAGTACTTTGAAAAAGTATTAGTATAGTGTCTGGTACTGCCAGCAGAATGTTGTTTGACTGGTACGTAACATGCCGACTTGCACTTGGTATAGCTGTCCATACTTCTTAGTTAAAATGCCATTACTATTTGAGTTAGACCATTAACTTTTAGGGGTTTTATCGACTAGGTTTGGGTCACTACCCTCTTGCAGTTGTAGCTTTTCAAGAGACTTCATTAAGGAGGTTGTTGTGGTTTTGATCTAAAGCTATCTACGATGTTCTGCGGCAGTCAAGTGCAAGAAGCATCAATTAAAGTACCGAACTCCAATATGGATATTTACGAGCATTATTTCTTGAGAAGTAATGCACTTATATTTATGTACAGTATGTACAAATAAACCAAAGTTTGATTATTACGAAAATATGTTATAATGATTAAACTCATTTGTAATAAGAGATTCATCCAATAGATTGGAGTTTCCATGAGGGAGTCTGATATATATCATTATATATTAAGAGAGAGGGAGAGTGGGAGACTTTGTCTCCACTTGGGCTCTTCACAAGTTGGCTGTATACGGCCTCTCACAAACTTCTAGTTGCCTTTAAAAACAACAATTCAACTTCTTTTCTCTTATAAAAACTTGATCTTCCTCTTACAATCCATGTTCTCTAAGACCTTGATTGCTACATAGAAATGGAGTCGATTCCGCGAAATCCGTTATTAGTAATGAGATTTTACAGATATAGATGTAGATTTGATTCTTAAATAGTATTTGGTAAAATAAGGAATGTGATTACTACTATACTACAAATTTCTATACTATATTGTTTGGTATGGAAAAACAACTTGAAATGTAGAGATAAAATTAAGACAATAGATAAAATTACCCGAAAGTAGACAAATACTTGTTAATGACTTCACATGATAAAAGTTACATTAACAATATTACAGCTCCAAAAAATAACAAATTCTTCATTTTATTTTGGTGAAAATTTTGAACTATCCAACATCAGTTAAGAAAAAATAAAAATAAAATTAAAATGCATTAAGATAAAATATATTTTTTTTTAAAAAGCTAATATTCAAATAAAAACAACTGAAATATTTGAAACAATTCAAAAAAAATTATGTACTACTACTTGGGTAAAAATCATTACTATTTTATTCTCCTACATAGTCCCAAGGAGGTTAATCATCCAATCTTCTTTTTCATCATCTCCGATCGTGAAGAAGTCTAGTAAATCCGAATCAAGTAACAACAATGACTAAAAGGAACTGTAGAAGTGATTTAATTGAGACCAGATGAGATTATAAATCAAAATCAAACACTTGATCTAATAAAAGGATATAATTGTCTTTTTACAAGGATTTCAACTATTAGGAATTCTAATACCACTTCCTCCATCACGATTGTGATTCTTCGAATTTTAGGAATTAATTCCAAGATTTCAACAATCCATTCCTATTCCAAATATAATTTGGGCAATACTAAATGCTATCAATTAATTCCATGGAATCAATTATGCGAAATTGATTCCATTTCTTTGTACCAATTAAGGTCCAAGTTACTACCAAATCCTATATCCTCTTTTCTCTATCTAAGTTCTGCCATAAATAAACTTGTTATTTATTAAGCTGGAGAGAGTTCCTTAAATAAACTTGTTATATATTAAGCCGGAGCGAGTTCCTTAAATAAACTTGTTATATTTTAAGCGCGAGGGAGAATTGACCCTCACTTAGACTCTCCTACCACTTTGTCTCGCTTTTATCTCTCTTAATTTTCTCGCAAAAACTTATCCTATATCCTATAATTAAGCCGCTGGATTTTTACTTTTAACTCTGTATAACTTTCTCTACTAATTTCAAAATAACTCCTATCCTGTAGCTACCTCTCACACTAAATTGTGATAAATTCAGAGTTAACATTCTGAACTAATGATGGATGATAAATTAAGGAGCATGCATACGCAGGTGTGCAACAATCTACTTATCTTTCATAAATTCTCCCACTGCTCACTTTGAGAGTCCCTGATTGGAAGTCCAACATTTTGACGAATCTCTTATAACGATGAAGATTAAGTAGGAAACTTCTTAAATAACTTTGTTTGGGAAACTGGAATCTTTGTTTTCACAAAAAGTAGTCAGACATTCTAGTTGGAGTTAGAAGATTATGTTGGATATATTCTGTCCGCCTGTTCAAATGTGTTTGAACACCGAATCTCCATATGAGAGTTAGGTTCTAAGGGTCAAATATTAAGGAATTAAATTAACTGTGTCATTCCTTCACTCAAACTCACTTTTTATTTCCCCTCGTAGTTCGACCTCCCTTTCCCTTTTATTTATTTCGTCTCATCTCTCTCTTTTCTATATTGGAGCCATGATCCCACACATCTTGGCATATAGGTTTGAGTCGAAAGAAGTTCATAGTCTTTGCGATTAAGATCCTATGGTATAGGTCTATGTATATGTTGCGTTCCTTTATCACCCTTGTATCATGGCACAGAGTTCTTAAGTAAATAGATTCTGTAAGGGCTTTTAATTTCATGACATGAATTTTTCTAAAATTCCAGGTGGAACCTTGTCATTTTGTGTGTAAAAGCTTCCTTCTATTTTTTCTATTTAGGCCTTCTAATTTTACATCTGAGATGGTATGAGTTAAACCTAAAGAGATTTATGACCCATTAGAATGGGCTTTTGAATTGACTTGGGCGTTGCCTAGCGTAATCTAATTGCAACTCATACATGTATAATTAATTATAAGCTCTAATGTTATAGTTACTAAGAATGGCCAAAAGGATCACAACATCTCAACTTACCTCACTTTAAGGGATTTGCGACCCTCACTTTAAGTAAAAGCTTTAATTTATGATGTCTATTAAATGGTCAGACTCGAATAAACTGACTAGCCAGGTTGCCTGTTAATTGATTCCATCCTACCAGTTGTTTCCACGATTTTACAAATACTAATACAATGTAGCAAATTATGGAAATTAAAAGTACTTAGATTGTAATCTAGTTTATAACTAGGTGAATGTACGAATGTCCTTTTTCAAAAGCTTACATGGTTATTTACTGTGGACATTAGTTTGGGATGGACAGAATGTGCAATAGAAGTAACTTAAAATTTATGGTTCACCAAAATCATCTGAGCTGCTTGAAACATTTTCAAGACCTGAGTGCTGAATTGTAGCATGAAATGAACGAAATTTGTCTTACAGAAGAGATAAAAGTTCCTATTTTGGCCGTTTCTTTAGCTCCATCTTTTGCATTGGGAGGTTAGTCCTTCATAAGTTTACCAGGAATCCATTTAAGTGCGTAAAGAGCTTTGTCCTTTGTCATGTTGAAATTCACATAGAAAAGCTCCTCTAGAAGTATACCCAGTTTTTCCCTGTCCCCAAGGGTACTATCCCCTAAAATATTTTCCTATTAAATGTCGCTGTCGTCATCTCTGTACATAGCTTCTGATGGTAAAGCTACTCTTCAACTCTTGTTCACCCGTCATCTCGGTGCTCTCTATATTAATGCGGGGCGTTGTTTTCTAGTCTTTGCTTAATTAGGTGTGATTCTATCCGATCAAGAGAATTGGAAGAATACTTGATGTTTTTGGCTTTTTGGTGTTTATGATTTGTCCAATTTACTGAGGTTGTATAGTACTCCCTCCGTCCCTAAATTATTGTCTTCCTTTCCTTTTTCGTCCGTCCCAAAATAATTGTCTTGTTTGAAACTTTCCTTTTTAGAACATCACTTTTACTATTTTACCCTTACTTTTTCTTCCTACTTTAATTATGGGCCACATACACATGGGCATTAAAGGAAACAACACACTTTTTCAATACTATTCCAATATTAATAATCAAGTCAATTGGGTTTTCTTAATCCGTGTGCCGGGTCAACCCAAACAATAATTTAGGGATGGAGGGAGTAGTATAATTTTCAGTTAGCTATTGTATGCTTCCTTTCTTTTGTTTCCATACTACCTGTTCAGGATTTTGCGTCTTTAGGCACTATTAATGACCATGTTAACCACTCAGAACCAGATAATTTAGAGCTTAACCACTCAGAACCAGATAATTTAGAACTTAACCACTCAGAAAAAGATAATTTAGAACTTAACTCAGAAACACTGCTGTTATAGCTTGAATGGTTTGTGTGAGTGTGTGTGGATAATGTACTAACTTTTTAGTCTTAGTTTTCTCTTTTTATTCGCTTGCACTCTTTTTGCCGTTTTATACTACCAATTGGCTGGAGAGAGGAAAAGCTTTCTCATAAACATGTTTGTAATGTTTAGATGTTTATATTACCACTCATTAAAGACTGCTTTATTCTTATTTCCTACTTGATTAATTCTGGTGTTTAGTTATAGTAGTTTTTATCTTCTCTGTGAGCATATATTTTTCTGCTATCGCAATGCACAATGAACACACACACGCGCACACACACGCACACACACATAAAAATTGTCCTGTTTCCAAATTTTCCTTTTTAGGAAAACACTTTTACCACTATACCCTAACTTTCTCATCTTACTTTAATTATGGCCACATGCGCAAGGACTTTAAAGCAAACTACATATTCTACTAATATTTATAATAGAGTTAGTTTTTTTTAATGTGTGTGCCAGTTAAACAGGATATATATATATATATATATATATATATATATAGATATATATAGATATATATGTTTGTGTATAATATTCCATTACGAATAAACTCTTTATATTTTTCAAATTGTCTGCATTAAATTAACTTTTCTTCTCTGATTTCTGTGCAACAGATTCGTCAAGTTCTGAATGCCATGCGGAGGGGCGAGAACCTTCGAGCTGAGGTCTGATGTTGACTTTTGATTGTTCAATGAATTATTATTGAAGAGCTTTCTTTTTATATTATTCTGGTCCTCCAAAATGCATATTCTAAACACTTTTCACTTAAAGTTGACAGCGAGTCTAATGCCTGTTTTTAACATACAAGTTGTAATATGGCAGGACTATATGCTTTTTGATCCATTTATAAATGGAGTTGCTGAGTTGCATGACAGGCACCGAGATATGCGGCTTGATGTTGATAACATGTCTTACGAGGTGAAAACTGGGTTGTTCTTGTAGTTTGTTTTAAAATTAAGTAGCAAACATTAATGTCCCTGACTTGATGATTGGTATTATATCAGGAATTGTTGGCATTGGAAGAACGCATAGGAAATGTCAACACTGGGCTGAGCGAGGAAGCTATTTTGAAGACCATGAAACAGAGAAAGCATATATCGTTCATGTTAGTATCCCCTCCAAATTTGGAGCCGTGCTGTGTATGTCAGGTGAGACCCCCCTCTTAACTGCCAAAGGAAAGGAATAAGGAGGCTGAATGGGTTCACCACCTATTATGTCAATTAAGTGAGCTTGAGCTTGAAAAATATAAACTAGTTTGCTACATAGGCAAGTAAGAATAAGCTATGCGAAGCATGCCAAGGCTAGGCTCGGCTCCGTTTTCATGAATTTATTATAATGATCTCCAATATTTGAGCTATGCCAATCGTGGCTAGGCTAGGCTCGGATCAGCTGGTTATCTTACTTTGTGTTGTTCTCACTCAGTACTTCTTTTGCAGGAAGAATATGTTACCGGAGATGATATTGGGACATTGGATTGCGGGCACGACTTCCACACAGATTGCATCAAACAATGGTTAACACAGAAAAATCTGTGCCCCATTTGTAAAATGACTGGTCTGGATACTTGAGAGAGCACCCTTATTTTGGAACCCCGTAAACTCTTTTTCTTACAGATGGTCACTGGAAAAAAGAAAAAGGGATCCCTTTGCTTTGGTCAACAAACATTCTATTTGTACCTTTATTTGTCCATCCGAAACCCTGTTTTTGTTACTCATAAACGATATGGGTTCATGAAAATGATGGCAAGCGTCGTAACTCATAGGAGATTGCATTAGCGGTCAAGGAAATGACTATAGTACCCTTTGAATAATTCAAAGGCATTCTGTTATGAATAATTTTGCTTACATTATAAAGATTTCAGCTAATGCAGTCATGGAAATGGTGTTTATAATTTAGTTAATTGTGTTCGTTAATTGCCCTTGGGTGGATGGGTACATTGCCCAAGCAATAATTAGTTATTGCCTAGCTGTAGCACTTGAAAGCAGAAAGTGGAGCACAAGTACAACTGTACGTGTGTTTACCAAACATTTCTGAAAAATGCTGGACAATAAACTGTAATTGAATTGACAAATTATAGTTACGGTTCCGGTTCTGAACTGGCTAAGCCAGTTTAGGTTTCGGTTTCAAATCGTAATTTTTAATTATTTTTTAAATATTTTCTTATAATTTTTTTAAAAACAGATTTTATTTTAAAACTTTGTACAAAGCATTTTTGAACTTTTTGAAATTATAGAGTAAACAAGAGAATTTTAAAATTTAAAATTTAAATTTTGGCGGTTTTTTCACGGTTCTCCTGGTTCTAAACGGCGGTTCACGGTTTTGAGAAATTGGAAACCGAAATTGAACCGTGTAACCGACGGTTTCGGTTCCTCAAGGTTCCGGTTTATGCGGTTTTTTGGGCAGTTCGGTTCCGGTTCGAACCGTCGGTTCCAAACCGTTTGGGCATGTCTAATTTTACCTGGAAGGCTGGAACCCAGACGTTACTCCTTTGGTTTTCTAGTTGCTTGTTGGGAGGTCCAACATGGAGCTGCAAGTCTACAATAAGGATACTAGAAGGTCGTGAATTACGACTCCTAATTGATGGGAGCTGAGCCCTGGCTTGCTCAAGCTAGGCTTGTTAGTTTTGCCTTTTTCATTTAGTAACACTATCCTGCCCGAGTGTTAGAAACTGTTCTCGTGTTAGGTTGTATAAGTTTGTATGATTGTTTGTTTCTGTTTCTGTTTCCCAGTAGTATGATTAGTGTAGGATCTCAGTGAATTACTGAGCCAACCTTGAGCTGAGCCAAAACAATTAGTTTAAAAGTGGGTTTACATGGAGGTATTAAACTCTCATCGATTGAGCAAGGTTGAGCTGACCTTTGAACAGAGAGATCACGAATCTAGTTCTTGTCAAGTGAGTTTTGAGTCTAGCTTTAAGAAAGGAATTGCTTTAAGAAACTTGACCTACGGAGTCTAGTTCTTATCAAGCGAGTTTGAGTCGAGCTTTGAGAAAGAAATCACTTCAAGAAACTTGACTTGCTCTCTCCAGCTTCTCAAGCAAGCTTTTGATCTTGTCAAGCAAGTTGGAGTTGAGCTTGAAGAAATAATTTGCCATAAGAAACTTTTCTGGCTCCATCAAGCTTCTGGAATTGAGTTTGATTCTAATTTGTAGTTTGTGATCCAGCTTGACTTGCTTTGATGTTGTTCTGGTCGAGCAATTCGGGTTAAGCTTGACTTGCTTCGATCTAGTTCTAGTCGAGCAATTCGGGTCAAGCTAGGCTTGACTTGTTTTAAACCAAGTATAGTGTCTTTGATGTATCTCTTACCTTCTCCATTGCCTTCTGTTTGGCGGTATTTATCGTTTACTTGCTCTTACTAGAAGTCCGCATAATTTGTGGAAGATATGCCCACATTTACCCGTAAGGTATTTTGTACCCAAAAACAACATGAAATAGTTGGAAGGGCATCTATTGGCACTCAATTATAACTAGGACACTCTATAGATACTTTATTTTATTTGTACACAATGCTTTATTTTACTTGTACGCAATGCTTTTACATGTGTACTGTGCTGTGGAGAGTGATGTTGAAACTTGAAAAGTGGAGTATCAAATAACATTTCCATTTGTTTTGTTGGTGTTTCTGTCCATTTCTTGAATAATACTCCCTCTATACCAAAATGAACTCATTGTTGTTTATGATCATAAATAAAAAAGGAATACTTATTTGGGGGACAGAGGTAGTAGTATTAAATTGGATTCCAAATGCCATATAATAGTAAGAAGTCAAGTAGATTTGACCATATATGGAGCAAACAAGCTTGGATCGGTTAACTTTTATGATTCTCAATTAGCTAGCTAAGAGTATCTATGAAAAGATGGTCATATTAACAAGATCGATTGATAGTAGTATATGTTTTTAGAAGGTCATTAGCATCGAATCCACAGTTATGTAACATTGGGAATGAAATAAGTTCAGATTTTGGGTTGAGTTCCAATACGAATGTCCCAAACTAGAGCGTGATATAATCACAACCGAGCAGTTTGATTTGGCTCGAGAAAGAGAAAACTAAGTAAATAAAAGTTACTATTATATGTCAGTTGCATACTATGAAATTTCACCTCTCTTGCTTTCCCCTATATGTCTACCATCTCTGGTCACATCTAGGGGTGGGCATTCGGATTTGGGTTTTCGAGTCCCTCGGGTCGGGTAATCAACAAAATTTCGTTTCGGTTTACACTCGAACCCGTCTATAGATATTTGGATCGGTTTTGGGTTAGTTAGGTATTTTATGTCAATTGTGTGTCCTATGTTTATGGTTCCATCACGAAGGATCAGTAACTAGAGACATCTATAATTTGTATATAGATGAAAAAAAGAGGTTGAAGGATTTTATTAAGAATCACTCTCAAAGAGTTTGCATCACTAGACACATGGACATCAATTCAAAGAGTTAACTATATGTGTCTCACTGCACATTTTATTGACGATGATTGGAATTTGCAAAAATGAATTTTAAACTTTTGCCCAATTTCTGGACATAGGAGTGAGGAAGTAGGTAAAGGAGTGGAAAAATGTTTGCTTGATTAGAATATTGATAAAAAATTTATCGTTACGGTTGATAATGCTTCTTCAAATGATGGTGCGATTGCATACTTGTTGGAAAAATTTGTAAATTGGGGTACAAATGTTTTGGGTGGTAAGTATGTGCATATTGGATGCATTGCGCATATTGTCAATTTCATTTTGCAAAATGGTTTGAAGAACAAGGATGAACGTATGGCAATCTCTCGTATTAGAGAGGAGCTGTGAGGTATGTTAAGAGCTCTCCAGCCAGGTACAAAAGATTTTAGAATGTATTGATATTGAAAAGTGATTGGAAAAAAATAAATTGTTAAGTCTTGGTGTACCTACTAGGTGGAATTCCACCTACTTGATGTTGGAGTCCGCGACATGCCTTAGAAGAGCTTTTGATTCTTATCATGATTTAGATCTTAGATATGCAATTGATCTTTCAAAGCAACCATTTAATGGGATTCCAACGGATTATGAGTGGGAAAGGGCTGAATTATTGTTGAAGTTTTTGACTCATTTTTATAAGGTTACTTTGTGCATTTCTTGCTCATCACATGTCATAAGCAATAATGTTTTTCATGAAATTAGTGGAGTAGAAATGCTTCTTAAAAGTTGGTTGGAGAGTGATGACTTTGAATTGAGTCAAATGTCAATAAGGATGAAAGAAAAATATGACAAATATTGTGGTTCAATTGAAAAAAATGAACATAATTTTTTATTATGCAGTGATTCTTGATCTGCATCATAAATATATGTTCCTTGAGTTTTCATTTGACTCATTATATGGTGTTTATGATATTGAGAAGAGTGTGATGATGAAACACAATGTGAAAAATGGGATGTAAGAGTTGTTTGAAGACTATAAATTGAGATATGGGTCAAAATTAAATGAAAGAAGTGAAGTCACCTCGTCATTTTCATCATTATCCAAGGCAAGTGTGAATAGCTCTACGATGCCATTTAGAGATTTGATAGATAGATTTAATAGGTACAAGTGTGGAGGAAGAGTCAAAATGTTAAGTCAGAGTTGGAGAAATATCTAAGTGAGGATGTTGAAGATGAGTTGGAAAACTTTGATCTACTAAATTGGTGGAAAGTAAATTCTCAAAGATTTCCTACTCTCTCCAAGGTAGCACGTGACATATTGGCGGTTCCGTTGTCCACAGTTGCTTCAGAGGCTACATTTAGCACTGGTGGTGTTCTTGATGCATTTAGGAGTTTATCTCCTAAAATAGTTCAAACTCTTATTTGTGTTCAAGAATGGCTTCGTTTGGATTCAACGCCTGTATGAGTGGAAAAGGATTTGAGCGAAATTGAATTGCTTGACAAAGGTATTTAACATTTTGTGTTTTTTTATTGTTACTTTACACAATATTATTCTTTATTGCTTATATATTTTGTTTTTGTAGAATTAAAAAAGTTTGGGGATTCAACAATCATTGATGTCTAATTGAGACACATTAGTATATTATCACCACCTCTATGTCTATGTGTAAGTTAACTAAATTTTATTTTTGCTTGTCAATTAATTACTAATTTTGTATTGAGTATTTAAATATTGATTTATAAAAATATTGTTCTATTTTGCAGTCAGGAATCTTGCTGCTGACTGATCCCGCTATTTCTCTATCACGAATCTCCTTGCCAGAACAGGAAGAAGAGAGCTTTTTTATGATTGAGATTTGAGACTGAGTAGTTTTCATTAGGTCTTCATCTGTCTTTTGGACAATCTGAATGAATGACCAAGACTGTGACTATTGTACTGTTGTTTTTCTGCCTGTTTGTTGCCAGTTATTTTGACTATGCATGACTGTTATAAGTTTTCATTAGATTCTTGTTTAATTTACTATGAATCTGATTGATAAATGATTCATTATACTGATGTGATAGTGGGTATTATTATGTAGTATTTATAGAGTTAATTGGAAATTTTGCCAAAGTTTGTTGTGTACTCAATTATCATAAAATTGATAAATGGTACGTAATTCTATGTCAAAGCAGCCATATTGTTGAATTATTGAATAAATATTCTTCAAATATTTTTAGGTGTTCCTTAAAAGAAAGCATTCTTAATTTCCTTCCCTTTCAAATTCATGAAATCAATGCATCTACCAAGTCTGGCAGAAACTTTGCAACAGTGGTAGAATACTCGAAACCACCCGAAAATTTTGGGTTCTTGCTCTAATTAGTTCGGTTAGTTAAATTTGCTACCCGATTTTTCGGTACCCTATCGAAAACCTAAAAACCCAACCCGATGCCCACCCCTAGTCACGTCTAAAGTGCTAGACCATTCACCTTAGCTCATGCATCTTCTATGTTGGGTTTAAAGGTGGCAAATGGGTTGGCGGGTATGAGTAGTACTCATATGGGCGACGAGTTCAAATAAACGGGCAAGTGAGTGCCCAATTAATAACATGAGTATAGATTTACTTAACAACTAGTGCCCTGTGATATTTTCTGATGTATTTGAGACCTATCCTCCTTTTTCATTAGAGAAAATCTTCATGACAAGCCCTAAATTTAATTTACTGCCCAACTTATAACATTCAGGGGGATTACTATTAACTATCCATCAGCAATTTTAATTGTCTTCATAGGTACTAAATATAACACCCCAAAAGTGCTAAATACCACACCCCAAAAGTGCTAAATATCACACCCCCCATTGTAAAAATATCGTTTTGCCCCTCATTTGATGTAAATGAGTATTTACACCAAAATCACCCCCCATTGGAAAAAATTCGTTTTGCCCCTTATTTGATGTAAATGAGTATTTACATCAAAATATCCTCCATTTTATATTTAGTGCAACTGAACCCCCTAGGGGTGGAATTTGGGATGGCCGCCTAGGGGTGGCGTCTCTTCTGATGGCCGCCTAGGGCTGGCGATTCTACCATTTGCCATTAAAATTTTAACGAATCCGTTAACTTTTTAACGGAATCGTAAACTTTAGGGGTTGAAAGTGTTTAAAAAAAAACTGACGGAATAATGGATGACTGCCTAATCTAGGTGGATGTTTAAAATATGGCTGCCGAGGGGTGGCGGCCTTGTCTAATTTTTCAATTTTTTTAATTTTAATTTTAATTTTTTTAATTTATTATTTTTTTTTTGCATTTATAACACTTGAAATATAAATTTTCATCAAAAAATATGTGCAAAATTGTAAATTCGCTGAGAAAGGTGTTGTATTTAACGCTTTAAGGGTGTTGTATTTAGCACCACCCTTATGTCTTTTGACATCATTCATAACTAGCCTAATGCCATACCCATTAGTTTTATTACGACCATAAATCTAAAAAAGAAGCTACCATGACCCTTTTTTTTAATCTTTTTATCTAAGCAAGAGGATCAACGGTGGCTCCCATTTATCCCCTGGTTATTCGAACCTAGGACCTATCGGTTGTAGGTGAAGTGTCTACCAACTAAGTTGCACTTGCCATGTCCCTTTATAATGCGATACAAACACTTAATTTGTAGAGTATTATATTTGGTTGAGTTTGACTAATATGTGTTTTTTTTGAACGGACTAATATGTGTTTTAAAGATGTACTTTCTCTCGCATATGTTTCACGCAAGGAGTTTATTATTCTATTTTAAAATAGGGTCTTGTTAATTTGTGGGTCTTGTTAACTTGTGTTCTAAGGATACATGTTAATGATCATTAATTACGGAAGTTGATGCTTACTTTCACATTAACTACTCTATTTTCTCATTAACCACCTTAGTTTTTGGTACCAACTATTCTAATTAATGTATACTTTTATAAATTTATACCACTAACTACCGTAATTAATACATTTTAACATGTGCCCTTAGGGTACAAGTTAACAAAATTTTTGAAAATATTTCACATAAAGAGTCCACTTTCAAAAAATTGCTTACAATATTCATAATTTTATAACTTTAACCTCTACTTGTGGTATAAACATACTACCCCGTCCCAAAATAATAATCGTTTTAGCAAAAAAAAATTTTTCCAAAATAATTGTCAATTAGTTTGGGACGGAGATAGTATTAAATATGCTCAATCATTTTGGAATTATGATCAATCCTAATGATATTTATATATTCCTCAATTATAGATTTTTAAAAGTGAATTTTTTGAATGAAACGGAGAGAGTATTTAAGAGTATATACATATATATTAAGTTTTGTCTTGATAATCACCTACGTACAAGTTTCAATGTTATTAAAGTAGATCTTGAGACAAAACATACTCTTTCGTTTCAAAATAAGTATCCTCTAGTGAACGTAAAAAGTAGTTGAACACAATGTAATTTTTTAATACCTTGAAAATATCTCTAATTAGTATGAGTCAAATCAAAGAATCCTCCTTTTCGTTCATCTATAAGATTATTAATTTGCTTAATAAGTCTTTCTAAAAATAAAAAGAAACATTTATTGCTAAACGTGCTTAAATAATATATAGGTGATAATTGTCAATTATATTGAAATGAAGGAAGGGGTACAATATATAAGTTCTTAACATGTACTTTTATGAAATATGTTAGCTTTTATTATTTAATTTATTAAGTGGAAGTAAAATTTAAGATTAAATGATAATTATGATAAAACCAAGTTTAGGTAGATTGTTGGGTATCTTTAAAACAAGCTAAACTCAAATTTGAAGAAAACCAAAAGAAAATAAATGCGAAAAGGCAGGCAGGCAGGCTACGGGGAGGTGGAAGTGGAAACGAGAAAATCAGACAAGTAGTAGTAGGGGATGCCATCTTTGCCACGTAAGGAGGAGAGTGGGGTTGGGGGTTGGAGTTGTTGTTTGTTAGAGAGAGAGAGAGAGAGAGAGAGAGAGAGAGAGTTACTAAGGGAAAAAGCCAAAAACAAGACATACTCTGTCAACACCAACAACGTACGTAGACGACGGGAAAGTGTAATGATTACCGAAACTGAACCTGCTAACCTCAGCAAAACCCAAATGCTTTTAGAAATAGAAAAGGAGGAAGCCTCCCCCCCCGCTACCCCATATTCCAAAAATACAAAAATATGACAGAAAAAATAGTGGATTCTTTGGTTAAGAACGTTGTGTGTATTCACTATTGTTTTAATCAAAAAATTTATGTTTGAAAATTTGAATAATTAAAAAATATATAAATATTATTAAAATTAGTTAGAATTAAAAAATAATTGAGCATAGTTAATATATTTATATCACATGTAGAGAATAAAATTATAAAAATTATATACATAATTTTTAAAATAAACGTTTATGTAAAATATTTTAAAATATAATAGTAGACTTTTGCTCATAAAGGGAGGGAGTAATTCTTATGTGTCAAAATAATTGTTTTTTTGTTACTTCCCTCATTCCCCGCATCTAGATAAGTATTAAATTATTATTTTCTCCAATTTAAAATAAATATATTTAATAAAAAATTTAGAAAGTTGATTTATACAACATTTTGATACTAGCTTGTTTGTCTCAAAATAAGTGTCAAATTTTTTTTAAATTTTAAAACAAATTAGAAAAACTTTAATTTTCCTAAGTGGGTAAGTCCTAACTAATTGAAAATTTTGAAGTGTAATCCAAATTGAAAACAAATAAAAGTAAAATTTCAAAGTAACCGACGAAGCAAATCAATGCGCAAGTCACATGACAAATCTGTTTCGAAACAGCCAATGGAGTTAACAATCTTTGGAGATCATCAAGAGGGTATTGCTATACTAAGTTAAGGAATGATAATATAGGTGTTGTTTGCATCCGATGGTGTAATAATATTTCACCTGTTCTTAAATTAAATGAACTAATTTTTAAATGAAAATTTAGTGTATATATATATTTTTAAAAATCATAAAATACGTAATTCGTAGTATTTTTTTGATACTAAAAATTACGTATTTTATAATTTTGAAAAAACAAAAATATTTTACGTTAAATTTCATTGGAAAAAACCGTTTACATCAAACGATTTTTCAAAACTCCATAGACATGAAAAAAAATGGTGTTGCTGAACGCAAGCATCGATGCATATAAAGAAAATATATAGGAAACAAAGTTAAACTAGACAATAATTTAAAAACGAGAATATTTTTAGGCCCATTGAGGTCTCTTAGGTACTCTTACTTAGTACCAGAGCTCTAGCTCAAATGCTTACTCTTAACGGATATTCAAGTCCCCTGCATCGAGCCACTACCCCGATACTTTACTATTCTCAACGCGAATATGGGTGTTTAAATAATTTATTCCACACACCAAAAACACCATATCTAGTTTTAATTGCCTTTTAAAATATTAATTAATAATAATAAAAATTGAGATAAGGTGTATGTCCCTTACAAACCTTTGGAAAAAAAAAAAAAAAAGAAGAAGCAATCTTACTTGGTTAAGACAGGGAAAAGGAAAAGAGGAAAAAGAAAAAGCCTAGGAAACTCCTTTTTCTCCTTAAATCACTTGCCGCGTCTCCCATGTCACTATGTCAGGCGGTGTCGTCCATTTGATGCGTCACTCTGTTTTTCTTTACCGGCTACACCTCTCTCTTTCTTGCACACACAACTCAATATTTTGATTATATATTCGCTGTATTTATATAAATTCCGTTGCAGCTAATTAAGGAGTTAAGCTTTGATATTTTTTCTGGGTTAACTAGAATGAATTTAAACAGAAAATTAATGTAAATTTATTTATTTAAACAAGATTATAAGAAATGTGTGATATAGTAAATATGTATAACTTGATTACTTTTAGATAATTGTAGTTTGATGTATATATATATATATATATATATGTATATGTGCTACATATCCTTTGCTAATTAAACAAGGATTTAATACATATAGTTCTTAACTTAAAATCACTTTTAACTCTTGCTTGGGCATTCTCTCTTTTAAAAACACTTAAAAGCCATTGGTTGCTTCCTTTTCCCTCTACTATTGCATCTTAATGAGATAAATTCTCCTCTAGAGCACCAATTTAATAAAAATACTCAAAGTGGTTAGTTCAATCTTGCCTAGCTAATTAAACTTTCAAAAGAAGCATACTTATAATAAAATTTCTTCTATTAGTTACATATCAAAATGTTATGGTCATCTTTTATATATCCTTTTAATACTTGAAATCTCAAATTAAACAAGGATGAAGAACCATAAATGGTGAGTTTATTCCAAATTACCTAAACTTTATAAAAGAACCAAGTTTTGTTATAATAACATCTACTCTAGTTAATCAATATGCATCCATAACAAATCAAATGCTCTTTTATTTTTTCCCTCCTTAATAATGGATGTTACCTATCTCGAGATAAAAATATTGAACTTTAAAAATTAGGAGTGGTAAAATTGATTCCAGAGAAACTAAATTTTAACAAGCACGAGGATTAACACCATTCGTTGTACTTAGTTTTTATATACGTAACGCTCATATTTTTCCTTCTCTAGAGTTTAATTAATTGTATCATCACAAGATATACCACGCTGAACAAAGATAAACGATGAAAAATTGTATATATGTTTTAAAGTAATCGGGCTTTGAAACGTAAGCACGGTTATGACGAAATTCACTTATTGTGCTTAATCATTACATATCAAAATGAAATGCTCGTGTGTTGCGTTTTATTTAATAATTAAAATTTTCACTGTCACAAGATAAAACACACGAATGATATAAATGGCATCATCCTTGTTAAAATTTAGTTTCTATGGTATCAATTTTACCACTTCGATCTTTTAAAGTTCAATATTTTTATCTCAAGATAGCTAACATCCATTATTAAGGAGGAAAAAAAAGAGCATTTGATTTGATATGGATGCATATTGATTAACTAGAATAGATGTTATTATAACAACACTTGGTTCTTTTATAAAGTTTAGGTAATTTGGAATAAACTCACCATTTATGGTTCTTTATCCTTGTTTAATTTGAGATTTCAAGTATTAAAAGGATATATAAAAGATGACCATAACATTTTGATATGTAACTAATAGAAGAAATTTTGCTACAAGTTTGGAATTGTAGATCATCACATATTATATCTAACATTTGTGGTTTGCCTCTTTAATTAGTAGTTTAGGCTTATTTATCACAAAATAAAAACAGCGTAAAACAATGCTAAATTTGAATTGAAAACAGGGCAAGATCGATCTTTTCCCTAGAGGAGGGTGGAGCAAATATATAATGAGAGTAACTATTTAATGGTTACTTTTTTATTTAACCATTAATGGTTACTCTCATTATCAACCATTGGATCAAAAATTAAAGGTTGAGATTTAATGGTTAGTTAGAAAATGCAATTAATGTAGAAGGTGAGTCATTTAATGCATTAAATCTCACCCTTAATTTTGATCAATGGTTGATAATGAGTAACTATTGATTTTAAATAAAAAAACTATTAAATACTCCTCTCTCTCTCTCTCTATATATATATATATATATATATATATATATATATATATTGTCCTAAGGGGCGTGAGAAAACATCAAATCTAAGACTTCATACTTTGTAAAACACCAACTTTATTACTGAACCAACCCGAAAGGATGAACAAACCCTGTGATGTACTAGTAGTTACAAGGAGCGGTAAGTTGATCAGAAAGTAACTGAATTCTATGAAAAAGAACAACGACACTTTTAGACATTAATAATCATTACTTGTCAAAATGAAAAGCCCGTGCTTTGGCTTAATTAGTGATAGTTAGCTTAGCTAGTTAGTTTGTTATCTATCACAACATAGAGACACTCTGGTGTAGTCTGTAAACAACAGTTAATTAGCTAGGTACATTTTTGCTCTACTAACTTTGACCTCCCTTTTTTTTTTTTTTTTTTTGAGGCCCTAACTGTTTCAGGTTTTTCATCCCGGCCCTACTAATTTCATATTTGTTTTTAAGATATGTATTTCCGTCCATTTCTCCAACTGATTCCGTCCAAAATAGGGTATGTATGTATAATAGACAATTATGGATATGGTGGCTGTTTACAAAGGCTAATTTGTATCCAACAATATAACAGGCACCACCAACATAATTTTTCATTGAAAATTTTAAGACAAAATCAAAATACAATATAGTATTAGGTACCATATTTCATTAATTATCCTAAACAAAAGTACATTAAAATATATAGAAGATTACTACTAAAAAAATTGGGATATATAACTAGTACATTAATTACTGATTAGCCCTAGCTAGCTAGCACCTAAGCATGCAGTACTAAAGATTTGACAATTATATCCTTCAAAATATAGCATGTGCTTGGACGAAATGGCCTCTTAAAAACAATTATATGAACTTAGCTGGGCCAAAACAAAAAAAATTAAAATTAGAAGAACAAATACTATAATTAATAATTAACTCCTGTAAACAGATAGAAACCATGTTTTTTTTTTTTTCTTAGGTGATTGAAAGATGAGTTTGAAAAGTAACCCCAAATCTATGCGCATGTTCTTTCAGTTTTTCACTTCTCTCTCTGTCAAGGTCAAGGGAAATCTTGTGAATAGTTACCATCTTGAAAGAAAAAGTAGTCTATGGATTTATATTATATATATATATATATATATATATATATATTTGCCATAAGTAGTTTTTATAAAACTCATATATTTATATTAACTATATAGTAACTATATATAATCAGCTAATGAAAAGATTATAACTCAAACAAGTATCATTTAATTTAGAGTATTGCATAATTAATTATTTGGTTGGTAATACATTGTCCTTATACTTGAAATTCTTTTATTTGTCATCATATATATATATATATATATATATATATATAATATGAAAGTCTCTCACATTTCAAACGCCATTTAGTAATTGCAAGAGACCCGCGAGGATTAACCATATATATATGAGTTTCTCCAAAAATTCTAGCATGTATTAAATTAGACATATGATTAATGAAGTAAACAATTAATATATAGTTGAGCTAACATGATCGATAATTGTCTTTTATTTATTTATTTTATTATTGCTCTGGCTCAAATAGTTTATGCTAGCTTCACAACTTCTACATTAGCATTTTATTTTTCAACTAAAACACTTTACAGTATAATAGAATTATTGTGTAAAGAAAATAAAGCAGTATTTGAAGTGTGTCATCGTTAGCCCATCTTTTGGTTCTTTATAAATATTATCAAAATTAAGTTTAACTCCCTCCGTTTCAAAAAAAAAAAAAAAAATAGTCACACTTTCTTTTTTTTATTTATTCTATGAAATAGTTCCATTTCTATTAAAAGATGTAATTTTAATACAATTTGAATGAGGTACAAACAAGTAAAGCAAAAATTAAAAAGATTAAATTTGTTAAATGTAATTATTTTGCTGAGACGTACGTTGGAATTAATTTGATTAAAAGAAATCTTTTAGGCCTCGATTGGTACACGGAATTAGAATCAATTCCGAGGCTCGGAATTGATTCCATGAAATTAACTAATAATGTTTGGTGATGCAAGAATTATATTTGGAATATGAATGAATTACTAAAATCTTGGAATTGATTACTAAAATTTAAGGAATCACAATCCTGATAGAGGAGGTGGTATTTGGATTCCAACTATTTGGAATTCATGTAAAAAGACAATAATATCCTTCTATTAAGTCAAGCATTTTCTTTATATTTATAATTTATTTGATTTTTCAACTATTTTACCGTTCCTTTTACTCCTACTGCCGTCATTGTTCTTGACTCTTCATAAGATTTTTTAACTCTTCTCATTTGATTTAATTTATTAGTTTATAATTTATGATTGTTGTGTTAATTTCACAATCGGAGATGATGAAATAGAAGAGTGAGTGATTGATCTACTTGAAACTATATAGGAAAATAAAATAGTAATTATTTTAAATAAGTTATTACATGTACTTTTCTCAAATTGTTTCAAATATTTAAATTATTTTTATTTGAACTAGTTTCATTATAACATTCCTTTTTTTTAATAAAATTTTCTTGCTTTATTGATGTTGGGTAATTTAAAATTTTCAACAAAATTGAAAGAGAATGAAGAACTTGTTATTTTATGGAGCAGTAATAATGTTATGTCTAAATTTTATCATGGAAGTCATTAACAAATACTTGTCTACACTGGGGTAATGTTGCAAGTTGTCTCAACTTTATCTTTACATTTCAAGTTAGTTTGTTTCTTACAAAATAATATAATAAAAAATTGTAATACATTAGTAATCACATTCCTTATGCTACCAAACATTTTTTATGAATTATCTTCCCATCTATTTTTGTAAAATTCTATTACTAATAATCGATTCCGCAAAATTAATTTAATTTTCGTATACTAATTGAGGCCTTGATGTAATAGAGAGAGTAATCAATTAGGTATAGGTGAGACAAGTGGAGCCATGATGCAACCAAGTGGGGCCCCATTTGAGTGTGAGAAATGGTTTGTACAATACGATTTTAAGCTACCGTTTTTGTTTTGAAGCCAGTAACGGCATTTAGCTTATGATTGTATTTTGGGTTCTTCCTATGCCAAAAGCCAATCACCCCTTCTATTCCACCTTATAAACCTTTGCCATCTTCTTCAAAACAGCCAACACCAGCTAAATTGCACACTTTTTTTTTTTGTTTCTCTCTTTCGGTCGACCTCTCTCAACATTCATATGTATCTAGCCATGGCTGATCAAGGAGGTGGCCATGAAAGCTTCTTTTGGGACAATGAACCATGGATTATCACTGATAACTTGGTTGCTGGTGATGCTGTTGTTGGTGAACAAGACAAAGGTAAAAATGTGCTCGATTCGATCGCTTGTAATACTCCAAATCAATTAGGTGGTGATGTGGCGGTACCGGTGGCTGCCACAACAGGGAAAAAGAGGGGTGGTGGTGGTAGTAGCAAGAATGGGAAAGCAAGTGGCAGTGGTGATGAAAAGGGGAATGAAGGAAAAGGAGGAGGCGTTGGTGAGTCAGATCATGAGATACATATATGGACAGAGAGAGAAAGGAGGAAGAAGATGAGGAACATGTTCACTAGCCTCCATGCTTTGCTTCCTCAACTTCCTCCTAAGGTATAATTAAATTCAACGTTGAGAAAAAAAAATTTTTTTCTTCCTTCCTTTTCTGAAAGTTTTTTGGTTGATATTTTCACTTTGATCTAAATCTTGTCCTTAAGTAATTGAGACAAAGAACGAGTTAAGTTGAGCGCGCTTGCTTCAATTCATTGCCTCTGCAACCATTTTTCTCCATTCCATTTTACTGAATTCTCTACCTATCTGTCCTACCAAGATTTGGTAGACAAATGATGGGTACTTTCCTTTTTTATTGAAAAGAGAAAGGGATTTAAAGATGTACCTTTTGGGATATGTGTACCAATTCTTTTGAGCTTATCATTTGATTTTTGCTTCATTGGGAAAATTAATGATGTGAAAGGTAGTCTTGTTCATTTGATTGTTTCTGTACTTCTTTGTGCTTTTTAATAAATCTCTAAAGGGAGAATCTTCTGATCTAACTGAATCTGGATACCAACATTATTATCAGCAATTTACAGATTTGTAATTTTAATTTCTCATTTTTGAAATTTTATTTGCTAAGGTTTGAAATTTGGAAGAGCATAGATTTTGTAATTTTCCTTATTATTTACCCCTTAAATTTTATGACCAAGAATTTTTTCTTTATGGAGAATTTGACACTATAATCAACATTTCTTTTTCCTCAATCTTTCAAGTTTCATCACCTTTCAGATCCCCAATTCTCATTCATTTCTCTTTTTTTTTTTTTTGGGTGGGTGGGGGAGGGGCTAATTTGATTTTAATATTTAAAAAGGGTTCTTATTGTTGTTGCACTTTACAGATTAATTCCTTGAATTTAAATGTAAGTTGTTTCAATTTTAGGAAGCTATACTTCACATTTATCACAATTTCTAAGTTTCCCAATCAATTCCTAATTAAATGCTTGTTGAAGTTGTTTCAATTTTAAGAAGCTATACTTCACATTTATCACAATTTCTAAGTTTCCCAATCAACTCCTAATTAAATGCTTGTACAAACACAAGATTGTAGCATAAAATTAAGAACTATAAAAACTTTTAGGGAGAGTCTTTTTCCAATACAATATTTGCTTATCCACTACAATAATTAATATTTAATTAAGCTAATCAATGTCTTGACACAATTGCCCTTCAAACCTACCTTATTTAATTGTTTCCCTTTCTAATTTTTATCCTTTATATACTTTTACAAATAATAATATATTCAATCGTGCACAAGAAAATAAATAATTTTATTTGCAAAATATTAGAAAATTAAATGAGACATCATAAAGAAAAATAATTAATAAGTCTAATTTCTTTCGCTTAAAGATAAAAAAATATATAAATGACAAAATAAACTAAACAAAGAAATGTCATGAGTTATATAATGTTAAATTACGGAATACAAATTATGAATTTTAAATAAATAACTGAATGGAAAATTAATTAATAAATATATGTTTAGCCATTACTTGAAAGATTCTTATAATAAGTTGGCAATTGTACAACTTCTCTTAGTATTTTTTTTTATGTTAGATTAAATTTTCTTTAAAATATTTATTTAAAGAAATTAAATAAAAAACAATGGATAGGTTTAATTTTTTTAGTGTTGACAAATATCCATAATTTATTTGAGAAAAAAATAATTTAAGTTATAAAGAAAAATTTTTAAAAAATTAATCAACTTTAGGCAAGTACTTGATCATTAAACAAGGCAAGTATTTGAAGGGTAATTGTGTCATGTCAATGATTTATTCATTTAACCATTAATGAATGTAGTGGATTAGTAAAGTTTGTAGTGAAAATAGACTCTCCCAAAGTTTTATTACAATTTTCAACAATCAAATATACACTCCCTCCGTCCCAAAAAAAAAAAAAAAATAGTCCCACTTTTTAATTTTTATTTGTTTAAAAAAAGTTTCATTTCTAAATTTGAACTTATAAATTTCTATTTGTTTTTCAAAAAAAAAAATCTTCAAAAAATATAACATTTCTAATACGATAACAAAAAAAAAAAGTTGTCATGTCAATGCAAATTACAGAAAATATATAGAAGCAAAAGTATAATATTAAAGTATTGACTAGTCGGATAGAACTTTTTTTTTTTTTTTTGGACAGAGGCAGTAATTAATTATATCTATGCGTTCCAATTGCTCCATTCTGACATGCGCTCCACCAAATTTAATTTTCTTTTCAATTTTCAATTACCATCCTCACGCTGATCTATCTATCTACAGGCAGACAAGTCCACCATTGTTGATGAAGCAGTCACCTACATAAAAACCCTACAACAAACTCTCCAGAAGCTTCAGAAACAAAAGCTAGAAAAACTCCATAGAATGTCCAGCATAAGCTTTGTGGATCCATCAAAACTTCCCCAACAAAAGGTAGCTATGGATACCAGGGAATCTTTTCTAGCAGATCATGGATCATCGAGTAACTTGGCCACAATCATCGGAACAAACCCTTCTCCCTCCTCGATTCCTCGATTACCCACCATCTTTCAGACATGGACTTCACCAAATGTCACTTTGAATGTGTGTGGTGAAGATGCACACATTAGCGTGTGCTCAGTGAAGAAACCCGGCCTCTTTACCGCAATCTGCTATGCATTGGAGAAGTACAAACTGGAGGTGGTGTCTGCTCATGTTTCGATTGATGACAGCAGGAGCATGTACATGATTCAGGCACATGTAAGTCTACTACTATCCCTTTTTTTCAGTCACTTGCACTAAATTACTTACTAGTTAAGGATGACGAAAACCATAGCCTGTTTACTAATTACACAATCAAATGAACTTGTTTTTGTATCGTTTTAAGAATAAACGTATGTCCTAAAGGTATATTAATTCAAAATCACATTGTTCTTGTCATTAATTTAGTTGGTTATTGGTGGTAACTTTCTTAGTTATGTCCCTAAAACTTGTCATTAGATCTCTCTTCTAATTAGAGGTAAACTTTTAGTTTCATGTGGATCCATTGACTTTTGTGAATTATTTGAAGCACTAATTGTTGTTGAGCTGTAATTAACTAAAACTATATTCTTAGGTGACCTTAATTAGTACAATTCCTCGATATCTACTGTATATTTTTAGGGTTGTGATTGCTTCACATTGTTGATGTGTTGTCTAGTTAGACCAATCGAGTCAGTGAGGTGTATTGGTGTACCATACGTAGATAGATCAATCTCCTAAGTATCTGGATGAACTCTTTACTAATGCCATGTACACATTAAGAAACCCTAAAGAACTAGTTGAACTAGGGTTTCTAATTAATTAAGATATCTGAAATGGCACAACTGTTTATAATGCATATGCTTATTGTACAATCTAACAAGATCCATACATTTTTTGTACCAAAAATCATTGATAGCTTATTTCCGGAGGTTAGTGATAGCTATTAATTCAATTTTCCGGCCAGAGTTATGGATGTGATTGGCCAGGTTATTGTACTTGTGTGAAATGCTTGGGCTGGATTATTCAATCCCATCTCACTGAAATAAATTAGCATTGTACACAGTTAATGCCATTACGAAAAGTCTGTCTTTTGAATACATGAAAGAGTTAATAGTTTCCTTTTGGAAAACATGACTTCAGCACAATTTCTTCCGGTATTTCTTCAGCATTGTCGGCCCCCATAGCGTATGTGTTGTTCACACGTATCAATCAACCCGCAGAATTGTACTAAGAATTGAAGTGTACGAAAGATTGTATCAAAAGTTCCCAACAGGTTGTCATATTCGGTTTAACAAGGAAAGTACATTAGGAAACCCTAAACAACTAGTGGAACTAGGGTTTGAAATCAACTAAGACTCACAGTAAGGGGAAACAACTTACTGAGCTAGGATTAATGATCAAACACTAAAACAAAATGTTCAAAGTTGAGGCCATATTAACCTTAGTTACTCTAGGCATAATCATACTCATTTTTCTCATCTTAATTTAGTGATAATTAATTAAGACCATTTAAATTTTCTAGCTAGGTTGACTAATTAGTACTTCTACGACTTGTACATGTGCACAACAGATTTTGTTCTTGATTTGATATTGGCTATTTGATCTCAGACGAATGGCATAGCACAGTTCCCGGAGGCAATCCCCATTGAGGATATATAAGCAAGCTGCAGCCGAGATAATGCTTTGGGTTAGTTCCTGAATATGATGACCTGAAATTGCAATCAAGAAAGGCGTGGGCCGGCTATTGGAAATGGAGATCCTTCTTCTCCGGTTTTTATAGATGTACAGGTAGAATGGCAAACTTTAGTTGTTCCGTA